>CM063709.1:13248319-13984652 GCA_032441835.1 Slavum lentiscoides
CAAATATTTCATAAACGCCATTATTATTTTAAAAAGTAAAAGATTAGAATGGGCTGGTCACATTTGGAGGTCTGAGGGTATAGCTAATACGATTTTTAATGGGAAACTGAACGGAAAAATGTCGACCGAGACGAAGATGGGAAGATAGGGCGAAGAAGACAGATCTTACTGGAATATCACAATAAGGAACAAGAATCGAAGACAGCGAAGATAGAGATAAATGGCGAGGAGGAGTGTGGTTGAGGCAGCGAATGTCTTACATGGACTGTAAAGGCTGGGAAAGAAGATACATTTAAAAAAAAATATTTATCTAACTTAACAATGATCACAATTCGATTACTTTTACACATTTCGCGACAAAATGCCATCAACCGCGGCGTGCAGTATATTATACTAAATCTCATCCAGAAAATACACGAAAAAAAATTATATAAACGTATTAACATTTTTTTAAAAATTAATTTCAGTTCGCGCATTTATATAAACGAGCGCGAATATTCAAAATAAAATATGTCATGTGCAATACAATAAATTGTAAGCGCAAGTTCAATTGATGACTCGTGCGAAGCAACAACCTCACCTCCAATTTTTCCAAAAATCACATTTTTTTTTTTACGTTATTTGTTATAAATATAATAATTTTTAAAACCATTTATCAACAAAGCTCTTACTGAAAAACTGAAGAAAATAAATTTGCGGAGACGTTTACACGGTTGCTGCTTCGCGTGCAGGTCTTCAACAATACGTTTCGATTATTTAATACGTTTTTGAACTATATATCGTACTTTTAGTACGATTTCGGGTTGTTTAACAACGAATAAAATATGTGTATAAAGAAAAACCGTGTGTCAAATTTTTACACGAGAAAAACATGACCCGCAAAAGAATTACTATTATTAATCTATTTGGAACTCTGAAGACAATATAGAAACGAGTTTCGACCGTGAATATTTTTTATAAAACGGAGTTCTATTCAAAATACACTTTCTGCCAAAGCTATCTAAACACCGCGCTTCCCATCCATAATATTTCTTTCGGTCATTTTTTACGGTTATTTGTTTGTCAAATAAATCACGTCATACAACGTTATTACTACATATTATATATTATGTACAATAATTTTTATTTTTAATATATTAATTATCCGTATTTCATACCAAAAATAGGACTGATTTGTGGCCGAGTTACCTGCCTATATTTGAAAAGTGTCAAAAGCGAGTCGCACTTATGAAAAAACACTGGGGAACCTCTGTACATAATAATATACTATAACATAAAATTACAGTGGCGTAGCCAGGAGAGACTCCCCAAAAAAAAAAAAAAAAATTAAATAATCACTTTTTTTAGTACGCACCGCCTATACATATTTTAATTAACATATAAATTAATTAATTATCATCAGCCTCAGCCCCCGCCCCACAAATAAAAATCCTGGCTACGCCACTGCGGTAATATTATAATATAAATGCACATAAAATGATTTGTATGGTATATACCACGTAGACGACGCACACCGCACGTATTACTCGACCAAGAGCCGCAGCCGCAGAGCGCTTAAACCGCGCGTATAATGTTTTGACGTTTTCCGCGCTCGGTCGCCGGTTGTTTGCCGAACGTGTCGTGAAAGGCTCACAAATGCTGTTGCAACGGCGGATATACACAACCACCGCGCAGTAATGAAGCTCGGACTTTGATTATCGCCAGGTATAAATCCCGGGCATACCCACCACCCACCCACCCAACCACCCACCCACCACCGTCACTGCACACCGCGATAAATCAACCGCATAATTCGTGTTTGCCTATACACCAGAGCGCCGGCCACCCACTCTTCTTCATCATCATAACCCGTGCGCACCGCGACACGACACACACACACACAACGACGACGACGACGACGACGACTCTTCTGTGGTACACTCCTCCTCCACAGACTCCTCTTTCCTGCTCTATCATTATGCAAATCCCGTAGTATCAAAAGCACTACTACTACTAGGTATATACATATACGTAGTAGTAATATCGGCGGCTGCGGACTTTGTTGAATCCGTCCTAAATCCGTTCATTACAGAGCGGCAGCAACTCGTATACGACAAATTTACTACTCGACAAATATTATGTGCGTTTTGTATAAAATTAAGCGCGTAAAATATACATACGCCGATTTTGTAGTAGTAAGCAAAACGGCGGGCCCACGACACTCTCCTTATGTTCCTGTACACTGAAAATGGGTGACCATGACGGTTGAAAATAACAGCTGTCGATATATTTTGATAACAGATACGATTTCCTGCGACGTTTGGTCTTTTCATAGCAAACATACCACAGATTAGACGAATTTCACGTATTATATAATATTCATCTAATCTGTGTAGATACCGTGTATTCCGTGTTAATACATGACGTAACAGCGAGTGATTTATCATGGAACACTATCGTTTCGTACCGTACGTTGCTAACTTCAAGGCGGAGCGTCCAAAATTCGATGCCAACTTCCCGGCCGAGCCTCCAACATTTTTGTAAACAACCCGAGTGTCGTTTCTATAATGTTCTATGAAAATAGCGAAGTGCAATGTGACCATATTCGGGTGAGTAAAATATTGCAGTCACCACCCGGTTAGAAAGAAATTCTAACGATTTTTATCGATTATTATTTATTTATTTCGAATGTTGTAGATAATTATTTTGGCGGGCCGGATAAAGCCACGTTATCATAGATGAATAATAAAACTTCTTTTTTTTTTTTTAATTTTACGAAGCAATTTATTATTTCAACAATTAAGTACAAAAAAGTACGATAATAAAAAGACAAAATAAATAGGGCACCAAAATTCAGTACAACAATAAAAAGATTAAATGACAAAGTCAACTTCCAGAATATAAGAAATAATTTGAACAAAAACACATTCACGTTTACAGTTAAGGATATATTATAAAACATTATTATTGAATCGAATTTAGGTATAAACATTAAACAGGGTAGGAAATAATTTGTACAATATTTTTTTTCTTACACACGGTCGTACTGCGGTTCGCTGTTTTGCTTGCTTCGTGTTTGTCCAACTATGCCACTCCCTTAATATTATATAAATAGAGTTAAAAATATAATATTTAATACGTACTATAATAGAGTATACGCATATACCGGAACGACGTGAAAACAGACCTAAAAAAACGGAATAAAACTACTGTTGTTAACCATGTATTTTTCGGAAAGACCCGCGTTGCCAATTTTGTTCTCACGTTTCGAAACCGTTACAGGTTTTACTTTCAGAGAACGTAGTACACGTCTGACTGTCGTGACTACACTGAGCGGTCCGCTCGTTTCTGACTGGTTTTTATACGCTTACCGGCCACGCCCTTTTTATGTTGTGTCGTAGCGCTGTCTAGTGACTATTTTCTTTTCTTTTTTTTTTTTACGTTCCATGCGCGCTGTTTTTCCTTTTCTACACCTGCATTTAAGTATCGGATCATTAACGAATTTTTCTTCCTAGCTGTTATTTGTAGACGCGGATATTTCATTCTGTATTTGTTGGCCGTTTTCTTTCTTTTCGTTTTTTTTTATTTGATGAATTAATAACGGTTTCCACGTATTACTAATTTTCCATCCGTTTCTCTGTTAAAGATTTCCCGGACGTTTTTCTATTTCTATTGCTTCCTCGATCATTCGCTTCCCGTAATCCTCGTTTCATTGTTCAATATTTTCGCTCGGCTGAAATCAATATTATGCTTATTTTGTTGGACGTGTTCGGCTATTGCTGATTTTGTTATTTGTCCTGCTCCTTTATCCGTACTTTGATCGCTCTTCCTGTTTGTTCTATGTACGATATCCCGCATGAGCATGGTATTTCATAAACTCCTGAAGTTTGCATTTCTGGTATTATTTTGTCTTCCGGGTTTCTGAATATTGATCCTATTATTGTACGAGTGTCAAAGACGTGATAAAACATCGTTTTCAATTCATCCGCATCTGTCTACTATATATATATATATATATATATATATATATAGGGATCGATCGACTGTATTTTAAAAAAACAACGAATGTATTTCAGTCTTTATTTAATAATAAACGAAATAAAAATAATCAGTGTTATAAATCAAATCTACCGATTTTTAATTAAATTTCCAGCAGACATACGGACGTTGGCAGCAGGAGTGTAAAATACATTATGTATTTTATACTATTCGCTTTTATCGGTGGTTTATATGTATTAAAATAGGTGGTAACTGCAATATCAAGAAGAGTTTATATACAAACGGATATTTATAGTATATACCAGCTGTAATGTACGTATATATACATGTATATGTTTTTTTTTTTTTAAATTCGGCGCAGTGAAATTCACTCGGGATAAAAAGAATTCGCCCATACATCGAGTATATATAATACGTACGACGAGCCATAATATATTATATAATATACGTCGAAAAACCTACGTTTTTTTTTCGTACCAAATCGAATTAACCGAACTATATATCGAATACGTTGAAGTTTCGCAGCTATCCATTTTCATTTATTTGTCTTCACGCGTCAATATTTTAGGATATACATCATATAAAATTATAATGAACGCACGAGGGGGCGCGTATCACAAAGGAGAGTGCGTATATATATATATATATATATATATACACGTCATTTTCTATATAGTTTTACCAATTCAATAACAAAATTATGCATTATTCATGACCTATACCTAATGTTAAATTGGAATCTAAATGAGAAAGTCGAAAACAGATGTGCAATAATAATAAAGTTATACATATACATACACAAGAGGAAAAGGCAATAAAATAAACATGTACAAATATAATAACCGAAAAGAATCCAATAATTTATCACAAATATTTATATTCGAACGGATACGAAATGGTTTTTTTTTTTTGTTCAAAGAATGGAATTCATTTATTTTTTTACATGTAGATACCTAAAGCGAAAAAGAAAAAAAATGATATATTTAAAATATATACAAGCGTCGAAATCGTTTAGTGTTTTTACTATCGCGGTGAAAACTCTTAACATATAGTCAATGTACACATAAAGAATACGGTCTATGTCTTATTGGTATAAAAAAAAAATACAATTTTGTTATGAAAGTGATAATTTTGATTTTATCGCGAAAAACGATTTTTACCGTTTTTAAACACCATTATTTAAACGTTACATATTACACAAAATTATCGTATACGACGATAGAAAGTAATTTAATGTACGCCGTAGTCGGATTTACTTCAAAAATTCAGGTCGAAACAAAACTAGCTACTTGAATTAATGATACGGTACACTACAATCATAATATTATGTATATATCAACGCAATTATACCGACTATATATTATAAATTCAGTACTTTCAACTATATAGCGTAAGATGGTCCATTTACACGGTTGATGTATCTGACCGTTTTAAAGATCAATCGTATTGCAGCGTTTCTAAAATATTTTATTTCGTATATCGATATACGTAAATAAATTACAAATAAATTTAAAGCCAATATAATAAATTTCCGTTTACGGTTAACTCATACACACACGTGTGTGTAATAAAAAATAAAAGTATTTTTATAGAATAGTTTTATGTACAAAAAACACGCAGGGTTCGATGCGTTATGGGACTCGGGGGAGACGGAACGAGTTCTAATTTAAACGCCCAACAACCTAAGGGTATCATCATCGAACAGATGAACAAATGCGGAAACTGTATTCAAAAGATATGCTGCGCCCGAGGTGTAACACTTTACAGCACAGAAACAACACACGCGCACACAACAAAAAAAACATTGTCACGTCGGAGAAGAAAATCGTTTATAGTTTTCGTACGTTACGGCTGTATAATATACATATATATATATATATATATATATATATATAAGTTTAAAATATATACCGATAGGTATACTGTAATCGTGATCAACTTTTAAATCGGCGAATTCCACGATTTCGTATATATAATAAATAAATAAAATATATTCCGTATATATATATATATATATATGCGATGTAAATAAACGTTATTATATATAATAGAGATATGGCACCAATAAAAATATATCGTTTGAATAATCGAATTTTACATAATACGCCTTATATGAACGTAAGTACGAAGAAAACGATAAAACACTTAAGAAATTCTTATAATGCGACGTTTCAATTTAAAAAAATATTCTTTTATACAAAAAAAAAAAAAAAATTACACGTCGCAAAACAGTAATTATATGATATTGCAGTTGTTAACCGTCACGGCTTTAATATGCGAGTATACACGGTATTCGTGATGTTACACAAAAAAAATATTAAAAAAAAAACCCCATACCTATGTGACATAAACCCGCTTTGAAAAAAAAATCTAAAGCGAGACATATACGACAATAAGACCTACGCTTATACCTATGGCTGCGAATCACGGACCTAACCTAACCACTACACAGTGCCATTGAAAGAAGACTCAGAACTTTTGAATATGTGGACCAGTCTATGTAATAATGAAAAAGCAGGTGTGGAAAAGAAGACCTAACAAAGAACTACAGGAATAAGTGGGAATAGCATCAATCAGCTTCATAAAAGGACAAAGGATACAATGAGACTGGGTCACGTGATGCGAAGAAGTGAGGATGATGTTAGTAAAGCAGTCACGGCGAATTGGAAACCAATAGGAAGAAGACAACGAGAGCGGGCCAGGCAAAGATGGTTGGATGTAGTAGAAGAAGAAGAAGACCCGGATAAAATGGGAGTGCGAGAACGGAGAGTATTAGCTCTTGAGATCGAAAGGAACGGAAAGAGATAGTGATGGCGGCGAAAATCCTTAGAGTATCAAGTGCCAGTAGATGAAGATTATTTATTAATAATTACTATAATTTTTTTTATTTTATATTATTCACATGAATTATATTATAATTACGCGGTTTAGTTATACAAGTAAAAATACGTACGAAAAAACTATAGAATTATGTTAACAAACTCGTGCAGAGGAATCCTGATCAAACCCGCCGTCCCGCTATATAACAAATTATCAGATCCCCTCCCCCCCCCCAAAAAAAAAAAAAAAAAATCCTAACTACGTACGACTGGGTTAGTAGTAATTTGAAATTGTAATTTGCTACAATAATATAATATTGTAAAGAAGTAATTTTATCATATACACTCACGGTTGTTGCACGGAATGCTGCTGCTGCTGCTGCTGTTGTCTCACGGCAGTGGTCAGCTGCTGATGTACGACGGGCGGCGGTCGGACCGAGGCAGCGCCGATCGCGGTCGGCGGCGGGAACCGTCGTTGCTCGGCCGTCGTCAGCCCGTAAATTTCGTCTTCTTCGCGATCGCTCAGACAGCTAGACGGCTGAACAAAACGAATAAAAACGAGAATGAGTACAAAAACTTTGTATACATACACACGCGTACGACCGTCATCGCATAGGATTTTCGTAGCACGTACACAAGCCGGTGGTGAACAGACAAAAGTTTCCCAATCAACACTACTACTGCTGCAGCGAGCAGTGAATAGAACGACGACGACGGACACAAAGCCATCCTCCCCCTGCATCCCTGCCCTCTCGTTCAACTTTTTGCACCACACCCGTTCCTTCTTCACGTTTTCCCGACTTCTTTTGAACGTCCCTACACACACACACGCAAGCATAATCCCTAAGGGTCTCCCCTACTCACTTAACAACGCGACTACTGCACTCAAAAAGAGCCCGGCGGACTGATTGAAACGGTCGCTAGTTACAGCAGATACGGCGCGTGTCTGTACACACACACACACACTAAAACCGTTTTTCCTCCTTCTTTTATTCACACCTTTATTCACTGTGCTTATGATATCGCACGATCGAGTTTTCCAATACTATATATCGAGGAGCACCGCGGTACTGCACCGGAGTAATTCGAAAACGTATCGCGCGTATTCACTGCAGACAGAATGATTGAATTTTCGTTTTGGGACGTGAAACCGCCCCGTGTAATTGCTCCTCTTCAGCGATACATTATTATCTGCAGCAACGCGGTTAAAGTGGAAAATAATCCGAAACTAGTTTGTTTTTTTTTTTAAGCGTTTCCCCGAATCGTTTCGGATTCTGTACTAAAAGTTTACACTAAAATACACGTTTTCGCGACGATTTCAAGTTGAAATCTGTTTTTTTTAATAAAATTCAAGTGATACGAACAAACGTAATATTTTATAAGCTTTTCGATACTTTTGATAAGACTGACTATCAAAATTCGTTTTGGCGACAAATAACCAGTAATAACCTTTATATCGATTTACGGGAAATTATTTGAATTAGATAAATATTTGAACGGATTTACGGAATTCGAACTCAAATTGTGGGGGCACCACCGCGTTCCCTCTCGCTTTAATCACTGTATATTACACGCAGTATAACGTCAATTTTATCGAGTGAAAATTCACAAATGAATATTTAAACATTACGGCCGGTTTTCTAGAATTTATAATATGTCGTGTCGTTTGTACGAATGCACGTGAAATAAAGTATCGACTTTTTTTTTTCTACGTTATGAATAAGGTTCGGATTTAAATGCTCTTATAAGATTATCGAAAAATGTGCTCTTTCAAAAAATACATTTATAATTTTAAAACTCGAAAAAATAGCGTTTACAAAATGTTTTTGTAAAAGATTTTCAAATATTAATTCAACGTTAACCAAGTAAATAATTTCTTATTTCAAAAAAAAAAAAACGGATAATTATTAAAATTTTGCAAGAAAAATGTGCGTTGACGTGTAATTTGATTAAAACTCTACGAGTGTATATAAAAAAAAAAAAATTAGTGAAAATATTTAGACAAAAATTGAAACCATCGACGGTTGCCAGCCAATAAGTTTTTACGAATCGAAAATTACTTCTCTATACGTGTACAGAAGTACAAACTTAATAGCACAGAACTGAATGGAAGTATTAAAGTATGTTTATATTAATACATTAAAAAATGTTTTAAAAAATAAAAAATGTACTAAAAACGTCCAAATGTGCGACTTTAAAGTTACAAAAACCGTCGTAAAAAATTTTTTTTGACAGAAAACCGTGTACTTGAAACAAATTTGTATAGCTTGAAAAGCGTCGTGCATTCAAAAAAAAAAAAAAAATGTATAGAAATCCGAGCCCCAGCAGTTAGGAAACGGAATAGATCGTTTAAACAGTTTAAAATAAGTACAGAAGAACGCGGGCAGTGGAATTAATCGTTTCTCCATAATATTATACTCACAGAATATTTGCCGGGAGCGTACAAGTGATGGGAGTACGGATTTCCGGCCATGTTGCACGGCGACCGGGACGGCGACGACGGCGTTGCTAACAACGTGATTCGAGGCGATAATTCGGCCCATTCGACGGCCCGGAGTTCGTCCAAATGTTCCAAAATGTCTCGATAATGGGTGTTGTACAGATCCGCGTACCGTGACGCTAATCCTTCCAAATAACCTCGTTCGCCGTTCTGTATGAGAAAAAAAAATAATAAAAAAAAGTCATTAAAATAACCGTCGTCGGACCTATATAGTAGTGGGTGGCGGATGGTCGTGAATGTTAAATATGTTATATTCTCTTATACGCGAAAAAAGAAGAGGGTCGTGTAAAATAAACCGGGGGCGAGAGAGAGAGAGAGAGAGAGACGATTTGCCCTCCTCGTCTTAGCACACACGCACATATTGGTATTAAACGAACCGGACGAAAGGAGATATTTCCAGTCCTGCGCAGCGAAATGAACTCGACGAGAGAAGAGAACCCCCGACTCATTTTCCGGACATTATTTATACTGCACTGCGTTATCCTCGATATATTATTATTATTATTGTACGCGCAGACCGTCCGAGGAGGGTGCGATTCTCCAATAACTGTCAAATTCCGTTAAAAATCGCTATTTCCTTCGAGCGAAAACAAAAAAGTCGACACGGCGCGTTCCTTAAACGCGTTATTTAATATCCAATATAGCGCACTGCAAAACTTATTCCGTCTAAATTTAAAATAATATTAAAAATTTTAATCAATTATTAAATACAAAAAAATATTTTAAAGTAAATAACGAATAATGATATCATTCATATAGAGTTTCTTAAATACGTTTTTAAATAATTTTTTTTTATGATACACGAACGCGTGCGTTCAGGAATTACAAACGTCCATGGAACATTAATGTTTTCCCATGAAAATATTATTGTTTTATTACCCCTACTGCAGATAAAGTGATAAAAGGAAAACACGACCGTAATTATATACATATATATTGTTTAAAAAAAAGCCAAGGGGAGATATCTCCTTAATCTCCCCCCGTAAATAAGCCACTGATGTACGGACATTTTTTTTCATATATACGCGCGTCTAAAATACGAAATAAATCGACAAAAACTGCTGAATCCAATTTTTCTAATATTACAAAAAGTGTTGCGAAAAAAAATCTATATCAAGAGTATTTCATATTTGTTTAAACCCCGCGCGTTCTACTGAAAAGTAAATTAAAGTCACTACGGTTTTAACAATACGTTTCGCGTTTCACACGCGCATTGGCCACAATAAATTTTAACACCGAGTAATAGATTTCTATCGGAAATTACAAAAAAAAAAAAAAGTAATTCAATATTTTTTTTTTTTTTTGAAATCGTTTAAATCGACGGGGGTGAATATATAATATAGTACTCTCTAAAAATAATTATTTCTGCTCAAGACAAAACAAACAAGGGGACCGCGCAGTATATCAACAACGATAAAACTATACGGCAATATATTATGCTCACTCGTTCGTGAATGAACGCCGAAAAGAATTTCACAGTAATTTGTCAAATCTGCTGCTATCACGCGGATTTCGTATGCACGTAATTTACAATTGATCGGTTTTTTTTTTTTTTTAATCGAATAATCGATATACAACTTACTTTTTTAATGAATGTCAATGAAAATCATAGATGTTATTTATATAATAAATATATAATTGGGAGTATAAGCGTTTTATAGATTTTTATTATAATCGTTATTTTATCGCGGTTTACAAAAAAAAACTACGCGTCGACTATATTTTTATAAAAACAAACAATTATTTACGAGTCTTTTTCAGCGATATTTTATATATTATTTAACGCATTGAATTCGCCTCGTATATACATTTCGCTCGCATTTATACGAAATTTATAGGTTTTCAGGGATTCAATTTGAAAGATACGACGACTTAACAGCTTATATACGTATAATATACCGTTCATGAGGAAGATTTACGGTATGGAAAAAAGAAAAAAAGTTGAAATACCTAATATATATATATATAAATATACGCGTATTACAAATTTATACATAACGTTCAGTAAACGGTGAAAAGATAAAACGCGCGCGCACGGTGTACACCAATAATAATAAGAAGTTATCGAACGTGAGTATATACGCGTGTATATTGTATGTATAATAATATTATTGTTTAGTAATCCTGCGGGAACTACCCTTCACGTGAAATATACGTATGTAGTATAACACTGCACGTAAAATATATAAACCATATATGTGTATTGCAATACGTTTGCGTATATATATACGTATAGGTAACGCGGGATTGGGGGAAATAATATTGAAAAAAATATTGTATACAATTAACGACGTGACGACGAACGCTCGTCGTTTGATATTATAAATCGTCAAGGATTCTGGAGATAATTATCAGGGAACTCGTACGGAGTTGAAGACGACGATGAGCCGAGGTTCATTTACAGGATCGGTCTGGTAAAAAAGAATGATGCGATTCTGAGGAGGACGTGAAAAACAGGATAGACAAGTGGACCAAGTGGATAGATAGAAGCAGTTTTGTGCGGCAAGAGGATGCCGCCAATAAGAGGTAGATTTTATTTCTTTTAAAAACACAGTATATCGAGGCCATCATCACGACCTGCAGTTGTACGACGGTTCGGAACGTTTGGCAGTGGACAGGAAAACGGATTGAGGAGTGTAGCGGAGATGAGAACGCTAAGAAGACAGATGAGCTGCAGGGAGGAGAGGTGTTATGCAAAAGGGAAAAGAGGAACACGAGTTGATAGACGGAATTGAGGATGGTGAAGCTGTACGAAGATGGGTGAGCTATCTCGGTGCTTTTGTGCGGAGGTGTAGACTTTGTGTAGTTCTGTCGGGAGAGGCGAAGGAAAACGATTTGTTCGAAAACGATATCCCTGCGCGAGCGGATGATGTTTTGATTGACTTTCCAGTCGACGTAAGACACTTAGTAAGGATCGCACACACAGAAATATAAGCGAGTGACGCCGGACCGACTTATCTATAGCGCACGCGTCCCCCCCGCCGTCAATACTTCAGACTTAACGTCGTCGTCGTCGTCGAGAATAATCCCTGCGCTGCAGAGATACAATATAGGTCGCTCGGCTATCTGCTTGCTCGTAACCGGAAAACGGTCATTCCGAGGGTATATATCCGGTTATTATCTTCACCCGCGGCACGCGCGCGGATGCGACGGTTAAGGTATATATAAGAGGGTTACGATTATTATTATTATTATTATTCGTCAGGCGGAGGAGAAGGAGTGAAACACTATTACTACAC
Organism: Slavum lentiscoides; assembly: GCA_032441835.1. Classification (NCBI taxonomy): domain Eukaryota; kingdom Metazoa; phylum Arthropoda; class Insecta; order Hemiptera; family Aphididae; genus Slavum; species Slavum lentiscoides. The sequence goes on from CM063709.1 coordinate 13,260,856, forward strand.
AGGCGGAGTGGTACGAGCGACGCGTATATATAAGATATGCTCTGTCGCCGGGACGACGACGGAGAAAATATTACTCTTTCCCGAGCCGGCGGCGACGTGTACGTGAAAAATTTCCGTTTATAATGTGCTCCCGGTGTTGCGAGACGTCAATTTTTCATACGCGCGCGCGGACCAACAGGAGAAATAAATAATAAAAGTTCAAAAGCTCAAACGATATTATTATTATTATTATTCGCCGGTAAAAATTGCCACCCCTCGCTACATGTTTTCTCTAATACGATACTCAGCTCTCTTTCTCTTTCTTGCCCTCACCAAGCACCAGCACCGAGAAGAAACCCTGCACACGTCTTTGCAGCAATTTTTATCGTCGCCATCTCTCGGGTTTTATATTTTTATTTACACGTCGTATACCTACGTGCGATGGGCAGAGGAAAGAATAAGGTATTATACGTGTAACCACCACCACCACCACAAACCTTCTTCCTTGCAGCAGTGCTGAATTATAAAATAAAATAGGACTGAACAAGTAGTGTTACGCTGAAAAACTATTACTCGATTTCGTACATACATATATGTGCAGTAATCACGAAGAAGCTGGGATGTGAGAAAATCTCTAGATATTGAAAACGGAGAGGAGGAAAAGTTAAGTCGAAGAAGGGGGATGATAATGAAAAGAGACAAAAATCATGCAGAATGATGGTCACGTCGCGCACCTTCTGAAGACGGATCCTGCAACAACGACGGGTCCCGAAACGGGTCGAGAAAAAACCAACAGCATAGACAGATCCGAAAATATAATAAAACCGACGATATAAAATCCAAGAAAGCTTCGACAAATTCATAGACAAAAATCATTATAAAAACATATTATACGCGTCGTTATATAGCATTTGCTAAAATACTGCATGTTTTTTTAAGCGTTTTAGATTTTCAATGCTATGTTCTCCTTAATTTCGGTGCTATTTATTTATTTTTTTCATATATCTCTTAACCTTAAGATGGTAAAAAATAAAATAAACTACCCACACTGCCCCGTTTCGTTAGACTTTTCGTATTGTATAATCTATTGTTATCGCGATAAATCTATTGCGGGGCAGCGTGCGCGGGAACTTATTTATTAAATTATTTCATAATTAAAACAATTCATTATTATTATTTTTTTTTTTAGGGCGTACGTTAAGATTTCTGCTATCATATAACGCATATTTCAACACTTTTTAGCGTAATAAACCCCGATTATAAAAATATGATACGTGAGAAAAAACGTTTTCAATCACTTTAATATATATATATATACTGGATTTTATATAATCCCGGGTCTTTTATTACTATTTACGTTAAATCGTCTTAAATATCGCAAGTATTAAAAATAAAATAATTCTTGACTCGACGAGTGCAGATTTCACCGATGACATTCATAAAATATTAAAAAGGTTATGGAACTAATTACTAATAATATATAGGTAATAAAAACACAATAATTTATACGACGCAAAAACGACATGTTTTCGACAAATTCGCTATTATATTACAGAGTTTAATGCGCAAAAACTTTAGCGATTAAAAAAAAAAAAACGTGATTAATTTTATACTTACAAGTTGATAATGGTAATTTATTAAAAGTTTGATAAATGTTATACGCACCAGTAAAGCGTGTAACTAAGATGGAATAAACACGTTTTGGTGTATATATATATATATATAAATACATAAGAAATGATGATTATTATTTATTTTAACTTTTATTTACGTAATTTTGTGATTAAATTTTTACACGAACAGATTAAGTTGATTTTTAACGTGAACACTTTCAAAAACTCGCAAGCTTAGATTTTTGTTTTAATTATTAATCAGTTCGGTCGGTACATACATACGTATTTACATATACACCTACTATAAAGTCATTAATTTAAAAAAAAAAAAAGCGCAACATTTTTAATTTTAAACCGTCGCGTCGTAACGCCCGAGATTAAGCCATACGCTTTTATTATGAATACCAAACTGCGCCGGGAATATTAATCGGTAATCCAAAATGTATTTAAAACGGGTTGTCTAATAATATTTTATTATCGAATTACCCGTTTTTTTTAAAAATAATTCACGTAAACTAGTTAAAAAGAATAGACCGTAAACATATTTTAAAACGTTCGTTATTGTAAATAACTCGTTTCAAGAACGCGTAATTTCTTTTCGACGAGTTTTATAATACCCGCGGTAACCGTAACGTAAAGAAAAAAAAAACGTAATTTCGTATAAAAACTCTGCAAACAAAATTTAAAATAATACAACATGAAAAAAAACAAAATTAATATTACCATAATTTTTTAAATTAAAAAATAATAAAATAACGAAACGACAAACTTTAAAAATGTAAAACGACAACAATTTAAAAGTAAAATACATTCGTTTTCAATTCGCGTGTAAAAGGATATTATATTGTAAAAAAAAAATATATATATATATAATTTTCTCTCCGTGTAATACAATAACAACAACAATCTGTGTGGTATCCTATATACGCAAAAAAAAAAAAATTTAATACTTTAAGAGAGAGAAAATCGAAAAAAAAAATATTAAATAACAGAGCAAATATTGTTGTATTTGTACAACGGTTAAGACGCTTTATACAGGCCGCGTCCCAATACTCGAGTAAATATTTAATACGAGTGTCTTATTACTCGATTTATTTTTTTTTTTTTTGACCACAACGTGTAACAATTAATGCACTGTACGTATACGGGAGAGTGTTTAAAGCAGAAGCGTATTTAAGGGGGGCTAGGGGGGCTTAACACCCTCACAAACCTATTTTAACCCCCCATTCGATTATTATATATTAGCTTTTAAAATTAATAGTTACATTATTTATTTGTTTTTAATATTAATATTCAGTTTAGTAATTTAAGGCATGAAATATTTTTTGGGGCTTCAGCCCCCCCCCCCGTATTACTCTTTTAAACACGCCCTTGGAATAAAGTTTATATTACAAACTGAATTAAAATATTACAACAACACTTCACGCGTTTTGAAATATTATTGAGCACGAGCGTGTATGAAATCATAAAACGAAAATTTTTGTATAATATTAAACAATCGCGTTTTTCTACGACCAAATAATATATATATATATGTATACGTGCATGTTGTAAGTTATATAACAAACAAAACTGACAATGCAATTAAATCGCGTAGGTATATAGTGTTTGCGACACCGCCAAAGGGCCGCGCGCAAACAACACCCGAGAGCGAGTTTATAATACTACTACTGTTGTACAACTGTTATACACGCGCATTTTAAACTAAGGAAACGACAACAAACTGTATATAATTACAAGTAGAAACAAAAAAAAAAAAAAGTTTTATTTATTTATTTTTTAATCTTTTGAACAATACCCCGTTTTTTACTACACAGCGCGATACTAATAATAAATGTACTCGATTAACAACACGTCGTTTTAATAATATCGAAAATACTGCGGTGAACTCCGCAGTATTATTTCCGTTTCGCTATTACAACGAAACGTACAGAGTTAAATAAAAATACCGTAATAATACAAAATTCGAATTTTATCGAACAGATATTATTATAATAATACTGTAGATCAGCGGTTCCCAAACTTTTTTTGTGGCGGTGCCCTGCCGTGATATATACAGTCGTCACGAGGAATATACATAAAAAAAAAATCCACAATAATTATTGATAATCTGTTTTTATAATTTTACTGAATACAACACAAGCGTTCTACGCGTACGGCCCACTTAAAATTAATATATTTTTATATTTGGAAAAAATAATGAAAAAGATATTAAAAATGAGAAAAACTATTATAAACGTGAATAAAAAATAACATTATTATTAAATGAGTGACTGACATGGCATTAGTAAGTGGTAGCAATGGGCAATACTAATGTTAAATGAATTTACGTGGTTATTTTGGGTTACGATTCCGGAATACACGAAACACATTTTTTATAAGATTGAATTAAAATTTTAAAAGTTCAAAAAAAAAAAAATGACAATAAATTATAACTAATTTTTTATGAGTCACGGTGCCCCCGGAAAGTGCTCGAGGTGCCCTTAGGGCACCGCGGTGCACAGTTCGGGAACAGCTGCTGTAGACTATTATTATTATTATTATTATTATTATTATTATTATTATTATTATTATTATTATTATTATTATTATTATTATTATTATTATTATTATTATTATTATTATTTGGATACGGAATTCATATGGAAGATATCGTTTATACGCGTGAATACAATAAAACGGACGCTTAAAACTTTTCTAAATCATGAAACATTAGGTAATAATTCTTCATTTTTTTACACTTCATAAACTTCTATAGTCGATATACATTTTACAAAAAAAAAAAAAAAAGCAAATAGTCGAACTACACGCATATATATATATATATATATATATAACTTTACGAAATAATCCCATAGCAACAGCTGTAGTAACACAATACCGTACACTGATTTGTTTTTATCGTGCAATAAATAGCAAAACATTTGGCTAAATAAAAAAAAAAACGGACGGAAAATTAAATATTATCGATTAAATGTAGGAAAAATACCAGAATAAATTTTTAAGTTTTATAATACAGTTAAATGTAACTACTGTAATGTACGTCCCGTTTTTACATAACGAAATATAGCTTATGACAATACTATTATGATGGGCGGTGACCGTCAGATGACACAATATAATATAATGTCTTCTTTTAAGGCGCGGATTTTTATGTAAAAACGCACTTTTATTGTGTGTAAGCACAATAACGATGACGAAATATGTGTATATCACGACGATTCATAAAACCCGGTAAAAATAAAATTGATTTTGCATATTTAGTGCATATATTTGAATGTTAAAATTTATATATATAAAAATATTTCACTAATAAAAATTTATGGGTTCAAACATTCATGCGAATTTAAAAACTATACAGACATTACGCAATCACTGCAGCGACAATTTCTTTTTTTTTTTTTTTAATATTACATAATATTTTTCTACATTTATTGATTATTTTTTTATCTAAATTATTGGAAAATAACGTATTTTCCTAATCTTTGTTTTAAAATATATACATATATGTCGGTAGTTTTATATTTTTGATTAATCTAATGGTATACGATTTTTAAATTGTTTTTGGAAAGACGATTACAACGTGTATTAAATGAAATATAAATAATTAATAAATTAAAAATAAATTTAATAATTAATAATTTATTAATGAATATTATAATGAGTAGAGGGCGTACTTTTTTTTTACGTAAAAACGTATTTTTATTGAATGTATGCGCAGAATCTAAAAAAAAAAAAATGATTTCTTCTTTATAAATGCATATCTCGTTGTTAGAGAATATATTTATACAAATATAAAAGCATATTTTTGCATATTTTACTGATATAATTCAGCGAATAATATAAACGTATTTTCACGTTTTTAAGAGAACACAAATCCGCGATCTACATACGCACATCCAAACTTTGTAAAACGTTAAATGCGCTGATTATGCGCGCTGCGTGTATGTATGGAAATAATTTTTTTTTCAACTGCGTATATCAAAAAACAAACCACGAAATGTAATTAAAAAAAAAAACAGCTATAATAGGCGTGATCAATGAAGAAACGTGAATAACACGTTAATAATCGCATTTTAACCTCGACGAAAAGTAAAACGATTAAAACAAAAAAAAAATTAATTAAATAAAAGAATAAAAAGGAAACGCGCGTAAAAAAAAAACTATTGAATTCGTTCGTTTATACTACCGGTTTGGAGACAAAAAGTCGTCATCGACGTGAAAGAAAACTATACAAAATGAAATAAAATACATATCGTATTTTTCACGTACGCTCGTCAAGATACCATAGACACGATGATTGATTTTTATCCAGACCGGTATACCGGTATTCCTATAGGAAGTATACAAATATAAACTCCTTTATTTTTCTCATAATACTCTAGTCGACTCGATCGTGCATTCACGTATACATATATTTTTTAAATAAATATATATATATATACAAACAATTTTTAATTTTTTTTATTTAACTACCGCTGTACGTTTACTTTAATCGTTGAAATAATATACGCTAAGATAATAATAAACACTAAAATAAGAAACACTCGGAACAGTTTTTTATTGATTTATTGTTCCAGTATCGCGTTAAAACATTTTATCCGCTCGTCCGGCGTCGAGTTTTAATTTTTTTTTATTTGCGATTATTATTTTACGTCACGCGATTTATTATTGAAATGTATACGCGAAATACGCGAAAAAATATAATTTTTTTTTTTTCATAATTTTTTTTAGTGCAATATACATTTAAGCGTTTTCAGCTAATTTTTAATGCGTGTAAATCCACGAGCTAAAGTCATATACGCACATTAAGGGGATTAAAATCGGGCATTTTCCACTTTCGTTTTGCACACACCAAGCAAAATAAGCGTTTATTCCTACGTCCAACGTACCCCGATCGATCCAGTGGTGCGATAAGAAATTTGAAAACAGATTCGAATTCCGTCGTGAAATCTACTCGAGATCGACTTTCACGCATTTCTAATTTTTTTTTCTCATAAATCATTAAAAATTAATATTGAACAAATTTAAAATTAAAAAAAATTTAACTAACAACCAATTTTTGAAGATCTTAAGATAAAAAAAAAAAGTGAAAAAGTCGTTCTATAGTAGTAAAACTCGCAACAAATTCAAATCCGTTTCCAAATTGCACCACTAGATCGATCGCGTGTGTAAGACGAAGCGAGATAATCCCCTTAAGGGGCCTGCGCCTGACCTGCATGGCTGTATTTTAGACTTTTAGAGTGAGTTAGGCGTGAGAGTTTTTCCAGTAACGTATGTAATTCAACTAAAAATACAGCCATACGCAGGTCGATGGCAGGCCCTTCAACCGCAAAGTATTTCGTCATTTAATAAAAAGTAATTCGCGCGTTACTACTGCGAACACGATGACAAATGGCGTTTTTTTTTTTGTTTGGTCCTTGGGAGAATTGAGCGCAAAAAAAAAAAAGTCAGAAAACTCTGAAACACACCGAGGGCTACAACACAGCACCAGCAGCAGCAGCATATTGTACCTATTAACGAACAACAACAAAAATAAACATAAATCCGCACCGTTTCCGGCAAAACAGGACCTTAACTCGGGGAAACGGACAGAGGAATAACGACGACGGGGGAGATGGTAAAAGAGAACGCCGTTGAAATTAAGTGGATATTTTCAGGGTCTGGCGGCAATAAACGGCGGCGACTTCCAAAAGTTTTTTTTCTAGGGGAAGGGACAGCGCCGCGCCCGAAGTTCGGACTGCCGGGGATTTATCCGCCGCTCGTCGCGCCGATATTAACTTGAATTATTCTAGTCTATGTGTGTACGCACATAGCAGGGAGAGAGCACAACAACTGCAAGGTCGGCGGGTGTAAACCCTATTTAAAAGTCGTAATAACAGCGAATAACGACGACGCGAAGCCGTGCTGTGGTGTGTTTAATCGAGATACGTCGTCGCTCTATTACTTTTATTATAAAAAAAAAAGAGAAAAAAATTTTTTTTTAAATCTCCCTCGCGTGAAGAGAAAAACAATAAACACTGGCAGCGGACTCGCGAGTATACGCGAAAAATTGTGCAGTCCACAGATAAATTTTACACCGAACACGGCCACTGAAATTATCACTTTTATATTTTCCGATTATTCGCGACGATTTTACAATATTGCCAGTTTAATAGATATTTCGTCGTCGTCGTCGTCATGCAAAAAGCGACCATGCGCAAAAAAAAAGTGGCCAAAGGAAAAAAACGTTATTAATCGTCATATTTTAAGACGAATGTTCCGTAGAAAAAGTGACCAAGTAATAATACAATAGATATTTTGTTGGAAACCACTATATAGTTTGACCGAACGCGTGTTTTTTTTATTCACTTTACTAAAAAATTTTCAAAAAACACTTTTCGCATGACGACGAGACGATTTATGATGAGATACGTCAGATATTGCGGTTTAAATTCTTACGCGTTTTTGTACACAATAAAGATTATTAAAGAAAAAAAAACACTTAGCGATGGTATTAATGCTAAAACAATCCAATAACCTATTAGTTTACATAAACATTTTTCGGCCATTATATTACCGACTTGTATTTTTTTATTTAAAAAAAAAAAATTATTTCGAATTAAAAAATATTTTTAATTTTTACAACAGTAAAAATGTCTTCCATACCGAATTGTTTTACGCGATTTTTGTTTCTAAAATTACAAAACAAAAAAAAAAATTACACAAATATCAATAATATTCCCAGATTCACGTAGACAAGTTCTTTATATTGCAACTGTTACAATATACGCGCATCCATAATATTTCTGAATATATATCAGCTGAATATGATATATATATTATATAGGTATATGTAGACGAATAAAACCTGTAACACGCGTGATAAATAAATTACATTTCTATTTCGACATTTTCAAAATAATATCGAAAACACATTCAATTACATATACGTATAATATATTATAAACACGATGTTTATAATATTTGTATAGAAAGTTATTAATGATTTATCGATGAAAATATTATTATTTATTATATAAAAAAAAAACGCGCGAACGATAAATTACTCTTAAAATATGAACTGTCAATTATGCTTTTAAATATTTACTTTTTTTCACCGCTACAATATATACATATATATAATAACCATATTTTGTATGTCGTTATCTTTATTATACGATATATTATCGTATATTATTATTATTATTTATTATATTTTAATGGCGGACAGCTATAAGAATAATGAAAACTTTTTTATTTTATTTTAAACATTATTTATCCGCCAAGTGTATTTGTTATATCACGTATATTAACGACACGCGTTCGGCTATTATATAATCAAAATATACACTCTTATACATTAAAAGACGAATCGTCATCAACAAATTATTATACATATATATATAATAAACACCGCGAATACTATTGTTACGTAAAATGAAGTATAGGAACTCGTGGCAACGATGAATAAAATATATAGTGTGGTAACAATCGAAAGTACATCGATGATAATGGTCGTGACGCTGCAGCGTGTCAAAATATAAGATATGTATATAATAATTATCGAAGAACGGATTTCTATTTAAATATTTTTATAGGAAATTTATCGAGAGAGTTTCACGAAATATTCTGGGATTGGAAGCCCAATTCTCTCTTCGTCCTGCACACGCGAATCATAGTAGAATAAGAAGTTTCGTACTTCTTCCAACGCAACGTACCGATCGACCTAGTGATGCTACAAAAGATTCTGAAAACGGATTTGAATTCGTTGTGAATTTTACTACGGAATAACTTTCCACTTTTTCCATTTTTTTTTTTATCTTAAAGATCTACAAAAACTGATTATTAACAATTTTTTTTATTTTAAATTTTTTAAGGATATACGTAAAAAAAAAAATAGAAATGTGGAAAGTCATTCTATAGTTAAATTCACGACGAATTCAAATCCGTTTTCAGAATGTTTATCGCATCACTAGGTCAATCGGTACGTTGGAAGTACGAAACAGAGCAAATACTCGCTGCCAATCCGCGAATTTTATTTTAAATTACGGTGAATATTTCACCGATAAATGTATAAATTTCTCGTTTATTTCAAAATTTTACGGACACCGAAACATTTATATTCTACGGAATGTTCGAGTTTTTGGGCTAGATATAAAAAAGAAATACCGTATTTTTCGACTCGTGTCCGCGCGCATATATACATACGTGTAGTCTTTATTTTTAACACTTTAAATACGAATAAAGGAAACTATAGTGCCAGAAAAATCTTAAATTTCAACAAAATATTCTTTCCACTTCGTATCTGCGCATTCGTACTGAAATAATACGAGTCAGTCGGTATTTAACACTGATCCGTTTTGTCGCCGCATTCTAACACGTTCGGACATCCTCTTATTTTTAAACTCGCATTTAATGACTTCATATAGAAAAATATTTTAGTACCTAACGACAGTGAATGATTACGTAAAGACCGAAGAAACCAAATATGTTGAACGAAATCGCTGAAGTCGGTCGTGTTTGGATGAAACTACCAGTTGCAGTTTCATGGGCGGAAATCTATTACATTTTCTAGGGGGGCTAACATTTTTAACATCAGTCATAATCAGTCAAATATCCAAAATACATACAAATTATAAAATATTTGGGGGGCTTAGCCCCCTAAGCCCCCCCATTTCCGCCTATGTGCAGTTTACATAGTATACTGCAATCGTCGTCAAAGTTATTGTAGGAAAATTACTATTTTTTCACTTCGATATTTGACGATTTAAAACGAATATTTTTTTTAAAAATCAATAAACGAATATTGTACAATTAAATATTTTTATTTTTTAATTAAAATCCGTCCCCTAGTATAATTAAATATAGATACCATCGGAAATTCTATAGGATATTATTATATATTTAGTATGACCGACAATCGGGTGAAACGTCTTAAAACGCGCGTGCACATAGACTATAGGCGCGCGCGCGCGCGGTCAAGTGGCGTGGTCTACCCCCCATCCACTTTCTTTTATGTCCGGATAATGAAACGCGTAGTAGAGCTCTTGGATTTTCATTAGAGAGAAAAAAAAAATCACTTGGTCTTTTGAAAAAACTCAGAAACACGAGTGGATTTATCTGCGAGATCTGACGAAGTATCATCTCCTGCTACTGCTGCTGCGGCGACGGCGGCGATGAGAAAAAGATTGAAAAAAAAAACATGTTCGTTCGCTCAAATTATCTCCTTTACGCGCGCGTATGTATCAATTTTTTTTTTAATGAAATATCTACTTTTATCAGCACAACTATGAAAATTGTTTTAATTAGAATTATATTGTTCTCGTCGTTTTCTAACGTTCAGAATATATAATATATACACAATAAAAATATATCCGATTCATAGGTTTGAACGATTTTAGACACACGTACAGTGAGAAGACCTCTCCTCTTAACTCCTCGATAAAGCGACAAATTTTCAGGTCCCGACACAAAGCCCGTCCAGTTGAAATCCATGCATATTATGTGTACCAGCAGCAGCAGCAGTCTAATTAACGGACGCCTTCGAATAATAAACGGTTTTTTCGTGGGTCCGATGGGCTTAAAAAAAAACCTCTGAATAACGGACAGAGGAAACAAATTCGTTTTCATTACTCGATGGACATACACAATTGATACACGCGAACGTAACGTAACGTATTTCCGATAATTACAAAAAAAAACACAATATCGCGTGTTTAACGTTCATTTCCTTCGGTGTATTAGCTTAATTTTGCAGATGCGCACATTTTGTTTTTATTCGTTTTTCCCTGCAACAGCGAGGACATTTCAAAAACCAGTGGTAATGGAATTCTACACTCCGCACAGAAAATGTTCGCGTTTTTCGCATTTTTGTTGGCGGTTTTTAAAAATCACGCGAAATCATAATATAAAGCGCAATACACTGTTAGTATACATGTATACTGCAGGCAAGAGTATATTTAAACGTACATAAACAAAGGATATAAATAAGTATATGCTAATAAAAAATGTACGCACACCGATGGGGAGGGGAAGGGGAACGGGGGTCAGCTTCGTCGTATACCGAACGAGATTTTACTTTTAAAAAGAGAAACGCCATTTTCGTGTTAATTTAGGTCAGAGAAAAAAAAAAGGAATAGCGAAAAGGGACACGTCTCGTTTTTCAAGTTGACAAATATCGGATTCATGACCAGAAGAACAATCGAAATTCAGCGTATAAGGGAGGAGGGACCACGTATCACATCGTTTATATAAATCGGGTTGTGTTGTCGGACTACGACAGGTCACGTAGTCCCGTAGTAAATTTCCCTATATTGTCCTTACATACACTAGTGTGTATATTTTTTTTCTGCTCTCTCTCTCTCTCTCTCTCTCTCTGCCGGACACTCTCCATACAACAATACGCGTAGTATATATTATATCGTTCAAGTTATTTTTCAAAAACAGAGTAATAAAATAAAAAGGGTTTTGTGTGCGGTTATACTGCAAGCGACACACTATATATATATATATATATATATATATATATATATATATACTAGCTGACCCGGCAAACGTTGTTTTGCCAATCAATCATCAAAAAAATTTTTAAAAAAAGGGTTTGTCTAAAATTTTTTTTTCGTAAAAACCTTCTCCTGGCAATTACGAACAATTAAAAAAAATTTGAGCCAAATCGGCCCAGCCGTTCTCAATTGATGAATTGTTATACATTTTTGGCTCCATTTTATATATATATATATATTACGTATTTCCTGTAGACAAGACCCCGATAAAACACGAACTGTGTTTAATTCCCTACAGCAGAGAGGACTGTCTTCTCTCGTTTGGTCCGATCTCGACGAAAACCAAAGATCGTTTAGTGTAGGATCGACGGAAACGGAACGCGATGACAGTTGCAGTCCTTATTAACAGTGTTTACAACACGCCGCCCCCGCGGCGACAACAACTCGCCAGAAATAATATACTCGTAAGCGTATATACAGGCGGCGGTACATAAAAGTACATCAATACATGTATAAAGCGTTTATAAATATTCACAAAGAAAATAAGAAGCCATTATCGAGCTGGTTATAGTCTCAATATTGAACATTTTTATAAATTTATCTGTCTGTGTGCCTGAGGAATGCGTCACTGACGCCATTAATACTTCAGACCGTGCCCCGCACATTTTTATCCCTCCGGAAGACCCTTTTTTTTTTTTTTTTAAATTGAAAGGGCTTTGTACCGCAGAAAACCTTTATACAATAAATCAGAGAGCAACGGAAAATCCCTTTTACGATTCCCCAGCGACGAAAAATAGAAAAAATACCAAAGAACACTTCAGAAAAAAAAAAATGACTCGAGAACCGTGCGGTATCTAAAGCACGTAGTTTTAACTCCCAAGTGCAATATATATTTATAGTCATGTCCACGAAACGTTTAACAGTTTTCGCTGTTTATCTTAACTCTGCCGCTATCACGCTATCACAACGACGAATCATAAACAACGAAAAATACAAATAGGTACACACCTATGTTACAACATACTTATTAGTAATTCTATTAACACTCGACTTGATCGTTTAATTTTCAATTAAATCCACGTATCGTCGCTTAAACTGAATGTTTACAAAAAAATATAGCAAGAAAAAAAATAAATTAAAACCGATGCGCCGACATTTGAATATATGTTTACGTATAATAAAACGATTTATAAATGACATATACGAATATCTGCGCGCAGCGGGGAATTGAGTTTATAATAAAACAACTTTTGCAGTAATATTGCGGTTAGGCCCGTTGAAATGAAATGAAATCCGATTAAAATGAAAATAGTCGCGCGAGTATTTTATTATCGTTCGTTATTTTTTTTTTTTTGTGTTCCGTACGCCTGTGTATTATAATATTATATTATTATAATACTATGTCAACTCGTGTAAAGTTTATAAAGTAATTTGGTGATATCTAAATGAAAAACGGAACTGCGGGAAAGACGAAGGACTTTTTTTTCCCTCCTCGATACTATTATACGTATATTGTTGCTCGATATTACGTAATATATTTTCTTTACGAATGCAATTTATTCAAGACGCGGTCGATAACACAAGAACGAAAACGACATATATAATAATCGAATACGGTTTAACAAAAAAATAATATATATTTATATACTCGTACGCTTAAGAAAATGGCGCTCAAGTTGATCTGACCCCGTTGCATAAAACGTATAACACACACACACGAGTTTCATTTTGATTTCGTTTTCCGAGACGGAGGACAGTCGGAAATCCTTGTTGACACACAACCCTGCGTAATCAAGTTTGAAGACTCCGCACCGAGGCGGCGCGCGAAGTTAAAGAAGGGACGAGTGCGTACGTGTGGATATTATTTATGTAACGAAGTTACAGCAGACAAAAAAAAAAGAAGAAGCGACCGTACACGGCGGGCGGTATCGAGAAAGCACAGTTCCTCCGACGGAGAAGGTTTTTATTAAACTAATAAAAACCAGAGAAAGAGAGAGTCGTCCGCGGCCAATCGCGGTGTGTGTACACATATATCGTCCAAGAGACAGTAATCTAAAGGGGAGGAAGAAAAAAAACACGGGTTACTAATGGACTGTGGACGAGCGAGTAACGAAAAGGAATAGTACAGTCACTCGGCGGTGGCATCTTCGTTCGAAGGGACTGTGGGCGGGGAAAACGGCCGTTTCGGAACGATTTTCCGACGCTCGGGAGTTTCGCAGTTGTACGAAATGATTTCGTCTGTTGGTACACGGTTATCCGCGGGAATATGGACCGCAATCGATTTCCAAAATATTTATGTACCTACATATAGTCTGCACTCGCGCTACAGCAAACCACATTCCGAAATGTAAAATGTATACATTTTTATCCATAAAAACGACATTACACGCGCTATATTGGCTTTTAAAAGTATTTCTTTTTTTTTTATAAAAGTCCTAACCTAACCTAACCTTGTTGGAAACATGGGTGCAAGTGGGAATCCGTGTTACCAAATTGCTTCCGCCTGCGCCCATATCGTTTATTCTTAAAAACTAAATATCATTTACAACAATAATCTTTACAATTCATCACAAATAGTACAGGATTTGAGGGCTCTAACCCTCTATGGTCGCCGGTCTATTGCGCCTTACCGTAACCTAACCTAACCTAACCTGACAGCCTCGTGGTCGACGATAACGATAAGCAAACCAAACACAGACATTCTAATAATATACCGTACGATGATTTTCAACGGGTTCTGAACGCGGGTAATTTTTACGGAATTTTAAGAAAAATTTTTTACAAAAAAAATACGATTTAAAAAATATTACAGTACGGTACAAATATTTTATACGTGGCCACCAGTACGCGGTGATCGATGAAATAAATAAAATAAAACGACAAAAACAACACTACTGCGTATTCTATGGAAAAAATCTAGATTTAAGGGGATTGAAAGCGGGTATTTTCTCTCTTTGTCTTACACACATGAAACATTGCAAAATAGACGTTTCGTACTTCCGACGTACCGATCGATCTATTGGTGCGATAAGAAATTTGAAAACAGATTTAAATTCCTCTTGAATTTTACTACAAAACGACTTTCCCACTTTTTTTATTTCTTTTTTTTAAGACCTTCAAAAATGAATTATTAACAACTTTTTTTAAAAAAATTTTCGGTTATTTTTTTTAAGGGTTTATGAAAAAAAAAAAAATGAAAAAAGTGGGAAAGTCGTTTTGTAGTAAAATTCACGAGGAATTCAAATCTGTTTTCAAATTTCTTATCGCACCAATAGATCGATCGGTACGTTGGAAGTACGAAACGTCTATTTTGCTATGTTTCATGTGTGTAAGACAAAGAGAGAAAATACCCGCTTTCAATCCCTTTAAGAGACGGAACACCGATAATAATAAAAGAAGACGGAGGACGGTGTTTTCGAGAGAGTAATAATACCTCAGGCGCGTTTTACACTAAACATAAAATATACATAGGTCGGTATGATGAACGAAAAAATGCATGTTTTAATCTTTTTTTTAAAAAAAAATCTCTGCAAGCATATTTCCGATTGATATTTTAAACAACGCGTACGAGGTTCCCTTTGATACATTGTCTTTTTTTTTTGTTTCAATAGGTATTTTGTCTTTAAAATCGCTCTGAAGAGTACTTTTTTCTATTTTTAGCACTGAAAATCATCGTTGAGACGTCCTTTTTTTTTTTTTTACATCACGGTGACTAATAGAGAAAACAACGGAATTTTTTTTTATGTTATTTTTTAAGTTAATAAAAGCGGAAAACTACGATTAAGAGACATCGCCCCCGAGGATATTACTTTATTGTTAAATTTAAACGTACAATTTGAAACTAAAAAAATATAAAATAAAAGGAGGAGTATACATTATAATATACAATATTTACCAAAGTTATATATGTTTAAAACGGTCAAAATAGTCAAATAAACGAGTTATTCGCATTCGTTTAAATATACGACAAACAGTATAATAATATGCGCGATAAAACTATCGGATTACACGTGTAAAACAAAAAAAAACACGTTTATTTAATTCGTCATATTTGTCGAACATAAATAAAATACTAAAAAAAAAAAAACGTATACTCTACGTATAAAATACTCCTTTTTTAAAAAATAAACTTTGCGTAGGTCGATTTTTAGATGATTTTTTTCTCCCCTCCGCGACGCATTAAAAACTATTTATTAACGATACAGCGGTATACGAGTACATTATAAATCAGTTGATGTATAAAACAATTATGATATGTAAATCGGTTAAAATAAATGTCTTTAATGTTTATATAGTTAAGTCACGTTTTTACATAAAAAAAAAATAAAATAAAATCCAATTAAACGACGTAAATTATTACACTATCGTTTTACTTTATCGTGTCAGTCCAAAATGCGTATAATTTTTTTTTTTTGTAAATTAATGTTTTTGACGATACTTATGAATAACAACTACAGATAAAATTGAATGCAACAACGGCAGCGTGTTTCGCCGGTAACATTGGATGCGCGATAAAGTATAATTATTTCGAGAAAAACGATAAATATTGTTTGGAATATATAAATACGATGCCTCGTTCAGTGTTTTTTTTTTTTCATTGGTTTAACAATGATGTCTGTACCCAAAAATTCTACCAGAAGGAGTGCTCCGATCTTTTCGTGTAGCACCTTTTCTGATTGCGAATTGCGTGTACTATAGTTTGTACTTTAGAGAGGTCATTTTTCGATTTTCTCAATACTTTTTTCAAAAGTCAGGGAAAACTACCAAAAATTACATGAAAACGCTAAAAATGCAATTTCGTCTTAACCGATTGTCGTTTATTATTTTATTACACCGAAACTCCGTTCAGAATCGTTTTATCGAATGCAACTACGATTTATCGTTGCATTCAAATTTACAATAAAAACAAAACCCTAAAATCTTTATCCAAGTAATTCTTCTTCTTTCGCTTTACGGTTCTTCGAGAACCTTTGCGGCTAATACAAAATCTTCTCTCCACACTTCCCTACCTTGAATGCATTCTTCCCAGTTTGTTACAATCCAAGTAATTCGCTTAAGCGATATCCACAACACCCCGCGGCGGCTCGCCACCTTTTTTTTTTTTTAAATATTATTATTTAAACAGTTTCGCGAACAACTATACGAGTTTGACGATGGCCGTCTCACACATGTGACGACGACACGTCCGCCGCCGGTGTAATTTACACCGAGTCATTTATCACACCAAGACCACCGCCGCCGCCGCCGTGAACCCACATTAATTTTTTTCTATACTACGCACCGTGCGCGCGTGTCATCCGCCCACCGCTTTTAGACACCATTCATTGTGCGTGTTTGTGCTCTGTTGCTTCGGCTCTTTAAAAATGTGTCCCCACACACGCACATACATATTTCCATTGTTGGGTTACGAACACCGCAAGTTTTAATGGGATCTGCTCTCCTCCCACTTGCCCTACTCAGACGCAGCAGCAGCAGCCGCCGTTATCTCTCGTGCGACACAGACCCACACGTCCGAACCAACGAACGCCGGGGAGGAAGGGACTTTTAATTTTTCGCGCAAACCTCAGGGTTCGTACGTATATATATAATAACGCGATATAACAACGAGGCTGAAGAAGAAGAAGAAGAAAGTTTTTGGCCTTAAAATTGAATAAAATAGCGGTGTACGACGTTTCGATTACACGCGACCGCCGCACGTACATATACATGAAAATATAATAAACTACTTTGTCGCGAGGCCGTGTAGCACCGGCGGCGGACGGTGTAAACCCCCGTGACGACGACCCCCCAGGAGATTAATTTCTCAACTTTTATACTCGCTAACCGAACGTCGCAGCACAAGCCGTTGTGTGCCGCTTTCGGCTGTGAATAATTGATCTCTATACGAACGAGTTCAAATGTAAACGAGAGTACGAGACGCACAGAGAGAGAAAAAAACGAGGAAATTCGCCGGGTCACGTCGTTTTCGGTGATATTTTCTTGCGGCGGCCCAACACCGTAAGGACGTGTATTTTCTCTGTTTGTATCGCTTTTTTTTTCCTTTTTCTTTTTCAAATAACGCCTTTTAATATTTCGCGGCCGGTTTTTTTTGTTGTTAAAATCTGAAACCGATCGAAATGACTAGAAAAAAAAATTCGGTCGATCCGAATCTAGAGTCAAAAATAGGTATTTAAAAAAAAAATAAAAATTACGGATTTTAACTCGCCGGAACGGTTAAAAATTTGAAAATTTCACGAACCGTGATATTACTTCATCAGTACTCAGGAAATTCGTTTCAATACGCTATCATCCGGCCGCGAAATATTTAAAGGCGTCGTTTGAACAAAAAAAAAACGATCGCGCACATAGTGCTCGGTGTATATTGTTGAAGCACAGTATATATATATACATACAGTCGAAAAACCGACATTGTAATAAGAACTTCTATACGCGTGACGAGAGGAGAGGGGAATATGGGAAAGGATACGTACTACGGGGTTTTTGTCTTATACGCGTGCACTGTTATTGTTATATGAAAAACGACCAGGTGCACTCCAGATCCCGCACATAAAATGTTATTTCTTCTATACTAACCTAACCTATTGCTGCAGCGCAGTAGTGTTCTGCTGATACGGTGCGAGACGATGATGATGGGCGCTTCCCCCCTCGTTTTTTACTATCGCGTATAGTGATGACATCGCTGCGGATCTCGAGCGAAAAACAATACCGCTAAAATATCAAATACATTTCTCACGTTTTATTATAATACGCGTCTTATAAATACCGAATTCCCCCGCGGAGACTACGTTATATTATTATTTCGCGTACGCCGACGAGACAACGGATTTCTCTGTATATAGAAGACGAGAGAAACATGTAATATGCGGTACGTACATATAAGCTGTGGTCCTTCAGAGCCGGATAACGACTACGGATATCCACGACTTGAAAGCGAATGCTGCAGCACGCGAAAGCGATACGGAATTAATGCGTTTTATATTCCGTCAAACCATGTGTGTGTGTGTGTGTGTGTGTGTGTGTGTGTACAACAGGAGGGCGGTTAAAAAGATCTTTTACACAAAGGCGAAAGCGGACCTTTTTCGTTTTATTTATTTTCTTCTTCTAACGCACAGTCCCGAAACCCGGCTAAACAAATAATAATCGTTTTCTCGAAAGCGCGCACGGCGGACACAATAAAAATACGGTTTTTTTTATTCGACTCAGGTATATATTACATATATAATATATACAAACGCCGGCACGAGAAAATAATTATTTTCCATAAGAAAAACGTGTGTACATTTATTTTGTTCTTTGCAGTATATATTTACAGACAACTCGCTTTCATTATATATATATATATATATATATATATATAGAGAGAGAGAGAGAGAGAGAGAGAGAGTAGATAAATAAATGTATATAACACACTGGAACGTTTAGAATTTAATATATTATTATAATACTCATATATTTGTTACAGAATAATGCAAATAAAAATATAGCACATATTTAAATATCGGAATACTACATTGCGCTACGTTTTTATTCGAAATGAATTCACCCCAACCCTCCAAGTAATGTGAAGTTATTTTCAACGTTTCATTATTTTATTTTTTTTTTGAAACGTTATTAAACATAATAAGAAACTATAAAATGGTAATAATATATACGTTCTTATTATAGATATATATATATATATATTATTCTCCGTTTATATTTCATAAAAATCCAAATATTATTTTAACTCGGAGTTAGAAAACAATTTAAGACACAATAAAACGGGTGGTTTGGTGCACTCCCCTTATAATACTGCGTATACACAAAGCTATTGTTGAAAATGGCAGAAATACGCATATAACGCGTGAAAGAGGTTAAATGTTATAAAAATAAATGTTTTTTTTTTTGAAAAAATGTATTAACACTGTTGTATATACTAAAATGTGTGTGTATATGGATTTTATCCGATATTCTAAAATATATGTAAATTATTGTGACAAAAAAAAACCGCAAGACTCGTCCGATACGAAGCATAAAAATTGCACAGACTTAAAAAGAATAGCTTCTTGTTTGTTGGATTCGGTGTCATACCGTTCGCCCATAGAGTTTATATCAATTCGTTTGGTACACGATTCAAAAACTATTTATTGTCACATCCCCTGGGTGGGCGCACTTATCGCCTCTTTTATTTAATATATTTTTGTTAATACGATATTTAACCATACACTTCTCAGTGTCGGCTACTGTCGTTTCCGGATGAAGATGGCACGTTTGAACTGTGCTAGTAATTTTGACTCTCCGTCAAGTCTGATATACGTATACACACACATTATTAGTACCATCCATAATATATATCGCTGAACACGGTCGACTAGCAGCAAAAAGACAAAAAGCGAATCGATCAACTCAAAACCCAATTTTTTCTGACTTTTACGAGTCATTTCATCAGAAATTTCTCATTCTCCGCATTCGACTATGTTCTTCCTACATTCGTTTGTTGCTCAAACGCTCGTCGCAGACTATATATAAACGTGTCGAGGACGACGCGCACTTCTCGAACATATTATAGAGTTCCAAATACAGGCAGATCTCTATAGAAACCTTACATTCGTTATATGAAGAAAAACCCTCCCCCACCTTGAATCAGAAGAGGTATGCGGATTTTTAATGAACTAATAATACGTGAATTTCAAAACAATATTCAAAATTTTTATTTAAACAAATTTTGTTTATTACGAGAGTTCCACGTTTTGGCAATGCTTAACCCGTAATTATAACGCCGCTGGCGTATAAAAAGGTCTTAAAAAAAAAAAATGCTAATTACATTTACTTATATTACTGTAGTGAACGCGAAGAATTCGGAAATAATCTTCGTTTTTTTATTCCGACTTTTAAATCCTTCACAAATCACTTTCGAAAATCGATAAATTAATAAATATTCAAAACGATTGGTTTTGGCGCGGGAACAAAAGTGTTTTACCATACATCAGGTTTTATAGGTTACCACTGTGGTAACTGATAATGTTTTATCACTCGAGGTATAATAAATATAATATTCTTATCACAAAACTATTATAATAACTATAAATTATTATCTACGGTAATATCTATCAGTAACCTGTCGTAACTGGTAAATGGTAAAACATTTTTGATTTCGCGCCAAAACGGATCGTTTTGAGACGGTCAATTTAGAAAAAATTACCCGAAATCCAAAAACATTATTATATATTCTCACTCGGGCCAACCTAATAACACAATTAGGGAAATATACGTTTTGAAAATTGCCAAAAGACCCCTACCTAATATATAGATAAATACACGACATACAACAACATTGTTGTTGTTGTTGTTGTTGTTGTGTCAATACGGCACAGCGATGAAATTGATATTGTCGCGTCGAACATGACGACGCGTAAAATAGTCGTTTAAAACAAAACGACAAATTGCGTACATACACGAAGCGGAGGAATCGGTCTCATCAGGTACACGGGGGCTGCGACAGGACGGAGTAAGATTTATTAAATTACAAAATCATAAGTCGCTGCGGAGTGTGCAGTTTGTGTATAACACACACACACACACACGCTGAGAAGTTTGCTCTTATTACGCGGGTAAGGAACAAGCGAGTCGTCGCGCGGAAAGCGAACGCGTTTCCAAAGGGATGATGTTAAACCGAGCGGAAAAATTCCGTTCACATTCCAAATTCGTACGGGACTCGGAGCCGAACAATATAAAACGAGGAACGCCGGGCCACGTTGGCGGCGACGCCGAATTTCCCCAGAGGAAGCGCGGCGGCGGCGGCGGCGGCGGTACCGCGCGTTCATTTTGTTCTCTCTCTCTCTTTCTCTCTCTCTCTGTTATTGGAACGCGAGCGCGTCCGCGGTATGAGGTGAAGGGGGACCGGCCCGTTTTGTATGACATTAAAACAAAAGTCTTACTCCCCCACGCCGACTCTTTTTATAATATTATAACGTACGAGGAGAGTACACCGTGCGCACTCACAATAAAATATATTTAGCTGTTACGCGGGAACACGGACGGCGCTCATTGTTCCACACGGCGCGGTGGCGGGCACCGGTCGTATATAAATTCAGCTATTTACACGTGGGCGGCAACGGACTGACATGACGCCCAGCAACAACAAAAAAAAAAACAGTCGCCGTCATCTCATCGTCAACCTGTTTCATCAACGCACTGAACTCAATACATATGAAACGCGTGGGATGGGGTCCGTTCTCCGACACACTGATAAGAGAACTTAGTGTAGATAAGAATTTAGTACTACCAAACAATGAAAACAAGAAGTATCCTCCTGACTCGCTCAAAAATCTAACTAAAACTATAACAACCACAAACCTAACTACCTCTTATCACACGGAACTTTTGTTTGTATCATGAACCATGATATCATTGTTAATGTATAATGAATGGTGTAATCATAGGAATAAATATTGAATTTAATTTATTGAACAACAATAAATCTTAACTATATCAGGGGTTTACAATATAAATTACAAAATTTCTTTTTATATGTTTTTAAAAGATTGATGCTGGTATTAAAAAGCAATGTGAAGTGAAGTCTGAAACCCAACAGCTCGTTCTTATCAATTTGTCGGAGAACGGGACACCGACGCGGAACGCGTATATTAATCAAAATATGACCACAGATAGGAGGAGGCCGCCATATGCATTCTATAAGGTATAAAATTCATGGAGAATACGATGAATTATAGTTTTTCCGATGATATTTATCATATTTTATTATTTACTTTGAAATAACAACAGGACAACAAAACGACGTACTATATAGTATCAATGTTAACATCAAAATCGATTATTTTTACATAAAGAAGTTGGTAACAAAAACAGGAAAATAGAAACGGAATGCATATGGCGGTTCACTAGAAGTGTACAGAATGCGCGTTCCATGTATTGAGTTCAGTGGTTCAACGAGACGCGGCGCGCGTATACGAAGTTCTATTTTTTATGTTGCCGGCCTACGGCTCGTCCCGCGTTTAACGAATATTAAAACGGCCCGGGGACACCCTGCAGGATAACGCGGGAATTATATAAATCACCCGCGGAAAAACGGGCGGGTGAGTGGTCAGTAATGTATACTATCTAGATCATTTTTTTTAATCGTTTATCTTGTATAGATGAATTCAACAAAATGAGCTATCTGAGTCATTATCTTAGATTAATTTGTAAGTCATCTAGATCACATAAATTTAATAAGTGCTTATTATTTATCTAATACCAACAAAAATTCGAGATTCTCGGTTAAATTTTGTTTTCAATTTTCTATCCTAAATAAATTTAATTTACAGAAATCCTAAATAATCTCTTTTTTCTGTATCACAATGTTGGATTTATTCAATTTCTATTTAATCGGTTTATCTGAAAATGTTCCGATAACTAATAACAATAAATATACTATAATAATATATAATAAATAAACTTGTCACATTAAGTGCCTCAATATATTATTTTAAGGTGCGTTTATAGTGTTTAGACACTAGCTAAAGGTTTTTTTTAGTTTACTGCTTTTATATTCTTTGACATTTCTGTTTTCAGTGACCACTGATTGATTTATAAACTATTAATACAATTGTTGAAAAATATACTACAAATGATTACACTAATAAAAATGTTTAATGTTAATTTTCCAGTCATTATAAGATGTAATGGTGAAATTTCATCATTATCAAATTATGCAGTATTTTTTTCAATCCTAATAATGATTATCGTATAATAGTAAAAAAAAAAATTATCTTTTTTTTATCTAGATAAATTGTAATTAATTATTTATCTTTATCTAGATAATTACATTTTTAATTATCTTTTATCTTAATCTAGATAATTTTATTGTCTAACATCTTTTATTTTTGTCTAGATAAATTAATATTTATCTTTATACAACACTGGTGGTGGTGGTGGTGGTGGTGGTGACGCGCGTAGAGAATCCGCGAAAAGGCCGCGTGTCTGCACAGCGGTAAATGTACCGGGAATTTTTATTCGGTTTTCACCGAGACGGAGCTCCGATCGGATAAACTTTCTTCTCTGCGATTCCGCGTTTTTTACAAACCGATATAAAAAAAAATTTCTAGCGCGTAAAAAGCGTATTTTAAGGTTAGAGAATATTTTGTGCAAAATACGTTTTAGAGGAAATATTATTGAAGTTTAATTTGCACCAAAAAAAAAAATAAATAAATTTAATAGTTCAACAAAAATATGCAAAAAAATCGCGACTTCCGTCAGTTTCTATATACAATGACCCGCGTGATCAGATCGGTTCGCCGTTCAACTTGAACGCCATATATCAATATTAATAATATTAGTAAATTCTTCTTCTTGAAATCCTTTTCCTATCGGAGGTTGGAAATCATCATGTCAATCTGGATTTTCTCTTGGACCGCCTCGGATATTTCGTTGTTGCAATCAAACCATTTTCAACAGATTTCGTAATCAATTTACGTAATTGATACATAATTTCGTTACCACATATTTTCCTCGTTCTAAAACGAGTTGTAGAATTTGGTATTTCTGTCCTCTCATCGTGTGCCTAAAATATCGCAACTTTTTTGTTTTGACTGCTGTTCTTACTATTTCCTATCAAAAAATTATTTTAAAAAGAAAAGAAAAATATATTAATAAATAAATTTTTTTTCTAACGCGTCATTATTATTTTCAGCTCATAACACTGAATATTACTAATAAAAGTAATATTCAAAAAACGGAACCGGTAATATACACAATAAATTGTATTTTTTTTTTAAAGGTTACGATTAATTTGACTAAATATCTTATAATTTTTATAAATTGTTACATTTGTTTTTTCAGTATTTAACACGTTTTTATGAAACATCGCGTATATTAAAAAAAAAAAAACAATATTTTGATGAAATTATAGAAACATGTTATTTTGACCATGACGTCACGAACCCGGCCCTACTCACCTCCCGGCCAGGTCCCCTCACTTCTATACTATCGTTGCCAGTTACATATTGGAACGGCGATGGCAGCGCGATCTATATATATATAGATACCTATAGCAGTGGCGTAGTCAGGGGGAGAGCTGATGGGGCTGCAGCCCCCCCAAATAAAAATCCTGGCTACGCCACTGACCTATAGGTATACATATATCTTATAGGTATGAGGAGACGAGGACTAAGCTATAGGTAACTTTTTGTCACGTGTAAAAAATAAATGAGATATATACAAGACATATACATGTATCTGCATGCAGTGTAGATACTCCTGTTTTTTTTTTTTATTTCAAAAGGACTGCGCTTTTTTTTATACAAGGTCAATTGCCCGTGAATTTTGCGATTATCGCAATAACACCTACGCGTTAATAAATAAAAATTGGTTTTATTTCGAACGCGACGACGTTACAGAGAGAGAGAGAGAGAGAGAGAGGAGGAAAGTGGTGGTTATATTTTTTACTATATTTTTTTCCCGACTCTCCAAAGACTTTCCCGCCGACCGGGACGAGAAGAATTATCGCGGGGCGTACAATTATGTCACTGCTGTTGCAGCTCCGCGCGGGGCAGCCGCGTTTAACAGGAACTTTTTGCAATAAAACCAATTAATTCGGTGCACACCCGCTCCCCAAAAGGGCGTCCCGTTTTATTTCTTCTCCACGACGCGCCGTCGCCCAAACGACGAATCCGATAAATTTTAATTTTCTTAACACAAATTTGTGTTCGGCCAACGGGTGAAGGGGGAACGGTGTGCCGCCGCCAATGGAATTCGCGTATAGTTTTTTTTCTCCACCCGGCGCGCTTAATAAGCCGGATTAATGGATAAAGTTTTCCCTTTTCTCTTTTTCGTTACTTTTTTTTAATTCTTTTTTTTTTTTTTTTCCAAAAAGCAATCTGTCACGCGTGTTGATAAAATTATTAATACGAAACGAAAACAACCGAATATCGCCCTCCCCCCCCTCTTTTCGAGCGCCGGTTTTTTTTTAATCAGAAAAATGTCCGATATTCGATTGTTTCTAACCAGAGCACACACTCACAAAATAAAGATTTTTTTCCTCGACACGACGTCAACACGATTTTCAGAGCGAGGTACAAAAAAAAAAAAAAAGCAATTAATGAATGCCATTTTTTTTTTGTGTGTGTGTTCACTCGAGACCCGTTGAGAATACACGCGAATTTTTTACATCTCAAGAGTTACGTTTAACCACCGGCCGCCGCGGTCGTCTGGGTCATGCGACGTCGTTATATGTATATGGATTTTTTCGCGAATAAAACGGAAAAAGAATTCTTTAAGTAGCGCAAGCAGCGAGCCAGCCAGCCAGCCAGTCAGCCGCCGATCCTCTAATTATGCGCGAGTACTTACACATTAATAAAGCGCGCGTCCGCAACTATACACGTTTATTTCTGGTAATAACTGCGGTATATACCGCTAATACCCGGATGCTGGTATGCCCAGACTTCGTGACGACAATAGTATTTTGAATACTTTCTATTTTTTTTTTTTTTGCTAGTTTTCGGTGATACGAATATCAAATATATTATTAATTATATTATTATATTTAATCGAATATACAACAGTCGCGTCAATTCGCCGATAAAATGTTTTATAAAAGTACAACCGATAATAATATAATATTTATTTAATCGGGGGTACTCTTGAGTACCGACCCAGTAGAAACACAAAACTAATGTTCTACGATATTTCAAACACCTTTTATTTCGGTGGACTTGTGTAAGTACCGTCGGTCGACGAAGGGTTACGTATATTTTTTTTTTATCCTGCGTTTATAAATTAACACGATAACTAATAAATATTAATAATACCAATTAGGTATAAAATAAAAAAACACAATTATATAATAATACAGTGTAATCAAATATACTAGATTATTCGAATGAGGTTCAAACACCAAACGTATACGTTTTCTATAGAAAGATTATTATTGATAAAATGAATCGACGTCGTTTTAAATAATCTACTACTGATGTTAGTTGCTACTCATTTTTATTATTTTTTCACAGAAAATAATCACTTTTTACATATGTATAAGTAAGTAGTAAGTTATTTTGTTTTTACGTAGGTACTACTAAAAAAAAAAAACTATACGATTGTGCATTAATATACTTTTAAAAAGTATTTAAAATACAGTATTCCGAAGTAATACTATACCCAAATCTGAGTATATACCGCTGCAAGAGATAAACGCGTATATAACATAAACAGTTACGAATAATACTCGTTTACTTTTTTTTTTCCTTTTTAACGCGCCAGCAGCAGGTGCCAGCATACGCGCACCATAAGGTACTAGCTGCCGTGTTCCCAAAAAGTTTTGCACGAGTTTTGCTTTTAACTATTCTGTTCCCTCCATCCGACTCCTCGATTATGATGATAATAATAATTTATAATTATTACAGAAGCGAGTTAGCGCACCGCGCAGAGAGGTTAACGACGGGAACGCGGAGTGATTTTTAAGGGGCACTCGTCGGAATCGTCGCGTTCGACCGACTTTTACGCGCGTACACGAGTGTCGGACATTATTATTATATTATAATAATATTATCTCGACGGGAAAATTTCTTTTGATGAAAAGCACGCGCGATTCTGCGGCGCAAGACGATCTCTGCAGAACCCGCGAGACTATTGTTATAATAATAATGCGCGTATAATTGTGATTTTACTCCGAAAACGTTTTTTTATGGGGTGGCGAGGAGGAACTTTGAATACGATCTCGTGACGAGTTTTTGTTCAAAACCCCGCGCAGAGCTGTTATACATATAAAAAAAAAAAAACCGAAATCCCGTCTGTTAAACACAACACGCGCATACGGATAAATAATTCGGCGTGTATTACACAATTTAATGAATTACACGGCGTATAAATTATAAAAATAAAAATACTATATCGATATACAATCGGTATTATAATACTCTCACAGTCCCGAGTGAACCGGCGCGTTCCAATACAAGAGTTATATTTGAACATTATAACAGCGTGTAGTACGCATATATAGTGTACATTCTACCGCGGTAACGGTGCAGCAGGTTACCGCGTTCAGTGTTTATACTGGTAAATAAAATACGCTTACCGAGAAATTTACCGCGAGAAAATTAAAACGTACGGACAACGTAAACAATAATCATTCATTGAATTACACACCAAGTAAACGTATTCAAATAACGTGTAAAAACGACTCGCGTGGCGTTCTCATTACAATAATATGCGTCCTACGCAGTTGTTTAAACGCGTTGTAAACGCCTAAACGAAATGGCGTTTTTACATTAAAACCAAACGTTTAAAACACGTGAAAATCTGCAGTGACGGAGGAACGTTTTTGATGGGGCCTTGCAGAGTAAAAACCATATTTTTAGAGCTCGCGGCGACTATTGAGAAAACCGGTTTTCTTTTTGGTCGTTTTACGCACAGGAATTTTCATGGAATAAAGATGGGAGGACTGATAACGCCTAATACAGAAACAGCGAAAAGGTGGACAGAGTATTCCGAACGTTTACTAAAACGGTGAAGAACCTGATGAACCCGTTGTGTTCGATGCACACGGCAGGAACCTAATGGTGATGATGTACTCGAAGCCCCAACAATAATAATAATACGAGAAATAAAATCACAAATCAAGAGACTATACAAAGGATCACAAGTCACCGGGGGAATAATCCACGGAGAAATGATGAAATGTGTATAGACGAAGAAGTAATGGTGGAAATCATGTTCATAAATTAAAAATATATGAAAAACGAAGAAATGTCAAGATGACTGGAACGTGGCGATGACCTGTACGATTCATAAAAAAAAAAGGAGACAAAAAATAATGCGATGACTACAGAGGAATAATACCGTGACAGTATATTTATCCATAATGTATTTCGGATAATAATATCATAAGAAATCACGGACGGTTTCCGAACGAATACAGGTGTTGACAAAGATAGACCGGATCTTTATTATTAAACGTTTAAAAAAAAACGCGATTAATAGTCTAAAAGATACCACGATAAAGGAACGCGTGTATTACCTTGTATTACTCATTCTACTACAATAAATAAAAACGTAAATAACGAATTTCATTTCGAGAAAAAAAATAACACGTCCCATTTTACTTTTTCTTTTTTTTTTACACATTAGTCGCGTTTGTTTATTATTATTATTACCGAGTCCTGTTGTTGTAATTAGGGTGGCTGCGGCTGGGGCGAGAGAGAGAGAGAGAGAGAGAGCAGTTTGCGAAATTTCCCAACAGAAATATTATTACCGGCGGCGACAAAAAGACCCGCCGCTGACTCCCTTCGTCGTTCCTCCACAATCGCGCGTACCTTTCCAATTATTATACGCGCGTAAGGGGTCTTCTTGATTAGCTCCCATCATCATCATCATCATCATCATCATCATCGTCACCAGCATCGGAGCGAGGACCTCTGTGTCCTGGACCCGTGGTCCACACACACAAACCCGCGCAACAAATTTAATAATATAAAAAATAATATTCAACGCTGCTGCAGCAGTGCCGTGTTGAAATTTATGTTCGTACAATTTATTCGCGTCTATATACGGACGAAAATAACAAACCTTAAGAGGGGAAGAAGGGACGAAATAGTGTGTGTGTGTGTATTCGTTTTGTAAATAATGTAAATACGCGTATCTGACGTTTTACGTGACGCGCGAACGGTCGTGTCGAGAGAGAGAAAGAGAGAGACCGAGGGGTTGACTGCGAAGTGTTAGGATTAATTTTTACGATTCCCCCCCGTATGCGCCAGGGTCAAATTTATCAGCCACACTTCGCCTTCCTCTCTCCCTCAATGGAACACTACTATCGTCGAATAATAATTCTGTTTCTGTTAGCTTTTTGCTGCTGCTGCTGCTGCTACACTGGTGGTGGTGGTGGTGGTGCCACCGCCCACGTCATCCAATCTCCCCGGAGACCCTAAGCTGTCATTTGTGAAGTTTACGTGCCTAGAGTCGAAGATTAGTTTACAACGCTCGTGCAGTGCGTGTAGTACAAATACATAACCCTCACACGCCGCGTTCTTCTCTCACATATTATATTCCTCCGTTCTTTTTTTCTTCTTCCGTTCTACGCGTCGTTCTCTATTTTATTTTATTTTCTCTCTCTCACTTTTCTATTCCTGCACGGCAAACCGAAAAATATGAAGGGATCCGCCGTCGTTAATTGGCGGCCGGCCCTTCTGGTGGTGGTGGTCATCTCCCCGGCAGTTGATGATTAGGCGTATTATCTCGAGAAAATTCCGACGCGTCCTGAAATAAATATTTTATTCCATACACGGTTTTAGCAGCACGTTACAAAAAATGAAATTGTGAGTATTTTTTTTTTTTACGATAATAAGTCATAACGAAAACTCGAATAATAATTATTTCTCGTACAAAAGATGATATTACCGAACACATTTACACAGCCGTTAACGATTATTTTTGGCTAAAAGCAAAAATTGTGTCACTCGCTGAACTTATTTTTGAAAAAATCTTTAAATCCTTACGTAATATTGATATTATTGTTAAATATAGTTATCGACGCGAAAATCTGTAACCGTAATATTTTTGAAATTACTTAAAAAATAAATCCCTATTAAAAGTGCAATAAGTGTAATTGAATTAACAACGCCAAACGATACGTGCAGTATTTGAATCCAGTCGAGTAAATACTACTTTTTTTTTTTTAAACGTCTATAATTTCCATTTGTCCGTACGCCATATTTGCAAAAAAAATTTTAATCACTTAAATATCTAACAATACATTTAGTTATAGCAATGACTATTATTTACTAATACAACAATGGTATAAAAGAGATGCGAGTTACATATATATATATAAATGTTTACTCCACAGTCCAAAAACCAAAAACAATCGGCATTTTCTTTTCTTTTTTTTTTTTTTTTTTAATGCGATAATAATTGTTTTAGCGTAATAAGGGTGTGCTGCTTTCGTCTTTGTAAAGACAAAATACGTTTTACACAATAAAAAAATCGTCTGGCAGCAACCAACTATCAACAGACAAACAACAATTATTAACAAAGCATTAATACGCCTACAATATACGTGTATTCAACGTTTTTTCTACATATATATATATATATATACACATTATGCTAAAATACGTACTAAGGATTTTTTTATTAAAACATTTGTAAGTTAAGTCTGAAAAATAGAGATTTTCTTTAATATAATACACCGTTAAAAAAAATTAATTAAAATACGTAGTGTAAGTATTACTGTCTACAAAATGTAGTTACTATTGTAGTAGAAATTAAAATGTTTTGCAGACGAAAAATATTAAAACTACACATTATGTATATAATAATAATAATAATAAACAGCGCGCTTTATTAATAATAATACGACCTTATAAAAGCCATTAAAATAATGGCCATACTGCAGTTTTCTAGTTTTCTAGTATTAATTTCATTAAAAAAAACAACACATTTTTGTGATAATAACCGGTACGCGTATAATGAAATTACAGTACCTTAAAAACAAGTGTTTCGACAGAATATCATTTGAAAAACGAACGAATTTATTATTTGTAGTACTCGGAAATATACAATTTTATAAGAAAAAAAATATATATATACGTATAAAATATAAGCGACTTTTCCTAACTGCAATTTTTTATTTTTTTTTTAATTATGTAGAAAAAAATTTTTCGTCATAAACAGCGCCAAAATATAATTGAATAATAATGATAGTAGTACAATCCTATTGGTATAAATTACAATAATTATTATATTCGGAATACAATTTTAACAGTGGCGGCTTGAGGGGATGGGGCACAAGTGAGACGGTTTCAGAGTAAATAATGCACAATAAGTATATTTATTAGCTCATCGACAGACCACATATTAAATCTGTATTTAAACTATTTAAGTCTTTTTTTTTGAAAAAATTACTAATTTTTCATTAGTCATTCTAAGAGGCGACTTTTTCATCGCTTCCGATGCTAAAAAGACAGATGCGTCGGATTTAACAAAAATGAAACGGATTAATGCCCACGGGTACATAAGTAGCCTCACCGAAAAAAAAAATACTGTTAGAACCGCCACTGAATTTTTTAAACTAAAATACACGATCGAGTAATAAATAAAAAAAGACAAGAGACGAAAATTTATAAATTATTTTTTTCTCCCGAAACACTTGTCAATTAATAATAATAATCGCGATTTCGTCGGACTACGGATCTTAAGTAAAATCTCGTACTCATTATGTATGCGCGCATTGTGCGATTTAGATTTATATATTATATATGTATATAGAACGAGCAGTTTGTCGAACGGTTTTCTCTTTAGTTTGGTGGTACTGAATTTCTCGAAGCGTGTAAAGGCTTAAAGACCGGAGCACAGCTATCTTGACACTATCGCAGCGTCCCAAGAAAGCCGGAAGGGACAGGGGCTTCCGATAAGAGGTTCCGGGATTTATGTCCGACCCTTTAGCGTGTGAATACATTAGAACCCGCTCCCATTGCCGTCAGATTAATTGTCTAGTCTTACCATGATACGTCGTACACATAATATATTATATCGTCAAACAGGCTCTTGCATTTTTTATAATAATATACCGTATACCCACGTAAAAACATTCCGATTTATACAGATTTCTTTTTTCTCGTGTCCCGAACGTTTTAAAATTATTTTCACCGTCAGAAAAAAAACATTAATAAACTCGTAATTCTGTTCAGTAACTTGAAATTTTGCGCCCGGGGGCGAAATTTTCAAATCAAAACATATGCGGCGATTAAGCAACCAACTAACACTACTTAAGAAACTTTCCGAATCAGACTTGATCCGTTTCCTGCAAGTATAAAAGACTATTGAACAGAACAAACGCATAAATATTGTTTTATGTCCTTCACGCACACTGCACCGTCTATTATATATCATTCCACAAGAAAATATACACGAGACGGAAAATACACGATTTTCTTACTAATCGCAAATACGTAAGTGAACGACGACGATTCTCTCCCGTCTCTACAGATTTTAAATATCAAAACGATTTTAATGCATATAAAAATAATTTTAACGCGTTTTGTAAACTATTAAATTCATGTGATACTGACGGTCGTTTATTACTAAACATACTGGGATGTTCTAGGAAAGTCAAACGGACGTCGTCTTCCTACGATTACCTCCTGCAGTGATCGTAAAAGTCATAGTTTTCACCATACGCGTGAACAATAACATAATATTAATTGTAGACAACAGGTTCATAAAATAAAAATAAAATGCCAAGTACGTTTTTGAATTATTAAAAAAAAAAAAATTGAATAGTATAATAAAACATTTGTGTTACTTCGGGGCTAAGCCTACGACGGCGGGTCCGACGGTGAACGCTGCAACATCCTCTGTTCGTATTTCTCTTACTGGCCGCATCGGTTTTGGTTGAAAATATCAAAATTCAATTTTTTTTTTTTTTGAAAACTTCAAACGAGGACTTACGCTTTTCCAAAAATCCGTACGACCATAAAACGGTAACAATTAATGTAGTGTACAAGAACGAGCGGGCGCGCGCATACGATTATCGTCGTTGGTCGCCGCGGCGGCACATTATGCGCACACCAAGTTCGCGACAAGTTTTGGGGGACACACATACGTGACGGCGGCGGCACAATACACTGCTGTCAAAACACGATTCAACGACAAGTCGCAAAGTCTGCATATATAAGCTGTACACGCTACTACACAGCAATGTTTTACTTGATGAAATTAACAAGACCAAACGCACAATATTATAATATCCTGATGTCACATCGGATAAATTATACCACTGCAGTACGTCATATGGCCTGGTATGTATGCTAGGATACATATTTTACATATACGCGTACCTATAATCAATGGTCGAAATGGAAGGAGGAGCATATGAGAGAATGCCATCCCTCCTTTTTTTAGTTATCACATTCCACCCCCTTTATTCTGTTTGGTTGAAAAAACTTGCAACCCAACAACAGATATAGAGAGTGACATTTTCTGCAACAGTAGCGTTACTCGGAAGAATGCCACAACTGGTTAAAGCAGTGCAAGCTAATAACAGTTGCACTGATTACATTTTTTTTTTATTATTACTATTAATGAGTTTTTAATATTTTTCCTTGATGTTCACCGACTCGCTTATTGAATCGCCTATTTCTCTTGTAATTGTTATTCAATACACACGTATTAGGAAACGAGGGATAATAATATTAAGTAAATACAGCGATCCGCGGCGGTTGAAAACGTGCGAAAGTGGTCCACGGCCCGAGTTGAATTGGAAACCATTGTTTTATAGATGAATTTGAAAAGTACTGACGTTTTTATACATTATTTCTATTCTAAGAATTCTGAGTGTATAGTAATAAACTAACGAACGACTTTAGTCAAAACCTCTTGATACATTCAGAATTTTATTTTGTGGCGCATAAATTTATAATTTTCCATATTTTAAATATGGTAATTAAAATATAGCGAATTTGAATATTATAACAAACGATAAAAATTCTTCAATCACGGTAGCGTAAAATATCTACGATAACGTTAAAATATTGTCTACTTACCACTTATCAATAGTAAGTGGTCATAACCTTATTAATATTATATTTTACAATATTCTTTCATGAAACGCAATATGTTCTACTTATAAAACTTTATCGTGTAAACAGTTTACAAGGACCGTTTTCATGCAACCCAGCAATAAACGCGCGTGATTTCAATTATCGAATTTAATTTTAAGAGTGAAACACTACAATGGACAGACACACACACACACGCTGAATTCGTGAGTACTATTAATACCGGTTAATTTCTAGATCTATAAACGCAGTATTGTCTAATTCTGTATGCGAGAATACACACCATTTACGAACGCGTAAATGATATTTTGTTGGAAATACGAATTTTAAATTAAATAAATTCGTAATTCGTATCAACATAACTACACTAACGTAGAAAAGCCTAAACGTCGTTTTAATACACGAATATGTACGGCGCAAATATATTATTATGTGTTCCGTTTGAAATTTGAAAGCAAAGAAGAAATCAAAGGAAAAAAAAATCACAAAAGTAGTACCCTTAAGTGGTCTTACAGTATGTGTGCCAAAATCCTGCAGTCTTTTTAATCGAAATCTTCGAGAAACACATTCTACGAGCCCATTTCGGTCGAATTTCATTGAATTCGCGAGAAGTTATCAAGAGTTCGCAAAACTTTATATTTTTTTTTTTCAAATCGACGAAAAAAACGACTTCCAATTTAATGTAATGGTTATATAGAATTAAACCAATCAATATATAAACGTACACATTGAACATTACAAACACGAACGAAATATATTAATAATACGATATGTACAATCGCGTTTGCTTATAATATAGTATACGTTAATTTCGAATAAAATTCATTTAAAACTTATTGTAAATAGACTTGAAGATATGAACGAGAAAATTATTCAAGTAGGTCCTTACTAAAAAAAATCTGATTTTAAAATAGCTTAATTTTAAAATAATAGCTATTATCTCTACCAAGTTATGAAGCAATGAAAAGATTAGCACAAAAAAGAGAAGAATGGTTGCAGCGACAAGGTGGAAGCCTTTAGACAAAAAAAAAAATTTTAAATGTTACTACGCATAACACGTAATTTTGTATATTTAAATTGAAAAAAAAAAATCAAAAAAATGTTTTTATAAAAACTGAATGACAACAGGTGTGCTACTTATTAATTTATTTATTTATATGAAAGTTTACAATATTTATTCTCTCAAAAAATTTTAACTTATTTTGAAGAAATTTTCGTTTTTGGTCGTTTTTTCCATTGTTGTTGGGTTTTCAAGAAGCCGATTCGATGGACAATCTGTTCCGCAGATTTCGCATAAAGGCCGAGACGTTTATATTCATTTTTTTTTTTAAATTCTCTCGAGTTTGTTAGAATCTGGTAAATTTTCCCATTCCCTTTGCCATTATTTTTTAGTATTCCGTTGCACTTGGTTTCATGGGTGGCTTCTTTTTATGTTATAATTTTGATTATCTATAGAAGAGTTTGGGTCTAGCGTGGAACTCGTTTGCCATTTTATCAGCTACTTCTTATATATTCATATATATTTTATATTTATTATTTATGCATATTTTTAATACGATTTAAACGCATTCAAACTTCGAATTTTCAGATTTTTTTTTTAACTAAAGAGTTTGCGGAACTAGTACAGTTATAGTGAAACTATAGGAGTTCGTAAAATATGTATACTCGTATAATTCCGATTTTACCGAAAGTTTGAAGTATATTTAATAACGATTTAAATTTCCCGATACTACCTGCATATTATTATATTGATTGCGAGCAATACGTAGGAAATGAGGAGCAAAACATTTTTAATTACCTTAAACGGAAAAACAATAATGATAATAATACAAAGCCCAAGAAGTAAATGAAATTTAATAAAACCCCGAACTTAAAAGACCGTAAACACTTTTATTCCATTTTTATCCGAAACCTGTAATATTCTGCTCGAGCCTTGTCGAAAACGGAATTATTCAATAATAATTACTGTTTATTACTCATTAACGAACCAAAGATCTTCACATAATATTCTAATACAAAAATATGTATCCACAACGCACATAATATAACAATATAAATCGTAATAATACGCTTGTTGATTTGGTATTTTCGGACTTTGTAACGGGTTTATTATTAGCACGAAATCGAGAATTACAAACGCGCAATCGGCCATGAAGCTTATTAACATAATATGTATGTTTATATAATATGTCTAAGATTATGAAATTAGTATATTTTACATATTAATTTGAATTTATTGATAAGGGGCCGTTGATTATTATAATAAATAGTAGTTATTCACACAATCAGCGTGGCAAATAAAAATATGAAATCCCAATATTATTTAGGTTAAAATATTATCAAAAACAAATTCAAGTGTATATAATAATTTACGACCTTTGTTAACTGTTTAACACGTTATTTTAAAACGAAATCGATTAAAATTATTTTTTACATACATAAATCAAACTCGATACGCAATAAGTTATAAATAAGTAATATTAAAGGCTTCTACATACTTCAAGGTTTTTACGAAAATAATTCTCAGCGATTCGCTAGAAAACAACAATTCGCTGTTTTTTTTTTTCGAGTACGAAACTATACGATCAAGTCGAAATTCGTTGGAAACACACGATTTTCTCATGGAAATATTATAATAATAACTGTTCTCTTTACGATTAAAAATTGCGTTAATTTTTTTGAAAATATTGTTTTATCAATGTATAACAATGTAAGAGATTTTCTGCGACACAAAACACAAATGATTTCGTTTTACGTAAAAATTAATTCGGCGGTTTTTAATTAAATTGTTTTTAAACCAAATTCGATGCGCACAATTCGGAAGCTATATAGTAGCCGTATATATGGTATTTGGACGACGTCTGTCAATAAAAAGATGACGAAAAAAAAAATGGAGTCGCGCAAATATATACGCGGGACCTTCTTCTTATTTGCATGATATTTGACGGTGCAAGATGTCGCTACACCGCCGGAGGAGGAGAGAAAAACAGAGAGCGAGACGGAGCACACATCAACTATTCCATTATGAAAAGGCAATTTATCCATTATTTTCGTTCGCTAGCAATCGATAAGTTCAATCTGTCTCGTCGACAGTCCTTCTCCTCTTCCGCCGACTTTTTCGAGACGAGAAAAAATATAAAATAATAAACTCTACACGCACCGCCGTCGTTGCGGGCACGAGATGAAATTTATTGCGTTACGCGTTTAAAAACCTATTTTTTTTTTTTTGCACTGTGACGGAATTTCGCGACAGTGGGCGAAGAAAAAAAAAACGTAAATTAACTATTATACGAACGAATATTATTACAAAATATATAGAATAACGTGTATTCTCGTCATTTATAAACACACAGTAACGTTCGTTATTAATTATTTATAACATCTACGGGAAAACGAGTTGCCAAAGACGGTAGTAGTAGAAAAAAAGATGTTATAAAAGGTTCAACAGAAGGGGGGGGGGCGGCCGGCGGTTAGTACGCGGAGATTTTCTTTGGAAACCGCTCCGATTAACGCACACACACACGGCTTCCTTTTCACATGGTGCGGATCGCGTTGAATAAAATAATAATAATAATAAAAAGCCGACAGACTGGTTTTCGACGAGACGCGTGTATTGTACGAGCAATTAGACACTAAATACTGGAATATTATTATAACAACACAACGGGTGAACGAAAATAATAATAATTCGCTGCAATATAGTCATCGCGAAAAATATATTCTCGCATCTCTCCACAACACACAGCATCGATCGACGATATTATTTTATGTAGTTTGAAATTCTAAATGAAAAAACGACCGGATAGTAAGTATGTACTACTACCTATCTAAACCGGATGATCTCGACGGAGAGGCGGCGTTCGGATTTATATACTTTTTATCGTCACACTGATATTATATATTGTATACAATTTGAAAACGTATATAAATAATTAATGAGAATAATAATTCCGGGACATTTCTCCTGGAATTCACTACGCGATTTGCACGTCTGTAATAATGATGACGACTATAATAGTCGTTAAAAAAAACCTATTCGTTACAAACCGTAATAGTATTAAAACGAAGTCGTTATTATCGTTTTGTCCGACTAATCAAAAACGCGCATTATAATATAACACAGTATCGAAACGAAATATCCCGAGGAATGCGCGCGTATTTACAATAACGGCGCCAGTGTGCAGGAGGCTTACAATATTATAATAAAGGAGTGACAGTAAAAAGGGTGGAAACAGCAGACAAAGACGTTTTTAAGATTTCTACCGGATAAAATAATTTACACGAGGACAATCGACCGACGGAGTCGATGAAAAATAATAATAATATAATCAAACGAAATCTCTTACCCTTTTCGACAATTCTCTCTTCTCGAAATTTCACAAACGCGCGTAACAATTATTTATGAGAACAAAAAACGAACTAAAAACCCCCGAAACAATCGTAAAACGCGTAAATTACTACATAATTATTAAATTAATTTCAAATCGCGTAATGAAAGAAGAAGAAAAAAAAAAAGGAATTTTTCATTCGTACGCCGAACAAACGGCATACGCGCGAAATTTTTATAGAAAACAGAAAAGCTCCTGCGGAAATCATCCGTTTAGGATAATAATTACAGGTACATAGAAATGATTAAAAAAAAAAAATGAATTTTATTTCAAATTAAAAATCTATAAGCGCCATTTCGTGAATATTATTATCTTAACCGGTGTATCGCACGAATACCGCCGAGAATGTAAAACTTAACAATCAATTTTTTTTTAAACGGTTGGAATTCAACGACATTCGAACGATTTCAACTACTCAGTATTGGTAAATATACGAAATAGTATTACATATTAGAAATTGTTAGATTAACACAATTGATACAACCATACAAATGGTTTTTTTTTTGTTTTTATTTAATAAAAATACTTTTAATAATTAAAGCGTAAAAAAAAAAATATAACAGTTATTAGTTTGTGAAAAAAATTTAAACGCCAACTTCCTTTAGGAGATTTTAAACAGAAATAACAATAATTACATTATTCAACGCGTTTGGAATTAAATAATCTCAAATTATTATTTTAAACACACCGACGTTCTTTTATCGTTTGGTCGACAATTATTCAGCAATAACGGAATAAAATAAATAAATTACTCCGTTTACATTAACCTACCCACTTAATTAATAGGAATGAAAATTGTATTTTTAATCTATATATATATTTTTTTTTCTTAGAATTCCTGCCGTATTTTATTTTCTACTGAGAATTTCAAGTACGTATAACACCGCCGAGCATATTTGAGTGCAACTGTTCGAACTGTACTTTTCAAGCACCAACAAGTTTTACTCTTTTCCTTTTTCTGTTATCTCATATAGTTTTCTATTTAAACCGTCAAGAATTTCCTAGAACAAAGAAAAAACTACAGTTTTTATTTTCTGTACGTTTACGAATACACACGGTGTTGTATCATCGTCACAACATCATAAATAGTGTAAGCCATTAATAAATCATTAATGAACCAAAATTCGAAATAACAACAGTGTCGGTTAAAGGAAAACGTGAAAGTGTACATTGTACATCATTGTTGTTGAATTCAAACCAAGGGCACGAGACGCCTTAATTTATCGAAATATTTCTTTCGACAGGTATTTACTCAAAAAAAAAAACTACACGGTACAAAATATTACTACAATCGATTGGTAAACGATTAACGTTTTCCGAATTTTGTATGTCCATAACAGGCAGTATCGGACCACAGAAATATTTTCCTATAACTATGCTAACTGGACACGGGCGCTATAAACGGTGTTCGGACACTGCGCGTACGCGAAACGTTACACCGTCTAGTGGTTTTATAATTCGTACCGCCTGCTAATACGTACGACCGACGGTGGAAACCACTATAAGGATACCGTTATACACATATATATATATATAAGCGTTGGTTACCTGAGTGGTGTACGGCTGAGAACTGAGTCGAATGCCGTCCTGCAGCAATTTATCCTTGAGCAGCAATTTCAGCTGAAGCTTGGGTATCCTGACCAGTTCGGCCTTGCCTTCCTCGTACTCGTCGTAATGGACTTGCTGCAGCTCTTGCGTGCTGCTGCCGCCGGAAGAGTGGCCGGGACTCGGCGAACAACGTTCTTTGGCGGCCGCGTACTTGCATTCCTCCTGTATGGCCGCCGACTCTTCCAGCGTGAAGTACACGCTGGCGGCGCCCTCCTCGCGCAGCGTGCGCACCGACATCAGCAGCCTGTTCCTGTGCGACGGATTGAACACGCCGATGGCGTCCAGATCCGGATCGCCGACCTGTTTGCATATTTCCAGGTCGTCGTACCCGTTGTCCAGGAACGAATCGGCGTACTGGCCCAGGTGAAGGGACCGCAGCCACTCGACTACGATGTTGCTACCGTTTTTGGTGGTCATCGGGGGCACGCGCGTATCGTCGTTGTTTTTGTTGCTGACGGCGGGTCACGACAGAGAAGAAGGAATATTAATCAACGCGACGACGCGCGTACGACACGACCGGACGAACGGGCGAAATCCGAGACGAGCATTGCGTGAGAAGCGCGGCGCGATTCTCTCTGCGAGTGCGCGCTCCGGTTACGACGTTACGGTGAACTTTACGCGGATTCTGTGCGGTTAACACTGCAGGCAGCGGCCGAAGTGCGATAACAACGCGTGCGGCCTAATCTCGTGTTCTACCGGACCCCGACATATTGACATTCTCCGCGCGGTACCGGGCAACACCGCGAGATGCCGCGGCCGTCGTCGTCCGCCCCGCCCCACCCCACCGCCACGACCGTCCGACGACGACGACGACGCTCTACCGCCGCCGCCGCCCGACCGCTCCGCACCGCCCGCCGGCCAGCCGAGTCTCGCGACGACGACGACCAAAAAATTTACTACCCCCTGGAACCCTCGCGACAACGGTTATCCGGAGCGTAATGAATATCGTACGAGCGCCAGGACAATCGCCGCGAAATTAGAACGTCTATTGTGTACCCACTTATATTGAAATATAATATTATACTAATGATATTGAAATATATTTCGACCGAATCGAATACCTCAAAACGATTATTATTATTATTATGAGACGACCAGAAAAATAATATTATGATTTTCGCGTAGATTTCGTTTTGGATTCTGCGCGAAGCTATATAAATATTATGCTGGTTTTACAGTGACGTTTATTTTATTTTTTTGTGTATACAAATTGTCGACCAGAATAGGAATGATCGTTACACGAGTAGGTACCCGTTTTCTGGTAGTAATTTTTTTTTTTTCTATACAGTACTTTAAGCAGGTCATTTTTCGATTTTCTCAATAGTTTTTAAACGCGGCACAAAAAAAAAAATTGTGTTAAAAACTGCAAAAAAGCGATTTTCTTCGAAATTCTTTATTGCGTATTTCTAAAGCTTTTCGGAAAATAACGTTCCTACATGAATAGTCTTGAAATTTACACCGAACGCGTAACTTTTTATTTTAGACGATCGGTTTTTTTCCAGAGAAAACAAGAGTTTTCCAATATTCATAGTATAGACTAAAATAATAAACCTGCAAACGTATTATTGTAACGGCCAACACGATCACGCGAATCGCAAACAGTAAAAATTAAAGCAATATCGGTTATCGCCAGACAAAATTATGAACGCTAAAACGATTCTTGTACATATTTGACGACTACGCGCATGTTGACTGAATGCGTGATTGTAAAAATTAACGATTAAAAGTTGTAAGCCGATGATAATTTAAACTAGTCAAGGGTTAATTAACTAATCGAGTTAAAAAATATATTAACATTTTTATTTAACTTTTTAACTGCTAATATATTAACGTCCACCTTTGCACATTTTTTTTCTATTTGACAACACGTATAGATCAATAATATTGATTGCATTTATTTAATAAGAAGCGTTTGTAAAATGCCATCATGTAACTCTCAAACATTTGTAAAATGTATTAAATGTAATGTATTTTTATGTGTTAGTATAGAGATAAGACTTGTTTTTCAGATTTTCCTACAAAATGAACAAAAAGTAATAATTTCAAAACTGTAGAATTTATTTTTATTTTTCGTTAGTAATAACAAGTTTGTGCTCCACGCACGTAAGGTCATATATATATTATATGCAATGAGACTTAAAATGTATGTAAGTTAATATAGAACATTTTTACTTTGATATCCCAATTTTTTTTTTTATCATTATATTAATAATTATCCCTAATTATTTCATAAAATTATAAAAAAACCATGCATTGAAGGGTTAAAAATATTTAATCGGTATTATAAAAAGCCTTAAAAAGCATTGTAAAAAAACTATAGTACATACATATTAAATGTGCCTGTACTAAAAATTATATATAAAACGTTAATATATATTTTTTTAATTAGTTATTATTGCTTTTATTTTTTATTTTTGTGTTATAAAAAATTCGTTCATAGATTAGGCTCATAACGTACTCAAATATAATCAAAAATAAAAATTAGGGTACCCTTAATTTTTTTCTGTCTTAAGCCCAGAAAACTCTAGTTGCGGCACTGATTGTACTATATATAATAACGAGAAAAAACAACTGTTCGAAAACTTATAAAACCGGCAGCAATAGTTTTGTATAAATTATTATACACAATACACTGAATAGCAACACCCCGCTGCAGAACCGTTTTTCACGATTACGTTGCAATGATCTATGATTGATTTATTTATTTAACGATTACTTTCAAATTCATAATAATATATATAATTATATAGGCTCTAAAATCTCTACATAATTCACTTAAGCGACATCATGCACGGCACCCCCACGGCTCGCGATATACATATAGGTATATATTTTTAATTATTTATATTTACTTAATAGGGTTAATACGTACATATATATGTAGGAAAATGTTAAGCACTTCGCATTTTATATAGCGCATGCTATAATAGTGGTTGGCGTGACGAGAAGTTATAAATGCGATTTGATTAGACGTAAATGGTTTTTTTATGAATATACGACATCCGCTATACTTGACAGAAAAACACGCTACTAATTTCAGGGGTGTTAAATAAGTGTTCCCCTAATACTCGTTTCGTACTCAAATGCGCTTACAAGCCGCTACTGCATGATTATTACATGTACTTACACACAGTGCGGCATATTTAGAATTTCATTGCCCTAGGTACACATTTAAATGCTGCCTCCTCTGACCTCTCTACTGCATGTAAAAAAAAAAAAAATATTAAACCTATACTTTATTCGCGATACTACGCAAATGTTCAGCACAGTATCATTCTTCGTTTAGTAATTAACCAAGAAATAATAATAAATAACTAATGCCGGTTAAGGATAAAAATTTAAGGGTTCGGGTCAACTATCAGACAATTCAATTTTTTTGACAAAATAGGTTTATTCAATAGTACGATAAAAAGAAAAGTTATGTGCACGTAAGTGTGACAATTATATTTTTCCCATAATTCGTTGCTAAGATATTAATTAATGAAAATAATAAAATAATAATAATAATAATATAAAATAATAATGGAATTTTTTCCAAATTGTGAAAGAAACATCCAATATCGAATATTTCAAAAACGAGTAATAATATTATTCAAACAATTCCCTCTCCCCTAAATGCCTACACAATGTAGTGGCTTATTTGGATCGTGGGCAAATCATACGTTATCTTTAGCATAGACTAGAACCTGCAATATTTAGGATTCGCAAAGTTTTAGAACTTACAGGGAAAAAAATTTCTTGTCAAAGCTCCACGAAAACTTGCCCGTTAGCAACTCCATCGTACCTGCGCGAGCTATTGTTATATTGAGCACCATTTCATATTAATTTTGTGTGCAGTCCACGCAAATTATTATGCGTATATATGTGTATATATTTTATAATATATTAAATTGTTACACATAGCCTGTATGTAATCAGAAACGTGACTTTATTTTCAATATATTTTTTTTCGTACTCGTT
Source organism: Slavum lentiscoides (assembly GCA_032441835.1). Lineage (NCBI taxonomy): Eukaryota > Metazoa > Arthropoda > Insecta > Hemiptera > Aphididae > Slavum > Slavum lentiscoides. The sequence goes on from CM063709.1 coordinate 13,305,414, forward strand.
TATTACGACATACGCGCATAACATCGATTTAGACGATTTCAAAACTATAATTTCGAGTTTTTCGCGAAATTTCGTTCGTGCAAGCCTGTATAATATGATATGTTACGATAAAAATACTTATAATTAAACGATGTTAAAAACGCGTTTAAAATAAATTGTTTACTCGAAAATTCGAACTATATATAATATATTATATTCAGTGTCAATAGTGCAGACGTGATTTTTTTTCCATATGGGATATCGTTGAACATTTATAATTTTTAATTTTTTTCATTTACTATATACATTCGTTGTGCGAACAAAATACACGATTATTATATAGTATAATATCATTTCGTTTTATTACGACTACACGTATATTATACTAATGCTGTGGATTAACTCTAAAAATAATAATATCGGTCGAACGTTAAAGCTCCTGTTAAAATATGTTTATTATAATATCGCCTGTATATATAGGTAGAGTGTTTTAATTTTTTTTTTTTAATAAAATAATCTTATCCTGCGGGCAATTGCGAAGAAAAGTTTTTATCACATCTGTTTATGACTCAATCTGGACCGATATATAGAATGAGTCTTATTCGATTCGTTTTGTAGCGCGTCTAACGTCTTTAATTAAAACTGTAACCGATATAGTTTTATATATATAAGTATACGTGTTTAAGAGCCTTCTGATAGTATTTGGTTAGAGAACTGTTTCAAATTGATGATGAGTTAGTTGAGTTTCAAGTTTCAACCCTACATACATATATACACGTATTGTTATTTCAGTAAATAGTAAATACGTGCACTGAATGGTTAATAACAGAAATTGATTCTTGTTGATAACACACATATACCCTTACAAGTCTCTCGAGACTGCGCCTTTCGAAAAACTTTTACAAAATTATCGTTTTTTTTTTTTTTTACAGACATTATATACGTTAAAATTTTGCGTCTCAAAATTATCGTATCAATTGCAAATATATATATATATATATATATAAAAGGTGCTAATACCATTTGGTTAAATAACAAATCGTTTTAACTTTTAACGAGTCGAGGAACGGTGTCAGATATGTTATTATCATAATTTATACGCCTATATACACGTTTATATAATAACCGTAACGCTTTTAATCAGTTGCAGTTAAATACGCGGTATTGGATATTCATTATGCGCAATGATAAAAGCAATACGACTATAATAACAGTATTAATTATTTAATATAATAACCTAATTAACATTCAAACATAATTCGTAAGTATATTATACTAATTAGTGTATATTATAATATTACTACGAGCCATTGGGGAACACTATAAAATCATTTGGGTTCACCAAACAATTAAAACTAATCAGGCATTTATGTAATATACCGTCATTATTATATTCATCAAAATAATAAAATGTCAATAGAATTTCATATGGCGTATAAGGTAAAACTAAAAATATATAAAACATACTATTCAATAAAATATTATAATATTTATTATAATATTCAATGTATTTAATAAAAAAATTGTACTTAATTTTATTTGTTTATTTTATCTGAAATATTTAAACGATAAAATTGATATTATATAGCGATATATCAGCTGAATCTGTAAATACATCTACAAGTGATCTATACCGAATTCGCACGATCCATATAATATATATATATATATATATATATATATATATATATATATATATATATATATATATATATATATAATATAATAAATTTAAAAGTGATCGATTCTTTTTACATATCGTTGCACAGAGAAAATTATAAAACATTAATTGTTTCCTTTTACAGTCAAATGAATAGAATTTTATCTTATATTGCAAAAAAAATATTTTAAATAAAATCACAAACAAATAAACATTTCATTTATTATAAAAAAAGGGATATAGTCACAATAATTAAAAGATAAATTTTATTTTCGTTGTGCAGTGTGTGTATATATCGTATATATAATTACGTATAACATATTGATGTACATATAATGAATGCGATAAATAATTTATAATTAACGTAAATCGTGTAAACGTTATCATTTCGCGTGAAATAAATGCGCAATTATTGTTATAAATTATACACACACACATATAATATATATTATAAAAATATTTAAAATATGTAAATAAATATATATGCGAAATTAAATTTTGTATTTGGCTGTTATAATATGGTAAAATAAATGCGCATGTAACTCACTCAAACTTTGATTGATACGACGATTCTCGACGATTATGCAAAACCAAGAAGTTTCCCTGGGCAATTATAATATTAGTCCTTTAACAACGGTTGGGCGAGAGAAAAAAAAATTATACCGCGAATATAATTTATGTTAAAACGAACTAATTGAATTTACAGTGACTATTGAGAACAATAACTGTTGCCGCCGCAGATGAGGCATACGTCCAATATAATATTATTATACATCTTACCAGGTGTACAATTCGAAAAAGAATATTTTATAAACAGCTGTAAAAATGAAAAAGAAAAATTCCGAAATATATATGGAACTTGTATACAAAACATATGTTTACACACCAATTAGCACCTATATATTAATATATAAAATAGCTAAAAATTGTCACAATATACGTTAGTATAGTGACTGTCGTTCGATTTTTTTTTTTACATTTTTACCCGAGCAAATCTTTAAACGAACTGCAGGAAAGTCAAAAATCGAAATCAAGAAACGAGTGAGTACATAAAATATACCATACAAAATACAAACATTAAGAAATAAAAACCGTCTCGCGTGTAATTCCTTTTTTATTGCGCGCTTTATTAATGTAATAGGCTGCAGTACGTCAGACATACACTAAGTCACAACTCAAAAAAAAAAATCGCAATTACCAAACTGTAATTTACTAGCGAAGTAAACTGTAGTAAAGTAATATAATTTATATTATATTATGACTCAATGCGCATGCAGTGTAATATACTATCATGACGCTGTTAAAATTGGACAATGAACACTGGAAACGGCGAAGATAATATATTATGTATTATACAATATTGTATTGTTCGTCGAAACAAACTTATGAAACGAACAACGCCTCCGAAGTCTGCCGAACTCTGTACAATATACTCGTATATATAATATAATAAGAAAAAAAAATTTACTGAAAAAAAACTGAATATTAATACATTAATTATATAGTCTTTTATTAAAAAAAAAGCAAACGATAAAACTGTACGAGTACGACGAGTGAATTTATAAACGTTTTAATAATCAATTTCTTTAGTGAAAATAATAATGTTTTGCCATCTTCATTTAAATTGTACACATAATTCAACGACCGAATAAACAGAAGCGTACTGACAAAATTATACTTATGAATTATATAAAACAACATTTTTTTTTTACACGGTGTGCCGTAAATTTGGACACTTTTCGATTATTATTTTTTCAAAACTTTATCGGCTATCCAATATATTTATATATATTCCAATTAACCGTATGGAACTTTTAATTCTTTTATCCGAAACAGTGAAAAAAAAAATCACGCACACACACACACGTATTAGGTATATCGTAACCGACTGATTTTAAACTGTTCAAAATTTCAAATTAAAAATATTCGCAGTGCGCACTCGAAAAAACAAGCAAATGAAAAACTGAATTAAAAAAAAAAAAAGTAATCAAATTTATTATATATATATATATAGTATCTAAATAAAATTACGCGTTTTTTATATTATATTATATTATACTCATTGTTGTATATACGTATAAGAGTGGATTTAAACTTCAAGACAGATTTATTATACCAATTATCATTTGAATTATCACTCGCTCGACTATATGAGCGCCAATTCCACGGTATATGGCGACGAAAGCTACAGTGGTTTAAGTGGAAAATAATTGCAAGGGGAAACTAAAGCTATTAAAAAAAAGCGTCCCCCGAACCGTAGAACCTATTTAGGGTGTAAGTTTTGCTTTGAATTTGTACCAGAAGCAAACAGTTTACTACATAAAATACGTTTTCGCGATAATATTTTAAGTTAAAATTGTTTAACGTTTCATAAAGTATACGAGCAAACGAATATTTTATAATATACGTTCATCCTTTTCGGTATACTTCTGATAAGTCACTATGTGTATATTACTCCCGAACTTATAGTTCGTCCGCTATTATTATTACGATTATCAAAATTCGTTTTATAGGTCATGACTAAGATCTACTCGTATACAACCGTAACGGCAAACAACTTTATATAATATTATCATCTGCAACGCCTTATTATATACCAATAAATAGTGTGATTTTGGTACCTGAACGAAAACTCGCTTATATATATTATATTATATATATATATAAAACAATTGATAACAATATACATAACAAATAAAATATTGCATACGCATATTTGGTAAGTTTTAGGATTATAATTATGACCCAGATAGCATAAAGAATATTTTAGTAATAATCGAATTTAAACGTTATCTAAGTAGTATTTAAAAATAATAATATTATTAATTTTTCCAGTAAGTACATAAAAATATAAAATAATGTTTTTGAAATAATACAGTAACATTATTTGGCCAAATAAATAATAATATTTAAATAGAAAATAACATTTTATTACATAATTTTTCTATTTAATATAATATTATAATATTTCAATAACTTTATTACATTTAGATATTTTAATTTTAAATTCCTTCCATTCTACGTTTTGAATATATTAATACATAAATCGTCATGATATAATCGAATTAATATATTAGTTATATATTAATATTAAGTAATTTCGTATAGTTATTTATTATGGAAAATCATCGATTACAAAATATCATTTATAAACAATAATAAAATATAAATTATAAACGCAGAATATATGTATGAACATTTCCAATTTTCTACTAAAAAGTATAATTAAAAAAAAAAGATTATTAATTTATTTAATAATATTGCCATAAATAATGAAAGAAAAATATATTTTAGTAATATTACTATTTTTGATATCAGGAAAACTTATACCGAGCCATATAGATCAATAAACTATACTGATTTCTGACGCAGTATATATACTATTACACTGAATCACAAGCGCAATTTGGGGGTGCTAAGTCCCCTAAAATCAATTATAGCCCTCCCCAAAAAAATGGTTTATATTTAATAAGGTTTAGTATTGGAAAGAATTGTTCAAACAAAAAAAAAAATTACATTTTTGGTTTGATCTACAGATTTTATTTGGAAATGGAAAAATTTTTTCGTTCCTTAGAATTCGAATTACACGTTTATTTGTTTTCGACGTTGGTATTCATATGCACGCGCAGCTTTTCGTAATTTTTCTAATAATTGTATTATTTGTTGTCGTCGAACAAAACTGTTAATTTTTGTGATTTTTTTTTTGTGAACGGCAATTGCCCCTCGGGGGAGGCGTTGTACCACATGTCAACGTTATAAATTTAATAGCCCTCCCCTCAAATTTAGTACTCAAATTCCGCCTACGCACTGCAGAATGCGCTCTCAATATAGGTAAAAATTTCAAAATATAATAGCGTAGGACTTGTCAAACCATTAATATTTTACGCGTAGTTTCCTATTGTGCTATCCTCGCCAGCGATTTACGTCACTTTGATGATTATTATAGTTACGCGCATAAAATAATGTTTATTTTCCTCCAAAATGCCTCTCTCTCTCTCTCTCTCTCTCCACAATACAGTACCGGAAAAGTTGTCGAAGGGCTTTTAGCTAATATAATTATACGACCGCGCGCGGTATATTATATGGTATATATAGTATGCCTATGGTATATACGTGTGTGTATACGGTTAGGTACGTGTCAGTGTCGTTTATTACGCGTATAATAAAACACGGGGTGGAAATTTCGGATTAGTTGTATAAAAACCTGCAGTACACGCCGTCGGTCGGGCTATAAATTCGCAGGACGCGCAGGACACTGGAGCAAGAGGCCGTCCGATAAATTGGTAAAAAAAAAATACGGAAAAAAAATTCGATTTATTAAACTAATATTAGGTATACGCGGATTAACCAGAAGCAGCTGCAGCAGAATGAAACGATAACTTCATATATTGTTCGTGTCGTTCTGACGCTGCTATCGCGGTCAAATAAGCAATTTAAATAGCAATTTAATCGAGGTAGGTATATATTATATAGGTACTATAAAAAGACAGCTATATACTCTATAGTACCGCGTTTAAATTGCTCGCGACCAAATTTTCTTTTTTTTTCCCACCCTCTGTTTCAGTATGATTAATCGCAGTACATTATTGATTAAATCTATAAACGATTTATATATCAATAGATAGATTCTATAGAAGAAAAAAAAAGTTTAACGCTATTTTCGATATTACGTAATACGTGCAAAAGTCGAATCGTGTGTGTCGGATTATTCTTTTTATTTCAATTATTATGTACGAATCGCAACAAGAACTGAAAAATCTATTTATGACATCTCGCGCATGTTTTCGTCTTTTCATTTCGGTAACGAGTGCAAATAAATGAATTGTTTGTAACTTGATGATATTATATTATACGCAGATTGTACGTATGGTTCTGAAGGAAAGAGTTTTGATCAGTTATATGGTAAAAGAGTTTTAGAAGGAAAAAAAAACACCGACAATAAAAACGTAATGATTTGAAAAGAAATAGTTGTCAGTTTATGTATGGATTTCGATGCGGTCGAAGGCGTATAGAATCGATAAAAATTTCAGAAAACGAATAATATACATATTATATTATGGCTTTCGTTTCTTCGTTTTATAAAGTATACATCAGAAAATATAAATCCGGTGGCGCCAAACCCTATAGATAGGGCAAAAAAGATGGCTCGCATGGGTGTAGATTTGATAAGTCATAATGAAATAAAGAATATTGTACTTTATTACTCATATATATATATATATATATATATATGCAAACGCACGCAATGCGATATAAAGTTATATAGCCCATCCTCTAAATTCCTTTAGATATTTAGATTAAATTTATGTCTGGAGTTAGACTTAAAGGTTTCGGCGCCACTGCATGCGATCGACCACCAATTCTATTTGATTCGATGATTCAGACGGTGTAAGTATTATATATTTATGATAAATAAAATTTAAGTTTACAGTAATTTTCCGTCCGCAAAAACGCAGAGAACACTTATTGGTAGATATCGGATTTTTATTATTTTTACATATTTTTACTTCAAAAGTATGCTGCTCCACCAATTGTATGAGCTTCCTCGACGATTCGCTTTCCTATGAACTATAATACGACTTGCGTGGTGACGTACGTGTATAAATATATAACACACAGAGTGTCTCAAAGAGGTCTTAAAAAACGCTATACATTTTTTTGTTTTTAAAATATAATCGTGATATTTCTGCGCTATAATAAATACACATATTTTTTATTTAATTTTAATTACCTACTATAAGAACTTAAAATTATATCATATTTTTAAAAATAATAATCAACGTAGCCTAGTGCAAAATATACATTATATATTATGTTACATCGTTATAGTTTTTAAACGATTTTTAAAGTTATTGTTAGAATTCGTATATTTTTCTTTGTTTATCAATATAATATGTTACAAAATAATAATAATGCAATAAAAAAACTTTAAAATATTGAACAAAACGGTTATTGCATTTGTGAGATCACCGTGAGACACTCTGGTAATATAGCAGATGTTTAAAAGGGTGCAAAGACTATATTATATTTATTATCCGTCTGCGATATAATAATAATTAATGATTTTCCATAATTCACGAAAATACATTAAATTCGAAGAGAAAAAAAAAGAAGGAAAAGTCATATACAAGACAAATGTGAGATTATAATACGACGCCGCGGCAGTGACACAACGACGTATATAATATGTTAAAAATGACTGCAAGTATAAATATGTGTAATATTGTCGTGAAAGCGCGTACTAAATAAATCGTCGCAATAAAACGAACGGTATTTTAAGAATATACAAATAACTCGAGTGTTTCTTTTTTATACGACGAGCGAGGGAGATTATTATAAAAAGAAATTATATTATAACCTATATGATAATAATAATAATAATATTTTTATACCGTGACAGGCCAATTCTTTTTTTAGACGCACCGAATTCATACGAATTCCGTGTACAATATAGACGAATATTAAAAAAAAAAATACGTATGTATACGTTTAAGTTTTTACACGTGATATCCACCAGTATGTTTTAACACGTGTTTACTATTATTAAATAATAATAATAATAATAAGATTATTAATATTCATATAAATAACGAGGAGAGAAAAAAAAAAGTACGACAAATTGCAGAACAGAAATACTAATTATTGTTCGTGTTGGAAATAAAATGAAGAAATTTATCGCCGCGTTTATAATACATATATTATATGTATAAGCGAAAACGGTTTACGGCCATGTCATTCGCCCCGTGCCAAGAGCATTCCGATTACAATAATAATAATCGTTAGAAAAAAATGTGTGTCAAACTCGAAAATCCGGAACGTTAACCGTTCAAAATGTGACAATAATTACATCGAATAAACGGCAAAAAAACTAAAGTTTATATAAATATATATACTATGAGCGTAGTAAAAAGCGTGTTTCGCGTAGGCGATTATTTAATAAACTGCAGAGATTAGTGTATTTATAATTATCTATATTTATCGAACAAAAATAATATTTCGACCACATATTTAAAACGTGTGCATATCCGAGTGGGAATCTGTAAAAAAAAAAAACGTTTTACAGATATATAATATAATTTATTCGTCGTTTTTTTTTTTGCAATCCTCTCGTTCAGAGAGCTGTTATTATTTGTCCTACCCACTGCGTTATATATTGTAATATTAATAATACTTTTCCCATAAAACACTTCTCCCGCAGTTAGTGTAAAAATATTATGAACCTCGCGTGTTACATATCTTAATAATATTTTCGTGGATATGATATTTTAACATTTGCCTAGTCAACGTTCGGTCTCGTTTACGATCAACTTTAATGATATGTATAAAGTCAGAGACGCGTATTTAGAGAGGGGCGCAAAATATAGTTGCCCCGCAACCGTCAGCCGGGTTTAATTTTTATTAAAATAATAGACATTCTACATTAAAATGGATGAACAAAATTCGAATTCGGTTTATATAACGCATAGTTCGTTGCCTCAACTATACATTCCTTCACCTGTCTCTGCAGGTCTACATTATCTATATATCTATTGTTATATTACAGGTTACATGGTTATTTGTAGTTTTTAAAAATAATAATTTTATGTTGTCACTAAATTGTACTATTAAATAAATTATGTATCGATTAAACGTATTTAAAGGAATACATTATCCTCACATGTGTATAAAATAGAACAGGTCTTTTTTATGTACCAAGTTTCTGATGACACTATATCGAATTTTTACGATTTTTTTTCACAGAGTTATTCCAAATTTTTCCCCGAGTGTCCTCGCGTCACCCATTTGTTTCATTTTTTGTCTGAGGAGGGGAGGAGGAAAAGAATGTATTGCATTTATAAATGTTACGGTTTTACATTATAAAATATCCGAGAGTCCTATTAACGGAATAGATGTACGAGTAGAGAATTTTCTGAAATTATTCCTATAAATTGCAGGTAGTGGAACTTTAAATGATAAAGATGCAAGTAGTACATCATAATTGCAAAAAATTAACTGTATTGACAAAATCACGCATGAGTTTTTCGAATATTAAAATAAAAATTCGTAGATACTGTTAATATTTGTGTCATAAATACGTATAAAATATATTATATTATTTTACTATATGTATTGCTCGCAATTAATATAGTATTATATTATTATTATATATGTATATTATACATATATAATTACAAAACACTACTGTATTCACCAATCGACTTCACGAGTGAAGTCCCCCGAGGACTTTTCTCCAACATTTTGTACATTTTTGGTACATTTTGTTAAAATCATTTATATATTATATATATCAGCTGTTTTCTTTTCTCCGTTTATAAAAAAACGATATATCATACGAAATTTATATTTAATTTTTCAATAAATCATGACAATCGTCGTAGTATCATTTTAAACATATATACCGCAACAGTATATTGATATAAATTTAGAAAAAACATAATCATGATGGTAATTTTTCATAAAATATTTATGTAATATATGATATTAAAATAGGTCTTGAAAAACGGAGTCTGGTGACATAAATATAACTGCAGAGACTATAGGTATATAAGTGAGAGATCAGCTACGAGAGTATATATTATATACGAATATACTGCACAGACTCCTGCAGCGTTATCACGAAAACTGTAATAAAAATTTAAAATTAAATTTTGTAGAGCACATATATAATACGGTTTATTAAAAAAATTTCAAATTTAAAAAACGAGCGATGTGGAAAACGCGTCAGCAGCTGTGAACAAAAAAATTAAGTAAATTTTATCCTTCTTAGTTCTTATATTATATAGGTATGTATTATTATTATCGTGTCTCGAGGGATAATATGATAAAAAAATTTTTCTTTTTCTATACTTATGTATAAAGGCACTACTTCAATGGATGACGAACGACTCTTGTGGACATATAAAATACATATTATATAGAGTTTATTATACGCGATAATATTATATATGGCTATTTGCATCGAACTCGTATATATAACACATATTTACACCGTAAACTTTTTCTCTTCTAACGCAGTAAGAAACTGCTATATAAATAATATTATTAAAATAATATTTTCGTTATAATACAATTTTTTTTTGTTTGCCTTGACCATTTATTCTCATAAAAACCGTTCATATATGCGTACTATATTGTATACTATCATGCATTATAATGTATATAATTTATAGCTAGTTATAAAAGTGACGGAAATAATTTATAGTATTTTTTCGAATAATAATACGTCCGTCAAATTATTCGAAATTATTTACTCCAAAACAGTGTTACAATTATTTTTCTAAAAGTCGTTCGTAAACTAAATTATAGGTACCTACATATATATATACAAATTTATTGTCGTAATTTGTTATTTTATTTTGTTATTTAAAACATTTTTCGAGTAAAGTTACATATATAATAATACGATATATATAAACTTGTATACGCGTATTATGTACTATGCGTTATATAATACGTATAAATACGCGTACAAATCGACAAATAAATAACTCTTACACAAATAAATAAATATACACGCTTTATTTTATTAGAAAATAAACTAATAATAATGCGGGAAAAGGAGCGAAATCAAAAGCAACAGTGTTATTGAGTTAAAATATGAGTAGGTGAACGAGGCGGGTAAGTACTTCTTTGAAACGGACGTCGTTGTATGCGATGAGTTTATGCGACGATCAAAAGGATTAAAGTTGTGAATTTAGGGAATGACAGCGAAAAGCAAGAGTTTCTGAAGGAATAAGGGGGATTTGCAACATATAAGTGACGTGTAGTCGTTGAGGCCAGTGGAACGGTATATACGGGTATATATGCAGGGTTGTACCCACGCGTTAAACTTACGATATTAATGGAACTCGGTTCATACATAGAAAGCAAAAGTGTTTGAAATCTAAATCGGGTGTAATTGTGCCCCTTTAGGACGGGTTGATAATAATAATTCGGTCGGAATATCTCCGCGAAATAATGAATACACAATAATTAATATTTGGATTTATTTCTCGTTTTTTCGTATAAAAATGGCTTTCATCACATATGCGAAAACCATACAGTTTTTGAAGACAGCATTAGAAAATTAATTTAGAGTGTGAGTGTTAAAAAGCTCGGATCTTTTTCCCAACGATAGAAGGAGACGCCGAGAAAAATTTAACAACATTTTGAAGACAATATAAAAAAAATTAATATTATGAAAATAACATAAAAAAATAATTCATAAAACAACGGTGAGGTTTTAACTGCGCGTACGAAGCCAGTATCAGTCGACAATATAATATAAAATTTACGCCCGGGGACGCGTCCCTTCCTTCCCCGCCATATAGATCCGGCCCTGCATATTGTATACAAGCGAGTCGATTGTTTATAATTGTTGTATAAAATATTAGCTGGCACTCGACTTTTATCGTAAATTCGAAATATTTCATGTATTTTTTATATATGATAGAATATTATATAAGATTAAAAAAAATGTACATTATTCAACGATAACGTTGAACGAAACTGTTCACAATAATAATATTGTATAGCTGCAGTATAGACGATTTGAAAAAGACACTCTTATAAACGCATTTGGACGTACCCTATACAGTAGACTTTTTTTTTTTTATAATCATTGTCACTTACCAGTGGCGGACCTTTGATCGATCGTCTGATCGGCAAATGCCGACGGGGCCTCTGTGGGTAATTTTTGTTTTGAGCCCTCTCTCTTCCCCACAAATCGTCAATTTCTCAAAAAATAAATTTATACTTATTATACATTGCAGCGCGTTGGCGAGCTAATCGTCCATAATGTTTTCTAACACTATAATAATGCGTATAAATTATAATCTTATTTGAAATATTTATGCGACAAACGCGCAATCTCTCCAGGGCCGAACGCAGGAAAAAATTTCGTCCACAAGAGTTATAAGGCCTGACAAACTAAATTTTCCGACCAGCATTTGACTCTTCTAGATCCGCCCCGGTGCTATCCTGCGGTCGTCCGAATTTCTACACACATTTGAATTAATATTATCGTCTATACGCGTGGCGCCGAAGTCCATCTATAGCTATATATTCGTAGGACGCATTTGTCCTGCACATTATTGTTGGTAATCGATGATAGTATATATATACATATGTTTTATTGTTTTCAATGTCATTACATAATAATAATATATCCTCGTGCACGATCGACAGCAGATGTAGGATGGGTGGGCGTTCGATTTTTTTTTTTTTACTTTGGCGCCACTATAGCTGTATAATATAATATGGTTATACGCGTACGGATAAGTAGTATTTTCGCGATACGATTTAATGTTATACTCGGAATATTATTTTTCGAGCGTTCAGAAATCAGATCCGCCCTATAACGCCGCGAGTGGTGTTTTTTTCTTTTTTTATTTCTTTCGCTTATACTCGCGTCATCATATTTTCAGCGTGTAAAAAAAAATTCACGGATAATTTATAATAATAACGCGATTGTATATTATACAATAATCAAAAGCGGGGTAAAGTATATTAAGTATAGAGTTATGTAGATAAGAGAATGCAAAGTGTTTATGAATTCCTTTTTTGAAAAAAAATAATTATCCTTGTACTCGCAACAGCGCACACTGCAGTACAGCGCGTTAATAATAGCGTATCTCGTGCAGTATCGCGGTGTACGTATAGGTATATGAGAGTACTCGTGACGAATTTTAGATACACGCTCGTCTGAATTTTATTCCGGATTCCCACGCGCGCGTACGAGTATAAATTATACGAGATATTTCGCTTAATTCGTAAAATATAGTAGAGAGAAAAAAATATTAATAATAATAAAAAAAAATTCATTTACTTTTTACGTGGGCCCTCGAACGCGTCGTGTGATTCATAATATGCGTGTGTCGGCGGTATATTATACTCGTAATAACGTAGCCCGCGGGACAGCGGTTGAAACGGTTCGCGCAAATGATTTTTACATTTTTTTTGTTCTTTTTTCGATCAGCCTATACGATTTTTTCTTTTACATTATTACTTCATATTAGTCTTTAAATTTTTTTCTCTGGGGGCGAGGGGAGGTTAATAATAAAACATAGAAAATATATACGATTTTTGTGATTATTTCGAATTAAAAATTTTTTTATTTATAAATTAAAACAGATATCAAATGCAGAAATCAATTGTAGCAATATGAATATTACTCGTCAATATTAAACTCCGGTTATTTCCGATAGGTTTTATCAGAATATTTATAAAAAAAAAACAAGAACAAGAAATTATAATGAGAATTTCAAAAGAAAAAGTCTTCTTTTTGGAGCGGGTTTATATCGTATTATTGCGTTGTTCTTTCCGCCGATTGTGAGCGTATATATACGTACACAGCAGCTACACCGTTCCCCGTTGAAATAACCAATTTTGAATCAATAACTCCGACGTAGTAGTCGTCGAGCGAGTCTTCTGGTAGATCCGCAGAATCAGAATTTGTGAGATTCACAAAAATCTCTTCGTCGTAACGCTTTGCCTTCGTTTGAACAGACAATTAATTAAACTAACCTGTACCGGGTCGAACCACGCGTAATCGATACACTAATATTTTCAATCGACTTTTCGGTCATACGCCACTGCAGCGTATACTTACTACTATATTATAGACGAGTAATACTTTCCTGTGTAATATATCACTGGAAAGTGGAAACGGTCGTGTATATATATATATACATAATTTTCGTTTGTAACACGAATAAAATACCGCGAATCCCGCGGTTTACTGTCCCGAATTTTCACAGCTCGTTACACGAGCTCAAGACCCTCCAGAATGTGTACCCACGTGACCACTTCCAGCGTTAAACGCTTGACGGTCGAGGCTCGTTCGGTTTTTAGATAAACGCGGAAAATAATGTCAAGCACATACACACACGCACACACATGAACAAATACTATCCCCGGGTTTTGCGAGGGCATGCGAGGTGTAAAGTAACGAGACTGCAGGTCACGGCGTAGCCTGCTATCTAATAACACTATAATAGCTTTCCATTCGGACGGATTTGTAGATTAACGTGTAATGTGCTTTCCGCAATACGAGTTTGAACTTCCTACACTCACGTGTTGGTCTGCAGCGATTATTTTCGTGAACCGGTGTTTTTCTCGTGCTTTCTGAAAATGAGTGACAACAATTACGAGCAACGGTATATTGCTGTCAAATACTTGGGCACAATGCGACGGAAACTTTTCAAAAACTTCAGCAAGCGTATACGGGGATCGTGTTTTTTCAAGAGCCCTGCAGATTTTCAGATGGTTTAAGGCAGAGAGTCAGTGTTCAAGACGAACCACGCGGTGAAAGGCGTTCAACTGCAGAAAATGATGTCTGATGTCGGTTGACAATCAGAACGATCGCGGAGAACGGTTGGGATTGATTCACACCTACACTGTTTATCGGATGTTTTTGACCAATGATTTGGGAACGAGGAGAATCCGCGCTAAAATGGTTCCGAAAAATCTGTCTCGAGATAAAAAAATGATAACAAAAAAAATTCCATTGACTCCTCAACTACCTATCCTTCACCTGACTGTGTTTGATTTTTTTTCCTCTTTTCACGATTGAAAATTCAGCTCAAAGGACAACGTTTTTTGAGACACTAGAGAATACTCAAAGCAAGTCAGTGGCCGCGCGGACCGATTGAAGGCTATTCTATTCCAGAATCCGAGTTCCAGAACCGCTGCAATGAACAACGGGAACATCGTCCTCCTGCAGTGCTGCGTGTGCGGAATTCTCGAGGCGAGTATACTTTGAAGGAGCGTAACGATAGCCACTCATTATCAATATATAATTGTATAATACATTTTGTAAACAATAATAGAGTGACTATCGTCATATCGTAATTAATATAATTATTATAATATCGGTGATGGGCTATATACATACACTCGTATTCCTAATCAGCCCGTCGCAGAAGGAACAGTCGTTGTCACCCATCTCGTCGGCAACGACACATACATGTATGCAAAAAACGTAGGTGTTATAATAATAAAAAACAATATCACATATCAAAGCGTTAAATAAAGTTTTTTTCTTTATTAAAATCCCAAACTATTCAGACGTCTCAAAGAGTATCAGCTCCGTACAAAAAAAAAAAAGGTAAGAATCTTAATTATAAAATACATATATTGTTATCTCCGAATCCTCGGACCTTCTACCCGAGTTAATTGAAATAAAAAAAAAAGTAAAAAATCTGAATAGTAAAATAAAAGAGGTAAAGTGACAATATTTCATTACCACTTATCCGCCTATTTTATTTTACTACAGGAGCAGTGGCGTATTTGAGGGGGGCGATAGGGGCAATCGCCCCCCGAGAGATTTAAAAAAATTATATTATTTTATATTATATATTGGCTGAGATCAAAAATGGGGCAAGATCGCCTAACGGGTTTGGCATTGCTTATAATATTCACCGTACTATAACATTAAATGTAGATGATGTAATTGATAAATTTGCTAATAGTAAAAAAAGAAATATAAACTTAGTTTTGTAAATTAAATAAATAAAATGTGTTTTGTTCAATAATTATATTCCTACATATAATTTTTTTTATTGGTGGGAAGGGGGAGTTCTTTTACCATCGCACAGTGCGGCCCAAAAGCCGCATTTGCGGCCAAAAGTTGAAAAAAAAGTTCTTATTTGGGGTTTTTTCATCATTGGGTTGGCTCTAGGGATTTCCTAGGAATCAAAGTCCGTCATCAGTAACGTCCTTTTCCTAAATCCCCTCCTTAATCTCGGTCGGAATGTGGCCTTCGTCCGAGCGCTACACTACAGTAAACACGGAGAGAACAGTTGCCGTTTACATTACGAACGTGTGGAAGTTTTGCAAATATAGAAAATCAAGCGGAATAAAAAATGGAATCAACATCCGAAGGATAGTAAAATATACGAAAAAATTTCTGGGTGTTAATTGTTAACTGGAGGATTGTTAGAAATAGAAATATAAGAGCAGGTTTTTTTTTTTTTATTATGAAAATTTCCATTGTTATAGAAAAAAGTAATAGATTGCCGTAAATTGCTGTTTTAAATTTTGTTGGACCTTATATATAAAAGTATTATCTACTGAATAAAACAAAATGCAGCTGCCAATATCTGCCTATTGAATTTGCATGCATTTATTTCAAGAATGAAGTAGAATATTCGTTTCAAGAGATAATAATAACTGAAAGAAATAAAGCACACAGATCAAAACATTAGGAAAAACCGAAAAGTTATAATAATTGCTGGCGAGTGGGGTCGAAGGGTCGGGTCGTTAAACACTGCATTCATTCTATGCGGTTATCAATATGTGTACATATTTAATAAAATTACTGGGAAAACTCAAAACTAAAAATGTGTGTAACTGAAACAGAACTGGAAGATGAGCAAGAAATGGATGAAAATAACTCACAGAAATGGATTTTGTAATCAGCGACCCCAAAAACCCCCTAGTATACATTTTGAAGCGAATTACTTGAATTTTTTAATTTTGGCCACCTTTTTGGTAATCGGCCGCACTGTGCATCGCCCCCCGCCTGAGGTGAAGTCTCAAATACGCCACTGTACAGGAGCCGATCGTGTAAAATAGTCATTTAAAATTTTATAAAAAAAAAAAAAAATTCAGTCTCGTCACTTTATCGTCACACACCTGCCAGAAATAATTTACCACATAAAAATATTAGCCGTAATTCGCGGGTCCCGTTTAAACGGGTCTATAGCACTATAATGGGTTGCAATTTACGCGAACGAGACGTACAGTTGCTGCGTGTGCGTACGCTAATTTACGGCGCAAAACACACCTATCTGTACCGACACGTACCGCGGCGGACCCGGTTAGACGTGTAATTGCGCCAGCTATAAGGCGGCGGCGGCGGCCGAGCGAAATTGTTTCAAAGTCAATATACGAGTACACTCGCCGCGTGTACATAAAGTTTACGGGCTCGTAAATCTTTGTTGCTCCGTTCCACCCGCTCCGTTGTCGCCGCGGAGCGCGGTACTCGAGTGTGTTCTATCTCTCGCCCGGGGCCTGCAGTGTTTAATAAACGTACGCGGCCGCGGCGAAGGAGACGGCGAGAACGTCGCCGCGCGGACAATAATATATATTACAATAATAATAAATAATTAATAATACATAATATAAAAAAAAGTAATTAATAATATACAGCACTTATGAGCAAAAAAAAAAATCGACTCGGACCGCGAACCCGCAGTTAAACGTCTCTGGCGCGAAAATTTAAAGTTGTATACCATTTTTATTTATAAATTTTCTACATCGTCATAGCTCCAGTGGTGTATCGGAGGGTATATACGCCGTATACCCAGATCCCTATTTTCGGTTTTCTGCGTATACCCTGCCAAGGGCGCACCCAGGATTTTTTTTTTTTGGGGGCTAAATAAAATTATTTTTAGATATTAATAAGATTTATTTAATATATGCAGAAATCCGAAAGTACACTCGTTTATGAAAAAATTATTCTAATACATCTTAATATTAATTTTTGCATTTTGGGTCATTTTGACATGAAAATTTAAAGTGATACCTAATAAAATTAGAAAAATATTAAGAGGTCAATCATTTTGGGGGGCTTAAGCCCGTTAGCCCCCCCCCCTTGGGTGCGCCACTGTACCCTGCCACGAAATGAACATTTTATGAGTATACGCTAGTTAATTATATTATTTATCTTGTCACGATAAATCAACACACGGTTATAGGTTAGTATATAATATAGTGTTGTGTTCTAGTACAGCAGTCGCCAACCGGTGGTCCGCGAAAAAATTTTGGTGGGCCGCAGAAAAATTTAATTAATTACGTAAATTGTATAGGTAATTTATTTAAAATATTTATCTTTAGATTTCAGACAAAATCTGTGAAATAAAATACCTACCAACCGTCTTAACAATTATATAATATACATATACAATTATGTAGCTCGTGTTTAAATATGATCAGCACGCGTATGAATACGCGCCACGTGAAACCTGTCATAACACGCAATAGCCGGTTAGGTCATGCGCGTACATATTACGATAACGAAAGCACTGCGGTAGTCTCTACGTGTGATTATTATTATTATTGGAATAACAATTCCCATTCATAAATTCTTTATTATTATTTTTTTAAATGTAAATGTATACAACTTATCAGTAGAACAGTATTTATAAAAAAAAAAAAGCTTTCGGTTCAAAATAACAGTCATAGGCGCTACTAGGGGGGCTTAGCCTCCAACAATATTCCTAGATTAGTGTAGTAAGTGGGTTAATTGAAAGTTGATGACTTTTTTTTTTTTGCTTGTAGCCCCCCACCCTAAAACTATATAGTATAATATGTGGTCCGTAGAATTTAGAGTTATGGATTTAATGGTCCGCGAGGTCCAAAAGGTTGGCGACCGCTGTTCTAGTATATATTTTCTTTTTACTATATTATTATTGTATTAGTGTTTACAAATTTACAATCGTATTGTATGGCAAATGAAGGTGAAAAACGTAAAATATGAAAAATGCACAAAAAATTATAAACTTTTTTTTCGGTATGTGTTTAGAAATGTGCGTATGCCCTTAAATTTATTTACCAATACCCCACTGCATAGCTCAAAGAAAACATGACGTGTGATAGCCTTACCTTTTAACTACCTTATAATAAATTGTAATCGATTAATTTATTATCAGTACATCTCTGAGAAATCGCGGGGTCTCGCCGGAGTTCAAATTCAGCAGGCGCTCAGAGAAACGTGGGGAGTGACTGTCAGTGGCTGGACAGTCAGAAGACGACTCAAGACGGCTAACCTTACACCAAAAAGATCAGCTACGTATACCCAAATTGACCCCAGCTCATCGAACAGCCCGCCTCCGTTTCGCAAGAGAACATTATATTGATTGGTCGTACCAGCAACGGCGCTCTATACTGTTCTCGGGTGAAAACAATAAAGTGTGTCTGCACGGAAGCGACAGAAGAGGCCAAGTGTATAGAAGGCCGGGAGAAAGATTTGCGCAACGCTGTATTGCAGAAAACGTGGCTTTTGGGGAAGGTCAAACCGCGGGTTTGCGGTCTGAGTCGATTTTTTTGCTCATAAGTGTATAATAATATTAAATATTCCAGACAGTGACTTCAAAATTTGGGCCCGCGGGAACGAAATTTTCAACGAAACAAAAAAAACGATTTTTTTTTTTCGAGTTGTCATGTGGTATCTGAAGTGCAGATTGTAAAATAGAATTTTCTGATGTACGTTCAATTGGTCTTGTGAAATAATCACTGTCTAATTTTGGGAATTAATTCATTCATTTTTTGCGCTTTCGTGCTTCACTCTCAAAGGTTTTACTCATTTTATCGTACGACATATAATATTAATTGTAATTTGAACAGTTTCATCAAATTAAAATTAAATTCAAGTATGTTTTTGAATTATTGAATAAAAAAAATTGAATAGTATAATATTATAATTATCCATAATAGCACATTGTTTTACTTCGGGCCCGGGTGCGACCGTACCCTCTGATGCTTATTATAGTTACGTCACTGATTCCAGACTACGATACCGGGTCATAATAAGCTAAATATACGCGTTTAAAACGGGGCCGAACGATCATGGTCCAGCCTGCATTCTTCTTATAACTGTCTTGGCGATACCTGCAGCTGCGACTTCGACCACCTTCTTTTCCACTGTCCTGCTATTATCCAACGGAAACGGAGGCTTTACGGACTATTCGCGTGTCCTTTCGTGTCGCGATAACACTCTTTCTAATTTATTAGTATCATCTAATAACCACATCATTATTAAAACCGTAATCGGTTTCATTTTGAATACTGCAGGCCTTCGGATTTAACTTTGAATTTTGTTCGTTTATTTAGAATACACGTGTATGTACACATATATGCATGTGTTCTATACGTTTTTTAATATTATTTTATTTTCTGTTTTTCTTCCTCTCAAAAACGTAGTTATTGTA
Organism: Slavum lentiscoides; assembly: GCA_032441835.1. Taxonomy (NCBI): domain Eukaryota; kingdom Metazoa; phylum Arthropoda; class Insecta; order Hemiptera; family Aphididae; genus Slavum; species Slavum lentiscoides. The sequence goes on from CM063709.1 coordinate 13,325,964, forward strand.
CCTCGACGTTATCATTTTATTTAATATTTTTCACGCGCTCAATGGTAACATATTTATAACTTACATATAATTGTTGAGATAATATATAACTCATTGTTAAAATTTCAATAATAAAATATATATATACAATATACATTTATATATATTTAATTGTATATCGTTTTACTGAGTTTTTTTTTTATACGTTTGCGCTTTGTAATTTTATTAATTTAAATTACGTCCAGCATTATAATAAGTGTATTAAAGAATATTTAAGAAGCGACGACGAATGTACCAGTTTTAAACTATTACGTTCTCAATAATATCACTACAGAATTACGGTTTTTTTATTAATTAAAATCATTATTTTTTAATATACTATTATCACGAATTGCACATACTATGTAATAAACATCCGATAAAATAAATAAAGTATTATAAAATTTTTGGAATTTATCTCAACGAGCATTTTACATAATATATTATCTATAGCTGTTACTTTAATTAAAAACCTTTATAAGAACGCATTAATTTTATAATTCTCATTAAAAAAAAAATTATTAATTATCCGCGTCTCCGTCGTTTCACGTATAATTTATAATGAATTGTTAAAATATCTCTTAATACTTTATAATACCTATCTATTATATATAATTCACTGTTTAAACATTATATACATACATATAGCTAAAACTTGGCAAAAAAAAAGTCGAGTTAATTAATTTAAGTCACTTTAAACTTTTTTGATTAGTTGATTTATATTCATCGAGTCGCAACGAATAAAATATTTAAAAAAATCTCTTCACTATTATATATAGGTAGGTACGCTTTTCAGCTTCGGCTTATCTCCTCGGAACAGTGTACGAAACGCGTATATATATATATATACGCGTTAATAATTCACTTTGTTTCTGACTTTCAAGAACAATAGAAAAGTCAAATATAACAATCGCGTCTATTTAAAATAACGTGCGTTCGTTAAATGTATAAGAATATACAAAAGAATTTTCGTCAGACCGTTTTACCCACAGACGAATATTGAATATATATATTTTTTTGTCAATTTGTTTCTTCTGCGCGGGACAACTGCAGCATTATTGCGTTATTAAAACGATTTTAAATATATATATATGTATATATTTTTTTTATATGCTCTACAGGCCATTAAGATCTTTTGCACGCTTCCATACCGAACTTCTCCACACATCCCGGTCCATTGCGTCATCCAGTCGTTTTGACTCGTCGATACCTGAAATGTCCTTCTTTATCCTATCTATAACCACCGCTGTCGAGGTCTTCCCCTTGGTCGCTTTTTTGTTGGGTTTCTGACCACGACATTTCTTATCAGATTTTTACCAGCTCGCCAAACATGGCCCGGCCACTCTCTAATCGTTTCGCCTTCAAGAATAATCTGATGTTTGGCTTGTTATATAACATTTCCAAATCTTTATTTTGTCGTCTTTACTCGTTTTCTCCGTTTTGGTTTTGAACAGGTCCGTGGATTTTTCTTAAGACTTTCCTTTCGGAGGTGAGTAATTTCTCTTCGTCTCCCTGCGTTGTCGACCATGTCTCACACGAGTACATTACTATGGGACGTAAATACAAGATATACACATATATAATATATATATATAAATCAGATAAAATTTCAAATACTTTCTATATATGCGCATTGATAGTATATGTATTAATCTTATATACAATATAATCTCGTAGATATTACGCCGCCGTTTTGAAGTCCGCGAATTAATTTTATCATTAATTATGATTCATTACATGTTTTATTACAGTGCTCGAATTGAAAAATAAAAGAAAGTGGGTTCCGAGACTTTGAAAAAATTAGCGCGCTTTATACAATGATTAAATACAACCTGACCCCCCCTCCCCAACCGTTCGTCTTGTTCGAATTATTTACAATATAATATATATATATATAAAAATTACAATGGATATTTTTTTTTTTAAAAACTTGTCATTTATTAACATATAATTATATAAAAATGTACTCTAGCTAATTTGGTAGCCAATTATATATTAAATAACATTTCAAAACTGTCGGTAACTGTGATTCACTTCTGTATTTTACAGCCAATGCGTATTGACAAAATCAAAATTTCTTAAAATTATTTTAACCAAAATAACACTTTCCGTCCCCTCGGTTCTAATGAAAATATAATTTCAAGGGATGCTCTCGAAATATGAAAAAAAAAATTGAAGAGTAGCTCCGTCCCCCTGCAGCGCCCCGATTCGAGCACTGCATTTGTGAATTATATTCGAAATACTTATATAGGGAATACTAATTTTGTCATGAATAGTATTTGTATACATATTCCGAATAGTTTTTTTTTTCTTTCGGAGTGTTCGGAATACGTATTCCGTATACTTTTGGTTGAAAAAGTATTTCACCCGCGTCTGCGGCGGGCTGTACCTAAACAACGGACCGAGAAATTTCGCGCGACCGACAGTGTCCGCCGGTATTCGGTCCGAGGTATCGCGGCGTTACAATTCGCGGGAAATGTATGTACGCGCACCGCCGCCGTTATATTGTGCACTATATAATATACGCGTGCTGAAAATGAAAATATACACCGCGAGGTGGTGTTAGGATAGTCGAACGTGTAGATGATTAGAAGTTATACGTCGCGTGGCGTTTGGACGAGAAACGTGTAGAAAACCGAAGAATTTCTCCGACGGATTATATTTCGGGGCGTGCGCAGACTGCAGACTGCTGAGAAACGCGTTGAAATCGCGGGCCGTGTGGACAGTTTAAGTACGGTAAAAATAACGATCGAGACAGGACCGTATTTACGGATGGGAGGGGACTCGGAGAAGCCCTAACGGCATTATTAGCAAGAGGTTTAGTAGGGGCGGCAACATTTTGCGGTTTTTTTTTTTTAATAAATTATAATATATGTTATAAATATATTTTTTTATTGTAAAATAAAGATTATATTGAATAATGCGCAGTCATCGAATACATTTCAAAAGTTATGCATTAAACAGTATGGGAAAAAACGGGACAAAATACGTGCCGTATAACTTTTGTCCGCGGGACCAGTGGCGTGTAGCCTGCAGAAATTAGTCAAAGTAAACGTTATATAATTATTTACTATAGTATATCAAACTGAAAACACGTATATTACTCTGACAAGACTTTTTACTCTCGATTTATAGCAGACCAAACTAGAAAACCGCGTTCTATTATATTATACAAAGATGAGTTCAAAAAACGAAAATTTCAACTGCGTATTTTGCCAATTTTAGAAAAAACGAGCGTGCCAGTACTCGAGACATTGATGTGTAAACGACGAGTGAGCGGTAAAAATGGAACGGAATTGTAATTGGGATTTGTGAATATTTCTATTTTTATTCAAAGTAATTTCGATATTAAATATTATTATATTAGTTGTCGTGACAACAGCTTACACATTTCCGTCCCATTTCCCGAGATTCGCCCCGGCTCGTACCGCCGTAATATAGATGTTTACACATCAACAATTTGCGTATTTCACGTATTTTCGTGCATATTTATAATATATATTTTTTTTACATTTTTTTTTTTGTAAAAAATGATCTTTTTTTCATCATTATTATTACTAAATAAAAAAAAATCAAGAGGGGGGGGGGTTGAATCCTTAAAATTCCCCTGGCTACGCCACTGCAGGTCGGGACAACGGGACAATCCCGTATAAATGCGTATAATACGGGACGTACCTATATGGTCATCGAGCTCGATCCTCGATAGTGTTGTGACCATAGGCGTGACTACGGTGGCAGCCTAGGGTGCCTGGGCTGCCCCTGCAGTTTTAGAAAGGCGCCGGTCAACCGAGTTAAAAGTCGGTGACTTACAACTTTTATTTAAAAAAATAAAATAAAATGTCTTCTGAATTGATGCACTCGTTTATTTATGATTCTTATCGCAAATCGCAATATAATATCGTGTAATTATTATGCTGGTACCGGGTAACTGTCAAATGCCAACTGGTACAATTTATGAGAAATATGAAAACACTTACACATCATATATTTTGTTTATTACTTACCTAATTATAATACGTAATCCTGTAGATAAATAAGATTTCGAAGTTAAATTTAAAGGTACTGTACATTTATTAGGTAATTAAAAATGATAATACAGATTACAAACTTATTTACATAAATATTTAATTGGGGGACTATCCCCCCTTTAAATTGTGTGTTGGTGGGGGGTATGGTGCTTATTTCGGTGTATTAAGGTGGCGCCGGTCATTAGCTAGGCTGCCGCTGCGGATGAAGTCTAGTCACGCCTATGGTTGTGACGAAGACTGCAATTATCGCGCTACACTGTGCAGGAGGAGACAAAACATAAATCGTGGAACTCCATTTCAGGATTAAGCCCCCCCCCCACCTCTCTCCGGAACTTTTACATAATCACATCTCGTACGTTGCGGTTTATTTGGTGGCGGAGGGAAAGGGAAAAAATCCGGAATTCCGAAATATTTATGTTTTTGATTTGTTACGAAATCGCATTTACGCTGCGGCTGATGATATACACGTATAAACCCCGCGCACGAAGTAGGTACACGTATATCGGGAAGACATTAAAGTCAACGCGAATACGCAACCAGGGCCGTATTTAAAAGGGGGTGCAAGTGTACCTTGTTGCCCGGGGCGGCAAATTTTTTAATTATTAAGGGGGCGGTAAATTTTTATAGACATAATAATACGGCGTGTTAACAAAATAAAATATTAAGTGTAATTTTTAGCATAAAAATTGTGTTGCCCCGGGGCGCGAAAAATATAAATACTGCCCTGTATACGCAACGGTATAAAAACGGAACGTATACGCTCTGTACACGTGGAGTAGAAGTCATGCGTATTATGTGTACGACGTGAGTTCGGATGGATTTGAAGCGAATTCGAAGGAGCCGAATAAGGAATTATTATATAATCGGATTAAATGTGACGAGGAACGCGTAGGAGGAAATTACGAGGTGGATATAAGTTTGGGCACGTTTGAGCTGTTCAGCAGCACGCACTGTACGTCGCTGGCTGGGGTGACGGCTATCCGAGCGGGTAGCTATAGCGGCGGCGGCGGCGGCGGCTGTGCAGGTGGACGGCCGGCGATAACGTTTACGCGTAGTACGCGTATTTGTGACCGGGCCCCCGAGGGCGGTGTAAAAAGAAATTCCGTTCTGTGTTATTACATACATTTATACAGTCCCTGCTGCACGCGCGAGATCCGACACAACACATATTAATAGCAATCGACATTTTGTTCTTTACGGGGGGTAACAAGACGGTGGCCAGCAAACAATTTTGAGAGGAGGGAGTACCGAGAGTATAAATATGAAATAAAATAAAAATAATAAACTGATAATAGAATATAATATTATATAAATCGTTAAATCGTATTTTTAAGAAAAAAATTTCGACGGCTAAAACCCCTAAAACCCCCTTCCTGGCTACGGCCTTGACGGGTAATATTATAATATTATTATACACTCTACAGAACCCTGTTTAGATTTTTTTTTTTTACAACTGAAAAAAATCGTAGAAAAATGTAGGCCAGTAATATTATACGGTGGACGTCAATATACGCGAGTAATAGGCTCAATATAGTGCGCGATTTTAGAGTTTATAATTATTATTATTTGCCCGAGCATCACGTTTTTGGGCGCAACAAATTTTCAAAGGTTTTATTTGAATCCATATTATTACTTTTTATTTTTTAATATTCGGTTTTTTTTTTTTTTTTTACAGTTTGGAGAAAAGAATATAATCGGACAATTTTGGCATAATACGAAGTTTTTTTTTTCATATCGCGTGATTAATAATATTGATGTAAACTGTAAGAACTTAATATTCATTAAATGTATGAAAAAAAAAAAATTTCATGTTCACCGGTCACTATAAAATAACTCGGGAAGTTCCGAAACATAAGAATCAGACGACTCGTTTATATCTTAGCCAGGAATTATGGGAGAAATATATATAATTGTTGTACCCAGTGGCGTGCTCAGGGGAGGGGAGGTTAGGGGTTATATCCCCCACCCATTGTCTTTTTTGCCGACCTACAGAAAACAACTTATTAGTTATAAAAAGCTGTTTTACAGTCATTACTTAATACTTTTTATTAGTTATTAGCAAAAAGTTATTACTTATGACAATAAACATTTACTATACATAGGTAACGTATGTTATGTTAATTGAACAACTTGGTATTAGTGTGTTATAATTTAAATTCATTTTAATTATAGAACAATTTACAGATGTACACAATTATAAGCTAGAAACGATTATGGAGAGCTTGAAACATAAACATTTGTGTTTTTGGTATTACCATGACAATTTATTAAATTGTATTATTACTATTTACTTATAACATTCCCCCATTGAAAATTCCTGGGCACGCTACTGGTTTTACCTATAGATGCGCGTATAACTTTTTTTTTTTGATGCGTAAACATCTGTTACGGCGGTATGAGGATAAATCTCGGGAAATGGGACGGAAATGTGTAAGCCGTTGTCATGACAACTAATAATAATATTTACTATAATATTTAACACCTTCAGGCTGCAATATTCACAAATCCCAATCACAATTCCGTTTCATTTTCATTGAATAAACCCATTTTGTCAAAAAAAAAAAAAAAGAGTCATCTGGATAGTTGACCCATTGAACAGTTTATAGCTAAACCCTTCAACTGTCATTCTTAACCAGCACTAATAATTATTAATTATTAAACGAAAAATGATATTGTGCTGCCAAATTTGCGTTTTATATGTAATTTTTTTTTGTATGCATTATAGAGATTAGGGGAAGGGGGCAACAATTAAATGTGTACCTAGGGTAACGAAATTCTAAATGCATCACTGTATATAACTTCCATTACTACTCCTTTTTATATAATTATATAATAATGCGTCAACCGTCGAGGGCCTTCAGCAAATCTGTACCTGTATTCGTTCACTCATTTCGTCCGTATGATCGCGTATAATTCATATCGACGACATTGCGCATACTATTTTGATCTTCCGTTCTTGCTTCTTCAATGTTTTTTTTTTTTTTGAGAAAATACATAATTAATAATTATATATTTTAAAAAATGTGTAGTCGTGTTTTTTATTTTCCTTATTATTTCGAATTGCGTTTTAAGAATAAATACAAAAAAAAAACCATAGTGATCACTCATCCCAAAGGGCGCCTACGGGGGGGGGGATTGGGGGACAACTCCTCCCCCCTAGCAGTGACGTAGGCACGTAGCTAAAACCTTGGGGCCTCCTAAGAAATAATCACGTTTTCTGTTTTTTCCTATTATAAAAACAAAAGCAAATTGTACAAAAAGAAAATTATTACTTTCATTCATTAACCATGCGTAAGATTTAAATATTATTATTATTATTATTATATCGGTTCATGTTTGCAACCCACGCTGTAGAGATATATATTATTGTATTGTATAATCAATAGATTTATATCCACCTTGGTATTAAGCTTCGACCATGTTCGTATGTGCTATCACTGGTATCGTCTAGCTTACCATTTTGTTACCTACGAATGAAGTATACGAGAAACAACATGAGACATGACACGGTGTGATTTAATCTGTACCTCAGAACAAGACGAACGTGAAGTCCAAAAAATAACGATTTTTAGATTATTACATTTTTGGCATGTAAAATGTGTTTTTCGTCGAACCATAGTGATGAAAGTCCGTTAATAATTCTCTTTTAATTAAAACAGATTATTATTATTAATAATAATCTGAAAATCATTATTTTTGGATTTAAGTTCGTCTGATTCTGAGGTACAGAAATAGTGATAGACTTACAGTAATTGTACTCGTAATATGTAAAATAGTAATATAATAACTTCTCAGTTTAGTTATGACTTAAAAAATTCTTCTTAAAAGTACACATTACATATTAATAATAGTGTTTTTGATTTTTAATATAAATTGAAACTGTCCCCCCTGAATTTTCACCTGCGGGCGCCCTTGCTCACCCCTGTGAATTAAATAATGAACAGACAGTCCTATATGTGTGTAAAAATGTGAGAAGGAAACTTAAAAATCAAATTTTTTTTTTAAATAATTTAAAATATTTTTAATTTTATTATTTCATATTCGACGATTTTGTGTTGTTTAACGCGTTAAAAATTTTTTTCATCCACAAAAATTATTGCGGTTTATCAATTTAATTATACAGGAGAGATACTTACTTCGATAATTATTAACGGAGTTCGTAAAAAAAAAAAATAAAACGATGGAACTTCGCTTATTTCTTGCAGTCTTCTCCGGCAAACTTATATTACATTCATTTATACTTATATATTAACATAACAAAAGATTTGCGGTTTCTTTCTAGAGATTATAATTTCATAACGACCGTCGACAACGATTGCCCCTCCGCGTAACAACTTTTAAAACTAACTGAAAGACGATTACACTACGACTGTATGTTCTACAGAACTTCGTTTATGATTTTATAACGAGATTAAAATACGTACACGTAGACTATATAGTGCAAGACGCAAGTAAAAATATGGTCAGAAAAAATAAAAAAAAATTATCAATACTCGGGTATGTATTTAGATTAATTTTTCTCGTTGCTAACACGCGTATCCAGTAACATTCACTACTTTCTTGTAATCGTACCGACAAATTCACAAAATCACTAGGAACATTTCGTATTGTTATTGCAAATGCCATCGACAAAACTGAAAAAAAGTATACAATAAAATACGAATATTTCACTCCACAATGGCGTAGAAAAAAGTGCAAGTATTGAAATACTAAAAAAAAAAAATGCATTTACATACGACTATAGAAGTTCTTTAATTCAACGTATGATTGTACCTGCTGAGAAAACAATCTGAATTTTAAACAGAAATCACAAAGTTTTTTTTATTTAGTTCTAAGAAAATTCAATGACAACAAAAGGGAAGCAAATAAATCGACACATTTCTATTAATTACGCAAAGATTATTATGGTTTAGTAATTTTAATAGAAAATTTTGACATCGCAGTACACGCATACACTGCTATAATAAACATCGGTTAATTTGTAAATTCAGAATTTTTGAGGCAAAATATTCATGCGGCCATATTTGGATATCAAATTTATTGTATGAAAACTATGTGAAAACACAGTGTACGGTAAACAACACAAATTACAAAGTAATTCAATTGTCTGAGACTTAATGTTATATTTAATCCATTGAAATATAATAAATAGTAAATGCAATGAAAATGTATAATGATAAAGTAATAGATTTATTTTACAGCAAAATCGCACGTATAGTTAAAATTCTTATAAAATATTTGTTCAATGAGTGAAAATGTTTAAAATTAATTATTAATTATCGGGTAGTTACAATTTACAACAATAACAGATTATTCTCAGTCAAATGATGAGGCGATACATTTCAATAGTATGAAAATCTTTTAACACATATCATCAACACTGGCCAACACAAAGAAAACAAACAACTGTTTCATTGAAACGTTTAAATCAGTTAAATAATAATCGATAAAAAAAGTAAACATAAGAAATGCGTTAGGAAAACAAAGATACGTGATCAATCAAATTTAAGATTAAAAATAATTTGTAAGAGTATTACTCGGAATATGTTTCGGTAAAAGAATATAATATAATATGACGATTTAGTCAAATCTCGAAAGTTTAATATAAAAAAATGATTGGAAACAGAATGGGTCCCCATATAATACAACCTATAGACTCGAGTTTGAATATTTCACAACTATTATTTTCAAACATCATTATCAATAGCATAATATTACAATGTAAAAAACTTAAAAACAATAATCCTGCTGTGGAAATTTAGTTATTATCATATAACTTGTTACTTATAAATAATAATAAAAAAATGTTCGAGTAAATTAAAATGTATTTATATTTTAAAATACCAAATAAGAATTAAAAGTAATAAAAACATACAAGTACAGCGGCGCGGCTACTATAATATCACTAGCAACAGATATTGGAATTTACAACAAATGTCGAGGAAATATTTACTAGATATAGTTTGGTGTTAAAAGGAAACCAATGAGGTATAGCCAAAGGAAATACAAAATTTGCGTGCAACAGGATAGTACTTTGAAGATTTTTAATGTTTTTTTTCTATAAAATTACCTGGTATTAGAATTTAAAAACATAAATCAAATAAATTAAAATTAAATGCCAAATTTCATGTAATAGTTGGTATTTATTTTTTTTTTTTTTACACTATAACATAAGCACGTACACATTAATTTATGAAATACAAAAGATATAAAATAGAAAATTATTGAAATACAATGATGAGATAGTTATATATGTCTTATGCGCCATACTTGGAAAAGTTGAAATAAAATACTATCACATGATGAAAAGGCACGACAAGGGGCAAATTTTTAAATTTAAATTGTTTAAATTACAATTTCAAAAATATCATCATGCACGAAACCCTAATAGTAATGTTACTACATAAACACCATAGGGTAGTAAGGGGAAAAGCTGATAATATTCGCCTTGTCTTATTATTAATTACATTTTCGCCATAAATCATTCACAACACCACCTACTCGCAGTCTAATAACCATCGGCTATATATGTATATATATATATATATATATATATATATATATAATATATAGATATTTCCCGACAACAAATTTATTTCGAAGTATGTTGTTAATAACTCATCGCTGTCCATATGGAACAGATTGGGACGAATTGGTGTAAGCCCTTGTCATTTAAACCTTCCCAAAATACATATATTAAAATATATATGTCAAATATTTGTAACTATTTACAATAGGTAAATCTTAAATGACTACTAGGTAATGTCAATAATTTCACAGTATCAATCTGCACCAGTTTCCTTAACTGGATAAGTATTGTGACCTCGAGTGTCTGGACGGTCCTGGTCGAGGATTATACTTTTTCGGTGTCCATTTAATTGCGTTTGCGTCCAATATGAATCTAGGTCTTTTATACTGTTCAGAACTAACCAATTGTTCAACATTTTTTGGTGTCACACAAATGACATGTTGACCTTTCCAGTACTTCACCATATTCATAGACTGCAACGTTGATATGATGTCCGTTTGAGTAATACTGGTCATCGCACTACAACAAATAATTACACGATTCATTAACTGCTTTCGTTATAAACAATTTGAGTGAAGTACCTTAGGTCTTTTATTGATAATGAACCACAAGCATTTTTCAAGATTTCCAATAGTATCCATGACCAATAAGATCTATAAGATAATTTACCAAGATCGCTCAAAGGCTTCTCGGGGCTAGCTACAAGTCCTTCCAACTTGCTCAGTTCGTAGCTAAACGCTATTAATAGTTTACCATAGCCTTGTCGCTGGAAAGGTGGCATTGTTAATATACAAGCTACATTATTGCAGTCAGGCGAATCTTTTTCCTAAAACATTTTTAATTGTTCATAATAACAATGATCAACGCATTTTGTTATCTTCAATTATTGTGATTAAAACATACTTTTGAAAAATATCCCACCAAATGTGCACCAACTTTATCAACTTCACACAAAACGTAAAACAAAAATGGTTCGACATCGAAATACAGTGTCTTATGGTCTAAAAATAACTTAGCCAATAGACAAAGATTTTGACAATACATTTTGTGTTGACTGGAATTCACTTCCCAGATTGATAATGATCCTTTATGGTACACTTCTACACCAGGTGGTTGTCTCCAAGTACACTGACTCTAAAAACATAAACATTTTTCATTGAATATAAAAAACAACAATTAGGCACCAACAAATTTAATTTACTATTACTGTAACTAACCATATGGTATTTGAAAGACTTTTCTAATTTACTATACTTCAAACAATATTCACATATCCAAATTTTGGATTCTTTCTGGTATTCTGCTGGAAATGGACTGAAATACCATGTGTCTATTTCATACTTTCCCAACTGTACTTTATTAATATATTTAATTTTAGTTATTGCCTCATGTTCTTTTTCCAATGCAGCCGTAGTTGGATCCATGTCTGCATAGGACTAGTTTACACAAAATTAATTATTTGATTAATGCCAATATTCATATTTACAAATGTTACCATCTGAACATGATTTATCTCATCGTGTCTTCGTTTTTGATTTCTTGTGATTTTTCTGTCTGACTGATTTAAAAGATCTGGAATTTTATTTACATCTTTTTGTTTCCAAGTTTTTTCAGCAATATCAAATCTTGAATTCATTATCCTGAAATGTAGTCATTAATACATATAAATAAACCAACAATAATAGAAAAAAAACAATTTCTCACCTATCTCTCCGTACCCATTGATCCAATCTTCGATTGTACCCTTCAAAGTGTACATAATACTCAAAATGATGTTCTTGGTCATTGAACCTCGTATGTAAAATTTCAGCAGGATCTACAAAACAATTAACAAATAAATATATTATATTAAACTGATTTACAAACATTAAAGAAATTATATATATATATATATAGGGAAAAATAATGTTTATTTTTTACAATATGTACAAACATTAATTACAAATTTATTAAATCTCAAATAAATACAACTCGTGCTATACTCTGTTTCTCGAAAGAATATGAGAGTGAGTGCAGAAACAAGTTTTGGACCGTAACCTAACACAGCAGTTCCTATGGAACTAGCCTTCTACCACATGTTGTTTCAATACACGCGTCACGATGTATAGTCAACGATAGGAGCGAACAATAAGAAAGCATCCGTTGATGAAATTGTCAGTTCAATGCGCAACACACTCATATTTTGTAAGGGAACATACTATAGATTTAATTTGTTAAAAACTAAATTACCTTAACTATTTTCTCTAATCCGATTAGAGCAATAATTAATTAATTAAAAGATCACTGTAAGTAAAACTGAAAAATGCATTAATAGACTGGACAAATATCTTATCAAGATATATGTAACTGAATATTAATTTTCTAATTCAATTTTTCAAATAAAGTGCATCTGAATAATGAAGTAAATTTAAATAACAAATATATTTTAATTTATAAATAATTATTTATGCAAAAATTTTATTTAATTACTTTTATATCTCACTAATTGTTAAAAAAAAAAATTGGAATTATATGTAAATAAGACAAGTGTAATACCTAATAAACAATATAACAGATACAAGGAAAAATTAACATGACTCATATGCGAAAATTATAAAGCAACAATTGAAAATAATATGAATCATTTATATTTCCATATGAAACCCATACCAGTTCCTCAGATTATTGCAAATATAACTTTTATAAAATGAAAGAATTAGCATACTCAACATTAAAAATACTTTAGAATACCTATACATTATATATATAAATATATATATATATTGTTTCTCATAGAATAACCTGCATTCTTAATAAGAATATTTTATCGTAGTATATATATACACACACGAGTAGTTTATACCTAAAACTAATATTTAAAAAAAAGTAGTTATTTATACTATTTATATTAATTAGGATTAATCATAAATCTGAACAAAATACAAACAAATTAATTTCAGAAATATGTACCTATCAGTTAACGTCAATTATAATTTATTGACTGCTTATTCTTATACAAATATGCTGTACACACGATGTATCATAAAAATTAAGTACATTTAATTTTAATTAATTCTAATTAATAATTGGGATAAATACACAAAATATACGTTCAATATTAGTGCGTACACAAAAAAAAAAAATAATGCGTCTACGCTATAAACAAGTGTGTCGTAAGTTTATATAACTGGTGAGTCATTAAAATATGGTATGCGTAATATAACCGGTAAAATATTGATCAGGAACCATATTAATATCTAGGAAAATTTTTGTTACGAATAATTTATAGCTGGAAAATAATAAAATGAGCAAAATTCACGGGAAAAAAACAGGAAAATAATGTGTCGGAATTGAAAACCAAGGAAAATATTTCGTTGGAATTTTAAACGTTGTAAAGAATATTTTATTACATTTTCTTGAATTATACATTTAAAAATATTACACTGGAAAATAATACACAGGAAAAATTATGGGGAAAATATACGATTTATCAATGTTCGATGGCGATAAGAAATTGTATAAATTACATGGCAAATTCCTATTTTGTCAAATACGACTAAAAGCGTCAATTAAATTTGTCACCTTCGTCGATGCGGGCATTAATTTGTATGAAATAAAATAGGAATTTATTTATAATTCTTATGGCAATAACAACAACGAAAAATACAATAGTTTCCTGTTCCTGTGTAATATTTTCCTGTTTTTATCTATTCTTCCTGACTAATGAACCCCCTCATTAAAATATCATATATTTAATCTTCATCGGTAACAATGAGAGATGGGTGAACGTTTTTATACTATGGTTGTTATAGCATTATATCTACTGTCCATCATCAAGGTCACATCACATACCATATTGGTGTGACAATGGACAGTACACTACAGCAATAGCCGCTGTACATCTACCTATCTATCTATGCGTTGCATCAAAATTCCTCTGTTTTGGCCCTAGAGCTCAGCTATCTGATATGTGCAACTCGAAGCTCAATTCACTTTGTCTAACATTACGCAAGACTCTACAAAATATTTTGTTATGCATTTCTAGGCTTGACGGTCCAGTTATAAAGAAATTATCGATACAGTTTCCGATTCTCCAGAAAAAAACAAGTTCAATAAAGTAAAACCGAGTTAATTTGACATCTTACTAGCCTACACGAGCAACAGGTCCAACGACTTTTATCACGCGAGGAAATCGGGGACAGAAAGTTGTCCCGGTTGTTGTGCCATCTCACAAATCTCGGTGGTTCCTCTATTTACCAGGTTTTTTTTTGCGTGTTTTTTGTTCGGTCAAATAGGTAACCTCCTCGTATTCAAGCCATCATAGACACACAGAAACTCTCCTCTTGACGACGGAGTAAAACTTGCCGACAGCGACATATCCATTCGTTCACCTGGAAATTATTCTGGATGTTCGCCACGCTACGCTGTGTCATCAAATCAGGACTACTTGTGGTCCATCGTCTCATCACAGATCGCCTTCGCACAGCCAAGTTACAATTCGAGACACATCCTAAAGACCACCGCCATCACTACACCATTTGATCTACTCGAAAGTTCGTCTTTGTGACTTTTGACCCAAATCTGACAATGACACACTGATGATGTTTTGCGTTGTCTTTTTATTTCACGTTTATGGACAATCACAAGGAACATTTGTGCACGATTTTTTGACATTTCTCACATTACAGGATCATTATTGATTTTAGCATATGTGTACTAGGCGCCTCTGAAGTCACCTTTTTCGACTACTCAGTTGAGCTGTTGTCCTACTCAAGATCACGGCTAAATTTAATAAGATATTTAGCCATGTTCCACATAATATCAACACCATTCAGACATTCCCATGATTATCTACTATTCGTCAATTTATAGGAATGCTCAATTTCTACCGCCAGCACCTGCCACTATTCAATTATCTCTTCAAGCCACTTTAAGTTCAAAACATAAAGGTTTAACACTTATTTAATGGACACCGCAATTAATAACAGCTGGAGGGCAGCAAGATCGCCCTTTTCCAGTGCTGCATTTCTGTTTCACTCAGACACTTTAGCACCCGTAATTCTCATTATCAACGCAAGCCTGTAGACAACAGGTACGGCTCCTCAGTTAGATTGCCCAGGTGCGGTTTTCCATCAATCTTGATAACCTCATGTTTTCTTTTCCAAAAATTTGAATCCATCTCAACAGAAATAGAGTACTTATGACAAAAAACTTTTTTTTCATATAAGAAGCTATCAAGTACTTCAACAGTCACTCTTGTCTCTGGATAACTTTATGCTTTAGGATAACTGGCGTTCTAAAGTTTCATTTGGCCGTCTACGAACAAAAATTATTGCGACTGGTTTTCAATGTCAACCAATTCAATATTTCTATGCAGCTTGGTGATTTCACAGTTTTCTTAGCAAATGTACAACACCCGACCGCGTCGTTCCTCTACCACCTTTTTCAAACAGGTTCAGATACCACTGTGGATCGATACACCATATGGGCGGAAGCCACACCCTTACAAGACAATTCTGCCCGGAGCGTCACTGAAGCTTACTGGTATTTCTGTGTATTAAGTTATACTTCCTTACATCCACATCACAATACCGTAATACTATTAAATATTATATTTTATATAAGGGCAAACATAAAAAAACTCGATCCTTTTCACGAATATCGATAAATATCGGAGTCCATCATTGAACAATATGCAGAAAAATACCATTATCCCATTGAAAACAAAATTCGAAGATAATTACAACAATACGCATTTATGGGGAACAGATTTATATGCGAGGAAAAACTTTGAGGAAGTATAAAAAAATGTGTAAAAAAAAAACACGTTAAATTGGATTATTTATGTAAAAATAAAAATTAACTAAAAGTAATTCCAATTTGTTAGAAGGATGCCTACCAATCATAATGTTTTTTTTCCGTAACAGCATGCGATACTTCCCCCATTTGTCTATTTATAAGTTTTAATTTTTCTGATTTGGCGAGGAGAATTATCAATTATATAGACGTATTTCCGTCGTAACTGTATGCGCTATAATAAAATACGGGGAGTTGAAAATTAAATCGTTTTGCGCGATATTATGAGGTTTTCCGATCGCCGCACAAGTGTCTGGATCTAATTTTGAGATATTGTATAAATTACAGACGGAATTTTTTCTTCAAATACGTGTGCGTTAGTAATTATCCGCGTTACTGGACAATTCGATAAAAACCCAAGTATACATAATTCTTTAAGACGGACGATTGTTGAAATGCCGATCGATGGACTGTCGTCAATCGAACGTAAACGTGGTTAGGTTTTTTTTGTCCGCTCCTCCAGCACGGTGTCGAAGAAACGACGAAACGTCAAAACAACAACAAATCGACGAAATACGTAAAACAAAACGTGCAAAAATTTCAACGAGAACGGTTTAAACGAAAATTCAAATGAAAAAAAAACACGGAATTTTTCACACACCTGTATTATTACAAGAAGAAATAATAATACCAACACCGGAATGTGTCAAACACACCGCGCGCGTTATTCCAATTTCAAATATTTTCCGCGTTCATAAACATTATTATAGCCAAGTATTATCTCTCAGGCTTTGGCGTTTCCCCTCTTATCTGAGCGCGGTTCAATCGCGGAAAATAATAAAAATAATACGCCCCGTTACGGACGGGCGCGTTCCAGAAGGGCGCGATGCCAGTTTAAAAATGTACACACACGTCAAAGCGTGGTCGTCACTGTAGAAAAAAAAAAACGATGTGCGCCGCCGAAAATTATTATACTGATTCCCCGTATAATACTCTCCTAATCGACAATATTGTCATCTACTTTAGGCGGTTTTTCATATATATATAAAAAAAAAAAGAGAATATTTGAAGTTATTCCCGACAGGAATTCGCGGCGAAATATTTATGAAATTCCATTGGTATTTGGAAAAAAAAACTGTACACGAGGTGTACCGAACAGAAAATACGGCCCGCGTGATAAAAACGATTTTCCCCGACGAATGAGAAATGTTATTTCTTTTTCTAGAAATCCCCCTCCGTTATCCAGTGGCTAAAATCAAAAGGAAAAACGTCGTTTTAAAGCCGGCTAGTGTGGACGAAAAAATAACGCGTATAATAATAAAAACCGATAGTTACCGGGCGGGCGGCGGCGGTAAAAAAATTGCGCGCGCGAACGACCGCTTATCGACGAGCGAACGGTGAGAGAGAGAAAGAGAGGGAAAACGGCGACGGCGCGCAACACACCTTCGCTCGCGCCGCGTATTTATTTTATTTTTTTTTCCTATTCCGTTTGGAGGTCGAAGGACCAGAGCAGCACAACAACGACGACGACAAACACCGCTCATCGATGGGTGGTGGCGGAAGGGGGGCGCTGGATCCCCGACGGAAAGTCGCGCCTGCGGAGAACAAAGAATAACAACAAACGGGCGCGCGCGCGCGCGCGGTCGGACCGAAAAAAAATTAATCCGTCCGCGTCGTTTGTTTTTTCCCCCACACACACACACACAGAATCTCAATCGAGATACCCGTCTCTCGTACCCGAGAAACCGCGTTTTTTTCTCCTCACCGCCAATAACAAAACACCAAAATCACGTGTTGACTGTGCGCCGTTCGTCGGGATTGCACAACGTTTCGTCGTCGTTTTTTTTTGTTACATCAAAAAAACCGTGTGTGCGAACGCGACCGAATAACGTTCGCACTCGCAGGAGCGCGCGCACACAAAACGCGCGCACGCACAGAAATCACGTTGCTCGCCGCAACGCGCGCGCCGGCCGGACGGACGGACGGTGAACGCGCGCGCGCGCTGGCTCTCGAGCCAGCTCGACGAGGAGGGTGACCGGGACGGCGACGAAAAGCGCGTTTCAACAATATTTCTACCGGTTTATTTCGCAAATCGGTATGCAGCGGTGATGGTGGTGGTGGTGGTGTACTCACGCCATGTGTCGTCGTACCGGCGAACCAAATAGTGTTCGCCCACGTCCAACGGTCCGTCTTCCGACGACTCCGAGTCTTCGGCCTTCTCGTTCTCCGACGAACCGTTCGCGGTTTTCGGGTCGTCCGGACTGTTGGCGTTCCGCGGCGGGTCCACCTCCATGCTAACGGACGTCGCACTGTGATGCACGACCATAATACCGTCGCGACTATACCACCGTTGCGATACAGCTATATAACGCCGAAAACGATTCTTTTTTTTCTGTCGATACACACGCGCGCGCAAATAGACGACGGTTTTTTTTTTGTTTTTCCTCTCCGATTTCTCAACAGAAATATATTAACGTGTATTTCAAAACGCGACCGGCATAACCACGCGAGTGTGTAAAATCGAAATCTACGGCGGCCAACGCTCCTACTGGTACCACATTAACGAACAAACAGCGGGTAACGCGCGCGCGACACACAACGCACGACGGGCGGTGGCGGCTTTTGTTTGTGTTTGGAGCGCCCCACCTCGCCGTCCGGGCACCGCGGGCGCGCATCGGCGCCCCGCCCAAACGACCTCGCCGCCGTCATGGAACGGAAAACCGTTACCCGGTGGTTATTATTGGAAGAAACGGTACGACCGCGCGGAAAATGCGAGTGACCGGGATCGACGTGCGGGGGAAGAAAAGAAAAAAATTACCGTTTTCACGAAACATTATGCGAAACAGATCGTTCTTTTTCTTTTTTTTACAGTACGTATCAAGAATACTTTACATTAGAGAGAAAAAATTAATATCACAATGGCTTCGAAATCGTTTTATGACATTACGTTTAAACACAGAATCCTTAATTTATAATAAAATAAAAATATGGATCTAATTTTTTTTTTATCACAAAAACATCCTCGTATAATAAAAAAAATATACTAATTTATGAGATATATACGTATAAAATAAAAACTAGATTTACACAACAAACGTAGGTTGGATTAAACATTATACGTCGATAACACAATAATAATAATGTACAATACGATAAACCAAAGATTTTTAATATATATATGAAAAAAAAAAATATATTAGTAAAACGTTACACGTTTAAAAAAGTACCGAATTATAAATGTAACAACTTTCAATTTGTAACATTTTTAATTATTTAAAATGTTCATATATATATATATATATGTCGCTTAATATTTGTATAAGATAAATTAGGACTGAACACCTAACATTGAGTTATGATTAACAATGAACTAATCATAATGACTATATATCTTCGTCTTCACAATCGTGCAAAAATACGCTATATGCCCTGCGTCTGCAAGATCCGTCTTTAAGAAACGTATATTTGTGATAAGTACCATCCAAGCAAATAGCTGAAACAAAAATTCAATAAACCTTAAACGATGATAATACATAGAAAAGTGCTAATATAATTCAGTGTGTTACAATTTATTACTGGCAAACGGCCAGTTAAAAATGTCCCAGTCATTTTTTCATAGATAAGATTATTTTAATTTCCGTTTTATCGACCGGAACTAGAGACATCGTCTTTTCGTGTTTTCAGCGGCACTAATACGTCAGTGATATTTATTCTTACCAACAACAGTGTTTGAAGACAGAAATGCACATATACAAGCCATTTCTGGAGGTACTGTAAAATTGGCAAGAGCCCACTGCGATTCAACGTACGAACTGAAAAAACTCAATGTAGATAGACTGGATTTACGATTTAAATCGGACTCTTTCAACGCAAATATATGAACTGTGCCCTTGTCGCTCGAACAGCATAAAAATTCTGAATCTGGACTGAAGTTTAGACTGCAGAACAATATAAATATAAATTAATAACTGATAAACGTACGAATTCGTATTTTCTACCTTAACAAATTCTCACGTATTATTTAATAATTTATTAACTTTTAAATCGTATAATACAAACAAAACAACGTACCAGTACAAAGTTGCTGGGTCCGATCCACGTCTGAACTCTACTACTTTCGTTTTACGTATAGTATCCCATATCCTGATCAGTGTACCTTTTGAGCTCGCGCTAGCAACAAGCGTACCTTGTTGATTCAGTGCCAAACAAGTTATTTCTCCCTGGTGGGCATTCAGTATTACTGGTGCACTAGAACTGGTCTCATTCATATCGGAAACGTCCTAAAAATATCGTATTTTTAAGTTGCTCGAAACATTTTCGTACACCGTATATAAATATTATCGATAATCACCATGATGTGTATGCTTCCGATTTTATTTCCGGGGTATACAAGAATTTGTTTTTCAGACGTTTCGAGAGGGCTGACTTCACACAACCCCATTGGATTTGGACGCGTTTCCAGATTAATGATGTGTTTTATAGGCGTAGGAAACGAAAACAAGGTGATCTGGTTTATGGTCGCAACTATTATCCTAAATACAGTACGAGTGAAAAGAGTTCTGTTAGGAATCAGAAATAGTAATACAAACGGAAACCGACTTATTTCTTCTCAGTCGCACAGTCTTGACGGCGGAAGAGCAATTCAGTTCCATTATAAATTTCTGTTGTAAAGCGTCATAAATCAATACGGTGTTCTGCGAGTATTTTGGATATCGTCCACCGGCAATTACAGCGAACAGGTTGGTCCGATAGAGCATCTCGCACTGCGACAGACCACCGAAATCTAAAACCGTAACGAAAAGAAACGTCACACGAAACGAAACTTTGCTGTTGCGTACACTCACGGCGAGACTTACCGAATTTCTCCTTTTGTGCCAAGGGATCGACGTTGTAAATCCTGAGACCGGCCTCGGTACAACAAGCGAAACAAGCTAAAAAAACGTTATTATTATTATCGTGAAAAAGTATCGGTGACAGGTACGCAATAACTGCAGAGAAAAATTCCGTCGCGCAATCGCCTCTTTTACTTACTTTGGTCCTGATTGAATCGTATACTGACTATGCCCGATTTGTTGGACATGTTCGTGGTTTCGGAATGAACAACGCAAATCTATACAAAGGACGACTAACCAGCGGCCGAAACAATTAAAATCGATTGCGAATAAAACGTAAAACACTGTCCGACGTCGTTTGATTTACACTCGTTTTTCGTCGCATTATAAAACTGTCATTATTTCATTTTATCATCTCAAACGTCAAACTCGAACACAAAAGAATTATAATTGTGAAATAGACAATCCCGTACATGATAACACTGTAATCGATCACGTTACTTCTGGTTCGCGCGCGCGCCATCTGTATTGTATTTTCGAAGACTTGTAAATGTTAAAAAAAGACTTAAAAAATTAAAATTAAAAAATTTCCACTGAAAAAAATTGTAAAACCTATTAAAAATATAATATAAGTTACTCGTAATTGTTGTTATCATTAGTTAACATTTCTAATAGTCGGACGGTTTTCAAGACAATTTTAAAGTTCGGCTTATAAAGTAATTTTTAAACATACAAAGTCACAAAACTTTATCCACAACTATAAAATAGGTTTATCGAAACTTTTTCAGTACAAAAACGTATAAAAAAAAAAGTCTCGTCCTAGCATCGTCTAACTCTAACATATTTTCGCGGTAGCAGTGACGATATCGAGTCATTCCGTCCTCTCCCAAACTTTCTACACAGTAGTGTGCACGGACCAACAAAAAGAAAATTGCAAAGCAGATGGAAATCATTGACGCCCTCCCCCCCCTAGAGTTCGATGAAGGGATGGCCGTAGGACTTTGACCAAAATTAACGTGATACAAATTATATAAACTATAACAGTGAAACATTAACATTTACAAATATAACACACAATGGTAAAAAATAAAAAGTTTAAACAAGTTCGTCTATAATCCAACACACCAAGGCATTTTGTGAAGAAACGGTTTTATATCATTTGCAAAAAAAACCAAAAATTTGTTATAATGGAATACTATTTTCAATGTCTGTAATGAAAATGTCGAAGAACAGTAAACATGTAATGACCTCGCTATACATTATCAGAGAGCGTTTTAATAACACACGTTTAATGGGATGCGTGAATCACTGTTGATACCGGTACGGTGAAAAATATTTCATTAATGTCGTCGCGTTACGATCAATTGGAAATAAAATCAACTTGCAAAGAGTTTCCAAGCGTATCAAGAACGTAATTGCTGAAAACTAAATGATTTACAATTGCAGTTATTAGCACGGCCTTGAAACCACCGCCATGCTCCTTGGTCAACATAAACACTTTGATTAATTTTGAATCATAACAAAATAATAACAGATAATTGTAGTGACCTAAATTGTGTAAGAGTTTACTAATGGTCCCTAACCTTCATCCTTTCTGCTGATTGTTGGTACGAAATTGATATATTAACGTTCATAGCGCATGAAAGGCCTTCGCTTAAATTGATAAAAAATAAAATATTTATATATAATATACTCAATCAGTTATTAAAACAATAATATAAAGTACTATTGTTTTCCACTTAAGAATAACCACAAAGTTAACACTTCCACTACAATAAATTCTATAGAACAAGCTTTTATAAATGAGTGTACAAAATTTAAAAATTAAATATTCTTATATTAACAATTATGTACATGACACGAGCGATAAAAATTGTAGTTATTTTTTTTTTCCTTTTGTCTTTAGTATCGATCCAGAACCCGCAAATGGCTTGAATCCATCTTGGTTTTCATTCTGAAACACAAAATAGTAATAAATTAAAAACGTTAATTCCAGCAATAATTCACAAAGGTTATTCTTCCTGTTAAAAGCTAATTATCAAACTATTGCACCATTTTATATATCAATTAAACAATGTGTTTCAAATAATTTAGTCAGATTAAAAATTTTTAGTGGCCGTTTATAAAAATTGTTCATAAAAATAAATGCAATTGTTAATTTATTCGGTGGAAAGATTGGCATTGCGTATAATCGTATCGCACTCATTAAGTCCGGTTTGTTCACTGTCATAGACATCATCAAAACTGGAAATGAGTAACATTCAGTTAAATGCCAAAATTCAATCAACATGTGTAAAACAAAATTTCTCAACTGCAATACTGGGTATAGTTAATACGTGGGGTTTTTTTTTTTTAAATACGATTTATTCCTAATTATTAATTGCGATTGAATTTACGGTTAATTTCGTGTTACACAATGATAAATTTTAATAATTACCTCTTTGTCATTAACGACAGGACGGATGTTTCTTAAGAACTGTATGGTTCCCAGGGTATAATCGTAGTCCGGTATACCTCTTTGGTATACTGCTTTAACTTGATTCGGTTGATCATCCGTATTTTCTTTTTTCTTTTTGCCATCTAATCTATTACCCGACCCTTTGAACGCAATGAAACCAGTAGGTTCTGGCATTAAATCGGCAGGATCAACCATCATTTCTTCTGTGGCGGTTTTTTTTTCCTGCGCAGGTTCTTGATAGCCAACCGGTGCAGCAAACTCCACATTCATGTCGCATTCAATGATACTGACGGCGTTACCTGGTTTGGTCTCTAGTACACACATTTCATAGATCTTTTGGTTATATTTGATGGCTATTACATCGCCAGTAGTCAAACAAGCGAAATTGCGCAAGCAATTTTCCAAAACGGCCTTTGGATTGGTAATGTCTAGGAATTCAGAATTCTGAGGTTGGAACTTTGAAAAAGTAGCTACTTCTAACGAAACACTTTCAACCTGTACCATATCTCCTTCGTCTAGCAATAAATTTTTCATCATCTAAAATCGAAACAAAACGTACAACACACAATATTATATGTATGTTACGATTTTTAAAAACAAATACCTACCCAATATGGTATATATATTTTTTCTTCGTCCGCAATGAACTCCAATACTCCGCAATGTGTTTGCCTGTTGCTTCTTTTGTTGGAGAGCTTGAACAACATAGGGTAGTTGATATTTAAACGGGTCAACGCGTCCAGAGCCGACGGCGGCATTATGACTGAAACAATTGAAATTAAAAACAGTACAGGTAAAATACGATACGCACATACTTTTTCCACCGCGTTCGACGTCTTCTCGTTCACTTCCGGGAAGCATTGACACCGACCAACATTTGTACGTCATGTTGAACGGTCGGAGCAAGTCGTTGAACAAACTCGAGAACTAAACAACAGTTTACATTAATCGTTTTTTTTACACAAACAATCTGGAGTACGAACTAGAGATTACTTACCATTGTGTTTTCGAGTTTAAACACCAATCGCAAATTATTAACGTCGGGATTATGGAAAACAATCAATTCAGCAAAGTTTCGGCGAAATACAGTGAAACGTCCAATGTCTTGGACAACGATTACAGTGGACGTATTGTCACAGAATAGATTTAGGCGATAATAAAATGCGAAGTCACAAATGATAGTACGTAATTGATAAGAACGCTAAACGCTCGGGTCGCGTTCGTTACCAACATCAGCGCTGATAAACAAACGATTATCACGTGTTTTCATTTAGGTCCGGTCCGTCCTTTACTCCTTTCTGTATTCTGTACGAAATTTAAATTGTCACATGTATATTTACGTGTAACATTTTATAAGTTTCAGTTTATTTCGGCGGAAATGACATCGTTTTGAAATTGTTCTTGAACCGTCGTCGTAACAATGGCCAGTAAATCGGTATTGGATCTGTTCGGAAGAGTCGTCAAAGCGCCGCTGAACGGCCAACCGAAATTATGTATGCAACTAGTGAAACACTTGCAACTCTTCGCTAACAACTCGGTAAATATTGTTCCGTCGATTACCAGCGCGCGTAAGTGCACAGTTGCGTAATATAGATGTAATTGTTTTTAAGTTGGACGAACAGCAGCAAAAGGAAGTGTTTTATGTCCTGACGAGATTGGTACGCGGTCTAGGGTCTCCGAAAACGCAAGTCCGTACCATATACTATTCCATTTTGGTTGTAATCGTCAATCGCCTAACAGACAAGCCGTGGTTCAGTCTCGATAAGTTCAAAGATATTGTAGACAAAGAATTGACCAAGTACGATTCGAAAGCAGTAAGTACATATTTGGCTACGTTAGTGTGTTCTGTTACAAATGCTTTTGAATTAAAAACTCGATTGTAATATTGAACGATTTCATGAAATTAAAATAAGAACCTACTTAATAAATGCGCAATTGTCGATTTTAACGTAGGACCCGAGTGCAAAACAAAAATCTATATTATTTAATATTTACGTATAAATATGTTTGTTGTAAAATATTTAATTATTTCTAAAAATTGTATCGAATTTAAATCCATTTTTTGATTTGATTTGCTATCAATTATTACTAAAATTTTAAAAAACTTATTTAATGTAATTAAATTCATGCAATTTGTATGTTTCTGAGTGTTAAAAACAACTGGTCGAGGGAGGTAGGATTGAAATTGAACAAAAACCGAAAGGGTGTCCTTTACCCCAATTAAGTTACTAAAATCAAAACTATTCTGAAATAAGACTGTATATGACGGTGGTAAGGCTGACGTTTACCTATGGGAACAAAGCATTGACTACCACTAATAAAACTGAAAGAAGACTAAGGATGTTTGAAAATGAAATAAAGAAGGGAATACGTAGACCCATTTTATAATAACAAACTAGGAAAGTCAAGAAGAAAATTCAAGTTACAGGAATCAGCTTTATAAGAGGACAAAGGATTCAGTAGCTTGGTTTTGTGATGTGGAGAAGTAATTATGGTAAGAGTAGAGCTGGAAACCAATGGAAAATAGATCTGAAAAGGTAGCTGGGTATTGTAGGAAAACACCTTAATAGAATGAGAGCACAAGAATGGAGAGAAGTAGTTCAGGATCAAAGAAGTGTAGGGGGATTATGAAAGCGGTAAACACTTTTAGAGAGTATTAAATACCTAGAGAAAAAGAAAATAATTATTATATTTGTAGTTTGCATATTACACTACAGCCTGTCATACTTAAAACAAAATTAATGATCACTTCCTTGTTTTTTGTTTTCGCCAAAATCTAAGTTTTCAATTACTTACAATTGATGATGATATTATGTAAAATTATTGTATTAGTAAATTGAATTTCAGGAAGAAGGTGATATTTTGTCTGGTAAAGTTCTGTGTTACGGTGCTATGATACGTAGTGGAATTTTTAGCTCTGGATCAATAGACACACAAAAAGCCATTGTAGCTGAACTTTTAAGTAATATTAAAACAAGGTCTTATTTACCTTTATTGACATACAAGTTTTTAACTGAAGGAATTGATGCAGTAAGTTTTTCCTTTAAATTACGTAAATTGACCATGTAATTGTTTTTGGTCATTATTTTTTTATGTTTAGTCAAGCAATATTTTGTTCGAGGAAATAGTTTGGCCATCTTTAAAAAAGTACATTGGATTGCCAATTGCAAAGCAAACTTTAGATTCGTTATATTGCATAATACAAGTACATAATGTATACCCCAAATTAATTGACGGTGCATTTATTCCGAGAGTGTTGGATACTGCCACTGAACTTTTATGTAAAGAATCAATGAATGACATTGCAAAAATACTAATATTTGTAAGCAGTATTATTGAAAAATGTGTAAGTATATCATTATTAATTTTGTTTTTTTTAATTGTGTTTAGCACATTTCCTCCATGGAAGTACTTGAGCATCCAGCGTATGAATCATTTGCAATTGCCTTAACGTCCACGAATAACAGCGATTCACTCGTCTCATCATTTTGGTCTGTTCTTCAGCCACATTTTACAGGTCCCCATAATCGTTATCAACAAATGGCAGCAATGAAATTGTTTACACATATAGTGAAAAATAGTTCTCTGGACAGTGTTCATTCATTGCTCTCCAACTGGTTTATGGATATGCTGTTGAAATCGTTTTCTCGTCCAAATGCCGATACACTTGTGTCTTATGCTCGTTCAAGTATCACTGCTGTGATGGATCGACTCAGCTTGTCTGCCTCGGCTAATATTGCATTTAAAGTATTGTTAAAGTTCATTTTACCACCTGGAGATATGATGGTAGAAAAAATAACTGGTATTTTATATATATTTTTAATTTTTACAAAAAAATATTTATAAAAGTATTTTGATTTTCTAGGTATAAAAATTGTTCAAAATTGTTTGGTAAAAATGGACGAAGCGCACATTAAGCTTTTGGCAAAACAATGTCATCAAGTTATACTTATGAAAAAAAAAGGAAACAATGAAAAGACACATTTTTGGAAAATTCAGGAGCGTGGTTATGCAGCTCAACTTCTTGCTAGGTATTTAAAACCCATAATTACAATCTATCAAATTTTTAATTACCACCGTATTATATTATATTGTTTGTTTAGATTATTGGGTCTTCCAATTAGTAATGATATTACGTGGAAAATCGAGCAGTTAAAATTTATGTTAGAAAATGCATTTTTCACAAATGCTAGTGAAAAATATCATATAAGCAATGAGCTAGCAGGTGAATTTCAATTAGATATTATCAGTGCTTAACAATAAATTATTAAAAATAATAATAATGACATTATCTAATTTGATATATTTATAAATTATTTTTGTAGCTATTATAAAAGAATCATTTCTGAAAGCCCTTAGCCACAAACAACCAAATATGGAAACACTTCGAATAACTTTATCGACACTTGTTCATCACACAGATGGACTATTAAAAGCCAATCGTCAACTTCGGTCCAAAACCTCAAAAGAAGTATGTACACGCATATATATCTAAAATGACATATATTTTATTAATTTTTCAATCGTATAGGACATGAATAGTTGGATAAAAATGATCAAAATAATTAAAGACATAGAAAAGAGATTGAAAAAATGTGAAAGCAAATCTAAAGCACAGTCAATTCTTTTTGTTTTTCACATTTTGTTCTTGCAAATGGGGCTTTTTCTTTTTGTTGAACCATCAGTGGCTATTGACACTCTGGATGTAAGTTCAAATTTAGCATGATAGTAATTGTATATATATATATATATATATATTTAGCATATAGTAGACAATAAGCGGAATTCATAATTGGAAATGTTTTTAGGAATTACAAAACTGTTATGAACATCATAAAAATGATAATGACAGTGAAGAAAAAGATGAACCCAATTGGGTCGAAGTGGTAGTAGAATTGATGTTGTCATTGTTAGCCAGAGAATCTTATTTATTAAGGCAATTAATCTCTCGTATATTTTCACATTTATGTTCAGAATTAACACCTCAAGCATCTCATCAAATTTTACAAGTATGTTTTACTTCATTCTTTGTGTTTTAAAATTACAAAGTTTCATTTAACAGGTTTTAAATCCTCAATACGATACATCGTCAAATTCAATGGATGATAGTGATGAAGAGTCAGAGTCTGAAAATGATGAAGAAGAAGTAGAAGAAGAAAACACTGCATTGAAAGTCAATGGAAATGGAATAAATGGTCACGGTTTAGACAATGAAGATGACGAAGAAACTGATGGTTCTGAAATTGACGAACAAACTAGTGATGACGATCAAGACAATACCGAACAATTGAAATTAGCTTTACATAAAGCAATGATGTCTGCTAATCAGCATTCAGATGATGTAAATATCATTGCTATTTATAAACCATCACAAGTTTTACAATTTTTTTTATTTTTCTAGGAATCCGTTGATATCGATGATATGACCGAAGAAGAAGGTAAAATGATGGACGATTTATTATCAGAAGCATTTAAAAGCTATAAGAAAAATTCAAGCAAAAATCCCAGACATATTAAAGAGAAAATAAATTTTAGATTGAGGTACTAAAATATAAATGATTGCAAAAGTTGTTTTTTAATTTTAATATACTTTTATAGGGTTATGGATTTGGTTGATATTTATTTGGACAATAACCCTTCTCTTTGTCTCATAATGGATACTATTCCCACGTTGTTTGCATTGTTAGAATATTGTATCAAGGATATTCAACAGCGACCTTTAGAGACTAGAGTTCGATCAGCGTTGAAGAAAATTAGTCAGATAAAAAAAATTAACAACACAGATACCGTGGATGACGAATTGATTTCGACAGTCTTAAAAGTTTTAATGGATAAAGGTGTACGAAGTGAGTAAAAGAGATTACATGTATTATATAAAAAAAAAACTACTTAAATCAAATCTTAACTTTGTTTTTCTTTTTTAACAGCTACTCCTGTGTTTTTGGATATTAGTACACATATAACTCAGTGTTGTACATTCCTTGTAAAATCATATGTTCATATGATTTCTGGGATGCCATTAAAAAAACAAAAATCGTCTAAAGTGATCAGCATTTTGGAAGATTCACTTAAAGATTTCTTTACTAAAAGGTAATACTTACAGTTTTATTGAAATTAAATAGTGCTAATTAATTTGTATTATATCTGTTAAATAGAGACTGTTTATTACCCGTATCTCTTTTCGAGTCTTTGCTGTCCAAAGTATCGTGGAAACGTAACACGCATTTAATTGAATGTATTTTGCCATATGCGTTTAATGACTCTGTCAGGTGGTTTAGACGATCGCAGGCTGTATGTATGTTGGTGTCGTTTTATCAAAACACAAGACTCTTGGAGCAATTGTCTAACGACCAACAACTCGACGAAATTGAAAACAATTTATCGGACTTTGTTATAAATGTAATATTATTCATTTTAGTGATTAAATATTAAGTTTTTATAAATGTAGATATTTAATACCAATTTTTTTTCTTTTTTAGTTCTTCAACTCGTTAGATGACAGTCAACCTGATGTGTCTGGACGGCAACGCTACATAAATGAGCTTTTGAATATTTTGTGTGTAATTTGTAGTAACAAATTCTCTCGCCACTGTTGTGATTGGGTTCAGCTCATGGAGATCTTAGAGAGCTCTACCAGCAGATTCAATCAAGCCGGTCGAAAAAATTTTAATAAACTGCGACAAGCTGTTCAAAAAATTAATACTACTAAAACAATGTAATTTTATATGTAAATATAATTCAACGTTTATATCGTGTGCGCTAAAATTAATGTTAATACTGTTTTTTTTTTTTAATGTTTTAGTGTTAAAAACAACAAATTGGAGGACAGCGACAGTTTGAAGACACCTGTTAAAACGCCTGTTAAACGAAAATCATTAGTTGTATCAAACAAAAAATTTAAAAAAATTAAAAATGTCTAGCGTTTTAAAAAAACAAACTTTATTATTTATTGTTTGAAACGTGTCTGAAAAATATTTTAATTCCCAACCCAATTTGATGACACTTTTAGGAAATTGTATTGAGTGAAAAACTTGTTTATGACCATTGTGGATTACATATTTGTGTTAATAATGTTAATTCTGAAGAACATTAATGTAATGGTAAATATGCGGATATTGTTTCAAAATTCATAATGTTTTTGGCGTAAACGCATAATCTGATGACAATAATGGATGGGAGCTCGTGACTTTTTCTAGCCTGTTAGCTATACGTAGAGACGGGAAAACGCTTGTCCAACTGTACAATTTATATATGTAATTTTTTAGTAAATCAATGTGAAATATTTTTAAATACACGTCCGATTATTTTGAGTACATTGTACCGAAATGAATAATATTATATTTTAATTATTTGCGTTTTTGATCATTTTATAGAGTATTAAAAACCTTGTGCCTTCATTTTTATTTCACTTTGAAAAATTCTTGAGGTATGTCGTATTACTCATACTATAAAAGTACGGTTTATCATGGGAATGTTTGTATTTTTTTATTTAATCTTTTATGCTTTTAATTCTGTTAAAATTCCCGTACACAAAATATGTTTTCTATTCTTTTTTTTTTTGATATTAATAAATCTGTAAAATAATTTAGAAATAAAGAAAATCTTGATTATGGTTTTTAATTGTAATAACAGCACCAATAATATAGAATAATCAACAACAATAATAATATATATATAAATAATTTTGATTACAAAAATAATTTATCCATTCAAAGTTGAACGATAATATAACATAGATAAATAAGAATCGGTCGAAACGCCCACCCACCCCTCGTATCGCTGCAATTACAGTCTTTACGCAAGCTTTTCTTTGGGTTCGATTTTTGTAGCCAGATATTTGTAGACCTGGGGCCAAATTTCGTTGGTAGTCTTTCCCGAGAACTGTGCCAAGACGTTTTGCTCGGCGTAGTATTCCAAAATCGGTCCGGCCATTTCAGAGTATATTTTCAACCGTCTCTTGACGGACTCCGGTTTGTCGTCCTCCCTCTGTGTTAACGGTTCGCCGGTAACGTCGTCGCGACCCGGTACTTTGGGCGCATTAAAGTCCGTGTTGTAGACTCGTCCGCTCGGCGCGTGTATCCATCTACCTGTGCACGACGACGAGAACGTCGGCCGTATGGCGTTTTAAAATCATCTACTTTGCAGTAAAACGTCTTACGTGTGTACCTTTCACTCTGTCGACGATGACGTCGAAGGGCACGTCGAGACTGATGACCACTTGGACGGGTGCCATTTCGAACAGGCTGAGCGCCTGCGGTTTTGTCCTGGGGAAACCGTCCAGCAGCCAGCTACGGTCGGCCGACGACAAACGGTTCAATTCTCCGCCGACGATTTTCAACATGAGTTCGTCGGGCACGAGTTGTCCGTTGGAAACGAATCTGCAACAGCACATTATTAGGTACACTATACGAACGACTAAAAAAAAAAAACAACGTCTGTCCGTCCGTCGCACATACGACGTACTTGTCGACTTGCACGCCCAGGTCGGTTTTCTCTCGTATCATGTTCCTCAGTATGTCGCCACTGGATATGTGCAACATGTCGAACGATCGGACTATGCGTTCGGACACGGTACCTTTACCCGAGCCCGGTGCGCCCATGATCAGGGCGTGCAGCCTCTTCGCCGCGGCCATTTAACTCCGGGATCGTATACGGAACACGAGTTTATATCAATTTATTCGGCGGACGGACGACGCGATTTTCTCGGCGATCTCCTCGAGTCTTGACGCGTATCGATTATTACATATAATCGTACAAACAGTGTCTGGCCAAGTCCACTGCGTTGGCAGCGATCGGCTGTTGTATAATATATTTTGCAGTTGCACAACAACAATTTCGAACCCGGAAGAAACGCGGCGACTAAATGGACCATGTACCTGTTGCGCATTCGCCCTCCAAAACAATACCGTAAACACACAACGACGATCAGCTGCTTCTATGCGCGCTGGTGCCGCCAGAGAAGTTCATTCACCAAATCGTACGGTTAAAAATAGACTAGCCTGAACACGATAAAATTACGCAATAGAAACAATATTATATTTTATTATTGTTGTATACGTTTTAGTTATTCTAGGAATATGTTTTAAATATCGCGTACTGCAGTTACAAAATATGTACGTACCTATGTGATTTAAGTATAATTTAATCGGTGTACAAAACGTCACGTTTTTAGAGGGACACGCTGCAGGGCACAAATATAATTTATGAAATATCACAGAAATGGAGAAAACCAACCGTATAATATATATATGTGTGGAGATATGGTCAGTTCTCCGGAAAACACGATACCACCGGTTTTTTTTTTGAGAGGGGGGCGTATAGCGTAAAAAATATAAACTACAGATAGCGAACAATAATGTAATATATCCAATTTTATACTCAAAAACAAGATACGGTTTAAGTCCTGTTCGATTTTCTTTTTTTTTTATTCTACCAACAACAATTATTGTTGTTTTTAATTACGTACAAGAATCAAACAATTCGTTCGCGTTCGTCGTAATTATTACGTAGGTACACCGCCGCTAATCTCACTACTTTAACAAATCATTTTCTCTAATGAGAGCTACTTTTAAACAAATAATGACGTTCATTATTTAACTGATAAGAGATAAAATATGTTAATTAATATAATATTTATCTAGAACTTAATAAACATTAAATACTTCATTGTGTAAGCCAATTACAGTAGCCTATATACTGCAGTCTGTCAGTGGTGTAGCCGGGATTTTTATTTGGTGGGAGAGGGGAGGGGCTGTGGCTGATAATTAATTTCTATATTAATTATTAATACAGTATAGACGGTATCCATTAAAAAACTGATTATTTATTCATTTCGGGGGTCTGCAGCCCCATTAGCCCTCCCCCGCTACGCCACTGCTGTCTGCAGTATGAGGTAATGTGTATACTACCGGTACTCGCAATCCGCTAACACGAATACCACCGCCTATGTAGTTTTATATTATGACTCTTAAATACACTTTTAATCCGAGTATACAGAGTTAACTTATTAATTAATACGGTTCAATTTCACGTCCGAAAATTATGTCTGAACCAGTGATTGTAGTACACGGTGGAGCTGGAAACATACCCGACAATCGTGACCGACCAAAGTTTGATGGTATGTTAACTGCCGTCAGAGCGGCGTATGCCGCTTATAAAGAAACATCGTCCATAACGGACGCTTGTCAAGCGGCCGTCGAGTATATGGAAAACGACGAGGCGTTCAATGCAGGCCGTGGATCAGTGTTAAATCTGAAGGGAGAAATTGAAATGGAAGCGCTAATTATGGAAGGGAAAGACATGAAGGCAGGTACGTGGGAAATGTGTTGAACGTGTTGACGCGTTACGTGCTTACATATGTTTGCGGTTCGTAGGAAGTGTTAGCGGTGTGAGAAACATTGCGCATCCAATAGCATTAGCCAGAAAAGTGATGGAAAACACACCTCACGTGTTTTTGATGGGTTCGAGTGCCAACGAGTTTGCGCTAAAAATGGGATTTGAAACGGTCAGCGATGATTATCTGATGACAGACGCTGCTAAAACGGCGTTGGAAAATTTTTTAAATTTGGGCGGTCAACCCGTAACGACTGAAATCGGACAGTTAATAAGACATATTATTGTATATACGTATGTAATAACAAGGTTTATTTTATACAAAATTGATTTCACTCTTTAGAGGAGGTGTTGGAACGGTCGGTGCGATCGGAATGGATTTAACCGGGCACATGATATCGTGCACGTCGACCGGTGGAATAACCGGTAAAATGGCTGGTAGAGTTGGTGATACACCTATTCCTGGCGCCGGTGGTTATTGCGACAATAACGTAGGCACTGTTTCGACCACCGGCCATGGCGACAGTATAATGCGCTATTGCTTGGCACAAAGAATAATGTTTAATTTGGAAAATGGTATACCGAAGAGATGATAATAATAGTATTAATTATTAAAGGACGCTTAAAAATGCGATTCACTAATAAACATTAATATTACTCAGGTGAAGATCCAGACGCTGCAGCTCAAAAAGCTTGTGATGCTATGTCAGCCCGTGCGGGTGGCACCGCAGGAGCCATTGTTATTTCCAAAGAGGGAAAGATCGGCATTGGTTTTTCTTCGCCGAAAATGGGTTGGGCGTACTTAAAAAACGGACTGATTCACTATGGAATTAAAAAAGGTCAACGTTTTACAGTAGAATTGTAAGACAGTTGGACATTACAGAACTGAATATTTACTAAACGCGTTTCATTTTTATTTATATACCATTTGTCATTAGTTAAAACATTAAATTTAAATAAACATTTATTTACTTTTTCCAAATTATAATAATAATAAATATTGTCTATAATTTGAATAATTTCAAAATGTATGTTTTCATTTCATTTTGTTTACGGGTAGGTGGCAACGTTTTCACTAATTTATTAGTGAATTCCATGAAATCACTTCGTCATCCCATACAAATTCGAGTAATGTAAAATGTTAATAAAAATTAGTATCGACTTATTATTTATCACTTGTCAGTATGATGCCATAGGATTTATGCTCGATCTCCAAATAATTATTTATTTTCAAAATATCACAACAACTACAACACTTTTTACTTTTAGACATGGTATTGGTAAAATATTTGCTGTTTTACTAAGGATCATATAAATATATGTTTTTATTATTTAACTATAATATATTTTTTAAATTAAAAAAAAAAAAAAGAATATAAATATTCATATGGACCGTGTATACACATATGAATGATACCGTGCATTATTAAAATATACTTTTAAATTAAAAAAGGTACACAATCAATAATAAATTATTCACTAAGCTGTTGTGTTCTACCATCTAATAATGCACTCAATTCATCCGGATTGTGTATAGGTAAATTGCATGTATTATTTTTGCATACATATGCGGCGACCTTTCCATTTTCTGAAATAGCTAAACCTCGAGCTAGTTCCGACTCGGATGTTTTTTCAGCAAGAGCTAATACAAGGTCAGGCATATAACGTTGTCTGATTACAGATAATAACGCTTCTAATTCAGAGTCATGTTGTTCACCAGTGACATACACCTAGAAGACAAAAATTAAAAATAATTGACATAAAGTGTTCTTGACCAATACTCACAGAAGTGATAGAATCGCAATGTAATGTAAGAGCAGACACTAATGTTGGTAAAGCCCTTGGACTACTGGATAAACGTCCTGCAAATGCCAAAAATAGAGAATCGATTTTAGAACGATATTCGGTCTTTTCGGTTAGTATTGAAAGTTTTAAAAGGTTCATTGCAGATACAGAATTGCCAGAAGGTTCTGCTCCGTCATGATCTGAAAATAATAATTTTAAAGTACAATACGAAAATATCATTTTATACCGCTATTCTCCTTACCACTTTTGAATCTCAGAATGATATTAGGATCTTGATCGGATGAAGAATAATATCCAAATTTATCTTTATCCCAGAACAATTTGTCTTGTTGCTCTTGCAGTGTGTCTGCCCAATGCAACCATTTCGATTGTAGTGTACACTCATACAAATCCAAAAGACCACGAATGAGGAAAGCATAGTCATCAAGAAAACCAGCAATGGGGTTTTCTCTAAATGCATATTAATATTACATTAATATTTATAGTGTACGCAATTTTTAACAAATTAAAGGTTTATTATTGTGTTCTTAGGAAATATTAATATTTCCTAAGAACACAATATTAATATTTCAATCCAATAAAAAGCTCTAGCAAATTCAAATTACATGTTTGTAATATCTCCATTTTCATTTACATAACACGAACGTAACAATATGTTAGTGTTTGGATCCCATGCATGTGTTTTGAGAAATTCAGCAGCATTAATTGCTCTTTGTTTATATTCCTCAAGGTTCAATGCTGATGCGGCCTTTGCATATGCTGTTATCATCAGTCCTGAGAAAAACATAATAAAAATCAGACAATTTATAATCCTTAAGAAGATCTTTAATTGACTATATTATGATTGTATAAAAGAGAAAACAATAAAGTATTGTATGGCTAAATGGTTGTTAACCGTTAATTTAGACATTGTACTTAAAATAATCAAGTAGCGTTAACTGTAATTAAGAATTCATTGAAATACAGATATCTCGTTTTAATCATAACTAGAAGAGAATGATTATTAGTATTTTTTCAAAATACTGCTAGTCGCGTGTAATTTTTTTTTTTATCTTTTACTCATATATATTTGCTTTCAATTTTCACTTTCCATTAATTTCCATGAGAATACTAGACAAAATATATCATTTATTTTATCAATGCTTATACTTGAAATGGTTACTAATTTCTATGTTTGCAAAATTGGAAATCAGAAAAAGAAATAAACACATAATAATAAGTGTTGAAACTTAAATGAAATATCAAATACGTTAAACCTACAAAGCAAAAAGTAAAAAATATAATTCAATTTGCACATAAGTGTTGGCTGGATTTAATTTCTATAGTAACATTTTCACTATACATATTTTATATTTATCGATTTATATATTTTTATCAATGTGTTTATATGTAAATAATGTCTGCCTTATTTTCTTTAACCTAATTTAAAGTAAATTAAATATTAAATTAATTATTATTATTTTTAATTAGTTTATATAGGGATTTAAAATGCCAGCTGAACCTATGTTTATAATATTCAAGTAGACAAAAACTACATCAATTTTATGAGTTTATGAAAAAATGTAATGAGTAATGACTAATACTTTACCATTCCATGAAGTTATTATTTTATTATCCAAATGGGGCCGTGGCCTTTTTTGTCGAGCTTCAAATAACACACTTTTTGCGATTCCTAATTCTTTTTCCACATTTTCCACTGATATTCCATACTTCTTAGCAGTATTTTCCTTGCTTCTAAACTCTATTAATATATTTTGGCCTAACAACTCACCATGAGGATCCTGAAAAGCAAATAAAGAAAAGCATATATATATATATATTTTTTTTTTTACTTTAATTAGATACACTTACAGAGTCAGGACGAACATTACCGTTAGGTAAAACACTAAAATGCCAGCAAAACAGTTCAGAAAGTTTTATATCTGATTTTGACTCTAGAGGTTTATCTAACAGAGTCTTTACTTCTTCTTGTGTCCATGTATAAAAAGCTCCTTCACATTTTTTAGTAGAATCAGCTGTAGGCAATGAATCTGCATCTTCAGCACTGTAAAATCCTCCTTGCTATAAAATATTGTATGTTTAACTACTTTAATCACAATACAATATTTATTAATTTATAAAATCATTCAATCAACAAAAATAATGACTATATTGATGTAATTTAAACAAGTTATGTCCACACATAATAATTATAATGAATACTGAATATATTTTACAACACCTAACCAAATATTACTGTTAAAAAAAAAAAGAAGTTATTTACCATTTCTAATATTAAAACGTATATTATAAATCATATTAAGACTAAGACTATACCTTGTGACTTAAATCTCTACTGACGTATTGCAAGATATCATGAACTACATCTGAATACTGTTTATCTTTGGTTATTAGGTAGGCAATAGTGTATGATACAGCTAAGCATGCTTGATCGTATAACATCTTTTCAAAATGTGGTACATGCCATTTTTCATCTGTTGAATATCTAGCAAATCCCTTAAAGTAATAATTGTAATTTTTAATGTCAATTTTTAATTTTAATTTCCTAAATATTCTCACTTGTCCAACGTGATCATGAATTCCACCCATAGCCATTTTTCTTAAAGTTGTTAATGCCATGTCTAAGCTCGTTTTACCATCTGACGATTTTGATGCTTTGTAGGAAACATGAAACAAAAAATCTAATATTGATGACTGAGGAAATTTAGGCGGCATACCAAAACCAGCCCATTCGTCATCATAACTTTTTTGTATTTGTGAACAACATGCTATCCATGTTTTTGGATTAGGTTTCATAATTTGAGAAAGTTCAGTCCCAAGTTGTATATCAAAAGCCGTAGTATCGTTAAGGATTTTCATTAGCTTTGAACTGTTTTCCAACATGGATACTGAATCACTTTTCCACTAAATAATCAAACAAAATGTATTTGTACAGTTATTAATATATTACAAATACACAGAAATTACTCTTTTGGCCATATGTAAAAGAATTGATTTAAATCCTGGACGCC
Source organism: Slavum lentiscoides (assembly GCA_032441835.1). NCBI lineage: Eukaryota > Metazoa > Arthropoda > Insecta > Hemiptera > Aphididae > Slavum > Slavum lentiscoides. The sequence continues at coordinate 13,364,753 of CM063709.1, forward strand.
CATACGCATCTTCAGGTGGATAATAAGTGCCGCCACCAATTGGTTTCAAATCTGGGGTTAGGAACACACTCATTGGCCATCCTCCCTGACCAGATGCTGCCTAAACAATAATAGAAATATATTTATAAACAATTAAAAACAAAAATTAAAATATTAACAAATGGGTAAGGCTGCATAGTTTATTGTTTAAAAATATTTTAATTCATCTATAAAATTTTGGAAAAAACATTACTGTTTCAAAGTGATTTGACAGTGTACTGTTCAATTATGAATATGTACAATAAGCTATTTGATATCATATAGTAGCTAGATTGTTTGAGAACATTTTATATTTTATTTTATTCGATTACCTGAACAAAAGTCATGTACAATTGATCTACATCGGGCCGTTCTTCTCGATCTACTTTAATATTCACATAATGTTCATTCATAATGGCAGCAACATCTCGATTTTCAAACGATTCGTGCTCCATGACATGACACCAATGACAAGTGGAATAACCCACAGACAAGAAAATAAGTTTCTTTTCCGAACGGGCTTTCTCAAATGCTTCGTCACCCCATGGGTACCTTATTACCATAGAAAAAAACAAATATATATATATATACTGACTTATGTAATAAGACTGAACACATTCATAATAAGTTATACATCATACCACTGCACAGGATTTTCAGCGTGCTGTAAAAGGTAAGGCGATCTTTCTTGAGCTAAATGATTCTTGATTTTCTCCATATTTTTTGTAGACAAATTTCTGAAAACTGGATTCTGAAAACGTCTACGAAGATTTAATAATAATATAAATAGAACGCGATGAACGAATGAATGCTTACTTAGAACGATAGTTCAGACATAATGTCAATGGTTTTTTTGTAAACACTGTTCTGGAAATACTCCATAAGTTACAATTAAAACTGTTTTTTAAATTACCAAACACTAGCATAACAATGATTTTTCGCAGTAGACTAGTTTAATGTTTTAAACCGATAATCATGTTACTCAAATTCAATAATTTATATTTATGTCCAATAAAAATCAAAAGGACAAAAATCGAGAAGGGAAATAAAATAATAAAATAATTCATATATATATATATTTTTTTCTTATCAAACAAAATACCGGATATCATTTTTCTGTAAAACCGTGATGGAAGAATTGAAAATAGTAGTCCGCGTATTCACTTGAAAATCTACGAAATATTTTACGATTCATCGTATAAAGTCATATAAAATATATTTCAAACCGTCTAGACTGCTATTTAAGTAACTTATTAAATGTTGTAAGGAAGGCACTGAATTTGCGAATTTTAACGGTCCTACCTCTTTGAAGTAGAAAAAACCCTTGACATTTAAATTTAACCCATCATTATTATGGTCCATTCATTGAATAGTAAGGTGTTGCACAAGAAAAATCATTTGAAGAGGATATATTTTTAATATTAACAAACGAATTATTCGTTTCTTTTGTAAAGTCAGCGGTTGCTGCAGCCGTTTTAATTTTACTGCCAGTGCTGTACGTACATTTTTCACAATGCATACATACAAAGAATTGCTAAAAATGTGTAAATCTTATTATTTTTTTGTAAAAGTCCTGGTTGAATACGTTTGTCTGTTATTTTTTAATGAACTTTCGCTATTTCCACTACTTTTATCGATTTCGTATGCTGGAACGTTGAAAATATTTTCTTATTTTTTTCCTTCAACACATGGATTTTCCTTTGTTGTTTTCAATTTTTTTTAAAGAATCCATATTATTAGCTTTTTGACCTACGTTTGAATTCGAAGTAGTTTCCTCGAATTTTTTTTCATTTCTTCAGCATAACTTTTTACTTCCTCGTACCTAAATTTCATAAATATCGTACGTTTTGTATGTGCCGCCGTTATTGTTTCCCGTAATCGAGGAACGTCGTTGCATATCACTTTATACCGCTTAAACCGTGAACCCGGTTAATAGGGTAGCTGCTCGAGATAAAATGGATTAAAAAAACTAACCTATAAAAACACGAATGGTGAGTGATCAATTTATTCAAATTCAATTAGAGATATTTCTTTGCAAAGCATTTTTGTCTTTGTGTTTTCAGTTTTCGGTTCAAGTAAATTAAAAGTTATCGTCGACACTGTACTGTTTTTCTTTGACATATAAAGTCTCACGTGTTATTTTATCGTGTAAAAATCAACCGAGATGGCTTTACACGTTCCGAAAGCTCCGGGTTTTGCTCAAATGCTAAAGGATGGTGCCATGGTGAGTGTACTATACAATATGATCATACGAAATGTGTAATTTATTGGCGTTTTTGTTCCTTAGCACCTTTCTGGTCTCGAAGAAGCAGTGTACCGTAATATCGCCGCCTGCAAACAATTCTCTGACACCGTAAAGTCTGCATATGGTCCAAACGGTATGAACAAAATAGTCATCAACCACATCGATAAGTTATTTATCACCAACGATGCTGCCACGATAGTTAAAGAGTTGGATGTGAGTATTTCCGATGCGATGAAAACTTTTTTTTTTTTAACAATTTTTTTTTGTGTCTAGATTGAACATCCGGCAGCTAAAATCATCGTGTTTGCGTCTGAGATGCAAGAACAAGAAGTTGGCGATGGAACAAATTTTGTAATCATTTTGGCCGGAGCACTGCTTGAGCAAGCTGAGTACTTATTGAAAATGGTTAGTAGTTTTATTCGTCTCGTGTTTTTGTCAATTAATCTTTTTAACGATATGATTTTCAAGGGTTTGACTCCAGTTGAGGTGTGCGAAGGCTTTCAGATTGCCCTTGAAAAAGCGCTTGAAATATTACCTACCTTGACGTGTCATGAAATTAAAGACATCAAGAATAATGCTGAAGAACAAGTAATAATGCAAGCCGTAAGATCGTCTATTATGAGCAAGCAATATGGAACAGAACAATTCATCACAGACCTTGTATTAAAAGCTTGTAGTAAGTATTATTTTTAAATGCGTTACTTGTTTTTTAAATTTAATTATTCTTAGTTATTATAGAGATGGGCAATTATTAAACTTCAAATTTTGAATTTTGTGGTTTTTAATGTATTGTATTTTTTCAGCTTCTATTCTTCCAGAGAAAACTACGTTTAACGTTGATAATGTTAGAGTGTGCAAAATCTTGGTAATTAATACACTATTATTTTTCTGTTGATATAGGTATAGTGATTTAATAAATATTTTATATTTATAATTTTCTTTTTGTTTTAGGGTTCAAATTTATTTAACTCATCTGTTGTCAATGGTATGGTATTCAAACGTACAAATGAAGGAGATATTACCAAACAGACAAATGCTAAGATCGCTGTATTCACATGTCCCATTGACATTACTACAACTGAAACAAAAGTACGTAGAATAATATATTAAAATTTAAAGTTATATGTAATTTATTAGTTCGAATGTTACAAGTGACATTTTTTTTAAGGTTTTCAGAAATACAAAAATATTTTTTATTTTTTTGAGTTTAAAATGGATAAAACTTATTTTTAAAGTTATAAAACTTTGTGTGAAGTATGACTATGTAATATTTATAGGCAAATAATTTTCAGTAATTTCTCATTTTTTTTTTTTTTTTTGCAAAGAATAATGTTAGTGCATGTACTCCTTGTAATTCTTATTAAATTCTTATGAAGTCATAAGAAAGTCATAAACTAACAAAGTTAGTTTTATTAATATATTATGACCAGTTTCAGTAAAAGGTAATTAATACAAATTTAATTTAATGAAGCACAAATTGTAATGGATAATAGTTTTGTATTAATTCTATAATAATAGTTATAATAGTTTTGTTTTTTGATTTATGTATATGTATAATATAAAACAACAATGTCTATATTGCTTTATATTTTTGTTTTAGGGAACTGTTTTAATCAAATCAGCTGATGAATTACAAAACTTCAGCCGTGGCGAAGAAATGGTACTCGAAGAACAGATTAAGGCAATTGCTGATGCCGGTGTAACTGTAGTTGTTGCTGGTGGCAAATTCGGAGACATGGCCTTACATTATTTGAACAAGTACAATATTATGGGTGTCCGTTTAATGAGCAAGTTCGATTTAAGACGATTGTGCAGATCTGTTTCTGCTACAGCATTACCTAGACTTGTAAGTGTTTAGAATACTATCTTGTCTATAATGTAAGATTGTCTTCATTATTGAAGACATTGAGATTGTTTTTATAATGTTTGATTTACTGTACAAATTTTACAAAAAATAATATAGCTAAACTTAATAACAAAGTAGTGAAAACAAAAACGGTATGTAAATAAAAAATAAAAAGAATGAAAAAAAAAAATGTATATATGTATATACAAATTTATTATTATTTAAAGTTAAGAATGAAAATGCTAATTTTAATAAAAAAAATATAAAGTCTGAATTATTTATAAAATATAACTGTTCCTTTTGTTTAACATATTTTGATATTTAATTGAAGGTTATAAAATGATTTAAATTTTATAATACGAATGGAACATTAAAATGTGTTACCAAATTATTGTAATTGAATTAACGCAAGTATTTTGTTGAAATATCTAATTCAGTTGTATTAGGTAAAATAAAAAGTCAAGTTTCATTTTTATTATTATTGTTTTTAAAAACTTGTTAATGATTGCATCAATTGAAAAAAAAAATACTATGTAGTTATTTAATTTCTATTTAGACGCCACCAAACAAAGAAGAACTTGGTTATGCTGACTGCGTGTATGTAGATGAACTAGGTGACACTTCTTTAGTGGTATTCCGTTTGGATGGTAAGGATTCTCGTATGTCCACAATTGTCATACGTGGTGCTACTGATAACTATATGGATGACATTGAACGAGCGATTGATGATGGAGTAAATACATTCAAAGGCATTACTAGAGTATGTGAAAAGAGATTTATTTCTATATTTTGCATAATTGATGATTTAAACATGTTCGATTTTTTCACAGGATGGAAAACTGTTGCCCGGAGCTGGAGCCATTGAGATGGAACTTGCCCACCAAGTAGGCTTATACGCCGATACATTGCCTGGATTAGAACAATATGGTGCGAAGAGATTTGCAATTGCATTGGAAGGTTTTGTCAAAATTCTAGCCGACAACACTGGCGTTAAATCCAACGAAACACTTGCTGAGCTTTACAGTCAACACAGCAAAGGAAACAAAAACGCAGGCTTCAACATCGAAGTATGTTTAGTTTTGCTGTGCGTACATGCACGTTTGCCTCTCTAAACTAATTTTATTTTATTTTATTAGCTTAAAGGATCGTCATTATTAGACGTCAGCAAAGCGGGCATTTTTGATTCATACCTATCTAAGTTTTGGGGATTGCAGTATGCAACACAAGCGGCGTGTACAATTCTGAAAGTTGATCAAATCATAATGGCCAAACGAGCAGGTGGTCCTAAAGCGCCTGGTGGACGTGCACCTGACAATGATGATGACGCGTAATTTTTTTTTTTTTTCGTTCATCGTAATTGGCATCATATTTTTACCCACTAATTTCAAGTTACTAACTTAAAAATTCTTAATAATAATACTAAGTATATTTTTTACTTGTAATTTTAAGAATCAATTTTGTAAAAATCTAATAAAACAATTAAAAATTATTATAATTATTTAATTATTTTTTGTTTTGTTCTGTCGTCTAAAAGACCGTAAGTGCATAAGTGTTGGTCGTGTCTTATCAGTTATGTAGCGTGTTAAACTCGAGTTAAAATTGTAGGTGAAAAAAAGAATAATTTCAAAGTAATGTGGCGAGTAAAATAATCGACAAGTCATTATATTTACAGCACATTTTCAGATGTATTTTATAAATTGATGTATAAAATATTTCACACAATTGTATTATTGTTTAGTTTCTAAAAGTAACCAGAAATTAATTATTTGCTAAACAAAATAAAGTGTCTTAGATTGTAAATTTAAACATTACACATGTTTATTTTAAGAGAACCAGTCATCGATCGATTATGCTGTTTAAATCCGTTTGGATTGTCGTTACTTCAGTGTCTTAATTCAGATATTTTATACGTATTTCTTTTTATATGTAATATTAACATTTTTATAAAAAAAATTATATATACTGATTATGCTTGTAATTCATCAGTGCATGTTTAATATATATATATATATATATTTTAACTCAAATTTTTAACAAAAATAACAATTATTATTGAATAGAATTTCACGGGTTTTGTTTTTCGTAGATTATTTTGTTCTCGTTGGGTTATAATTGTTATAAAATGAAAATTCAAAATTATTTAAAAAAATATAAAGAACACAGAATAAATATTAATTTATAACGAAGTAGTCATTTTGATAAATTGAAAAAAACGTGAGAATCCATATATTGCATCACCTACAGTAGGTACTTAAAGTACTGAATTTTCAGTCACTTAAGTTTTGAATTTTGAAAAAGGACTGCTTTTTTTGTTTCTGATAAACTTGAGTTATTGTTGATAAAAGTTCAAATTATAAAATCTGAGCCTGAAGCGTTTATTTTTTCGTATTACGGGTACAGACACAAGTTTGACTATCCACATTTTTGGATTAAATTTGTTAAAAATAACTTTTCTTAAATTTATTTATTTAAGAACGCGAGTAAAATGATAGAAATCAATAATAAACTTAAATATACAAAATCATTATTTTTTTGATCAAAAATTAAATTTATTGGTATTAAAACAAATATATATATTTTATATATACAAATTTATTATTTACGAGTTTTAATTTATAATTTTTATTTTTATTTCTTTCATATATCCTTTTTATTTTTACTATTTTATTATTAATAAGAAAATTTTTTAGATCAATTAAAAATTGGAAAATCGATAAACTTTAAATAAAATATGTGATAAATTCTGTACGACACACTTTCCAGTTCCGTACTGCACATTTAATGTGTATTAAAAGTTATTATGGTTTTAGGCCTTGTTGCATTATGAATTCGAACAATATTGTTTTATTTTTAATCCGTAGAACATAATACGAATTTGAAGAAAACAAAAAACAAAACGTTGAAATTTGGAAGTATATTTAAAATATGTCTATTTTTGTGCGTAAAGATACATTTTCTAGGTTCAGGTACGAGTTTTTAATTAAAACCTAATAATATATTAATTATTATATTTAAATATTATTATTAATTAAATATAAAATAAATTGGATACGAGACACAAAGTACTCGCGTCGGAGGAACGTCGAACGGAGAACGATCGATGCGATAAGTGCTGCAAAGTACTCTTACTGGTACTGTTTACTGGTTTAGTTAAATAGTCGAGTCTCGTTTAATCTGTTCTGTGGTTTATAGCTGTTGCTGAGTTATTTAATTTCTTTTCTATTTTTTTTTTTTTTTACAATTTTTCCAACTCGGTTGTTAACAATTCGTTAAGCATTCGACATATCCATCATCATAACGTTATAACGAAATACCTAATATAACTCATATTTTCTTATCGAAATTATCCGAGATTATGTACAAATTTATTTCATAAAAATATTTCACAATAATATGCGCGGTTGAGCGCGCAAAAAACGGTGTAGCGTTTATTATAATATATTATCAGCATTTAAACTGCGATCATTTTCTAATACCCGATCCGTTTATTATATTAACATTACTTCTATCGCCAATTAAAATAACCGGAACTCGTTCAATCGTTAATAATAGAAAAAAATTCAACAATAATTTATAACGGTATTTGTAGGAATGTATAATAATAATAATTATTTTTTAAGAATAGCGCTGTTTCGGCTTCTCTTGTAGGAATGTGCGGAATTTAAGACTGACCGATTTTCTCGATTGCAAGTCGCTTATTCAAACGTTTTCACACAACAAAAATCTGAAATAAATACAATGTTTTTCGTTTATATCCATTGCCGCATGATGGTGCTTCTACAATACTTCATAAATCCTCACCTGTAGGGTATAACATTGTGATAGCTGTTATGGAAAAAAGTAAAAACGCTATATAAAATGTGAGGACCATATACTATTCGTTCGTAAAATTCCTATATAATATATACGCGTTTAATTTGATTTATGCATTATTGCGTATGCACAACGCTGCGCAGTTACCTACGCGTTCTATATTACTTCTTTGTTTATATATAAAACAATAACGAGTGTAAAAAGAAACTGCGACTACAAATCCATATAGCTAATAGGATCGTGCTCAATCTATTCTATCGGGATAACAGTGGGTAATTAAATCCGAAATAAATAGATATTATATACACAATAGAGATTTAGGTAAAATTATTTAGATAAATATGTTTTCCCAATATATTAAGTCGCACAAAACATTATTATATATGTATATATTATATGTATATAAATATATTTAGAGGTATCTCCTAATGTTGTTTTTTTATAGTTTTTAATTTACAATATAGGTAATCGGTAAATATTATACGAGTGCATTGTTATATAATCATGTGTGTACAGATAAAACTATTTAAACTATGCTGGAAATATTTGTATTAAAAAAAAAAAATACCTACGTTTCGTTAAATACTTTCATCGATTTATTTCTTGAACGCTCTACAGCAGTTATTATACCGGTTATACGCAATATTATTAAAAACCGTATCCCAAAGCTTACGGTTTCCGTTTTTTTTTTTCGTATTGCACGTAGTTTGACCAATTGGACATTTCGAAATATAATAATGATACGCGGAATTCAACGAATTCAGATCATATAAAATAAAAACGTCAAGCGTACACTATTCTTTAGAAAATAATTTTTTTTTTTTTAACGATAAATCGTTTTGGAACAATATCGAATAATAAACTATATATATTTATATAAACAGTGGTGGAGTTAGAAGGGCTGCTATAGCTCCCCCTTTTTTGGCCCGTTGTGAATTGTTTTTGTTTTTATTAAATTATTTATCGTTTTTATGTATAACATAATAATTAATAGATATGTCGTAACATCCAGATCATGTCCACTGCACACGTCAGACATATTTTTGATTGCGGTTCTAAATTGCAGATGACACAAATTTCCAAAACAAATTATAAAGTTTGTAGAATTTAAATTGTTGAGCGTTTAAAATAACCTATTTTTTAATCGTTATTCAGGTACTCGGTTCAAAAGAAAAACTATTGAAATCGAGTAAAAATTTACCGAATTAGAGAAAGTAAGATTTTTTTTAAATTTTGATACGTTAACAGTGATTGAATTTGTCGTAGTTGTTCACCCGTCATATTTTCAACATAATATATATTTGAAATTACCGTAATAATGTATAGTAACTATAATATATTATACTGTTTTTCGAATATTTAACTTAATTTTGAATCGAATTTGAAATTTCAATAGTAGATCTATTTTCGAGGGAGATACTGTATGAAAAAGTCAGTACGAGTTTATATAAAGTGAATTCAAATTAGAAATTTAGACAATCGGCTGTTGTTGTCTGTTAACATATTATGTTACGGAAATCAAAAATTTAACGTGCTCTATAGCTTTTAACTCAAAACGACCGGCGTTTATTTTTTTAAATTTGATACTACTTTGTATATGACTACATTAGTAATACGTATACATATACCTAAGCAAAGCCGTCTTAAGGTTATGTGAGGCTCAAGGGCCCAAAATATTTGGAAGCCTTTGAATAATTAAATTATGATATATTCATATATATATATTTTTTGTTAACACGTAATATACTATATTAGATATTAAAAATTATGTTAATAAAAAAATAAAACGAAAATTTTTTTTTTAGAATATCTCTGTTACTTTATTGTCTATCACGATAATTTCAAAATGTTAATATTTTAAAATAAAATTTTTTTTTTATCATTCGAGATTTATTTATTTTATTAAATATCTAAGTAAAAAAATTAAAAAAAATGAATATGTTATTTTGTAAATAAATTGGGGGCCCCGGGCCCGGGCCCTCCAGGCCCATACCTTAAGGCGGCACTGTACCTAAGTATGCGTTTATTAATATTTAAATATAGATGAAAATAAAAGTTAACGAAAAATCATTAAAAATTCGATGATTTACGATATTTCGAATTGCACAAAGCGTGTCGTAGTGTACACAAGTCCTGAGTGCTGACGATGCTGCGATTTCGGAGTTCCTGCAGATGATGACCCGAAGGAAAAATAGATTTTACCGACTTTTAAAAAATAAAAATATGGGGGGAGGGGAAACGCGATACCGCGAGCGCAGACACGTGGCGAAAACCGCGGGAGAACCGTTTGGGTATATTCTTAATAATAATTTATTACACGTGAATGAAGGAAGTTATTGTGGTTTATGATAAATCATGTTATGTGTATACGTGATATATAAGATTATTAAGATTGCGTAATTTGGTTTAAGAAATTTGAAAATAACATCATTACATATTATATGAGTCACAAAACTTATAGAAAAAAAATACTCGTGTAACGTAAGTAAATATCATGTTTGAGTATATACATATACCTAAACATTATATATCTGAGTTATTCATTATTATTTAGATCCGCGAGAAAATTTAGATAAAAATAAAAATGTTATCGTATCATTTCTATCGCTCCATTAAATATATCCCAAGTATACCTTTATAATATAATATAATATATTTATATACACATGCAAATTATTCAGATATTAATTTCTAGTAGATGTAATCGCAATATAATATCGTAGATATACGTTATTTTAGGGAACGCCCGGCATACTTCACGTTATAGGAAAAAAAAAAATAATAATAACGAAACGTATATCAAACACGCTGAAATCCTATATTGAGAAGTGTCGTTGATAGTACATATTTATATAGGGACGCGTATTTATATAAGACGTTATCCTTTGCCGTCAGATTAAAAGAAAAAAATGATCCCTTTTCGTCGAATAAAAACGTGTACAATTTCTCCAATAAGTACTACAGTATTCGATTGCTCTTAAAATAATATTTATCATTTAATTAATAATAATTGTACATACAATAATAATATTGGACGGGAAGACGGATCTCTATAAAAAGTTTAAATTTTAGAATAATAATTATATGTATATATATCAATACTGCGAATTATTATTTATTTTCTATTTTGGAATCTTTCAATATTGGCATACATACCTATTTATGTACGAGTAGACTGAAAACGTACGGTTAAGGTCAATTGTAATGGGATAAGGAAGACTATGAGTCAGTGCTCTGCACGGTCCGTAATTTATTACACTTATTATGTACATTTTTTTCTTTTTTGTTAGGGAGGATTTTATTCTTTTAGGACGTGCAAACGTAATAATATTTACGATCGTTTTTTTTTTTTTTTTTAATGCTCTCAATAGTGTTGACTCGATATAAATTTGAAATTCGATGTTCTTTCGTCACGTTTTCCCTGTCCGCGGTGAAATAAATCCATATTGCGTACGGAAAGGATTTCGAGCGCTAAAAGGCAACAGATTGAAATCGGATTATAAAGACAAAAAAAAATTCAACGCTTTATATCTTCATGGAAATAGCTATAGATATTATTTCTTATTTTTATTCGATGTTTGATATTATTCATTATTATTTGTGGAACATAATATAGATTTTACACATTCGTGTTTAAACAACCGGTGCGTTTTATTATAAATATTTACTCGTATAGCAGCGGTAAAAACGGTAACCTAGTTCGTATATTATATTGTTAGGCCTGCGTCACACAACAGCGGTAGCTACCGCGCGGTGCTACCGCTAAACGTAAACACATACGTATTAACGGAACGTGTCACACACGGGCGTTTCCACTGCGTTCTACCGCTTATTACCGCTCGGTACCGCCCCACGTGTCGCGGTTTGACTGTAGCGCCGCGCGGTAATTTATTTGACCGTTCGGATCGAACACAAATTGTTTACAATCAAACGCGTCACATTTTACAGCGGTATCGACGCGCGTTTCTGACGATCGTTTATTATTTAATATTATAATAACATAATTATTATATAGTAATTGTAATCCATTCTACAAAACATTTTTATATAATTAAATACCAATACTTTTTTCCTAATGTAGTAGTTTATTTATAAAAATGTTATGAGAATCATATACTTACCTACTCATGATAATTAAAACCGCGGTATATTCAACGCGGTAGCTACCGCGCGGTGCAACCGCTGTAGTATGGCGCGGGCCTATATATATATACAATGTACGTATTATTATCCGCGTAACCGTACTTTTTTATAACGGTATTATATATTTTGCGAATAAAATTAATAATCGAACGACTAAAAATTGATTAAAACGAAAAAAAAATTATTATAAGGAGCGCTTGAGCTCGCCCTGCAAACGTTCTTGGTCGAAATACTTCGGGTTTACTAGCGCATAAATGATTTGAGAAAAATTTTAAAAACTAGGGGTTGGTCTACAACACAAACAAAAAGACATTTTTAAAAACACACTTTTCTAAAAAATATACCCAAAAAAAAAACTTAGTTCGGGAATTAGTTCAAAATTTCAAGTCGGCATGTTGGTAAGTCTTTGCCCTAGTCTAGCAAAAACTGAAATGACGCCACTGATTCATATGTTTACCGAAGACCGAAGGCAAAACACTCGACGAAATCGAGAATTAATATTTTTCCAAACAGAAACGGTAAACGCATTAATTGTAACATAATATATTTATATTAAATAACGATACGTGCATACATTATCGCACGCAGATATTATAATAACCGATCACGAAATTCGTATCATTTTTTTTTAACAAATTAAATAATTATAATTTATATATATATATTATTTACACGATATTTAATATATAGTGAGTAAGCATTAAACAAAAAAAAAAAAGTAATGAGCAGTTTAAAATATCACAGAGCCGACGGGCATTTGCAAGCCTTAACGTTACTGCTGGTTTGCAGAGTCCTGTTCGAATCGCCGTCGTTACAACAATGATGGTGGCTGTGCCTCTGCAGGCAGTTCGCGTTACCGTTTTTCTGCCGGTCCATCAAACGCGGCGGGTCTTGGAAATTTTCACTAGATCTGTCGACATTTAATCATTTACAAAAAACGTGGTTGTACTCTGCTCGTCGCCAATTCCGTTTTTACAATATATGTGAATCTGTGGGGGATTATTTTTTTGGAATCATCATAACACATTTAATTGTACTATTAAAATATTTTTATTTGTCAACAATGTAATAACATATTTCATTACTTCAAACAACCGACATATTAAAACGATTGTGGAATAGATTAAACCCCAGAACACACCCTTCCTAAATACACTATTGTACTTATAGTGCATTCGCTACGTATATTCTATTTGGCTTGTAAAATATGACCACACAAAAGACAGAACTTAAAAACTCCTTCCCGGGATTTTTTGGGTCAGGTTGCTGGACGCACCTCATAAAGAACGCTAAATCAAAATGTATAGGGTTCACCAATAGTGCCCGGAGTTATAGCGAAGTAGAAAAAATGAAGTGAGGGGGATATTTTTAGTATGATACACACAGATGTACCCTCTAGTGACAAGGGGTGGCCAAATTTTTTCTATATTGTGCCAAAAAAAATATATGTTATTTAATCTGACGCTAGTGTGCCATTCAATAACATCAAATGCGCCGCAAAAGGCACGCGTACCGTACGTTGGCCACCCCTAGTAGGGTCTACTCTCTACTCAGTAGTACACCGATTGCTCTACCTCTGCGATTAAAACTAAATGTGTTATGACGATTTCAAAAAGTAACCCCTTAGTTCCTCCTATATCGTTAATAAGTATATTTAGAATAGCCAACGATTTACTAGTTAAATATCCGATTGAGGAAGCCTACCGAGTTTGAACCCAATAAATTCTAACGAATTCAGTTGTAATGATAGCCACTCATTATCAATATATAATTGTATACCTAATAAATTTTGTAAATAATAGAGTGACTATCATCATATCGTAATTAATATAATTATTATAATATCGGTGATGGGCTAAATAGATTCATAATGAGTCCGTCGCAGTCAGCACAGTCGTTGTCACCCATCTCGACGGCAACGACACATACATGTAACGTAGATATTATAATAATAAAAAAACAATATCGTATATTAAAGTGTTAAAAATAAGTTTTTTCTTTACTAAAATCCCAAACCATTCAGACGTCTCAAAGAGTATCAGCTCCGTATTTTAAAGCGTTTATTTCGATCAAAATTTCATAAAAAAAAATATTCACCTTCGTAGAATAAGACAGTAATACATCATGATGCATTTATTATATTGTACTTTTTTCTTTCGTTAGGGAGGATTTCGATTAAAACAAAAGTCCCGTTTTTAAAATGTTAATATATATATATATATATATATTAACATTTTAAAAATATAAAATAATTAATAATTAATAATTTAATAAAATGTTAACTATATATATATATATAAATAGTCACCGCATGTTCTAAATGTTAAATGTTCTCTTGGATAAAATAAATGACTTTTTTTTTCCTCGTGTCTAGTACAGTAATACTCGTATTTTTAATTACGATTTAAAAAAAGAAAAAATATATATATTTTTAATATTTAAATACTATTCTCGTATCGAATATTTTACACAAAACCTTCTATATCGAGTTTTGTTATAAAAATAATCTTTCGTCGGCGTTTTAAATATTATATCAATCGTCGTAAGTCACGATAAGTACGATTACGGTGGCGCAGCAGTCTAGACTCTAGACGAAATTATCCGTGATTGACGAAGGTCGTGTCTGGTAAATAATATTATATTTTATTATTATTAATATTTTTTTTTGCGATTATCACGAGGAAAGCTATTAAATTCGATTTAATTTTTTAAAAAAAATTTTATCGAGATATATTTTTTTCCTTGTTTTTTTTAAAAAAATCTTGTTATACTGTATATACTGTCGTATACTGCGTATACGACCTTCAAAAATATTGCTAAAGATCTTTGGTCGGTATAATAAAATGCCTTTATATATATTATATATAGGACGTATACGTATCGAATGTGCCTCTACTTAAAATTATAAATATCATACAGGAGACATTAATATACGTTTTACGATTATGTCTTTCTTTTTTACTTTAGAGTTACAAAAAAAAAAAAATCCTTCAAATACGTATGTACTGGAAAATAATCGAAAAGACATAGGATTGTAATACTACGGTTGCCTTAATTCTTTTCTTTGTCCTCATACATTCTAGTCGTGGCACTGGTCAAGGCCGTTGCCAGGGGGGAGGGTTTTAGGTTTCAGTTCTCCCCCGAAATTTTTTCTTAAAAATAAAATTTAAGAAATGAAAAATTAAAAAAAATTGTAATATTCTTATAAAATTAAAATAATATATATTATAAAAAATAATAAATAACAATATATATACTATATATAGCAGCGGTTCCCAAACTGTGCACCGCCGCGGTACCCTAAGGGCACCGCGAGCACTTTCCGGGGGCATCGTGACTCATAAAAAATTAGTTATAATTTATTATAATTTTTTTTTAAATGTTTTAAATTTCAAATTGAATCTTATAAAAAAATTTATTTCGTGTATATTCCGGTTCGGACCTCATATATAATAACCACCTATAAATTCATTGAACATTACTATTATCCTTTGGCCTTTGCCACCATTTACTAATGCGAGTCAGTCACACACATCTCATCAATAATGTTATTTTATTCAAGTTTATAATAATTGTTCTCTTTTTTAATATTTTTCATTATTTTTTTAAAGTATACGAGTAAAAATGTATTAATTTTAAGTCAGTTGTGTGCTTATTAGAATGCTTATATTGTATTATATTCAGTAAAATTATAAAACTGATTATCAATGAGAGAATTATTGTGAATTTTTTTATGTATATTTCTCGTGACGGTATATCACGGCAGGGCAAGGCGACTGAATTTAGTCCAAAAAAAGGGCACCGCCGCAAAAAAAAGTTTGGGAACCGCTGCTATATATTATATATAATATTTTCTATAATATATACTTATTTTATTATATACATTTTGTTATTTATTATTTTAAAATATTTAATGATTTGTATTCTGCATTATTAGTTTATTATTTTTATTTTATTTCATATTTATACTCTCAGCCCCGTCCCCTCAAAAATTTTCTTTTGCTGGCTACGGTCTTGGCACTGGTACAAACGTACTACCGCCCGTGCTGGTGTCATTGCTAAAAAAAAAAAAAAACGTCCTACAAAACTCTTTTCGTGTCCACCGACTCGTTCGCCCTTTGGCCATCAGTGACCGTAAACTTGTACAGACATCGGATCGTGCTCAATCGTTTTTTAACCGTGCCAGTACACACAGATAACAATAACGTTTTAGATAAGACGAATTTCCTCCCGAGTAGATTTCCGCGAGACAAGAAAATATCGAGATAATAACGTTTCTCTCTCTCTCTCTCTCTCTCTCTCTCTGTGCGTAGCTCGGTTTGTCCCGGGTATAAAACACGACGCGCAAACAAATTGTTCTCATTGAAATCGCCGCAATCGGTCCGGGTAGTCCTACATACATCCAGCGCGTTTATGGTATTTATTATTATTTTTTAAGTAAAACTCTGTATAAACGCGATATTATGTTCGGGTTTCCGACGACGTTTGTACTGTTGTCGGCCGTCTGGTTCGCGACCGGTCAAATACTGCGAATGAAGGACGACCCGCAGCACGACCGGCGGCGATGGCCGGGAAACGATAATCACTACGACGACAATAACGACGTGCCGGCGGACACGGCGACGAACGGCGGCGGCGGCGGCGACGGGACGGCGACGGCGGTGGCGGCGACGGTAATGTTGCAGATACCGAGAAGCGTGGACGTGGTCGTGAAAGATTTCAACAGAGCGTCAGCGGCAGGACCGTGGTACGTGGACCGCGTGCACGCGGTCAAATATCACAACAAGAAGATCAGGACGAGAGACTATTCGCGGTTGGAAAGCGGCGTGGTCGACTTGCGCGTGACGGTCAATTATTGCGATTGCGAGGAAACGGCGGTAAGCGGCCGCCGACCGCGTTCGAAAATAATCGAATTCGATTACGAGTTGTACTTTTACGTGGTCGACAACAGTCACGTTTACTTCTCCACTTCGGTGTCGGGCGAACGCGTCGTGAACGACGGCCGCGGGCTCGCGGACGTGCCGGAGAACTTGTTGAACCGCTGGGACGCGTACCGCAGGAATTACGGGCCGTTCAAAAAGCGCGCGGTGTTGGCGGGCAACTACGGGAACGGGACGGCGAGGCGCGGGCCGCCCGCTGAGTCCTGGGTGAAACTGTTGGACGAGAACGCGGTAAAGGAGTGGGCGGCGTTCGAGATGTCCAGCGAGTTGTTCAGACGGTACGTGTGGAACGGGCAGAAGGACGGCGGCGGCGACGACCGGGCCGCGGCCGACGCGGACGACGGGCGCGTGACGTTTACCGCGCCGGCCGGCCACCGCTACCAGCGCCGGGAGACGACGACGACGTTGGACGACGGCGCGGAATGCCGCGATTTGGACGCGCCCGCGCCGTCCGATTCGATAACGGTGAACCGCGGCGGTTGCTTGAAAGCCTACGACGGTACGGGTTGCACGGGGACGACGCGGCTCGTTTTCCAAGAGCACGTGCGCCTGTTTTCCCAGCACAAAGACGCGGCGGTCGGCAGTCTGCCGGCCGTCAAAAGCGTGTCCGCGTGTTGGCCGCCGCAAGATTTGACGGCCGCGGCGAAACGGCGAGCCGCCGCCGCCGCCGCCGTCGTCAGGTACTACGGTAACGACGACAAGCGGATCCGCGACCAGTGCTCGTCGTGTTCGTCGCCGTCGTCCGACAGACCGCGGTCTTCCGCCGCCGACGCCGCCGCCGCCGCCGCCGCCGCCGCCGTTGCGCGGCCGGAACGCGATTACTACGCGCGACACACCGACACGGTCGTTACGCCGGCCGGCGTCGCGTGGATACTGAACGAGTTGCGGGTACTGAACGCTACGGCCACGACGGCGACCACCGCGACGCTGGAGAAATGCGTGGCGGTGATCACGGCGGACACGCCGGCCGCGGTCGACGGCGCCGCGGCGGCCGAGACGGCGGCCGCGCGCACCGTCGTCCGGTCGGCCGCGCGAGCCATGCGACTGTTCAACGTTCTGTCGGCCGTCGCGGTGACGCTGCCGCGGCCGTACCGCCCGAACTCCGAGCACCGGTTGGGCCTCAGACTGTTGACGGAGTCGACGGAAGACACGGAGACGAGTGCGGCGGCCGCGGTCGTCCCGGAAAACGCCACGTACGCCGCGTTGAATTTGGCGCTGAGCACCACGTGCACGCAAGCGTTCCTCTCGTCCGCGGTCCACACGGCCGTGTCGAGTTTCGGACGGCCGCCGATGCCGGCGGACGACGACGACGACGACGACGACGCGCCGGCGCTCCCGTGGCGGCGACAGGACGGCGGCGCTGCGGTCGACCGTCGCCGGCGCCGCCGCCGCCGCCGCGGGGCTGCACCGCCGAAAAAACAGTCGGAACTACCGAACGCGGTGTTCGTGTTCCGCGGTCCCGCCGGAAAGGACGACGAGTACGAGAGGCGACAAGAAGAAAACGCGGTCACAGCGACAGTACGGAACGGCACGCTTTTCCTCGTACAAGTATCGAGACCCAATAAAAAAACGTCCAATTGAATGTTTTATCATATTATGTATAATGTATATACGTACTACCGCGCCTTCGTATTTTGATTATTGTGTGTTTATTTATTGAATTCATTACTGTTGTTATACTATTATATCGTTGAGAAAGTATACGCGTCGTTTTTATTTTCCCCTTTCGATAATGAAGTGAACGAGTTATTGAGATTTTATTCGTTAACTGCTGCGATCATAGGCGCCCGCAGAAATATTTCTAGCGGGGGGGGCAAGCGTTCAAAATATACTATACGTGCAGAGGAATGATTTCAGACAATTTTTAATATTTAAAAAAAATGTATAAAAAAAAAAAAATATAAAT
Organism: Slavum lentiscoides; assembly: GCA_032441835.1. Taxonomy (NCBI): domain Eukaryota; kingdom Metazoa; phylum Arthropoda; class Insecta; order Hemiptera; family Aphididae; genus Slavum; species Slavum lentiscoides. Next base: position 13,383,664 of record CM063709.1, read on the forward strand.
TATTTTTCAATTTTTTATTTAATTAAATATAAGCGCATACTTTTCTAATATAGTATATATTAATATTATCAAAAATATATTACTTTTGAAAAATAAATTGTAAACGCCTTGAATCTCTTCCAAAGCGATCAACAATTTCACCATAAAAATTATCACTTATTAACTTCTAATATTATTCGTATTATACGATACAATATTACCAAAATGCCAGGGGGGCAAATGCCCCATTTGCCCCCCTCTTGCGGGCGCCTATGACTGCGATATTATGTACTTATACGGGTTTTCGATGGAAACCGACAAACCAGAAAAATAAATAGCTGTATTGCGACGACGCGGAGTGGTTGATTTTTATTATGGTATAATAGCAGCGATATTCCCGTCGAATTTGTTGACGCGGTATAGTCGTAGCACGGTTTTAACAATATTTCGACGAAAAAGTTTAGGGTGCTAAAAAAAAAAAGTTTTCCGTATGCCAGTTTCAGAATATGTGCAATGCAGATTAATATGACCTTGCAGGTACGACGCGGGAGGAGTGTTATTGAATGATATTGATTTTATAATATAGTATTGTAAAATCAACGATAATGACGAACAAATTTTCATTTTTGATGTGCAAACGTCTATTATTACGGCGGTATGGGGGCAAATCTCGGGAAATGTGTGAGCTGTTGTCGCGACAACTAATAATAATATTTATTATCGAAATTACTTTGAATAAAAATAGAAATATTCACAAAGCCCAATCACAATTCCGTTCCATTTTTACCGCTCACGCGACGTTTACGCATCAGTGTCTCGAGTACTAGCAGACTCGTTTTTCATTATTTTTTTTCATTTACTAAAAAAATTAAATGCGTTAAATATATTTACTTAAATTTTATTTTTAAATATGTATTTATAAAAAATTGATTCTTAGCCTGGTTGATAATGTAATTATATGTCGTATTCTGTTATCGTCGATTCTGTTCGACGATAAGATAAACGATGAACGTCGACGTTAGTGCACAATCATCGCCGGCGGAAAATAATTTCCATATCGAAAATATAATATATTATTCGTTTTCAATAAAATCATGAATTGCCCACTACAAAAACGATAACAATTTTTTTTCTCGCAAATTCAATATGACTCGAGAGTATAAGCAGTATACTCATGATTCGTAAAAAAAAAATCTTGAGAGTATGCGGCGTATATGGAGTATACCTACGTATACGTATACGGTATACCGTATATCTACTAGTATATTGTTTTTGGTTGTGATGTGTAAATACGCGCTCTTTTTTAGTGGAATAAAATGCCACAGATAACCTTTTTTCAATGCGGGACATTTTTGGGTTCTTTGGGGACAGCGGGACACAAAGCTCGAAAGCGGGACGTATGGTCACGTTAAGTATACCCTATGGGAACACCACTGGGTATAAGAGAGAGACACAAAAAACAGAACGACTTGCGAATCGAGTGTGAAAATTATTTTCCCGATATAATAGATTTAATATTGATGTGTGAATAATTAGTAGATTTTATTTTTCCCCGAAGAAAACAATAATAACACAGAGAGTTCGCAACACACCACCGTCCGGCAAACTCGATAGCAGCCACCCGTGTCATTTGTAAGTAATTATTACTATGCATTAATAAAAGATAAATAATTAGACATTACCAGTGGAACTCCATTATTGAATGTTATTAAGTTTTACCCCCGGCTACGTAATATTTTTATATCCAAAAGGTCCTGAAATCCTTCCCTGGATATCTTATGTGTTAACTGGTTCCCCGACCACGTTACATATTGGTGGAGGCGCCGGGCATAATTAAAAAATAAAAATAAAAAAAATATATAAAGCACCTTACATATTGGTGGAGGCGCCGAAGCTTAAGGCAAAAAATTTTTTTTTTTTGTTGGAAATAATATTCAGTATTGGAGTTCTGTTTGGTAATTGTTAGTATTTTATTTTTATTTTAAAAGTGACATCTTTAAATATTTAAATTAAAATAAAAGTTTAATCTTTGGTATTATAGGAAATAAATGATCATAAAAAATGGTATGTTTTTCTTAAAGAATAAAAAATAAAATTATCATTCAATTAAATTCTGAAAATATAAAATTAGTTGCACCAACATTTAATTGGTTTACAGCGAATAGAGAAGAGACAATAGAATTATTAAATAATTTAACTAGAGATCAGGTTCAAATTTTAATCGATTCGCAAGAAAATATAAAATTAGAAAATTTCGAGGTAATACTACGGTATTAGATAATCCGGAAATAGAAATATTAGATTCAAGCTTATCAGAATTAGAAGTTGAAGTTTTAAAAAGGAAAATTGGGTAAATTAGTCTATATTAAAAAGATAGGCTAGAAGAGATTTTAAAAAGGAATTTGGAATTATTACAGTAGGTTATACACAGGATAAATTAAGGGATAAAGCAAGAGAGGTTGTTAAAGAAAATTAGATAATCAAATAAAACAATTATCAATAATTGCCGCATCCGAACAAAATCGAGGAGTAATTTATTGAAACCAGTAGAAATAGTGAATAATTTCATATTATCGCCAAATACGGAAGTGATAGAAACTGTAGAAAGCCCTTTGTTTAAAACAAAAATTAGTAAAAAAATGGCTTCAAGTTCAATAATTCAACCAGATACTTTCTCAGGAAAATCATGTGAGGATATTGAAAGTTTCATAAAAAAGTTTGAACTTGTGAGTATTGTTAATGATTGGAATGACAAAGATAAATTAATTTTAGTACAATTCTATCTTAAAAATTCTGCTGAAAACTTTTTTGATCTATTAAAATTAAAGGATGAAAATATCACATGGACTGAGGTTAAAAAGAATTTATTGCAAAATTTACAACTGTAGGCAATAAACATATATTGAGAGCTCAATTAGAAAATCTAAAATTGGAAAAGGAGATACGTATAAAGAATATATAATAAAAGTTACAGGGTTATGTTATAAAATTAATGAAAATATGGAGGAGGAAGAAATATGTGAAAAAATTTTAAAGGGATTGCCGGATGAGATTTATAACAAAATAGAATTAAAGGATAATTCTACAATAAGTCAAATAACAAAAATATAGAAAATATGAATTATCAAAATTATTAAGACAAAATAAGGATAATTCTAAAATTGAAGAGTTGAGTAATGAGGTAAAAATTCTAAAACAACATATTAAAAATCTTAATTTTGAAAAACCCATAGAAACTCCTAAAATTAATTTTCGAAGAAATTTTGATAATCAAAATAGTAATTATTATCATGGACCGCGGTACAATAATTATCGTGGATCACTGCAGGGTAATAATGGCTATCAAATACCACAAAACAAAAATGGTTATCAACAATTAAGGGGTAATATTAATTTTCAGGAATTAAAATATAATAGTAATGGTCAAAGAACCCAATACAATAATTATAATCGGAATAATTTTAATAATAATAATAATTATCCTGTTGCACCAAATTTCCGTAATAATTATCGTGAATCACGCGGACATAATGATTATATGGGACAGCGTAGTGATACAAATTATTGGAGACCCCAATATAATAATAATGTTCAGGGATTACAAAACAATAATAACCACCAAAATAAAATAAATAATAAAAATCCTTCTTACAAATCAAATTATCCACAGATAAATGTCACTAATAATCAAGATAATCAAAATAAAAAACCGGATAATATGAATTTAAAAACATCGAATATAATTTGCTTTAATTGTGGTTTACCAGGGCATATGAGTGATTCTTGTACGGTCACAAAAAACGGGCAATGAAACACTTGACTAGGGGTGTTTCTGAACATTTAAAAATTCCTAGCACACCACAAACACAGTTAAAAAAATATGAAATTAATTGTAATAACATCGATTTAATAAATACAAAAAATTTAAATTGCACACATCTAAATAACTATAACAGCTATAAAATCGAAATACCAGGAGAAATAAATAATAAAAAAATTAATTTATTGTTAGACACAGGAGCAAGTGTAACAGTTATAAATAATGAAGATTTTTGTTTAAAAGAAATTAATCCTATTGGAACGAATCGAGTGTGAAAATTATTTTCCCGATATAATAGATTTAATATTGATGTGTGAATAATTAGTAGATTTTATAATTATACACGAACATTTTTCACAAAAAATGAAATTTTAAACTCTGCGTTAATATATTGGAAATCTAATAGACAAACAGTTTGCTTGTTTCATGAAAAATCATTGGCGACCGAATATTAAATAAACAAAATAAACTTGTTATACATAATAGTTGTATATGCTACGAATTTCCGTTAAAACCAAACACGCAAATTACGCAAGAATCACAGACAAACGAACACAGTTCAATGACATGTAAAAAAGAAACGGTTAAGTACTTTTGCGCTGACTGCAATGTTTTGTGTATCACCATACAAGAATTAAAATACACAATATAAAAATCATAGATATGATTCAATTTCCTTCTATAAAATGTGACACTTGCAAAATTATTATTCTAGGATACAATGCGAATTTTAATTTACACTCGAAAGGAGAATTTCCCCGAAGAAAAAAAGTAACGAGACACTATTTTATTTCTTAAAAAAAAAAATCAATAATTACGAATAAAATTGTATTATTATTAAAAGAATCGATTGATATTATACAATTCGTTTGACGAAATTAAATGGTTTTTTTTTTTTATGCGTATAAGAAATACGCATAGCGTACGATCTATAACGTTGGCTGTACCGTTGTCAGAAACTCGTTATATAATTCATAATATAGCGAAACTTTAAACGCGAAACGAAATCAATAGTATTTTCGTTATATACAGGAAATGAATATTTTACAAATACGCCATCACGGACTGTTTGTAGTACCCAAAACGAATTGTTACGCTTTTCCATACATTTACATACAGACAGTGGCGGATTTTCAAAATTTTTCTGGGGAGGGGGTCCTAAAAAATAATATGTATTTCAAATGTATTATTTTTATTTTTATAAAAACAAGCGTTCACTGAATTTTAATCTAAGTATTATATATTATACCTACTGGGTCAGACCCTGAGTATAGTGCATTATATAAATTATAATAAATATATATATGTATATATCAGCGTCTGGGGGGTCCAGACCCCTGGACCCCCCGTAAATCCGCCACTGCATACAAATAGAAACGGTTGTAAATCCAATATGAAACCGGCCGTGTCTCGTTATTGTTGTATGATATTAATTATGCTACAGAAATCGAGAGAAACCTTAGAAAATCTTTTCGAATCCGTGTGTCATCGATAATAATATTTAATAATAATTGCCGGGCGTTTCCATCTGTACTACTGCACGTCATTACATTATCGAATGTCAAACGCGTATAGGGTTCAGTCGAGTATAGATGGTGCGCGTAAGATTAAATTTTTTATTATTTTTTTTTGATTTTAAAGTGTTATATAACACGAAACGTATTGTTTTGGTCTCGGTCGAGCTCGTATTCGTATTAAAAAACAAAAAAAAAAAAAGATTAAATATTTACGTTTTTGAAAAAATCGCAGTCGCGGTATGCGTTGGAAAATGTTTAGAGTCGGGTATAGGGTGGTCGCGGTCTTAGGATGCGTAGACCTTCGATGATGACATCGTTTCAATGATATCTACTACAAAATGGACGTCGTGCTGGTATACTGTGTGGAAACGGAGGAAAAAAAAATGGAAATTATTATTATATACAATCATTCCGAATAATAATAATTGTTGTTGTTGTTCCGGACAATGTACATCAGATTGCATGGCGATGAGGATATATCGTGTAGAGTTTGTCGACTTCGTCACACCCGAGCGATAGGTTTTTGTTTTCATTCTATAATAATGACCTCGAAAGAATTTTAAGTATTTATACGATCTCGAAAATACTCGGTATTTTTTTTCAGAATATACACTATCGAGTTTCACGTTCTTTAACACGATCTGCGCCGCGATTTCGAACGATAATAAGCTATCCCGGCGAATCAATTCTGTTTTTAATGTTGTTGTACGGTCGAACGAACGCGAAAAACGAAATATTGTAAAAGAACACAGATAGCCCGTATAAATCATCATTTAATGAGTTTTGTTCTTTTTAGATTCTGAGCGGAGCGAGGAATGTATTGGTTTTACAATGACGTGTTTTTTTTTTATGTCTGTATACCCAAAACTTCTACCAGAGTCCAGAAGTAGTGCTCCGATCTTTTCGTGGTGTAGCACCTTTTCTGATTGCAAATCGCATTTAGTTTGTACTTTAAAGATGTAATTTTTCGATTTTCTCAATACTTTTTTCAAAAGTCAGGAGAAACTACCAAAAATTACGCAAAAGCGTTAAAATTGCAGTTTCGTCTTAATCGATTGTCGTTTATTTCTTCGTTTATTTATTACACCGAAGTTCCGCTCAGAATCGTTTTATCGAATGCAATGATTTACCATTGTTTTCAAATTTATAATAAAAACAAAACTCTAAAATCTTTATCCAAGTAATTCACTTAAGGGATACACACAACATCCCGCGGCTCGTTACACCTTTTTTTCTTCTTTAATATCACACAAATATTTTAGTTGGCTACAATAATTATACAACGTATATATTTTTTTATTTATTTATAAAGACAAAAATAATATTGCTCGCGTAATAATTGACGTATATTTTCGCATTTATTATTCGAAAAAGACGATTGCGAGCAAAAGTCAATTTGTTATTTCTATTTGTACAGCGTTCGAAATTCAAATTTCAAAACACTTAAATAAAATTGTTAATAACGATTTTTAAACGTCTAAACTCGTATTAAAACGACCACCTTTTATACGAGACTTGACCAAAATGAACGTGTCGAGACAATTTTACCATTTAAAAATTTTTTTTTTTTATATACGTTCAATAAAACTACTGGGAAAATCGAAAATCGTGCCAAATAAAGTAGGTACCGCATCTGTATACGATTTTCTATTGGAAGACAATTCATTAAAGGATCGCAAGAAAAAAAATTCATACTTGTAAATCCAATACATTCGTTGTTTCTCTGTCAGTATACCTATCTATAAAAATCACAAAATTGACGAAAAAAAAATTTTGATTTTGATCAGCTTTGTTAGGCATATGCCGGGTTATATATATATATATATATATACCATTCAGCTAAAAAAAAAACAAAGTCCAAGAATTTAATTAAATTTTTTTTATTGTACTTGTAGAAAATTTGATATAATTTATTATCTAAGACTATAATCTAAACTTATAAATAAAATACATCACTTATAAATATACCACGTGTTTATAAAAGTAATATTTACACAATTATAAAATATTAAACAAATGTTTTATAAAAAAAAAAAACGTATTATTATATAAGGTTTCTTAATAAGCCTTTTAATAGTATTTACGAAAAAATCCAATTTTCGTTTGCCTTTATTTTAGTATCTATTATACCTACACGCATTTCTGGAACCACATTGAAGACCATACGAATGGAAATTTCGGACAAAATTTATGGGTAGGTACCTACTTAGAAACTTAACACATTTTACACCTGTTATTAGTTATAAAAATTTAATTTTAAAACTCAAACAGCAATTTGAAGATGTTTAAAACTTTCTGTAAATTCACGTTAAATTTTTTCTTTCATTTACTGCCTCGTTAAAATTATTTCTCAAATCCAAGCGGTTAGAATTGGTTGGCCATATACGGCGAGTTGAGGAGACTATATAATCCGAAATGTACTGATCGTAATAGACCAACTGATAAGTGTCTTATGAAAGAAGATCTCGGAAACGGAGGCAAGATGGAGTAAATGAATGTGTAAGAATGGTAGACAGAACAGCAAAATTTGATATTACAATTGCCTACAACTGAATACGTATAAAAATACACGACTGCTTTTGTAATATACATATTTATTTAGAAAAATAATCTCTTTGAATGCGTTCTAAGTAGGGTTCTAATTAATTCGATACGAATTCGGTACCCAACATAAAAAAAAAAAAAAAAATTAAAAACTGTTATGAGGAGTGTAAGAATAAATATTTGTTTAATATCTTATAACCGTTACAATATCTTACTACTTACTATACTTATCATTATTAACTTAATAATTATTATTTTACTGCTAATATTTATATTTTAAAATATTAAAAAAAAAAATTAATATAATATAATTATACAGAGTGTCCTATACGGTTCCCGGATAATTGACATATGGAATAACTGTAGTTTTTAAATTTTTGAAAATAATTTAATGGATTTTTTTAGATAAACAAATAAAAAAAAAATTGAAAAAATTAGGAAAAAAATTGATGGTCTTAGATATTTTTATTAGATATCGTCAAAATGTGAATTTCTTTCAAAAAATGAGTCTAGTCGTCCGCATAAATTTGCTGGCCGACTGGGTTCTCCCATACATATATATATTACGCCACTAATGAAAGAAATTTACATTTCCACATAAGTACTTCAAAAATTGTATATAATCAATGATTAATTTTAAATAAAAATGTCTAACACCATTTTTTTAACAGGTACGTAAAATGGTATTTTGTATTTTGTAAAAAAAAAAATGTAATAAAATATACATTTTTAAAAAATTTTTAGTTTCAAAAAATCTAAAATACAATAATTATATAGTTATATATATTTCTATTAATTATTAAACAAAAATTAATGTATTATTGTTGGATCTACATATTATACTATCTGCATATATATATATATATATATATATATATATATATATATATATATATATATTTTTTAAAAGATTTACTTTTACTTTTAATTAATCTGCAGATAACATAAAATTTGATTTTTTTTATACTAAATAATTCTAGAAGATAATTTTACAAATTAAATTAAATATATCAATGTATAAAAACGATTTTCTCGTATAGTTTTTACTGTTTTATACATAAAAAAAAAATTAGATTTTTTTAAATTTGAAATTATTATTGTAAAAACTAAAAATAATTTTCCGATCTAAAAAATGAAAATATATAAAAAGCAGTGCTTGGAAAGTTCCTTTTAAAAAGGAATTAGTTCACGTTCACGTTCCTTTTACTAAAAAAGGAACTAGTTCCTTTTTCGTTCCAGGCTTGAAAAAAGGAAATAGTTCCTTTCCTCGTTCCTCAAAATTTTTTTAATTTTAAAAAATATGCAGGGATAATATAAAAAAAAAAAAATCGAACATACTTTTAAGTATACGCCTTATTTTGTGTAATTTTTTTATTAAGTCTCATTTTCGGTACTTAAGTGTTTTAGTTTCAGAATGTAGAAAGAATATATTGGTTTTACAATGATATTTAAAAAGGAACGAAGAAAAACGTTCACGTTCCTCTTAAAATGGAACGGAATTCCACTGGCGTTCCTTCACACAAAAAGGAACTACGTTCCCGATACGTTCCTCAAAAAGGAACGCGTTCAAAGGAACGAGTTCCTTTGAACGCGTTCCTTCCAAGCACTGATAAAAAGTATATATATATATATACTTACATCTTAGACGTGCGCAGAGGGGTGCCGGGTATGCCATGGGCATCACCTGCGGTCTGCGAACCAAGCTTGTTTTTTGTTCTTTACTCTTTACATACTTAGGTATGACTTATAAACAGAAATAAGTTAAGCTTACGTTTTTTTTTTATAATTTTCATCAACTATATTTTAGTGATAATGGGAGTTGGGATGAATGAAAATTGAGCTATTTTGAAATATACTGGCATCCCCCGCGAAAAAAATTCTGCGCGCGCCTATACCGTATATAAAAATAGCGATCGGATAAACTTAAATTCTTATAATTTATAATACGGTCTATTATGTGCGCGCGTATTAACGCGTCTTATTAAAAGTATCTTGTAGTTAAAATTGAAAATTATTTTTAAGAAAAAAAAAAAAAAATGTGTTTTTCGCCAACGTACGTTAATGTCATGAAAAGTATTGCGGAAACGAATAGATTCACAGAGAATCCTTTTCGCGGACGTTTTCGATCTTGATGCCGATACGTTCGGCTTCGTCAATGGTGTCGGGCAACTTGATGTTTTTGCTTTCCGGCAAAGTCATGGTGATGGCTGCTGCCACCAGTGCGGTCAAACCGAACAAGGACATGGTGACGAAACCGCCAAAGTACTCGGCCTGTATAACGAAGACGAGAAATAAGAACGTTTTTTCCGTAATAAGCCAGTTTGTACGCATAATTTTGTACTAAGCCGCGTGCATCGCGGTTTTTCGTTATAAAAAATGGGGAAAAATCTACGATCGTTAAAAATGTGTACCAGTAGTGAGGTCTGTGGTGCCAGCATCGATCCTATACGACCGATCATGGAACACATGGATATCATGGTGGCTCGCATCTGGGTGGGGAAAATCTCCGCGGTCAGTATGTAAATGATGGAAAACGCGACGGATATGAAGAGTTTGCTGAGCAAAAACATTGACAGCTTAGTCCAGTGAAAACCTGTTTTTTTGGGGAGGAAAAAAGATCATCGCGCGATTAGTATTATGAATCAGACGACAGAGTCGATTGGCAATCGACACGCGTGGCGGACCGTGTACGATGAACAGTGCGCCCGCGTTATAATAGGTGTACTCACTGTCTGGCGTTACGTTGAATATGACCAGTGTGAAGCCGCTCAACACGAACATGAAGGACAACGACATTTTCCTGGACATCTTTTCCATTATCAACCAATTCACAAGGCAAGCCGGGATCTCGACTATGGACGCCAAAATGAAATTGAGATACTTGTTGCCGGCGATGTCCGTAGCGTTTATCGTAAGACCGTAGTATACCAGAGTTACCGCTACCCTGAAAACGTAAGAAATACGCGATTTATATGTAATCTGTTGAGTCGGCCGAATTTTTATAGATACATTTTCAACGAATAATGCGCGTTTTGCGTATTTTAATAAAAACTATTACACAAATAACAATCAGCACGCCTGCCCGCACAGCCAACAAATTTCAAGTATGGGTAGGGTTTATTGTTAAAATATTATTCGTTATCCAATCATTTTTCATAAGAAAACATAACGATTTCATCTATAATTTTTGGATAAAATTATAAATCTGAAAAATAGTTTTGAACACATTTTTATTTAAAATGCGAACACGTTCTATTTTTCATACGACGTGGAACCCGAAGAACGTATATATATTTTACTTATACGGATTCAATACTTTAAATCGTTTATTTGGTTTTTTTTACAGTTTTACATTTTTTCTGAAATATTTTACAAATAGCAATTGCGACTCAACAAATTCTGAAAATATCGAGTTTGATTGGGTGATGCTTTATATATATGAAGTATATATATATATATATTCAAACTCACCACACATACGAACACCTGACCATCCTGAAGAAAATGGTTGGGGAGCGGATTACGTCAATCATGATATTATTCCTGATTTTTTCTTCCATCGCATCGTCCTTGCTCTGTGGACGATACACACATACGTATAAATATTAAATTTCAATAAAAATAATCAGATCGAAAAATATCGAATACGTTTATTTTATATTAAAACTAAAAATTATATTAGGAATTTTTTTTTTTTTTAAATTCACCTCCGGTTGTGCGTTTGGAATTATTTTCGGCATTGGTTTCTTGTTGGCAGTAGCTATTTTGTTGAGCGTTTCAATCACTTTGTCGTGTTCTCCTCGCGTTTCCAACCACCTCATCGATTCTTCAGTCAGCCTATATATTACATATATAAATATTAATTTCTGTACATTAATAATAATTACATTAATATAATAGGTGCAAAAGAAAAAAAAAACAATATTTCGCTTTCAGCGGTATACCGACCACGGAACATTGTTTTTTATAATAAATACCAAAAATAGGACAAAAACAGCAATCCCGGTAGGTTGGATATCCGCAATAAGTATCTCCAGTCTTTCACTTGGCTGGCGATAACGGCTACCAGAACGCCGCCGATCGGGAGGAAACATTCCAAAACCGAATAGTAGAATACGCGTTGACTCGGAATGAACAGTTCCATTGCTAAAACATTTTTTTTTTTATAATTTTTTAATAAATAAGTGTTGGAAAATGTCGAAACGACAGTCGTGTATATTCGGGTTTTTTGGTTGAAAAAACGATATTTTACTGATACAGTATCTAATATCGCATTCAGTATGTCTGCAATGTTTAATAATATATTCGCAATTTATCACGTCCACCAGAAATGGCGGCTTTAAATTGATCTGCGCACAAACTGCAGGTTTTTGACAATTTTCCCCTTCCATTCCCAACTGCAGTATGTGAAGCAGGTCGTTTTAGTCCTAAACACTTCCACAAGACAAGACACATCGCAGCTAAATCTCCCTCTGTTCAATCTACCCACCATCCATTTTTTTCCTTCTACACTCGTTTCCTCTCTTCTTTTAAACACGTCAGAAACATTTCAACCTATATATATATATATATATATATATATATATATATATATATACACACTGACAAAATACAGATTAATACGTATTGTGTTATCGGTTTTATAAGATTCGCGGTTTACACGACCACGTACTTACCCAACACAAATGTAACCGTATAAATTCCACTGGACACGATCGAAGTCATCAGTTCCAAAATCAAAAACATCGGGTAACTTATGGAAAACGACTGGACGATAGATATCGTGGCCGACATGATCGCGCAAAAGACCATAGTGAACTTTCGGCCGAACCTGTAAACATATATGCAAAACTGTCTTGTACAAGGGATCAAAATAATTCGGTAAGTTATTTCTAGATTTTTGTATTTATCTGTTACGAAAACGATAGTTCGCCATAATCGATTGGAATGATTTTTTTCTATTTTACAAGTTTGACGTTTTCATAAATAAATAAAATCGATTGGCAAATTGGCGAATGAGAAGAATACTGCGAATCCAAATCGTTTCACACATATTTTTCAAACGAGTATTTAAATAGTTTTTTTTTTTTGGAAAATATATTTAGTGATGTTTAAGAAAGAATTGGTTTTTTTTTTTACTGCAACGCGTTGCAGTAGACAGTCAGTGGGGCGATCACCTGAGAATGATTATAATGTATTATTGTATAATATACTCGAACGTTGTTCCGTCTGTGATTATTATTGATGTAGAGAGAGTTTTTAATTTATATTAAATCTGCGATCATTACTCTGTGTACATAAGAAAGTACTATAATTAGTTGTGTGTAATCCGGTTGGTAGGTGAGGCAATTATGAAGTATACGTATATTATAATATAATATACACGATTATAATAGAATTAATAAATTGTGTAATATTTGAACGATATTGCTCACTTGTCAGCGATAATGCCCGAAATCGGTATCCCGAAAAATTGACCCAAGTTGTTGAGTGAACCCACTGTAGTCAGTTTCCACTTTTGTTCCTCGCACATGAGTCCAAACTGTATAAACACACGCGTAGGCAAATGACATATTATTATAAAAATATACGTTTCTCTGGTCAAAACCACCGTGGCAATTTCATTATATTATACCATAGCACGATATGCAGGCCACTCTGGCAATCATGCGAAATCAGACCGCGCTAAATTTAAGGATATAAATTATCATCATATCAAACTAGTGAATTTGCGTTGACTATAGAGTCCGCTTAAGTCCCGCTCTTATAAATATTACCTTCAGGTTTTATATTTTTTTCTGTAACCAGATATTTATCCGTATAAACTAAAAAAAAAAAAAACCTAAAACATTTTGTGCTGATATAGTGTTAACAGAATCGAAAATCCCAAGCACAAAAACTACGAACTGTATAACGGGGTGAATTGTTTTAAACGGTCATGAAATAGAGTTTTAGTAAAAAGTTAATATATTAAATTTCGTATATTTTTTGTATAACATATAACAGATACTTTTTGTAATTGTTTTTTTACGAAAACAAACAAATTGTTTTTGCCATTGCTAACACGTTGAAATTGTATTTCGTTAATATTGTGAAAATGAATAGCGAATTTCGGTGTTACATATTATATAAAGAATATTGGGTACTATAATTATACGGAGTTCAGAGTCTTGATCGTTACGGTGCTGTATGCATATGCGCAGAATGTATACTATATATAAAAATAATCTACGAGAAATATTGATTTTTGTTTTTACACACTTGATTACGTATAAAAACCACCACGACAAAATTCTGTACCTACGAGAAAATCCGTTACAGTTTCTTAAACCGCAGAGAATAATATCTCTTTAAAAATCTACTTTTCATAAAAAAAAAAAACCCCGTATTATATATTATATAGTATACACCGAACATTTTGATTTTGTTTTGTAATTATGGAGGATTCTTTCATTAAAAATGACTCAATAAATACAAATTTAATAATAGTAATGTATAAAATATTTTTATTGCGAAAATCCCTTTGAACCCCACCACCAACCCCCCAGAAAAAAATCGTATCTACGCTACAGTGGCATACATCCCCTCTGCAATCGCTATAAATTCCGTATTATTATTTTCAAACGCTAGTAGGTATAGGTACATTTCGATAATGTGTACATAATATATTATAAAATACGGTTTTGTTTCGAGACAGCTGTGTTTTCAACGTTTGAAAGTCCATAACATACATTTTTGTCCACTGATCCAGCTATATATATATATATATGTGTGTATACAGTATAACTGATAAAAAGTCGTAGATTACAAATTATTATTATTATTATTATTATTATACCTAGTTGAACTTAATACCGTCGATTATAGTTATATTTATAAAAAAAAAAAAATCTTTATTATTATCAGCAGAAGGTACTACGCGTATATACTACGTACGTACGTCTATATGGACGCTTTTTTTGTGCTAATTTGTTTTTTTCTGAAATAGAACTTTGGCGCGTTAGAACATTTTCAGTAATATTAACATAAACGTATAAATTATTATTATTAATCATAATAATATATTATATTCGTTTGTGCGAGATTTGCGTACGACAATTTTTGAATGGTATTAGGTAAATTATAATAATTAGATAGCTTTTATTTTATAATATGTGCAGTAATAATTATTGTTTGCATAAGATGACACGTTATAATGGTGTATAAATATATATATATATATATATATATATATATATATATATGTATATATGATTGTAATGATGATATAAAGCGTGTTGTAAATTGTACAGTATATACGAATAATTAATTAAAAACGTACAATAATACATACATATACGGACACATATTAAAGTAATTATTTTATCGTATCGTTATGGTGACGCATTAAACGAACAGAACCTTATGCATGCACTAGCACATTATTATCGTTCATGACAAGGCCGGGGGCAAGTTAACGAAATTTTTTTTTTTTTACTTTTTAAAATTAAGTTAACTAATTTTTTTTTGATCCAAATTAAAAGCCAATATAAAATTGTATATATCAATTAACGAAACACTGTTAACTCAGGTTTATTTTTTTTTTTTATAAAAAAAATTAATTTTTCATTTGCACGAATATGTTTTTCGACAATTTATATATTATGAATTCTGAAGTTGTTTATCTCCATATATACTCGTGTTATGTATTCCAACTATTACGTTCGTATCGAATGTGTTTATAGATAAAATATGTTGATAAATAAACCTTCGGCATTGAAAATTCAAAATTAAACTAATTGGTTTTAATGTATATAAAAAAAAAACAAATACGTTAAGTCGGCACAAGTGCGATGGGAAATAAATTAAGTCTAAATTAAAGTTGATAATATAAACCCCGTTAAGTCGAAAAGTCAAATTAATTTTTACTTTTTAACTTATCGTATATTAATTTTTTCATGCCTCCGTTCATGTTTTCGGATAGCACATTTTCATATTGAAAATAATATATACTAATTATATTGATTTTAGATTACTGCGGTTCTATGTACCTGAAGAAGCTAGAATTTTTTTTTAGGGGGAGGGGAGGGTTAAACGATTTTACTTTTACGTATTACAAACGTTTTTGTTTAACTATGAATTGTGACATATAAAATTAGTTAGCAGACCATATACCACATCTATATATTAGCAGTATTTAAAAAATAAAATATTAATAAATTTTCGTAGTACATTTTGGTAAAAATGTTAATAATTTACAGTCATACGTATTAAACACATAAAGAAAGATTTACAGTTTAGTAATTGATAAATATAAATAATAATTATTATAAAATTATAAATACTATTTATTAGTATCTATTAATTGTTTAAATAATAATTGGTATACATAATGAAAAAGTTACGTAATAAATCCTTATCATCGAAGTCCTAAAGCAAACGGATACGTCTGTTTTTTTTTTTTAGAGACGACAGTATTTTCACCTACTATAATTGAAAATAACCTGGCTCGATTAACTTTGTCAAATGATTTTTTTAAAAATTATAATTCAGAGATTAATTCTTTATTAATTTATTTTGTATTTTAGCCCTTGTAAATTGTGCATTTCAACCACCTTCACTTGAGTTTTTCTTTTTAAAATTTCATCTCCAGCTTTCAATCTCAGTTTGAATAATTCACGAAATTCACCATTTATTTGCCTACATTTTTTGAAAAAATTTATATATGTCCAGATTAAAAAAAAATATATATATATGTATAAAGAAGTTGTATTAAATTTGTTTATTGACTAGGTAGGTATCGGTTTTGACAAAAAGTCATCATCAGGTATTAAGCGAAAAAGAAAAGTACAACAACAAAATAAAAATAAATAAATTACACAGGTGAGGTTACCTAACTTATTTTTTAGAGAAAATTATGAATATTACTATAAAAAAAAAAACACAGAGTTTAAAAGTAAAAACAGCGAAGAAATTGTGTACATTGTGAATTAAATTTTAAAATGACAACTTTGGCATTTTATTAATATTATTTTATGTTAATGTGTTTGATTTCTAATTTATTATATATAAATATAAAGAAATTAAATTAAAAATATAAAAATATGATTGTTTTTTAAAAACGTTTAGAAAAGTTTGAATTCTGTTCAGCTTTGTTATAATTTTATTTCAGAGATGTATGTTTTTATATGTCGTTTTAAGATTTCTGTTCGTTTTATCAATATAAAATTTATTATAACTACATATACATTTAAGTTTGAAAATTCCAGGATAATTCAATTTCTTAAAATTATTATTTAAAAATTGTTTTATTTTATAATTTAATTGTTTAATTAGATTAGTAGGTACTGAATACGATTTTAATATTATTTTGATAAATTCGCTAAAATATTATATAATAATACAAATTTATTATGTACAACACATGTATATTTTTTTGTTTTTTTATTCCTTGGTTCGATATACAAATTTAAATAAGAGTGAATTTCCCCCCATATTAACATCCTATTAATATGGACTCAATAAAATGGTTCATCAAATCGTAAAAACACATATCGTCTCTTTATACTGGTCTCAGTCAAAGTCATGTATGTAAATAAAAGAATGCGCCATCGTGCAAATGAAATAAATTAAAAAGAGGGAAAGTTTTTAAAAATAAATTTTCGTTAAAGTAGAAATTAACTAATTTTATTGAACAAAGCGTTTAAACAGTACGTTTTATACTATTGAAGTATAGAAAAAAAAAATTGTTAATTTTATGTTTGCGATTAAACAAATTGATAAACAATTAATTTAATTAATTAACAGGTAATTAAGTTAATTTACAATTTCGTTATTACCTATACTTATTTTCGACGCATTAACAGAAAAAAAAATGTTTAAAAACAAAAACGTGATATTCGTAACCCGTTGAACGTTACTTTTATAATATTATGTCGTCGCGTTAGTAAATGTACAACCATGGTATTGGTAGAATGTCATCATGCGTATAAACGATAATCGGTCTACAACGCGATCCACGTAATGACCCGCAAATTATACGGCGGTTATACGCCATACGGTTTTTTTGGTTTTCGTACGAAAGGGACAGAACGTATTGTAACCTCAAATACCGCGTGCGTTACCACGACCGCGTATACGGTATACCGCTCCGGTAACCAACACGAACCAACATGAATTCAACATATTATATTTGTATGTATTATTGTAAATACACGTACTTCCGTGCCGATGGTGTTTTCGTAATCTTCGAACACCCAATTTCCGTCGCACGATTCCGTCATGTTCCTGTCGAATTCCCACGCGGTGCATTGTGTCCCGTTGACCACGAGTGCCGACAATAAGGCGAACCGTTCACATTTTCGTGGCGCTTCCATGTTGTCCCTGTACGGTGTCGTGAACCACAACCAATCCGGTTCGTATACACGTTCGGCCGCGTTCGGCCCGTCACATACCGGCACCTCGCATCTGAAATAAGTCAACCAACATGGCGTATAGATTTTAACGCGCGTTATATAAATGCAATGTCGCGCGGCGGGGTATCGAAAAACGATTTTGACGACAAAAACGGTCGCGAACAGTCCGCAAATAATATTGTCAACGCGGATCGTATAAAGCGTACGCTGCGGATATTCGGAAACAAAAAAAAAAAAAATCTATTAGAAATGAGTATTTTTGTGAAGCGTTCGTTGAAAACGCGCATACTTATTATGATGCGATAAACTTCATAATATTTAATTTGTTGTCGCGCCAAGTTTTCGTGTATTTTTTTTTTTTTTTTTTATACTCATAAGTAGAAATCGGGCCAACGAGTCGGTAAATTCTAATACACTTTTGGCTACGACGTCTAATAGACGTCGAAATCACGAAAACGTAGAATAGTCACGCGCGTTGAGGCGGCATTTGTACGCAAAACGTCATATTGTGTTTGCGTGGTGGTCCGACAACCCCGTTATTTCGTTCCCCCGGGCGCGCGTCGTTTTCTTTCTCCGGGCGCGCGTCATTTCGTTTCTCCGGGCGCGCGTCGTTTCTTTTGTTTAAAAACGACGCGCGCCCGGAAAGAAACGACGCGCGCCCGGAAAAAACGACGCGCGCCTGTAGAAAAAACAACGCGCGCGTAAACAAAGAAACGACGCGCGCCCGGAGAAACGAAATGACGCGCGCGCGTTGTTTTCTTTCTACGGGCGCGCGTCGTTTTCTTTCTCCGGGCGCGCGTCTTTTCGTTTCTCCGGGCGCGCGTCATGTGGTTTCTCCGGGCGCGCGTCGTTTCTTTTGTTTACGCGCGCGTCGTTTTCTTTCTCCGGGCGCGCGTCGTTTTCTTTCTCCGGGCGCGCGTCGTTTCGTTTCTCCGGGCGCGCGTCGTTTCGTTTCTCCGGGCGCGCGTCGTTTCGTTTCTCCGGGCGCGCGTCGTTTCGTTTCTCCGGGCGCGCGTCATGTGGTTTCTCCGGGCGCGCGTCGTTTCTTTTGTTTACGCGCGCGTCGTTTTCTTTCTCCCGGCGCGCGTCGTTTCCTTTCTCCGGGCGCGCATCGTTTTGTTTCTCGGCACGCGCGTCGTTTGATTTTTCGGGCGCGCGTCGTTTTCTTTCTCCGGGCGCGCACCGGTTTTTTTTTTTGTCTACGCGCGCGTCGTTTGATTTCTCGGGCGCGCGTATACTACCTGTATTTCAAGTCTCCGGCGGTGAAGACGAACGTGAACGGTGACACGTTCGAGTACATCAACATGAGCCCGAACAGCACACATCCAACGAACTGGTAGCGGCCCATGCCGACGGCCACGAGTATGCGGTCGATGTCCACGGCCATGTTGAAAAATATTATGGCCGGCGCCGGTTACTCCGCGAATTATCTCTGGATAGAACGGGACGATAAAAATAATTAATAACAAAAGCTTTGTTTTTTTTTTTTTGCAACAAAATGTCTACGTCTCGACGACGATTACGCGGTGCGGTTGACGAAAAAATGTGTGCAGTGTGCTTACGACGCAGCGACGGCGTCGGAGGCGGTGCGACAACAAGTGCGAACGCGTCTCGGCACAATAGACGTCGGAGCCACGGAAGATCGCGTGCGCGCGCGCGCGCTCGTAAATGGGAAACGGGTTTGCGCAGCGCTTGGGTTCGGCTCGCGCAGTGGTGACCGCTACGGCGCTACATTTTTTATAATAACGTAATACGCGGCGGTATAATGTTTATTTCACGAGTGTGTGTGTGTGTGTGTATCGCGTATTATTGTTTTATATAATAAAATATTATCGTATGGCGTGTATAATAATATTTATTATATCAATTAGAAAAAAAAAAATAAATAAAAATTTATTATACTTGTTTTATACGCGGCGTATAGTTGAGGCGGTGGTGGTGCAGCGTTGGTGAACGTGGGCGCAACTATGACGGCGGCGGCGCGCGCGTTTGGCGGGAGGCTTTTTACTTTTTTGAAATATTTTTTTCCGATATCCCGCGACCCATGGGTTTATATTATTCGTAAATTTCGTGTGTGTGTGTGTGTGTTTTAGCTTTCTCGGTCTGCACGACTATGTGGGTGGTGGGGGGGAGCAAATAAGTGGCTAAGTAAATTTACTAAAAAAAAATTAATTAAATACATAATTGAATTTCGAAAAACGATTAAATTGATTTCGCTATACGCGACGGCTGCAGTATATGTATATATAAGCGCCTGTATTTTTATTTTATTTTTAACCACCCCCGCCGTAATCGTAAATTTAAAATTTAAAATTATAAAATCAAAAAAAAAAAAAATGCATTATTTTCTCCCCGATGCGTATCGACGTGTCTCGTTTTATTTACTATGCACCGAAACGAATTAGTTATACGTTTATTACTTATAATAATATTTATTCACTATTATAACAAATTGTTTGTTTAATTGATCAGTGTGGATTCGACGGAATTGCTGCGTATGTTCGAAATACGAATATATGCATTTTATTAAACACGATATACGCTGCGGACTTAAAATTTCCAATTAATGCGCGGTAAATATACGGCCTACGCGTAGTTATGTAGACGTAGGAAAAATATCTAGAAACGTGTTCTACCATGTGTTCAGATTGTTTTATTCGAGGTAATTTCTGAATTTCGTGTATGATTCACGAAAAAGACAAAATTCACCCACCAAATTTCTCTCGAAAAAAAATTTGCTTCACAATATAAGCGTTATAAGCGTATTATATTTCCACGATCGTTGAGAAAAACCTGAATTTTCTTATAAAAAATGTTTCGGACAGGCACTGAACCGCGTTATGGTACGAAAATTTCCGTTTCGTTTCCTGTATTTAAATTTCTATTTTAAAATATTGTGGTCTAGGTTAATATACGCCACGGTCTTAAACGGTTTCAATTTAATTCGATACTCGGACAGAAAAAAAATTATTTTCGAAATAACTTATCTAGTTCAAAGTTACGATGAAAATAAATTATAGCAACCTATTATAATACTGAACAAACTTACCTATACGAACTTTTAATTGCCCGCGGATTTATTAATTATAATTCAATAAAAAAACGTGTCGATTTCTTCTATATATATAAAAAAAAAAAAAAAATTGTTAAACATATTCACATAACTCGGAAAAATGTAATCAATATTTGCCAGCTCAATGATATTTAAATATTATAATTACAACATTGTCTCCAAAAAAAATATTATATACCTATTGAAATATTATATAATAAAATATTTTCCTGCATATTATTAGTGTTTTGAACATAAATTATTTCAGTATGAATAATAAATGGTTTCGTTTGAAAACCGATTTCGGGCAGAATTCGATTTTCTATACTGTTGAAAAAAATTTTTTTAGTGCTCATCGTATAAATAAATACGTACGTATATAAGTTTTGAGACAATTTCACTCAAAATATATTGTTCAATTTTTTTTTTTTTTACCTTAAAATTTTAAGTTTGGAGAAAATAATATCGATTTCTCTGTAAATCAAAACTTAAAAAAAAAAACAAAAATTTCAATTTCGGAGCGAAAATTATAATAATTATTATAACCGCGTATAATATATTATATTATTGAATGTTCGAGTTTACCTACGAAATAAAACGTTTTAATTTAATCTAAAATACAAATATTTTGCTGACGTTTTAAAATTATATTTATATTTAGCTAATAATTAATGAAATTGTATCAATTGTTTTAAGGTCAACAATTTTAAATATATAATGATTATAATAGTATTTAAAATTTTTTTCGAAATATAACATGTATATTTTTATAACACAATTTTTCTTCCTAATACGTTAAAAAGGAACAAGAAAAAAAATATACTTATACGTTTAAGTAATACGATCTCTCATTTGCGTTAAAATTTCCTATTTACACTTTTAATACACATTTCTTTATTTCAAATTTTTGGTTGAGTACCCCTCCCCCAAAAAAAATTATTCACATCATCGTTAAACCTACTTCGATTTATTTAAAATATAAAATAAGAATTTCCTTTTTTTTTTTTTGAAATATAGCATAAAAATAGTCGTACTTTGTGCTTTATCAAAATCATCGAAACATTTTAATATCTAAAAAGTATATAATAATAATAATTACATTTTTTTTATTGAGAATAACGTATTTTTATTTTAAGGAAATACTTTTATATATTAATTAATGTAGTCACTATATAGTATATATAGTCGAGATAATGGACATGGAAATTCCGGAAGGGTAGATAACGGGCAAGTGTAATAGAAATGTGCAGTACACGGTGCATACGTAGTCGCAATTTTTGACGTAGAAACATGGTTTTGTTGTATATTAAGTCACATAAGTTTGATAATTTAAAATAAATATTTGTAAATTCCAAATAGTAAAAACGACGATAATATTATTAGGCCAAATAAAATTCACTTTCCAAGGTTGAAATTTTGTCACTATTATATTCAATGAAATAATAATAATAATAATAATAATAATAATAATAATAATAATAATAATAATAATAATAATAATAATAATAATAATAATAATAATAATAATAATAATAATAATAATAATAATAATAATAATAATAATAATAATAATAATAATAATAATAATAATAATAATAATAATAATAATAATAATAATAATAATAATAATAATAATAATAATAATAATAATAATAATAATAATAATAATAATAATAATAATAATAATAATAATAATAATAATAATAATAATAATAATAATAATAATAATAATAATAATAATAATAGATAATAAGCAAAAATTTTTAAAAAATTACTTTTATAAGATTATTTACATACACTAGAGTGGCGTAATAGTTTTATTTTGTTATATTATTTGTCACACAAATGCGTATAGGTATATATTGCATTTTTTTTTACGTATTTTTATGAAAATATTTTCAGTATTACAACAACTTTATTTATAATAGCTACCTAAAGTTATGGAAAATTATGTGTACAAGTATTCGGCCAGGCGAATTGTCTGATACGCATTACAGGCATTCAATGAAGTATATATATAATCCTATACTTTCTACAAAAATTTATTATGAAATACTTTTTGCACTCTTGATTAGTCTCTTGGGTATTCGATGGACTACGAAGACAAGATATTGGTTAAATTACGAATAGGATTCTTAATTGAGTAGTTTAATTAATCGATATTGTAAGTCAATATTTGTTCTTGATAATAACATATAATGAAATACGCATATATCTAAGCGTAAAAAACATTCATAATTTTATAATTATAAAAATTATATTATATCTTCGGGATTTAGATGAATAAGTCGTTCTGAATAAAATATGATTTACGGACCGATTGATGAAAAGTACAAAATAATAATTGTCTAAAGTTCAGAAAAAAACACAAAAATATATATATATATAGACACTTTAAAATTGTAATTCGAAAATAACTTACAAAAAATACTTAAAAAAAAAAATCATAAGAAAAAAATAAATATATATCTGTATAATAAATTCTATATAAATTAAAATAATATATTATAAAACAATGTATGATATTAGATTGCACGATACGGTATAAGCCAAAAACCAATAATATATTATTTATAAATATATGTTATAAAACAAATAATAATGTAAGTTATTATCATCAACGATTTAAAACTTAGAATCAATAATATATCATAAAAACTGATACGAAATAAAAATAAAATAATAATCGATAAAAAAAAAATCATAATAATTCTGATTTTCGTAATTAATAACTTGAAAACGCGTCAAAACGATCAAAATATAAACGATAATTTTGCGATTTATGTCTACATCATACTGTATGAATGTAAACGTCAACAAAAAATAATCGTTTTCGCGGTACAAAATCGACGCATAATTATTATTATTATTATTTTCTTTAAATAGAGTTATTTTTGAAAATACTATCAGATGTATATTAAAGTTTATTTTGTTGTAAAAAGACGTGAAACACAAGTAAAATCCTTAATATAATGTAATAATCAAATAGGTTTATCTCAATAAAAGTTTAAAGTAAAACATGCTAAAATATATTAAAATGTATTTTAATCGCTGATACCTCCTGTTAGTACAAACGAGAACGCCAACGGGCACACACTGTATACAATTTTTACACGAAACAAAAAACATAAAAAAAAAAAAAATAACCATTAAACTATACAATATTTACTCGCACGAAAATTCTGTAATGTTTTAAACGTTTGTTATAATTATTTATTTTTAATGAAAAAAGAAAATTAATTCGTAATGTTTTTAAAAATAATATTCGTACCTACGTAGATATATTAAAATACCGTAATGAAAAGAGAGACCGAAATAATACATTCACGCCGTAATACGTCACGTCATGCCTACGCGAATGACAAACGCTTACTGAACACAGTTTTTACATCTAAAAATAATTGACAATTTTTAAGAATAACGTAGTCGTATAAATGATAATATTGTCAATGATAATATTATAATAAGGACTACCAAACTACGTAGACTTAATTACTACCACAACACGACAAATATCAACGAATAATTATTACCAGTATTAAAAATAATACGACCAATGGACATTATATTATGTGGTCTTCGTCATGTTTTTAAATATTATAAACTAAAATGTTTTATGTAATTGTTTCAAACAAACTGTATATATATATATATATATATATATATATATATATATATCGCGATAATTAAATAATTGTAATGAGCAAAAATAAAATCCAAACGCATTACTATATGTATAATACTACACTTTAATACATTAATTAAAAATATATATATATTTTATGTTTCGTTGTGTTACACTAAGAATTATTTATTTATGATTTTCGTACAATAATAATTTACAAAAAAATAAAATAATATTTATTAAAATTAGTATATATATTATATATAATATATATATATATATAAAGAAAAAAATGCCTAGACCCTAGAGTAATTGATAATGTTTAATTTGTTCATTAGTTTCATATTTATTTTGTATACCTATTTTTGTTTATTTTATTATTTACTGTAACCTGATGATGACTTACGGTCAAAACTAGTTGCTACTTTCTAAAACATTATCAAATACTCTAGGCATTTTTCTTTATATATACATATATATTATTTTTTATAATATATATACATATGTATATATATATTTTTATTTTTTATAATATATATTATGTTATACTTTAATAAGAGTAATACAATTTATTAATAATTTATAATACATTAAACAAAACACGCAAAGTATTTGCATTCTAACAAGACGGCCAAATATTATATAACTAATATTCAATATTATTTGTATAATGTAAATAAGGCTGCAGGGACGTACATGTAGAAAAATGTTGTGAACGGTTTTTGAAAATTAAATATTTATAATTATTACTCCCCCCCCAAAAAAATATATACATTTTAAAACAACACAATAATTAGAGGTGTTTGCGGTATAATTTTCACACTTTATGTTGTGGACTTCAAGACGAATTAAAATCCGTTTTCAACTTTCGATCCGCCGAGTTGGAAATATAATAAGAAACGTCTGTTTTATTGTACGAGACAAAGAGATGTATCGAAGCGCTTATATAAACATTTATTTTGCCATAAAATCAGATATCATATACTATAGACTATCAAGTGTTTGCAATGAGTAATGACTAATAGAAAAAAATTGTATTTTCTCCGTTGCGAGGAAAATCATCGAATATGTTTTTGAATTTCGGAGACAATTCAATGTATTTTCTTCTATTTTTTTTACTAAAAAGAATACAGAAAACTCTAGGTGCATTAAATCAATGGTCTTTTGGAATTTTATGTCGCTAAATTTAAAATGAAATCAAACCCTAAAACGTTTAAAAAAAAAAAATTTTGGAAATTTTTTCGTACGTCCCTGATTCTTCTATATACTACGTACACATTGTATAGAAAACAAAACCATATTGACTTTAATAATGGGTGTGTATAATAACCGGCCGTTCTGTCATTTTATTAACCGTTTAGGAATTAAAATATACTATACGTAAGATTTTCGTGTTATTATATAATATTATACCAGAGATTAACGACTCTATTCTATATCGCGTAGAAAACAAAAAAGTATTTATACACCATCTTTGCACAACGATTTTTCCAAATTTGTCCAATACTTGTGCAACGAAAAATGCGCGCGATGAAACTTCGAAGTGGATCAAAACCATAAAAATAACGTGATGTTTTCGGGTAAACGGTCCAACGGGTTATAAGGAACTGTAAGTTGGCAATATAAGTCCGTGACTCGGTTGTGATGAGATTCACGACGTGTTTTCCGGCAAGAAGGTGCAGTCGACTCCGATGTGTTCGGCTTCGTTGACGGTGTCGGGCAACTTGATGTTTTTGCTCTCCGGCAATGTCATAGTGACGGCAGCGGCAACCAGTGCAGTCACGCCGAACACTAGCATGGTCATGTACCCGTCGAAGTATTCTATCTGTTAATGAAAATAGAAAATTTGTAAAAAAACCCTTTCGGAACGGACGTATATCAGGAAAAATATTAGACGAGTGTGAAATGAACGCGGCACGGGATTTCAAACGAGCGTGGATCAATAATACGCGGTCAATGTCCAGCGGTACGATACTTGAGGAATGGCAGGCTACAGCTGATGTCTTAGATCGTCAATATTATAAATACATACACTTTTTTTTTTTTTTTAAATTACTCGTATTTGGATTTTCGAAAGAAATATCGATTGATTTTTATTGTTCAAAACAAAGGTCACTTTTGGTACACGCAGAGAACATATTAAGGCTAATTCCATTAAAAAAATAAAAAAACAATCGGGACTCATCGGATGCAAATGTCGAAAACCGCTTTGCACAATGTCTCGTGTCCACCAAAAGTCGAAACGATATACCGCCGCGGTTAACGGAAAATAAACGTTAAATCACTTTCGATTTCGTAATCTGATCGTCGTCGGCCGCGTTCTCCAGAAACTCGTATCGTACTTGCCGTGTACGGCCTGAGGATATACTTGCCAGCAGTGTGGTCTGCGGCGCCAACATGGAGCCTATCCGACCGATCATGGAGCACATGGCCAACATGGTGGCCCGCAACTGGGTGGGAAACACCTCGGCAGTCAGCAGGTACATGATGTTAAACGCGACGGTTATGGTGAGTTTACTGACCATGAACAGGGACAGTTTGACCAGGAGCAGATCTGTTTGGAGAAAAAAAATGAATCGTAATCGTTATACGCTATGCGTGTCGTTAATCGAACAGTTTCGTTGCGTCCAGTGATATTGTCGGTTTTTATGAGAAACGACAAGAGTAAAAACAAACAAAAATCATTTACTCATATTTTCGGGACTAGCAAAAAACCGTTTAAACGTTTTTCTTTATAAGTTTCGATTTCATAATGTATTATGTTTTTATATAAGTACCTACGTGAATATTACAGCGCGTAATTTCACGCTGCCGCAGAATCGACGCATATAGACCAAAAGAAATCTTCTCATAAAAACCGTTCAATTTAAAATATACGAAAAACTCACTGTCGGGTATAAAGTTGTACGCGATACAGGTGAAGCCGCTCACCACGAACACGCAGGACAGTGACATTTTCCTGGACATCGTTTCCATTATCAGCCAGTTGCACAGACAAGCCGGGATTTCTACTAACAACACTAACGTGAAGTTTATGTACTTGTTGCCGGCAATGTCGGTTGCGTTTATCGTGAGACCGTAGTACACCAGAGTTATTGCTATCCTGCGAAATATGCACAGAATCGAGGCCATTCAGACGCGTATACACACAACAGTTGTAAGAATGCTTGGATTGTTGAAAATTTGTTTCCCTCCCCCTCCCAAACATTGTGTCCGTAAGAAAGAAAAAATGTTACGAAAATACAACAAAGAAAACGCTTTCCGGCCGAACGGTCTACTACTGCAAATAATTATTATATAATGTAGAAATCATACCATATGATCGAACACTTTATCATCCTACAGAATATGGTTCGCGAACACATTATGTCCTTTAGGATATTACTGTAGTCTTCGTTGTTATTGCCGTCATAATTCGTGGTCTGGGGAAAAAACGCGTGAAATTACGTCGATAACCGAGACGATGATGAGATTCGACAAGCATACATTTATTATTATTAGTATAAATTATTAGATTTATTTAAACAAAAACCGTATATTACCTCTATTTGGGCGTTCGGACGTAAGTCGGGCAAACACTTGTTATTGATTTTCGCTATTTTTTTGAGCTCGTCCATCACTCTGTCGTGTTTACCTTGGACTTCCAACCATCTCATCGATTCGTCAGTCAGCCTATGTATGTATACAAAAGCGAACATAATAAGTATTTTTTTTTCTTTTTTTATACGGAACAAAATCATTATCATCGAATATATACTGTACGACCAAAAATACGATATGAACATCAGTCCAGGTATGTTTGATATCCGCAACAAAAGTCTCCAGTCTTTCACTTGGCTGGCGATAAGAGCGACCAGCATCGCGCCGACCGGATAGAAACATTCCATAATGGAATAATATATCACTCGCTGATTAGGCACTACCAATTCAATCGCTAAAACATGTCCAAAACAGATTTTTCACGATGAAAATGTGTTATACGAATAAAAACGGGTCGCCGTTTTAATGCAAAATATTAAAAAAAATTAAAACAAACACGAAAAAAA
The DNA here is from genome assembly GCA_032441835.1 of Slavum lentiscoides. Taxonomy (NCBI): domain Eukaryota; kingdom Metazoa; phylum Arthropoda; class Insecta; order Hemiptera; family Aphididae; genus Slavum; species Slavum lentiscoides. The sequence continues at coordinate 13,412,641 of CM063709.1, forward strand.
TTTTTAAATTGTCGTTTTCACGACTACTTGGAACATTATACGGTAAACGGTAGGTATCTGGTAACTGTCTTACCCAATACGAAAGTGACCGTGTAAATGCCACTGGACACGGTAGACGACAATAATTCCAGCAACAAGAACATCGGATAACTGATAGAAAACGATTGGATAATACATATCGTGGCCGACGAAACCGCGCAGAATATCATGGCAAACTTTCGACCGAATCTGCGAAATTCACAGATCAATCAATTATTAATCAATACATAAACAACGAAATCGTTTTTTTTTTTTTCACGTGGTAATAACCAGAGTCGGATCAATATGGGGAGTCAAGAAGAATATATTCGGTTTGAAATATTGAAGAAACAAAATTTCTGAAATAAAAAGACATTCGTTTTCACAGTTATGACGTATGCTCGATAAAATATAATACGTTATTTCAAACTCAATTATTGTTTCTTCGATAATATTAAAATGAAAAAAAAAATGATTTGATGAGATTTTAACATACTATAACGATTTAAACGATTTGGCTCTTTTTATTGTCCATCGTTGAGAGTGAAGTCGTGAGAACCATAAATTATACGAGGACGCGATTGAAGCATTTCATTCCGAAATGCAAAAAAAAAATGACGCCAATTATTATAACGAATACGATTGTATTAATATACAATATATTGTTTAAAACATTTTTTTCTTCTTCAAATATTTAATTTGAATTTTTTTCATTTACAAGTATATTAAATTTTGTTTGTAAATTAATTTCTGTAAAAAGGTGACGTTTTTACAGATAAATCGTCCTGAAACGAATTCAATTTTTAATAAATTCACTATTTATTTTTATGCGGACGTGCTGATGATGGTCTGAATCCGGTTCCGGTAATAATATAATACAGTAGTATACTCACTTGTCAGCTATAATCCCCGATATTGGTATGCCGATAAACTGACCGAAGTTGTTGACCGAACCCACCATGGACAGCTTCCACTTGTTCGTTTCACACATGAGTCCGAACTAACAACGTAAATGTAATACTAAAAATATATAAAGGACGGCGAAACGTCGTCGAAACCGAGTGGCGCAGTATATAATAATACAATTTACACGATGATTATTCTAGCGTAAGAGCTTAATTCTGGGAAGTTTTATTCGGCCGCAAAACTCATAAAAGTACTATAAAAACTTAAATTTTTTCATCATTTTTATTCAAAGCCGATGGAAAATATTTTTTTTTCTTTTTAATCAATATTGCAAATGTTCAGAATACGTATTCGAATATATATATTTTAATATTCAAAATAGTATTCGAATACAAAAAAAAAAAAAAGTATTTAAATACTTTCATTCGAATACTTTACCAAAAACAATAATCACAAATTTGGTGAACACCGTTTTCGCTGTAATGTGTATATATGTAATATTAATATTAAATTCCTTTTAAATTTGAATACTTAATTATACGAAAATTAGTCTTGGGCGAATTTTCTTCGTCGCTTTTTCCGCGGAATAATAATAAAAAAAAAGTTATTGAGTTATACGTTATTATACGTTTTTTTTTTTGTTAAAATAAATTATTTAATTATATTTTTATTATATATAGTATATGTATATAAAAAAAAAAATCCTCGACTTTTAAATATTTCTGGTATACACCACCCCGTCGCTACAGTATACGCATCAACGGTACACTTTCGTAGCGAAATAGCACTTTGGTATTTCAAATGCTACGAAGTGTGAAATAAACATTTAAGACATATTTATTAAAGGTTCGGTGAAACAGAAAGCGGACTGGTCCGTCGAACTAGTCCGCCGGTCCGCTGCGGACTGCAGGTATAGTCGAACAGAATGCGGACGAGTTTGAACGAACCAGTGTGAAAACTGCCACAACCAAAAGTGCACTACACTGATTGTTTTTATCTCACGTTTTCTATTTTTATTTTATTTTATAAAATGTACAGCGGTTCTGTTAGCAGTGCAATTGGATTTTCATCCATAATACGTTCGTCGATTCTATATAACTATATTATATATTGTTTACATTGTATTTATGTACTACTGTATATAAACTATGCAGGGCCGTAGACACGGGGGGGGGGTTTAGGGGTTCAAACCCCCCTTGAACATCGGATACTGGATGAATTATCTAAGAAACCGAGAAAAATTGATATATTGTTATAAATTAATTATAGTATATAAAGATAATATAAATCATTCACACTTTCTTGATGTTTACCTCAATATTATAACTAATGATGACCTCACATAGGCCATATTAAATTTCTATCTATAGCACTGAACCCCCCATATAAAAATCCTATCTACGGCACTGAAACTATGTATATATATATATTTTTTTAATTCTACTGTCATAGGCGCAAATAGTGTTTGAAGTTTGGGGTGGGGGGGGGCTGAAGTCTAAATCCATCGCAAACACTCTTTAGATTTTTATATCAATTCGAAATTTTCAAAAAATCTTGGGGGCGCTATACAGAATTTAAGGGGGCTCAGCCCTCTAGTCCCCCCTCCCCCGCTATTTGCGCCTATGACTACTGTTCACGCTTCAGTTTTTATTTTTCATTTGGAATTGAAGGTGTCTACGTATTTTGATTTTTCTTGTATAATTATTACAAAATCGTCCGTTCGTCCGCCGCGGACTAATAGTTCGCCGCGTTAGGCCACTGGTTCTGTTCGACCAGAACGATGCGTTTACAAAGAGAACGGAGTTGGCGGCGGACTAGTCCGCTCTCTGTTCGACCGGACCTCAGCTCGCGTATACACACTTACTTCCGTGCCGATCGTGTTTTCCGGATCGTCGAACACCCAACGATCGTGGCACCGTTCGATCGCGTCCGCGTCGAACTGGTCGGGCGCGCACCGCGTACGATTTCCCGGCCCCGCGCGCACGCCGTACCGCTGACACTTGCGCGGCTGTCTCGTGTCGTCCCTGTACGGCGTCGCGTACCGCAGCCATTCCGGTTCGTACGTCCGTTCCGCCGGGTCCGACGCGTCGCATTCCGGTATCACGCACCTGCAGCCCGGGCACGGCACACCGTATCGACCGAACCGAAATGATTAATATTGATCGTATTAACAACAACGGCAATATTATCGTTGTAGCAAGTCGATCGCATGCCGCATACGCAATATATATAGGCTCGCATACCTATATAATAATATGCACTCGCGCAAAAACATAAAACCCCGACACGTGCCGACGTTTCAGACGTTCAGGCGTACCGGCCGTTCGTCCGCATCAGCCGCAATACACCGGTCATTGAATTTCCCGCGGGCACGTTGCCGGGGCGCGCGGCCGACATTCAGGATCCGCGCCGTAGGTACACCGCGGGATCCAATAAAATGACGTGGTGCGTGTCGTTTAACGTGTTGTTTTATTATTATTATTATTATTATTAATTGTATATATATAGAAATGATAAAAAAAAAAAAACGATATTAAAAACAAAAAAAACACTTGGGTGATAAGAACAAAAACACCGGGCGCGTCTTGTACGGCCGACGATTCGACACACAACTGTTATCACCGCGGTCCGTTGTTGCAGGTATATACCAGACATACGGTCGGTCGGTGGTCGGTTTATTTTTTTTTTTTCGAGGTTACGGCCGATATCGTAACGATTATATTCATTTCGTCCGATCGGTGTACAATAACAGCAGGTATCCTCTCCCCTTGCCCATCGGTAAAGTATGAGTTTTCGATTTTTTGGTATCGCTATGAATTTTTTTTTAAAAATATTTTTGATATTTTTATTAAAAAAAAAAAAAAAATGTATAAAACCGGCGAAACGAAAAACGCTGGAACGTAGAAAAAAAAAAAAATGGTGTGAAAATTCGCTAGGTTTTTGCGCCGTTTTGTCGCAAATCCGTCGGCGCCACTCGTACGCGCAAGACGTTTCTTTTTTTCCCCTCGAAAACCAACAAATCTAATTATAAATTTCTGTGTGGCGCGTATACAAATGTGCGCGAACTTTAAAAACGTTATCCCGTACTCGAAAAAGCTTTTTCAATGGTAACGGTCACAAAAAAAAACGAGTCCGCTATAGTGCTCGAGACACTGATGTGTAAACGTCTCGTGATGAGCGATAAAAATGGAACGGAATATTGTGATTGGAATTTGCCAATATTTCTATTTTTTATTCAAAGTAATTTCGATAATAAATATTATTGTTATTAGTCGTCGTGACAACAGCTTATACATTTCCGTCCCATTTCCCGAGATTTACCCTCATACCGCCGTAATAGATGTTTACACATAAAAAAAAAAAAAAATCGCAAGACAGCATCGACGGATCAAGAAATATCGATATACCTATATATTTCACTTTATTGAGTGTTCTCGAAAAAAAAAAAAGAAATAATAAATTATGCGCAATAAAAGTAATATTCAGTATTATGAGCTAAAAATAATAGTAATTAAATATTTAATTAAAAAAAAAAAATGTAATTCAATAATAATATGTTCAAAAATAAATAAATAAATAAATAAATATTAATTTACTAAATAATATTGATATATTGCGTTCGATTTGAACGCGGAAAACCGATATAATCATGGCGTTCGGGGGGTGGGGGGGGGGTAGAAACTGAAGGAGGACACAATTATTTTTGCATTTTTCTTATAAATCATTAAATTTTTTTGTGTTCGTACGTTCATATGTCGCTTGTTCGATATATCGTAAACTATTCACTGATATAATCGCAAAACGTATTTATCAAGGAAAATTTGACGCGTCGAACGGATTGTTTTAATTTACTAAAATATGATTTAATCGCATTGTTCTAAATCCGCATGTACAGTCGTACATCGATATTATATATAGGTAATAATTATTATTTATTACTATAAACGTGTGCGTCGATTATAATACATATTATAGTTATTATCTAACGATATTGATACGTGTATATATTATATTGAAACGTATCGGTTGAACAATATTAAACTCTAAAGTCTAAAGGCTTCAATTGGAAGTCGATTAACCGTATATATAGGTATATATTATATTTCGTGTTGACTTCCATACCATTTTGTATAAGTATTATTGTACAAAAAAAAAAAAAACAAATACTATTCGAAATTTATTTTCACTAAATATATAAAATGTAATTTAATTATGATTAAATTATTATTAAATAATTGTGCGATCGAGAATTTTTTCAACGTGCTTTTATAGATGACGATATGTGAATACGAATATAAATTCTTATAATTATTGTTTTATGTTTCCCGTGCGAATGTTCTCTATACTTATATTCTTTATTGTATATATTTAATATATATAAGCTCTTAAGCCGATATTGTGATTATATTCCGATATATTTATTATATATTATACGTTGTAGGCACGTATAACGAGTTCAAGTACTTTTGTATCAAAGCTACACGGCAATAGATATTGAAATATAGATTTTGTACGAATAACGTGTAATCGATGTCCTTTTATAGCTTACAGCGTAGTCGCACTGCACGTTCGCGTATAACATGTCCAATAAACTCGAATATTAATGGCACTCTAAATGAATAGGTACAATAATATTGCCACGTGAATATTGACTGTTATACGCACTCACCTATATAAATATATAATTTTAACTTTTCTTGTGTTTATTATGCAATATTCTCGTTGAAAAACGAATGAAAACGAACCTAATCTGAAGTAAAATCGATAGCAATTGAAATTAATTAAATTATATGATTTTGTATACGATGAAATTAAACGCGGAATAATTGCTAATTTTTTACCTATATCTTTTGGAATAATTTATAAAATATTTGTTCTTTTTTTTATATTTTTTCATTCGTGATATTTTTATATCGCAATTTTTTCATTTTTTTTTTTTTTATTCCACGTCCATTTTCCGTACTTGAATATACGAGTATATATTTTTAAAGACTTTACATATAATACGTCTCAAATAATAACGTTTTCATAAAAGGAAAAATATTACTTTTTTTCTATACTGTCAACGATTTCCAATTAAAGACGATATGAAATGTAAAAATATGATTTTTTCGAGAAATTTTATTACAATTTTAACGTGTTTTGAACGACACGATTTTAAGGGGATTGAAAAGGGGAATTTTCTCTCTTTGCAGACTTGCACACACGAAACGTAGTAAAATAAACGTTTCCTACTTCCAAAGTACACCGATCGATCTAGTGGTACGATAAGAAATTTGAAAACTCGTCGTGGAGTCTAATTTGAGATCGATATTCTAACATTTCTAATTTTTTTCCTTTCATAGAACTGAAACTAATTTTCCATAAAATAAGCTTAACTTAAAAATTAAAAATAGCTTCTGTGTAATATTATTTATTATTAATAATTGAAATAACGCAAATCTCTGCAAAAATAAAATATACACTTTGTGGAAAAACTTAAAATTGCAATAAAAGAAAATTGTGAATTACGATTTTCAAGATTTTTTTCAATACAGTTGAAGTAACCTACGTCTGGCATTGTATTACATTTTTAAGCCTTAAAATCAAAAATTGCCTCTTTTATGAATTAAGTATCTCAAAATAATTAGCTCAAAATTAAAAGTAATTTTTTGCAAAAAAAAATTTTCTCTAATATAATATAAAGTTATAATATTTGGTGAATATTTCGAGTTTCTATAATCGCAGAAGTTTCGGAATTGCGAAGAAATAACGACGGATAAGCGATTTCCACGTAATCGCGTTTCTACCGGTTTTTTCGTGTAATTTTTCATATGAATTTTAGATTCTGACCGGAGTGATGAATCTATTGTTTTTACAATGATGTGTGTTTTTTTATGTCTGTACCCAAAAATTCTACCAGAAGGAATGCTCCGATTTCTTCGGTCACAGTTCGTTCCCGGCAGCAAATCGCATCTAGTTATTATATTAAAAATTACTATTATTAATTATACGCTCTATACATACTCTATTATTATATAGTATTAATAATAAATGATATAACACCGAAGCTCGGCTCAGAATCGTTTTATCGAATGCAATGGTTTATCATTGCTTTCAAATTTAGAGTGATAACAATACACTCCCCAAGTAATTCGCTTAAACAATATTCACAACACTCCGCGGCTCGTTACCTTTTTTAATATTAAATAATGAATAATTTAATATTCATAGTATTTTCAAAGTATTGAGAAAATCGAAAAACGACCTATCTGAAGTACCTATGCAACTGAAAACGCGATTCGCTACCGGGGAAACAAGGTAGTATGACTGTAAAGATCGGAACACACCTCTTTCTGGTAGAATTTTCGGGTACAGACATAAAAAAAACATCATTGTAATACCACAATCGCTCCGTTCAGAATCTAAAAAAAAAATGAAAAAAGTTGAGAAAGTCGATCTGTAGTAAAATTCACGAAGGATTCAAATCTGTTTTCCTAATCGCATCACTACACAGATCGATGGCGGTACGCGTTGAAAGTATGGAAAGCCGATATATATATTCCATTGAAATCCGTATTTCATATGCAAACGTTTTCGCTGTAATAATTAATTTTCAATACGATCTACCGCGAATTTATATTGAACTATCGTTGTTATAACAAGTACCCAACAATATACGATTGCGCTTGCTGTACATACACACAGATAAGATACACAAGCGACATACTCAAACGTGTTAAACACGTGTCAAACACGTGTTTTACGTGTCGTATAATGCCCAATATTATAAGTATGGGCGAGATTTTTAATTAAAATAAATAAAAAAAAATCGCGAACATATATTTGATTAAATAGCGATAATTTGAAAATCCGCGACCGATTATTATTATTAGGTACATATATCGTCGAGTTCAATATAATTTTATATATGCCAATAAAACGCTCGGGAAAAAAAAAAACTGTGTTCGATTTTCTTCAAAAACGTGACGACGTTACGTTCGTGTCTATTTATAATAAGAGCCGAAATACAGACGATTCGTAAGATTTTATATGTGCGCTTTACAAGAAAAACTCTCAGGCCTCCTGGAGTTCGGTCAGGTTTCGATAATTTTTCCGTTGTCGTTGGAAAACGGTCGATTTCCTACAGGGCGCAATGGACTTCGATTTTACCTATTACTACAAAAAAAAAATAAAAAATCTTTAAAAATATCGTGAAAATTGTTCATATATATATATATATATTCAAACTCTTATTGTTATAGCTTTTAGAAACGAAACGTCGAGAATCGAAGTGCAACGAGCCCTGCAGAATGTTTTCCTCTTTTCAGGAAAAAAATAAAAATATATATCGAAATCTACAAGGCGTTAGAATTTTGTCCAGTAACGTATACGTGTTTGAGAGTTAAAATACCGTTGTATTTCCTTCTTTTTTATATTTACCTGTATTTCAAATCGCCGGCTGTGAAGACGTACGTGACCGGCGATACGTACGAGTACATAATCATGAGGCCCAAAAGCACACAGCTCGTGAACTGATACCGGCCCATACCCAGTGAGGCGAGGACGTGGTCGATGTTCATATTTTTTTTTTTTGTAAACGGTGTGATTTAAGCGATAAATTTTCGAAAAAAATTAAAAAATATATAAAATAAATTCGAATTTTGTTAAAGGCGTAAAATCTCGGTGAAGACGTGACAATATCAATTATTATTATCGTTGTTCGACGCGAGACGACGACGGCTCGACGACGAGTGCAACGGAAAAGCGTACAATACTGGCGACAGCTGCAGGCTTGCGTCGCGATTGCCGCCCGCCGGCGTACTCGTCGTGTGAATAACATATAATATTAAAATTACAATATAATATGTAATACAGTACATTTATTTATATATGTATGTATAATAATTGTTTATATAATATGTATACAGATTTTTATATAATATTCGTAATAAAACGTCAAATAATATTAAACGATCTTATTTGTTTCTTTTTTTCTATATTTTCCTCCCGTATTAAATGTAATACAAATACGTACGCCGAGCAATATATATAAATATATATTTATATAATATAAAATTATTGTAAACCGTATTAATGATACACGATCCGTGGGAAAGTAATTCGAAGCAATCTTGGATATTATCGAATATATTATACGATTGCGCTTGCTGTACATACACACAGATAAGATACACAAGCGACATACTCAAACGTGTTAAACACGTGTCAAACACGTGTTTTACGTGTCGTATAATGCCCAATATTATAAGTATGGGCGAGATTTTTAATTAAAATAAATAAAAAAAAATCGCGAACATATATTTGATTAAATAGCGATAATTTGAAAATCCGCGACCGATTATTATTATTAGGTACATATATCGTCGAGTTCAATATAATTTTATATATGCCAATAAAACGCTCGGGAAAAAAAAAAACTGTGTTCGATTTTCTTCAAAAACGTGACGACGTTACGTTCGTGTCTATTTATAATAAGAGCCGAAATACAGACGATTCGTAAGATTTTATATGTGCGCTTTACAAGAAAAACTCTCAGGCCTCCTGGAGTTCGGTCAGGTTTCGATAATTTTCCGTTGTCGTTGGAAAACGGTCGATTTCCTACAGGGCGCAATGGACTTCGATTTTACCTATTACTACAAAAAAAAAATAAAAAATCTTTAAAAATATCGTGAAAATTGTTCATATATATATATATATATTCAAACTCTTATTGTTATAGCTTTTAGAAACGAAACGTCGAGAATCGAAGTGCAACGAGCCCTGCAGAATGTTTTCCTCTTTTCAGGAAAAAAATAAAAATATATATCGAAATCTACAAGGCGTTAGAATTTTGTCCAGTAACGTATACGTGTTTGAGAGTTAAAATACCGTTGTATTTCCTTCTTTTTTATATTTACCTGTATTTCAAATCGCCGGCTGTGAAGACGTACGTGACCGGCGATACGTACGAGTACATAATCATGAGGCCCAAAAGCACACAGCTCGTGAACTGATACCGGCCCATACCCAGTGAGGCGAGGACGTGGTCGATGTTCATATTTTTTTTTTTTGTAAACGGTTGATTTAAGCGATAAATTTTCGAAAAAATTAAAAATATATAAAATAAATTCGAATTTTGTTAAAGGCGTAAAATCTCGGTGAAGACGTGACAATATCAATTATTATTATCGTTGTTCGACGCGAGACGACGACGGCTCGACGACGAGTGCAACGGAAAAGCGTACAATACTGGCGACAGCTGCAGGCTTGCGTCGCGATTGCCGCCCGCCGGCGTACTCGTCGTGTGAATAACATATAATATTAAAATTACAATATAATATGTAATACAGTACATTTATTTATATATGTATGTATAATAATTGTTTATATAATATGTATACAGATTTTTATATAATATTCGTAATAAAACGTCAAATAATATTAAACGATCTTATTTGTTTCTTTTTTTCTATATTTTCCTCCCGTATTAAATGTAATACAAATACGTACGCCGAGCAATATATATAATTATATTTATATTTAATATAAAATTATTGTAAACCGTATTAATGATACACGATCCGTGGGAAAGTAATTCGGAAGCAATCTTGGATATTATCGAATATATAAATAATAATAATAATAATAATAATAATAATAATAATAATAATAATAATATATGTGTTTCTTATTGTACGAATTAAGCAATTAACATTGTATTAACAAATAACTTCAAATTGATAATGAAATATATTGACTGTGTATTTTTCAATGAGGTGTTAATTATCTCAAAAAGTAGAGCCAATCTCCGCAAACTAAAGCCAAAATCATATTCGGGGGCTAAATGTAATCAAATATTGACTCTAATATTATTATCGACAACGAAATAAGTGTTGACCAGTGTTATTAATTAATTTCCACGGCTGTAAGCCGGTGGAGATTATTTTTCGTGTTCCAACGAGATACGACGAGGGGGCACCTGTACATACGTATGTTATTTATTTTATATAATATATAAATATATTATAGTCGTTCACAAAAGTCTGCAGCAGATTTCTTAACGTTGCACTGTTGAAGAGTCGGTGTACGTTAAACGCACACCGTTTGTGTACCTTCCCTTGAGATATAAATTACGATGAACTGAAAAGTCGCATTACCGCAGACGCCGTCAACTCGATTACGGTCGACAAAGCTTCGACAGGTTTTATTGAGGAATTCGACCGTCATCGCTTAGACGTGCAAGTAATCAGATGGGTCACGACGTTGACAATTTCTTTGTGCGTAATTTTTTTTAAATCCGATGGATCGTTTTGGAATACCCTAAATACGTAATATAACTCAACGGCAATTTATATTTTTATTTATATATATATATATATTTATTATTTATATTATTTTTATAAACAGTGTAAAAAAAAAAAATACATATATATATATATATTTTATATATTATAATATAAGCAATAGGTGTATGTATAATTTCGGTTCTTCGAGATTACAATTTATGAACCGCAGTTTAAAATATGGCGCACGACACGAGCGGTTTTCTTTGATCGGAAAACACAAAACGAAACGTATCCGTGGCCGTGTTATGTACATTTTCGCGCGTTTTTCACGTATTTATACCGTTAATGTTAAATCGATAAAAAAAAAAAAAATTCGAGGAGGCTAAGAAAAACAAAAAAAAAAAAATTGTTTTTAGGTATATTCGCTATAAATACGTACATCGCGAGTGTCCCACGGATGTTCTCGAATCGCCTATAGAGGTATTTGTATGATTAAAACGAGTTTCTGAGCCGGTGTGCGCCTATATTATAATGTGGAATACCGCGGAAACGATATGGCGATATGAGCATGAGATTCACTGCGAGTACCCGACGTTTTCCGTCTGTAAAAGGCGATCCACTCCGATCTTTTCGGCCTCGTCAATGGTGTCGGGCAATTTGATGTTTTTACTCTCCGGCAAAGTCATCGTGACGAAAGCGGCGGCGAACGCGGTCATCCCGAACACCAGCATGGTCGCGTATTGACCAAAGTACTCTATCTGTATACACACATTGGAAACGAAAAAAAAAAATAAATACATTTTGAAATATTCTTATACCAGACACTAAACGAATATTTGTAATCGCATTCAGCCGATTTGTCCCGATTTTCTACGTTCACGCGCAAACAATATTATTTTCAATGGCCGGACCGGCGATACGTACGAGTACATAATCATGAGGCCCAAAAGCACACAGCTCGTGAACTGATACCGGCCCATACCCAGTGAGGCGAGGACGTGGTCGATGTTCATATTTTTTTTTTTTTTTTGTAAACGGTGTGATTTAAGCGATAAATTTTCGAAAAAAATTAAAAAATATATAAAATAAATTCGAATTTTGTTAAAGGCGTAAAATCTCGGTGAAGACGTGACAATATCAATTATTATTATCGTTGTTCGACGCGAGACGACGACGGCTCGACGACGAGTGCAACGGAAAAGCGTACAATACTGGCGACAGCTGCAGGCTTGCGTCGCGATTGCCGCCCGCCGGCGTACTCGTCGTGTGAATAACATATAATATTAAAATTACAATATAATATGTAATACAGTACATTTATTTATATATGTATGTATAATAATTGTTTATATAATATGTATACAGATTTTTTTATATAATATTCGTAATAAAACGTCAAATAATATTAAACGATCTTATTTGTTTCTTTTTTTTTCTATATTTTCCTCCCGTATTAAATGTAATACAAATACGTACGCCGAGCAATATATATTTATATTTAATATAAAATTATTGTAAACCGTATTAATGATACACGATCCGTGGGAAAGTAATTCGGAAGCAATCTTGATATTATCGAATATATAAATAATAATAATAATAATAATAATAATAATAATAATAATAATAATAATAATAATATTGTACGAATTAAGCAATTAACATTGTATTAACAAATAACTTCAAATTGATAATGAAATATATTGACTGTGTATTTTTCAATGAGGTGTTAATTATCTCAAAAAGTAGAGCCAATCTCCGCAAACTAAAGCCAAAATCATATTCAGGGGCTAAATGTAATCAAATATTGACTCTAATATTATTATCGACAACGAAATAAGTGTTGACCAGTGTTATTAATTAATTTCCACGGCTGTAAGCCGGTGGAGATTATTTTTCGTGTTCCAACGAGATACGACGAGGGGGCACCTGTACATACGTATGTTATTTATTTTATATAATATATAAATATATTATAGTCGTTCACAAAAGTCTGCAGCAGATTTCTTAACGTTGCACCGTTGAAGAGGCGGTGTACGTAAAACGCACACCGTTTGTGTACCTTCCCTTGAGATATAAATTACGATGAACTGAAAAGTCGCATTACCGCAGACGCCGTCAACTCGATTACGGTCGACAAAGCTTCGACAGGTTTTATTGAGGAATTCGACCGTCATCGCTTAGACGTGCAAGTAATCAGATGGGTCACGACGTTGACAATTTCTTTGTGCGTAATTTTTTTTAAATCCGATGGATCGTTTTGGAATACCCTAAATACGTAATATAACTCAACGGCAATTTATATTTTTATTTATATATATATATATATATTTATTATTTATATTATTTTTATAAACAGTGTAAAAAAAAAAAAATACATATATATATATATTTTATATATTATAATATAAGCAATAGGTGTATGTATAATTTCGGTTCTTCGAGATTACAATTTATGAACCGCAGTTTAAAATATGGCGCACGACACGAGCGGTTTTCTTTGATCGGAAAACACAAAACGAAACGTATCCGTGGCCGTGTTATGTACATTTTCGCGCGTTTTTCACGTATTTATACCGTTAATGTTAGATCGATAAAAAAAAAAAAAATTCGAGGAGGCTAAGAAAAACAAAAAAAAAAAAAATTGTTTTTAGGTATATTCGCTATAAATACGTACATCGCGAGTGTCCCACGGATGTTCTCGAATCGCCTATAGAGGTATTTGTATGATTAAAACGAGTTTCTGAGCCGGTGTGCGCCTATATTATAATGTGGAATACCGCGGAAACGATATGGCGATATGAGCATGAGATTCACTGCGAGTACCCGACGTTTTCCGTCTGTAAAAGGCGATCCACTCCGATCTTTTCGGCCTCGTCAATGGTGTCGGGCAATTTGATGTTTTTACTCTCCGGCAAAGTCATCGTGACGAAAGCGGCGGCGAACGCGGTCATCCCGAACACCAGCATGGTCGCGTATTGACCAAAGTACTCTATCTGTATACACACATTGGAAACGAAAAAAAAAAATAAATACATTTTTGAAATATTCTTATACCAGACACTAAACGAATATTTGTAATCGCATTACAGCCGATTTGTCCCGATTTTCTACGTTCACGCGCAAACAATATTATTTTCAATGGCCGGACAGAGATTTTTTTTAAAAATTTTATTATACGAATTTGATAGACAGATCATATTGTATTCGAAACACTGGATTCTGAACGGTACTTCAGTGTTATTTAAAAAAAAAAAAAAAAAACTATTGCAGATGATGGACATAATCCTCATTTACCTATAATTGATATAAATAGCCCGGTATTGATTATTGAAAATGTTTTCTGAAAATTTTAAACGGACCGTCGTTCTCGAAATTACACGAAGATATACGTGATTTTTTTTTTTTGTGACGCTTTAAAATACTGCGGTTGAAAAAAATCGAAAAATTAACTCGCTCTAAAGTAATAACCAGACAAAATTCGTTTTTGGATTTTCACTTCGAAAGCATATATGTGGTGATCGGAAAACTCCTTCTAGTAGAACAAATAAATAAACGTCAGTGCGTAAAACCTTTGGTTTCGTCGAAAAAACGATCGCGTACTGGAAAGGGGACGACGAAGAGCGATTTTGAAGGACTATATTTATGTGCCTGTATAAATGTTTTAAAGGTACATAATGTAAACGGGCAAAAAATATTTCGAGATTTCTTCGTTATAACAACAAAAACTGATCGATGAACTTATATACATAAGACGTTTGTTTGATGAATTTGATTTTATCTCACGAATTAACGTAATTTCAATAAACCAGCTCCGAAAACATATTACGTCTGCAGCACTAATAGAGTGTAATGATACTGTTTAGATCAATTACCAACGAATGTCTCGATTTTAGTGAGTATTTCTCTCTTTCTCTTTTTTTTTTTTAATCCGACGAACTGTTCAGCAGACGCCTAATTTTCAACAATAAAAAAGCGAGTAAAATCAATATACGTTCCTATTATAGATTAAACGCGACGACGTCAATATTACTGCACGTCATCATAATATATATGGATTCCGAAACGTTTCGTGTGGTATAAATTATGATAATTGAAAATATAATCGACGATTTTTAGAATAATACCTACGCATTTCGATTTATATTAAACACACGTTTATTTCCTATTATATTTCGTATAATATTAAAGTTTACAACTGAATATTTTAAATTCGTTTTGATAGATATTATTAATTACGTTAAATATATTTCATTCTTATTTTAAATAATATGATCGAATCGTCGGGATCCAATCCGATTTAAATCGGCGTATTATTCGCTATACATAAATACTATTTTTACAAACCAGCAGAGCTGATTGCGGCGCCAACATGGATCCTATCCGGCCGATCATGGAGCACGTGGACAACATGGTGGCTCGCAACCGAGTGGGAAATATCTCCGCGGTCAGTATGTAGATGATACAAAACGCCACGGATATGGCGAGTTTACTGGCCATGAATATGGACAATTTCGTCAAGTATAAATCTGTTTTTTTGGGGAAAAATAAAATGTATTATACAAATACGCGTGTTCATCGTAATACGAATAAGGCGCATATGTACGCAAATCGAGCGACTCCGCGGAATGTGATTTAGCATATATATTGCCGTACGTCGCATATATATATATGGACAAGGTATAGTTTGCAGGCAGTGGCGGCTCTAGGATTTCATTTTGAGGCGGGACCGTAACCACAACAAAATGTAAGTACTAAAATTTTTTTGAAACGATTTTTTTTTTTATATCTTATCATATTATACGTGTAATATGTTAAGAAGCTTCAGAATCATAATATACATTTTTTTTCCACTCCAAAGATCGGTTTATAACAAATTTATTCACAACAGTGCTCTCTCCAATGTTTCCCTATCGTTTGCCACAACTTTGAACTCACTGTAGAAAACGACTCCTACGTCGTTCATTATTTTGCTAATGTATACATCATTCTGAGTCTTCCTCTTGATCGTGTTCCTTTTTATCATTCGTTCAGTCATCAAACTGCGTCATAGTTTAATATACTATTCACGGTTATAAATGTTTTTACATTAATTTTTAATTAAATTAATTACGTCGTAATCGTCTTTATCAACACAATGATAATGTTCAATTTGACATTATAATATTATATATGAAATCACTGTACAGGAAGTGGTGAAAACTTCTTTTTATTTACAGGAATTTTTGGTGGCCATTATACGATCCTATACGACGTCTCCCCTAAAGCCGCCACTGTTTGCAGGCGTTTACACATACTCACCGTCCGGCGTTATGTTGTACACGACACATGTAATGCCACTCAACACGAACATGGCGGCTAGTGACATCCGTCTGGACATCTTTTCCATAACCATCCAGTTCAACAGACAGGCTGGAATCTCGACGAACGAGACCAACATGAAATTTAGATACTTGTTACCGGCGATATCGGTCGCATTTATCGTCAGACCGTAGTACACTAGAGTTATTGCTATCCTGCGGAAATCAACCGAAGTTGATTAAGTGTGCGATTATTGCATTTGAAATACCTTTGACCGTAATGCATTCGTTTAATTACACACGAACATATCTCTATATACACGAGTAATAATAATATTATGTATACATTAACAATCATACCATACGAACGAACACTTGATCATCCTCCAGAATATAGTTTTCGAACGAAATACGTCCATCAGGATCTTAGTATAGTTTGTATCGTTATTGTCATCGTAATTCGTGATCTGTATAAAAAAAAGAAAATTAATAAAAAAAGATTTAAAACAAATTAATTTACTCGTAACTAACGATTATTACGAGCATGTCTAATTACGCGCGATAACGTTCGGATAAGCTTATTATATGAACGAATAGAAATTAAAAAGATAACGTTCAAATTATAACTGAAACACGCGTTGGAGTTATGTTAACATTGAAAAATTGAAAAACCCACAAGTGAAAAGTAAAAAAAAAAAATTTATCAAGTACCTCTACTTGAGTGTTTGGACAAAAATCGGGCAAAGGCGTTTTATTGATATTTGCTATTTTCTTCAGCTCGTCGATCACTCTGTCATGTTTGCCTTGTATTTCCAACCATCTCATCGATTCTTCCGTCAGCCTATATGCAAATATATATATACGAACATAATACGTATAATAGCACTATATATTATTGACTATTATACAATATATAACAACCAAAAGTATGATATGAACAGCAGCCCCGGTATGTTGGATATCCGCAACAGAAGTCTCCAGTCTTTCACTTGGCTGGCGATAAGGGCGACCAAAATTCCACCGACCGGATAGAAACACTCCATAATCGAGTAATATATTACTCGTTGATTGGGCACAACCAACTCCATTGCTAAAAAAAATACATATATACGTATATATACATTTTCACCACATATATATACGACGTTTTATTCAACCAAAATATTACGGGACGCGTTCGGATAAAAATACACTGTTGGAGACTTAAAAATATACGTTTTTCTTATACACACCACACAATATAATGTCACATTATAAACGCCGTAACTGTCTTTTGTCTCGTTAAAAATTAAAACTATTGTTTTTTTTAAACTGTTTTATACAAATTTTTTATCGTTTAAAACAAAAAATATATATTAATAAATAATTGTTTACATATTTAAATTTCAAATACTATTTATCGCATCTTTTTTTTTTATCTTATTAATTATTATTTAATGAATATTATACGGTATTGAACAGCGAGGAGTTTTTAATTTGTACAATATAAATATTTGTCTTACCTAATACGAAAGTGACTGCATAAATTCCACTAGATACGGTAGACGACAAAAATTCCAAAATCAAGAACATCGAATAACTGACCGAATACGACTGTACAATACATATAACGGCTGATATGGCCGCGCAAAAAATCATAGCAAACTTACGACCAAACCTGCAAAGTCCCGAAGTGTTAACAAAGTTTTTCTGTACACGCGTTTATTGTAAACTATTTTTTACAAGGGAAATTTGAATTTAATAATTATATTTTGTATATGCTGTTACTTGTCAGCGAAAATTCCCGACACGGGTATGCCGACAAATTGACCGAAATTGTTGACCGATCCCACCATGGACAGCTTCCATTTGTTCGTTTCGCACATGAGACCGAACTGAAAAAAAAACGCACAACACCGGAATAAAGGATATGACGGAACGGGGGTGGAAACGTTCGCGGGCCCGACCACCGTGAAATGTGTTATAAAAGTTCGATAAAATTGTAATTTAGATTTACGTGTATTCTTTTTGAGTATGCAAAACTAGTTTGGCCCAAGTGCGTTAGGATAGACTTGTTTAACCGCAGGCCAAACTATAGTTTATCCTGGAATTAAAATTCACATTTTAGGACGAACTGATATAGCCTAGGATAAACTGACCGTCAAAAAATAATACGTACAAAAATATTTATACGCATTACAAAATGACGCGCCAACGGGTTTTGATCGCATACACAGTCCGACGGATTACAATATATAAAAATAAATGAATGTTGATTTTTTTTTTTTTTTTGTCTTGTATAAACACTATTATTCACTCGCTATATATAATATTAATATTATCGAAAGAATATAATATGTTTTATATAAAATATCATATATTTTCTATCAGTTTTTGCCTAGGCTATACAAGTCAGTCATAGAATGTGAATTTTAATTACAGGATAAACTAGTTTGGCCTAAGATAAACTAGTTTATCCTGAAATCGGGTTTGGCAGCAGGTAACATATAATATGTATTTACCTCCGTGCCGATGGTGTTTTCGGGGTCATCGAATACCCAATCGTCATCGCATGATTTCAACCGTTTCCCGTCGAATTCTTGGGGCACGCATTGCAGCAGCGTACGATTTCCCGGTGCCGTTTTCACGGCGTACCGTTGACATTTTCGCGGTAGTCCCGTGTCGTCCTTGTAAGGCGTCGTGAACGCTAGCCAGTCCTGTTCGTATATCCGATCCACCGGATTCGGAGCATCGCAGCCCGGTATCACGCACCTATAGGTAGCGGATACAGTGGATTTTTTTTTTTTTTGGTTTCAAAAAGGTATGTAATATGCATAGGCGGAAATGGGGGGGGGGCTTGGGGGCTAAGCCCCCACAAATGTCTTATTAGCCCTCCTAAAAATTATATGTGTTTAATGTAATCTATATATATATAAAATGGAGCCAAAAATGTATAACAATTCATCAATTGAGAACGGCTGGGCCGATTTGGCTCAATTTTTTTTTAATTGTTCCTAATTGCCAGGAGAAGGTTTTTACGAAAAAATTAAAAAATTTTTTTTTAAAAATTTTTTTGATGATTGTTTTTTTTTGGCAATACAACGTTTGCCGGGTCAGCTAGTAATTTATAATTTGTATGTAATTTGGATATTTGACTGATTATGACTGATGTTAAAAATGTTAGCCCCCAGAAAATTTAACAGATTTCCGCCTATGGTAATATGTAATTAAAGTGGTTAAAGTGGAATGTAATTGCAGGGAGGTGGGGACTAAATAAGTTATAAAAAAAAAACCTTCTTCTGAATGCCGTCGAACCTATTTATATAGGTGGTAATAGTTTTGCTTTGAATTTCTACCAAAAGCGAATACAGTTCACACACAAATACGTTTTCGCGATAATTCTATTCGGTTAAAAATGTTTCGTAGTAAAATATTAAGTGAAACGTTTTATATATATGTATATTATTACCCTTTTCGGCAGGCACTTCTGATAAGTGATACTATTAATCACGAACTCTGTTCGCGCTATATCATTATGAAAATTTCTCTTTGGTGACATTGTATTGTCACCAAAACAATATGATTTCGGTCCCAATACTCTCGAAAACTCGTTTATTGATATGATACAATAATCATTGACCAAAACGAGATTATCAATATATAATGTTATCGTTTGCCAAATAAGTTTAGAATTTCGTTTGAACTTTTAGTGTATTTATACGGAAAAATTGTATATATAATTGAACGTTTGAAACGAGTCCCTGTATATATTTTAATCTGTAGTTAGCGCGGTTTTCCTATAAAGAATCACGTCTAACGAGCCGATGTCTGATGTTATAATAATTGCGAGAACATTCGCAAAATGAATCTTTTGTATAAAAACACGAATTATAAAATAGAGAAAATGATTTATAAATTTTTTTTTTTTTTGTAAACACATACGCGTCGTTATAATATTATTTTATTGATCGCCAAACGTATTAAATATACAGAATAGATTAACTTCGCGGTTTACATTTAATTTAATTTTTTTTTTTTTTTTATAATCTATACAATATAATAGACAGCACTAATTAAAATAACGTGTGCGTGTATCGTTTCAATATTTGCATCGATTGGTAATTTATAATTATCGACTATAAACCGTTATATTATGTACATATATAGACGCCGAGCAAAGGTAAGAATGCGAACGTATTATTTATTTTATTTTTTAATCTGTAAATAACAAGTAAATTTTTCGGCAAAAAAACGATTTGCCTGTGTATTTTCGGTGCGTGTAACATATTATTATATATATATTTGTGTATTTTATTAAAAAAAAAAAACGATGGTATTTAGAGAACGATAGACGTAGTTTATATAGCGTACACTGCTTCTGCTGCAAATCAAATTTTTGCAATATTTTATTCGACCCAATTTTCGCGCCGATAACACTAATGCCTATTATATTGTATTATTATTGTACACGTATTGAATCGTGCGAAACCTAATATTCGTTACAAACATAATATACTTGCGCTCGTTACCGCGCAATAGACACATACCTACTGTATGATTGTAAATTGTAATAGATTATAATATATATATATATATATTTTTTTATACGTTAAATTATTATTGTTTTCATATCAAATCACTTAAAAAAAACTGCAGTATAGCGCTCGCGCGGTCAATGGTGAATGATATCGAATATTATAAACAAAAAAAAAGTTTACTGCGCGGAAATAAATTACAATCACGACACTGCAGTGCACCGCCGCCACTCTGCAGGCCATAGCTATAGCTCCCATTAAATTTTAAAACGTATAAATCTTAAATATTTGAATTTCCGTTATTATACAGAGTCCGCTGAAATCTCCAACTTTTATATTTTATCTGTATACAGACGCGTATGTAAACTGAAGAAAATGAAAAAAAAAATACCTACCTAAAACGTTGTACGCGATAATAGAGAGCTAAAAAATTGTTTTCAAAACTTTCGTAAAATTTTAATATTAAATTTCGTATTGATTGTAAATATAACGGCCGCGGTTGAGTGAATATCCAGATATCTTGGCCCGCTGCAGATCTGCAAAAAGTTCTAGACAATTCAGTCCTATATACGATAATGTATATAATTTTTATTTCGATTCAATTGTACCACTTCCGAGCTGTATATTTATACGCCATTAAAAATATTTCTTTCCCATATATTCGTATATATATAAACGAATAAAATACGCGAGATAATGATTTTTTTTTTTTTTATAATTGCTTAGTAGAATATTTAAATCCTCAAATCCGATAACAAATTCTGTACAGATATCGCGCGGTATGCGCTACTGAGTATAATACGCGCGATAATGGAATTTTAGGATTCTAACGAAATCAATTAAATTGCACGCACAATAAATTGACATGTAAGTTAATCAGAAGTCCCTCCGACGCGGTTACAAAGAAAATCCAAGCGACCCGTGATCCAAGCGATTATTATTATACGTTTTCGATATAATTTCAATATATACTGAACTCCTAAATTAAATAAATAAATATATATATATATATATATATCTTTTTACTGAATTTTTATTATTATATATGCGCATTATATTGTATTTTAAGTCTCTGCAGATCGATTGTGATAATCCGACGCATAAGTACCTACTTAAAACCACATATTAAAATATTCAAGTACTCGAATTGATTTTTTAATGTATATTACGCGGCACACATTAACTCACGTGTTAACACACACACACACATGCGCGTTTAAAAATTATTTAGAAGTGCGTTTTAAACGGTTTTGAAAGGGAATTCTTTTTTTCCTTCAAATCATGTTATTGCAAACAGGTGGACGCCTATAAGACCCGTAGTTAGGTATGATAATTTGTTAGGTTTTAATGACATTTAAAAAAAAAAAAGAAATAGATTTCAAATTAAATTTTCGATCATTTTTATACCGGTACAGACGGCGTCCGGTGTGTTTTATTTAAGTCCCGCGGTTTTCTCGGCGATGTGGCTTTTTTTCCCGCAAAATTATTTTACAGAGATATTTTCATCATTATATCGATATTAATAAGATTAATTATTGTACTCATCTACTGTTTAGTGTGCTTAGCATAGGTAATGCGCTTAATGCCATTACATTTATAATGCACTGCAGAAAAGCTGATATACGTTATAAGCGATAACAACACGAGAATTAAAAAAGCTTATGACGCGCGTTTATAGGCAATATTATCAATTTGGCAAACCGCGTTGTGTACACTTAAAGCGGGTTTTTAACACGTTTTCACGGTATAAATACGATTTAAGTTCGAAACCATTTATTTTTCAAAACACCTCTACTATAAAAAAAAAAACCCTGTACCTATACGAATAATATATATAGTTAACCGATACGCTAAAAAGTATTAAACACACGCGTGTTAAGTTACTCTACGTGTATATATTGTAAATATGACTCTGGAAATAAAAATATACGAGTAAAAAAAAAAAAAAAAATTGAATTAATAAAATAATAAAAAAGATATTGGAAAAAAATAGAAATAAAAATTATAATTATAAATAACTGTATTAGTAAATAATAAATTTGTATATATATATATATATATATGAAGGTACAATCAAGCTAAAGTGCATTACGAATAAGATAAAGAAATATATATATATATATATATATATAAGAGTTGTCGTATTTCGCTTTTTCGCTAATGACGATGACTTTTTGCCGAAGCCGGTATAACTATAACAGTAAACAAACAAATTCAATATTTACACAACAACTCTTATAATATATTTTTCTTTATTTTTCATAGTGTACACTTTGGCGTGATTATTGTACATTAATTATTTACGAGTATTAATAATTTATATTTTTAATTTTTGTTTCTATTCCCTTCGAATATCTTTTTTATTATTTTATTTATTCAATATTCTTTTATACTATTTACTTATATATTTTTATTTTAAAAGTTTTATATATATATATATATATACAAGTTAAAAAATGTATATTTAATAAATAAATATTTATAAATAATATAAAATATATAATATATATATAAATAATATATATATATATATATATATATATATAAATAAAATAACATAAATATATTTATTGCGTGCAGGGTGTCTCGCCGATATTTGATAAATGTCGTGTATAAATGTTGTTCCGATGAATATTTTCAAGTTTTTATTTCTGGTAATAATTATTAGTACCAACAATTCACTACTATTTTAGCTTTCATTTTATTTTATTTTTAAACTAAAAAAATTAGAAAATTAAAATTTTTTTGGAAAATAGCTATTACTTATAAATTAATTTAAAAAAAATTGTTGGTGCTAGAAGTATTTATTAACGATTAACCGTTAATTAAAAAAAAAAAAATTTGAAATTTATACGAAAATTTCAATTTTTTCCAACAAAACGAGTCCGCATTATTTTACTCGGCCGTCCGGATTTACTCGTATATCATACGCCATATTATATATTATAAATTTAAAAAAAAAATCGATATTTTCTTGTAAACTTCAAAAAAAAAAAAATGATCGAAAATTAACGATTGATAAACACTTCAATAGCGTCAAAAATTGTTTGAAAAATAAAACGATAAAATATGATGTTTTATATAATAATTATTAAAGAGAAAAAAAAATATTATAACATTAGAACAAAATTTAAACACATATATTTTGTCAAATCTCCGCGACACTGCGCAATACCTGCAACGTATATATATAATAATATTTTCGATATTATGTGTGTGCGACATGCGAGTAGCTCGTATACGTTATAATAATTATTATTATATATTAATATATTGTATATTATCAATAATTGTATAAGTTAAACGTTATTTTTTGTGTTTTAAAATAAGATTTTTTTTTTTTTTAAATTACGCAAGTATATATAAAAAAAATTTCTTTTTTTCCCTCGAAATACCTGTATTTCAAATCGCCGGCGGTGAATATGTACGTGACCGGCGATACGTCCGAGTACATGATCATGAGACCGAACAGCACACAGCCCGTGAACTGATACCGGCCCATGCCCAAGGTGACGAGAACGTTGTCGATATTCATTTTTTTTTTTTGCAAACGCACAATACGGAACGTATATATACGTGTAAACGATTGAATTCCCTTCGGTTTTCTTCCTTCTGAAAGTATAAAAAAAAAAACAATAAAATCGTTTGACGCGTGGCGAGAGAGTCGCGCGGTTCGAAACAAACGCGGTCGTCGTGCGAAAAATAACGCTCAACGCGTTTTTAGCCCACGTGCATTAATAACGTAACGTACTCGTGCGTACATATTATATATATATATATATATATTATGTAATATTGATAATATTTACGTGATTATTAATTTACATGTGTTACAAGGTTAAGCGTATATACCTATATAATACGCTGTATATTATGTGCAATCGAATTCGTCGAGTGTCCGCGGATCGATATTAGAGTTTTTTTTTTTTTTTCAAGTCCCTTCGACAGCATTCGAAATACACGCGTGTATTATATTATACAGCTGACGACGGACGACGGCCGCCCCGGTACGGATGAGACGCGATTATGCACTGCAACACTGTGCCGCGATTGTGGGGAGAACGATAAGGAAAACGGCTCGCGAGCTTCGCCAAAATAATAATAGAAAAAAAATTTTAATAAAAAAAAAAAAAAACCGAATCACGACGAGATAATATTATACGAATTTTATTATGTGTACGAACGTGCAGGCGCGCGGTACACAGTACAAACTGACAATATATATTATGTACGCGCGCACGCCCGAAATATACGGTCTCGATATCGTGAAGAAAAAAAATTTATACATATATAGGTACCTATACTACGCATATATATATATATATATATTATAATACTGGCATAAAATTAAAAGAAAAAAAATAAATCACTATTTAATGTAGAGTTCTCGGAACATAAACTTAAAACGAAAATTACACATAATATATTATTAATATAGTCGTGTTTATTTTTATCGATAACATAAAATTATCGCGAAAAAAAAATCCATCCGACATACCTCGCCTATATATAATTAATATATATATATATATATATTCATCAATATCAATATTTTCAGAAAGTACATAGAAATAGGCGTGCTCGTTTAAATCAAATTTCGATTTTATATATATATATATACGTTAGTCCACAAAAATCCTAACGATTCCCACGACGAAATTAAAAAAAAAAAAAGGTAACGAGCCGCGGGGCGCGTTGTGAATGTCGTTCAAGCGTGTATCACTCGTATAAAGATTTTAGAGTGTATATATCATAGTGTTATCATTATGAATTTGAAAGCAACGACAAATCATAAACGAAGCACAAACGATTGCCCCTATTTGAGATTTAAATGTATAAAGTGGGGGTGCCAGGGACATGGAGCTTCATATATTGGCATTCGATAAAACCATTCCGAGCGGATTATAGTTCCGGTGTAATAATTTTGGGTATATACAACAAAAACCATGTAACTCTTTTTATGAACTAAATACCCCTCAAAAACCTATAACTGCTATAAACAGTCCAAAATTAAAAAAGAGTTTTTGAAAAATTATTTTCCTTAATATAATATGCGCAGTTACATATTTGACGAATATTTCAAATTTCTATACCCATTATAGTTTGAAAATTACGAAGAAATAATACGATAATCGATTTCGACGAAAACGCGTTTTTATATTATGTAATATTTCGGCAGTTTTGAGTTATATTTCTAGGCGCTTTTGAGAAAATCAAAAAAAAAAAGACCTCTTCAAAGAACCAACTAGATGCAATTTGCTATCGGAAACAATAACTGTGACTGTAAAGATCGGGGAACACTCATTCTGGTAGAATTTTTGGGTACAGAGATATAAAAAAAAACGGCTTTGTAAAACCAATAGGTTCCTCGCTCTGCTCAAAATCTAAAAGGAAGAACAACGTGCATGGAACGTAAACGAAATAACAATAAAACGTTAAAAGAATATAGTTACCAGATAGCGCTGCGACGCAACATAGAGGGCGTAGCAGAAAGGCGCATATAAATAGTGGTCAGTCTCGATACACACACACACACACACACACACACACCCACGCCAAACGCAAACTACGTTGTTCGCGTATGACCGCCGCGACTACACTGAGCGGGCCGATGGTTTCGGACCGCTATTTATATGCGCCTTTCTGCCACGCCCTGTTTGTTGTGACGTAGCGCTATCTGGTGACTACTATTTCTTTTCCTGTTTTATTACGGTCGGTTGACGCGCTATGTCGGTATATGCGGATTGCGGGTGTTTAGTTTGACGTTGACCGAGCGACCGATCGTATACGCGCGTATGCAATATTTATTATTCATTTTTTTTATTATTATTAATAATAATATTATTTCGCATATTTCAATGAAATGAAATGAGGACACTCGTTATAAACTCGTTTATTTTACACGTTTACTATTTATTTATCGTTTAGACGTTTACTCGTTTACACTGTACACGACTGTCTGATTTTGTTGTCAGCTAAGCATTAATTGCTCGATCACGACCGATGATCAGCGCGCACTGTCAGCGCATACCGTACGCGCTGATTGTCGGTCGAGCACTAATTCCAGCCTTATACATGATGTTCAAAGGCGAAAATGGAGCATAAGCTTAACATAATTGGTCAACTTACACGACAAAAGTCGGTACTGTTAGGACAGAGATAAACTAAATTAAAAAATATAAAATTCCATGAGGGGGTCGATCCACCTATCGGCCCCCTTTATAACCGCCACTGATCTAGATACTATATAAGCTCGGCAGTGTTACACCGAGTCGCCGATTCAATTCACTAAAAGAATTCGACTTACTCATTCGATATACCCATAATCTCTATAATATTTCTATACCCATTAGTTTCAAAATTACGAAGAAATAACGATAATCGATTTCGACGAAATCGCGTTTTTACTGTTTTATTATATGTAATTTTTCGGTAGTTTTTTTTTTTTTTTAGGCGCTTTGAAATTACCAATCTCTAAATAGTACCGACTAGATAAAATCATTGTTAGCGGAAAGCGTGCGGTGTAAAGATTAGAGGACTCATTTTGCATACGCCATGGCGTAACATTTTTGATTGCAGATATAAAAAAAAAATTTTTTTTCACTCCGCTTGGAATCCAAAATACCTAATAATATTACATTATACAAATAAAACGTTTTATTCGGACATTATATATATATAGGCTGAATTTAATCAAGATTTCTAATGAAAGTAACTCGAACCGAAAAAGACAGTGGGAAATGAACCGTATAAAAGATATAGAAATGAACTATAAAACGAATGCAAAAGTGTCTTTCAATAGATGTAATGAAATAAAATAGGTTATAAGACCAGAACGACCATTCTACAACAGACGGATGGCACACTGATAACTGATGGACCAGATGTAGTGGAAAAGTTCAGAGAGATGTTCGAGGAACTTCTAAATAAACCGATGTTAGAAGAATTAGAGGATCATCGGATATTATCAGTTGAACAACATTTGAAAGAACCAACAAAGAGGAAATACAATTTGCCATTAAGATGCTCAAAATGGGAAAGCTCCAGGAGAAGATAATTTAACAGCGGAACTTTTAAGCTTGGTGGGAACACGATTACCAAACCAATGGAGCAATTAATAAATAAGATATGGGAAGAAGAAAAGGTACCTGAAGCTTGGGCTCTGTCAATCATATGTCCTATTCATAAGAAAGGGAACATTATGGACTGTAAAAATTATAGAGGGATATCACTACTCGACACGTCATATAAGGTACTATCAAACTTATTATTCTCGAGATTAAAACCATATGGTGAGGAAATAACCGGAGAGTATCAAGCAGGTTTCAGAACAGGAAGGTCAACAGTGGACCAGATCCACACCATTAAACAAACAATGGAAAAGAGTTATGAGTACAATCAGGAACTTTTCATGTTATTCATAGACTACAAACAAGCTTATGATTCCATAATAAGAGAGGAGCTGTGGGTAGCAATGGAAGACTTAGGAGTCCCTATAAAGCTAATTAGACTGATAAGATCATGTTTACAGAACTCAAAATGCAAAATTAAGTTTAATGACCATATATCAAGAGAATTCGATGTTAAAACGGGATTAAGACAAGGAGACGCTCTGTCTCCTATGCTATTTAACATTGCATTGGAATCAGTGGTTAGAGGGGTGATTGACACTGATGTAGGGATTAGAATACAAGATAAAAGATTAATTTAAAGAAACATGGAGAAGGGTGGTGGTTGCGGCGAAGGGCCTGAATGGCCTATACTAAGCCAAATAAAAAAAAAAAAAAAAAAAAAAATATCAGCTGGTTTATTAGGGAGGATAGGAATAAAAAAATTGCAGGATAAACGAGACGATTATTCTTTAACGGAGTTACGCATAGGCAATTTACTTTGATTACGAGTGTACGGAACAGTGGCACACACTCGCCGCGTACAAAATGTATAGTCGTTTTTTTACCCCATTATATTATGACGACAGTGAGAAAAAAAAGCACAAATTAATCTCGGGATTATTTTATTGAAATAGGGCTCGCAAGTTATAGGAGTTAAAATAGATAAAAAAAAAATATGCGAAAAAAGTGTAAAATATGTGTGAATAATTGATAAATGTATATTAAATAAAAAAGTATAACGCGATATTTATAAATGAAAAAAAAAAAAATTAAACTAAACGGGCGTTTAGCGATTCAATTGAGATAAATATTAATATAGATTGTGATGCGTAAAGTGCGATAAAAAAAGTTTATATGTTACTTTATAGACGGTTTTTATATAAATAACATTCGAAGAAAATGATGTCTTTTTTTTGTTCAATCGTATATTGTTCAAATAAAATAAAATCGTTATATATTCGCAAAAGTTTGTGTGAGATACGGTTCGGTCTGCTATATAAATGCGGAAAAATGTAGAAAAAAATCGTGCTTTCGAATCCTAATTTTACATTGATTGGATATTAATATGATTATTGTCTAAATACTTTTAGAAAAATGAATGAATTTTTAAATTTAAATATAATATTAAACGAAGTTTTTAAGGATAAGGACGTTTGATGAAATTTACAATTACACGCATAGTGTGTACCGGTGAGTGCGTTTTTAATTATTTACAACAGCACTTTTCAAACCCTCGCGTAATCCGCAGTTGTATATACAGACTCCTGCTACGCCGCGGAGACCGATTTCTTTTTCTTCGGCCGGCTCAAGGACCGTTTTCAAGTCAACGAGTCAATAATAATCAAATGCCTGAATCAATCAAGTTCACGGTTATCTGCACGATAAACATATTATAAATAGACGTAACGAGGCGAATTGTGAAAAACGGACTATAGAGAACAAATGTATAACTCGTTAGCGGATTCGTATTTTAAATAAATTTAACGATACGTGGACACGAGTTGACACTGCAGTAACCTTTAAAACGGTCGTCATCCTGCAGTGGTTTAGCGCACGAATTATACTTCTGGCAAAAAGTTTTAAAAAAAAAATTCATTCTCTTCAAAAACACGAGTTTATACGTTTACAGTATATACGGTTTGTTTATATGGAAAATCGTATATATATAAATTCCGTTGAACGACGTTATTAAGACAGAATTAATTTAAATTTGTTTATTCGCGTGTGTTCGCAGCAGATGCTGCTGAAAACAACGTTTTTATCTTAAATTTCGTCGGTATACGATGAGATGCATAATTTTTTATTTTTTACACTGTTATTTATTATATAGACTTAAATTTGAAAAATATTTTTTTTTTCTGCGCGTATAGTTTGATAAAATGATTCAAGAGTCCTAGATCTACGTGCAGCTCCCTCTCCTCGCGGACAGACGTGGTCCATCGTCATCGTCTTACGCTAATAATAAATATTGTACAATATATAATCATATAATAATGCGTTTCGTTCGCTTGTCAGAGACGATTCTCGTCGTAAATTGGCCGGGGTCGTGGACCGATCCCGCCTGCAGTACGGACAGCTGCAGCATCCATTCGTTGGGTCGGGTGACTATATAGGTATGGTCCAAATTATTTTAACTGTAATCAATAATAGGTAACAAATTTCAAATTAAATCCGTAATTATGTAATAAATTATAATAATTCGAAATCGCATTTGCTTATATGATCCAGTCTAGATAGGTAACACGCTGCAGGCGACTAGTGTTTATTAATCGAAATGCGTTGAAATTTTAGTACTTTAAGTGTAATAACGACGTCATTCATTCGTATATTATTATTCCGATTTCACCGGTAGAAAATGCCTCGAGAATTTTCAATTTCATACACTAGCTCTATAATTAAACTCTATAATTTTTAATTTCGGTTGGTGCACGCGTACGTAAATGATTTCTCGGGAAACACAATAATGTAGCTGATATAATAGTAATCAAATTATTTTAAATATATAGGCCACTATATATTCTGTTACAACAGGACGTTATTACACTACAACTACTACTACTACTACTACTACTAATAATAATAATAATTTTGATTTTCAGATTAAGTTGACCTTATTATAATTTTGTAGCCTTGTATAGGTACACCGTTTTGGTGATAATATAACCCCATATTATTCTACATATTCTCATCTATGATAATAACAGACATCAGTGTTGATGCAATAACACACTGGGGGATAAATAGTTTAAAGCAGCGGTTCTCAAAGTGTGCTCCGCACAGCCCTGGAGCTCTGCGAGAGTAATCTAGGGTACCGCGGACACATCTAGATCTAAATTAAATCAAAATTTAATAGTATAAAGTTTATAGTGTTTGTTTTGTCAGTAAATAAACTCGCAAATGTTGTCTCTTAGTCCTGGTTTTTGGGGTTTAGTGAATTTTTTTTTAGCAATTTAAGAGCTCCGCGAACAAAAAAGTTTGAGAATCGTTGGTTTAAAGAAGCGTTTTTTTATTAAGCATCTGCAGTTTTCGTTTAAGAATATTCCACACTAATGTCAAAAGTGTGCCCAGTGTTGTGATTCTAAGTATACTCACTTATTTCATAATTCTGCCTCGACTATAAAATGTCCCGATTTTTTTTTTTTTTTATAACATTCCCTTTTCCTCACTCAGAAAAAAAATGTCAAATTTAATCGTTAAAAATATGAAATCGTATTATTTTTTCATCTAAACGTTCATATATTTTACCAATATTGCCGTCGTGGGGTTGTTTTCTATATAATTTAATATTATAAGGTATTTATTTATAATAAAAAACGAAATTAGTCCCGTAATTTTTTGTTTAAAACAACTACGACGACGGTCCATTATCGATGAAAAATAATAATGATAATTATTATCATTATTATAGAGGTACGCAGTTATCGATCAGTCGAGGAGGGTTTGCTTATATACTGTACTTTGACCGTTTTGTTCCAGAAGACCTCGTGGCGCAACGGTAGCGCGTCTGACTCCAGATCAGAAGGTTGCGTGTTCAAATCACGTCGAGGTCAATCGTCGTTTTTTTGCATATTTTTTTCTTCATCATTATTCATACTTCTCTCGAACAGACGAAAGTTCTATCAATTTTTTTTAAAATTGTAATTATCAGTAGACACAAATCCGCGCGATACGAAATCGTGAAAAATCATTTACATTGTTATGCAAAAAGTGTTTTTTATTTTTTTGGATTTTTTCCTTTATTTGTTAAAAAAAAACGGTTTTATTTTTTATTCGGAGCATGGAAATTTCGTCTGGTGACGGATACACGATTTAAATGCGATACGTGCGTCCGCCTCCGACTGCAGGCGCCGTGGCTTAGTTGGTCAAAGCGCCTGTCTAGTAAACAGGAGATCGAGGGTTCGAATCCCTCCGGCGCCTGGTTTTGTATAGGCGATTTGTAAATTAAAAAAAATTTAGGGGGCAAAAAGGGAAAAAACTTTTTTTTTTGCATTTTTTTTCACACGCGCTTAAACTATTATTGCTACACAGTGCTCGAATTGAGTAAATTAGGTAGAGGTTGAAAGAAAAAAAAATGAGCGTTCTACAAAGAAATTTACTTCAGTGAGGACTACGCCGTCCAGTAAAAAAAAAAAATTGCGGCGCGCAGATAAAAAGCAAAAAATAGTAGAGGAGCTAATAACGTTGGTAAACTCGTGATTTTTCTATAGATTATTGAAAAAACAGTTTAAAAATGACCTAAAAGTACAAAAATTGATCTTAAAATGTAAAAAAAAAAAATGCCCTAAGAAATAAAAATAAAGCTAAAAAAACGCAAAATAAAAATTAGTTATTTATTATTTCGTACGTTTTATGGCTACGAAAGTATCGCCTAAGATGTTCTAAGAAAAAAAATTTTTAAAAATGCGTGAGTCATCAAATCGAGGTATATCGAAAGTCGTTTTCGAGTTGTCGAGTGAATCTTCAGTTTTTTTCTTTTAAAATTCAGGACACGTTTTTTTTTTTATATCGAAACTAATCGTGAAAACTTGTTTTTGAAAATAAATAACAATTATTATTACTCGTAATTATATAATATGTAAAATAATATATAATAGCGATTCGAGAATACTTTTAAATCAGAGGCGCAGTATAAAATCGATGACCGTATTGTAATATTATATATTGCTCGTATATACGACGAAAACGGATTGATTACGACGTTTTTTTTTTTGACGCGAGGCTGTGTAATTAAATTATAGTGTCTTATTATATTATAGGCATTCTAGCGTATGAATTGCTGAAAAAAAAACCATCATCCACCGCATGATATATTCTACGAAGACGCGCGCGTGTACCTGCAAGGTCTCAATGCGGACGTATACGATCGATCATATTGTTCGATCAACGATCACTTTGTTTGCTGATTAATTACACAGGGGTAATCTCATAAGATTTGTCGCGATACCTTCACTGAACAATACGTAAAAAATATAATTAAAAATATCGTCGATTTTATTGGATTTAATTTTCTACGGCGGCGTTAGACTACGCTAAACACGCGTTTAGTATTCATTGGTTTATGTATAATCGCCATATAATAAGAGATAAACCGTATGGACGAGAGTGCGGTAATGGAAAAAAAAATATGTATAAAATACCACTGTATTGGTATATAATAATAAAAAAAAAAAATCGAATTCCGAGAGAACTAAATAATTTTATACTGTCTAGACCTGGCTGCTGTACTTATTACGAATACTGATAGCCGTTGGATAGTGTTTCTCATCGATAATAAAAGAGAGTTCGGTACAACGGTGACTGTGCGTCGAAAATCTCTTCAGAATGGTCTCGCCAACCGAATGGCGCGGAGTGTTGTGCGCCCGGAAGACGAGTGGGGCAGAGCGTTGTGCGAGACTAGACAGAATTTTCTAGAAAATTCCACAATGTTCCGGCGATCGGGAGTGGAAGGCGTTTTGAAAATAGTTTTTTGAAAACCTGCAGGTTTTTCGAACGCGTCCGAACGTTCTAGGATGTATAAGGTCCGGTTCACCTCAGAACGGTATATATAGTTTATCATAACAATATCTGTCTGAATTCGACCGATTCTCGTCGTTTTTTTCACCCCTCCTGGTCAATTTTCGTTCGGCAATATAATAATTCGTATATCTACTACGACGAAACACATTTCAGAGTTTTCCTGTGCGCGACGATGCTCGATTTAAATAATTTTAATCACGCGCGTCCCGCCAGGGTTTCCTGATTTTCTTGGTAAATCGTCTCCAAAACTGACAATCGCGCATACGCCATATACCGAGAATCGCCAACCGAAACGGGTTTCGATCGAACGTTTGACAATATATTCTTGTATATACGTTATTATTATTATTATTGTTATTATAATATCGTTTTATGCACGTTTATTAAAATCACGGCATCGTTTCCAGGAAACGTTCCGAGGACACGTCGAACGTCGGGGCTCCGGCACATTTTCCACGTTATTATTATCGCCGCGAAATGTTTTCGTATTTCACTGAAATGCGTCCGACGTCTCGATAATATTATGTCCGTATCGTTGTGACGTGGCCGCGGCGATATAATTTATGTACCGATCAATAACAGTAATAATTTATTATTTAA
Source organism: Slavum lentiscoides (assembly GCA_032441835.1). Classification (NCBI taxonomy): domain Eukaryota; kingdom Metazoa; phylum Arthropoda; class Insecta; order Hemiptera; family Aphididae; genus Slavum; species Slavum lentiscoides. The sequence continues at coordinate 13,447,155 of CM063709.1, forward strand.
ATATAGAAAATAATATTGTTTGTAAACCTTCATGCACTATACGACGGAAAACCGCGTTTAGTTTGTATCATTTGGTGGTCAACAAAATGTTAGTTGAAATTTTACAAGCGTTTCGATTTTTCGAAAGTTTTGCCCCCCTGCCCCCAGGGTATTATTATCTCGGCATCCTTCAAAACTTCATACGTGCCACGCGAACAGGGAAATTTCTTCGATAAATTCAACCGAAAATTTTGTATTTTTTAAAAAAAAAAAACAACGTTTAAGTCGTCTACACTTTGATTTAATACGAATAATGAAAGAAACACGTCGTCGGATTCCTGTCGAAAGCCCAACGCGCTTACGGCACTGCGATTCGGAACGACAACGCGATCGTAGTCGAGCTTCGACAGATTACTTGAAAATTTCGGTTTTGGCACGACGAGTTTCGTCGTAGTTCGCAGTGTACGGATGAGGGCTTCACGAAGAGTAAAAATTCGTCATCTACGGTGGCGTATCTATCTAAATGTTGCTTTTGGATCATAGTCGGATCCTAAGGTCGTGTTAAAAAAAAATTGAGTCTTTATAGTATTCATGAAAAAAAATACTGCAGTCAAAGAAATTTCCTGATTTTGCTTTTTCTCTCCGTCTACTCTAGTTACCATCAATTTCGTGCATGAAGTTTTGACAAAATTGTTGTTTTGGTCCCCTTAGAGCAGCGGTTCCCAACCATTTATAAGCGTGATCCTAATATTTTAAATTAAACTCTTCGTGACAATAAAAAAAAAAAATTATAATAATAATAATTGTCGTAGTGATTGAAATCATATTTTTTATTTATTAACTTGCTTGTTACAATATTACAAAAAATGAGTTTGCTACTAAAATTTAATATAAAATAATATACTTGATGACTTTCCTGATGCTGAACACTTTTCACAAGTTCTTCAATACCGGGATGAATTGATAATTGAAAGTGCACACAATGGATCAAGGCGATTTCTGTACTTTGATTTAATGACGGCCAAAGCAGAAATCTCAGCTTCACGTAGGTACGTCGTTGCGGGAATGGTAGTAAAGCATTTTCAGCTTCTCTTGACAAATTAGGTTTGTCTTTGAGTTGTGCCTTTTTTTTTTTTGTAATTAAATTTTAAATCACGGAAGAAAATTAAATAATATGTGAAACACGCTTCCGCGATCCACCATAAAAACCTTCGCGATCCTAATATTAGGGTTACGACCCGAGGTTGGGAACCGCTGCTTTATAGAGTATAGCGTGTCTGCAGTGGAACGTTTGCTGCCGAAAAATGTGTATATACTTGTAAAAACTGGAGCACTGTTTCTACCCGAAAAATTGTCTACATCAGGGAAAAAAACATCTTTGTAAAACTATAATCGGTGGGGTTAATACATTGTTTGCTTCTTTAGTATTTTTTTTTAAGTTTGCAAAGCCAATTTATATAATACGTTTCTGTTAGACTTTCAATAGGTTTTTCGGGCGAGAAAAACGAATTTGTTTTTTATCGTATTTATAAAAACTTACCTGCAATGCGCAATAAAATATTATACACTCGATTTTCGTTACATGTCAGCTTACACATAACACTATACGTACGATGAGTCGTCGTCTTCATATGCTCATCATCACGTTTAAATTAAATACAGATACACGTTATTATATGGATATATGTACGCACTTCGAGGTCACACGAACGGTTTATCTTCAAAAAGAGTCTTTGTCTCTTCAACGGATTTACGCGCTATACAATATAAATACATAACAGAAGAACTATATATCTGTAGTAAGAAGTGTTTTATACAAAGCGCGTGCAGTCTCGCTTCGAACAAGGGACATGGACGACGATAGATCATCAGCTCGTGTCATTCGATGATTTCGTTAATATTTTTATGTGATGTGTGTCGTCGTATAAGCGAAATTATACAATTGTATTAGGACAGGCCAAATATGAAAAGAAAAAGAAAAATTCTAATCACAACTCAATATACGGTCATTTACTTTTTTTTTTAAGTAATGCAAATTTTTTTTACAAATCAAATGTTTAAAAATAAAAAATAAATATTAATAACAATGAGTAAGTTTACAATAATGGGCAACGATTAAATGTTTGGTGCCAATTTTTGGTATGATTGGTACTGCCCGTGCGAATTACGTACATATATTCAAACAGAACACTGTAGGCATTTTAAATGCGGAAATTAAGTTTTTAATTTTAAATTCTATTAACAGTCAGTATGCTATCCAGTCAGTATTAGGTCAGGCCATGTAGTAATCACTACCGATTCGAGAATAATAGGCGTGTCTAGAAATTTTCGCGAATCTGGCCAAGATACCCGGATCCGCTATATTTCAGCATTTTTTTTTCCTACTGTTATATACTACAAATAAATATTTTTTTAAAGTTTCAGAAGTCATTAAATGTGTGTGGACAGCTACAAATAAAAAATACGAAAATATAAAATCAAATTTTCCAAAATAAAAAAATAGCTCCTGCGCATCTCTTCCCACTCCAAATTCGTACACTGCGTTTCAAAATATAAATAGTTTTTTTATGTTTTTGCAGACTTTTGTCTATACTTTATCGATAAGTATACGTACAGACGTCGATTTCGCTTTAAAATATTTGTTGGGTATAGTACACTCGTATTAGGTATACTACTACCAGAATATAACACAACGTGTCAATGAGACAGCTATATATAAATATATATATTGTATTTATTCACTTTATTCACTTTATTAAAAAAATTAACAACAACAGTGTAAAATATATTCGGCGGCGTAGACGTGTCGACACTTAAAGCTTTAAAAACGCATAGTCATCTTATCAAAAAACCTTGGCTATTTTCATTATCGAATGAAAAAAAAAACGGCGAAAACGATTTTAATTTTTCTTCAGTAACTAATTTCGCATTTTACATTGTTTAGTTGAAGTATACAAACTGTATTATTTCCGGTACACTGCAATTCGTTATTGTATTTAAAAAAAAAAAAGATTATTAAAAACTATCGATTTTTTTTAATCAGACCGTTTCCACATCGGGTTAAATGTATTTTTTCGACTATTTAAAACGATACGCGATGTGATGTTTAAAACATTAAACGTTGTATACGATACACGTGAATATTGTCTAGTGAATATTGAAAAGAAAGAGAAACGGACCGACGAATCGAAATAATATTTGCATGAACTCGCTATGGACATATTTTATAGTTATAATACATTTTGCACATTTATATGCGCAATCACGTTGCAATACCTATGAAGTAAATGGATCCGTGTGATGTTCATCAAAAGATCGCAGAGTTAATAATACGTATTGGTAAATCTGCCCGGTAAATAACTGAATAAATTCCAAATACGAATACAAATAAATTGGCGTAATAAAAATATATTTTATACGTTTAAAATGTATTATTTGAATAATTTCATGTAAAAATCCGAGTTCATATAGATAGATATTATACATACTGAGAAAACTAAAAGAAAAATAAACCGTGCAGATCTGTTTGATTTTCATACTTGAATGCTATGTGTCCTCGTGTAAGCCCCTATTTATTGAAGTTCTGCTTTACGAAATTCTAAAATTTTGTAGGACTACTAGGTTTTCCTTTTTATACGTTTGAGCATTCGTGTAATAAACTTTTCAAGTCCAGGACTTATATATATAGTTTGACGGAATGCAAAAACGATGTGCTTCTTTTTGGCTGCTATTATTGTGTAAAAATCGAAACGAAACGATACCTTTGCTACGGTTAACTACAACAGAGCTATACGCTGCTCGTTTCACAACACGCTCCGTCGTTCTCTTTTAAACGACAGCATCCCGGTACGTGTCGGCACGTCCATCTCGAATGTAAAACTGTAAAAATATTGTAAAAAATAGCTCCTGAACGGCGTTTTCTCAAAGTAATTTTCATCGAAATCGTGTACACTCTCCGCCGCCGTTGTCGCAGCTCTTGCAGCCATGACGTGATATCCGGTTATACTCCGGAAACGCGGCAGTGTGTCCCAATGCAGCAGTCGTACACGTCCGGAACGATTTCACGCGTATGGCTCCGCGGAAGAACGATAAATAGACCACCTTAAAACAAACAACAAACAACAAAAAATACAAAGCCAATAATTTACAGGACGCGGTCGATTGTTTTACACAAATATATACACGAAAAATACACATTTCAAACGAATAAACGGTATATACGTTTCGTGGATATCGATGTACTATATACTCTGTTCCAAATAAGATACGATTCGTGCGCAAATATAGTTCGTTTTTCGACTGCCGTCGGTCGCTATCCGCGCAGACCGCGAGCGCGAACACATCTTATTCGGAATGGAGTATATAATATTATGTAGATAGAACGCGCGCCGTGCGTATCGATCAGATCAATTGTTTTTTTGTATATTCACTCGATGTAGCGAGAACGGGCAATGTGTAACAAATGGCGGAGAATCGTTTATACTTCATATACGTATACGAGTAGTACACTTCCAAATCGAAACGATGTGTCCGTTCGAATCCTTAACCATTTTCGACACTCCGTTCCCAATTGTTGCAGATAAAATCGTCACTGCAGTATATACTGAGTTCTCGTCGAACACGAATTGTGATAATATTATGTATAGTCAGGAATCCAGTTTTTGTTGCGGGCATCGGCCTTGGATCCATGTTGGTTTTCCAAGACGATCTCCATCGATGCGTCAGGTGATTTCAATAGCAACAACAACAACAACAACAATATAATCACAGGCAACAATAAATCGAGCGTAGTGTCCATATAATTATTGTCTGTCCGAGTATTGCCGAAAAAGCGTAGCAGAATATTTTTAAACAATCGCGTACTGATAATGATACGCGCGTTGTGCAGAAATTGTATTACATTTGCGGTTATATTTGAACTATAATATCGCATAATATTATATACGTACGCGCTAGGAAAACAGAAATTATTATTACAATATAAAAATAAAATATGTCGAAACGAACCGATCAAAAATATATATTATTAATGATGGTTTGTCGAGGATATGATTGGTAGGTACGTGATTGTTTATTAAACATTATATCGGCTCTTGACCGCAAATAGAAAAAAACGCAAAAAGCAAAAAAAAAAATAAAATAAAATACCAGAGAATACATTATATGATTTTTTTTCCCCTTTCGCCATAAACAGATTCAAAACTATACGAACAACTGCTCGTATATATTTTTATTACTGCACACGTCAAATATACGCATATACTCTACGGGTCGACTTTGTCGTTACATCATTTAATATAATAATAATAAACCTAGAACATGACCCGTACGAAATGAAAATTTTTAAGTAATCGCCCCAAATATGTGTTACGTTTTACTGAAGCTCGGTACAGCGAGTGTCAATTATACTGACGATTTCTTCTTTGACGATTTTATAAAAGACATATTATGTTCGTAACGTGCAGTATATGCGCGCGGTCAGGTTTTAAAATATGTACTGACGCGTATTGTATACTATTATAAGTTTTTTTTTTTAAATTCTAATCGAAGAATATTTAATATTTATAAAAAGTTTTTTAATGACGGTATCGGGAAATATTTTTTATCCGGAAAAATTTCATTTTTCTGCAATATTTCGTATACACGAGGTTAGGTACATAACCTCGTAGCTCCAAGAATCGCGCTTATGCGATGCCAATAACTACGTATGTAATAATATTATGTAGGTACGCTGTAAATACCGTCGAAAGAACAGTATTTTCAAAATTAAAAATTATTATTTACGGACTACAGTGGCTCGGAGAAAGATTTCCAGACTTATGTCAATATTAAAAACGAGATTTTTTCACGAACGTTTGGATAAATAGGTGATATTAATATGTTCAGAAGCGAAAAATATTTTAATTTTTCTTTTTCTAACCGTTGCATTATATATTGTTATACGCAGAATCAAACAGTGTTTTACAGTTCTAAAAAAAAAACGGTTCGTTTACATACATATTTATTTATTTTTTAAATATATATATATATATATATAGAAATTTCTATATAATTATTAATTTCGTGACCGGAACCATTATCCTCGCGCTGTTATATTTATTGAAATATAATACTATAGACGCATGCAGCGTTTGAAATGCGTGTGAAGATGACGTGTAGAAAAAATAATTTTTTTTTTTATTAGTCTCGATACGATTACGCACGACCAAACGAATTGGAAAATTGAAAAACTATAAATTATAAAAATCCTGCGACAGACCACGACGGGGTATTGAAGAAGAAAAAAAAACGACAGAAAAGATAAACGCGCGGGATTGTGCGATCAAATGGATAAAGGGTATCGTTATAAGATGAAAGTTAAAAAATATATAAAAAAAAATCGACTTTGAGCAAGAAAAAAAAAACCAATTAAATATATAATATTATTGTGAAACGAGATAAATATCACGTCGCGGGAGCTGTGCGAAGAAAATTTTTTTTTTTTGAGAGAAATAATAGAAATTTCAAAAACCTCGCTACCCGCACGTCAAAACCGGTTTATTCGCGAACGAAATCAAAACATTTCGAATTTAAAAAAATGTGTGTGTTTTTTTTAAACGTTGTGTTTTGGGGCCTCGCGAATCCTGTAAAAAAAAGCGGCCTTGTGGTTCGCGCGCGGGTTTCTAGTCGTCGAAGAAGAAGAAGAAAAAAAAATAATAATAATAATAATAATAATAATAATAATAATAATAATAATAATAATAATAATAATAATAATAATAATAATAATAATAATAATAATAATAATAATAATAATAATAATAATAATAATAATAATAATAATAATAATAATAATAATAATAATAATAATAATAATAATAATAATAATAATAATAATAATAATAATAATAATAATAATAATAATAATAATAATAATAATAATAATAATAATAATAATAATAATAATCCTTTTCCGTCTTCCATCGCGCGAGTATACAATACGATAGGATTATATACGATTGTATTATATAGCGCGCACGACAATTACATAATATTACTTCCGAGGGGAAGTAGTGAAGTGAAACGAGGGGAAACGAGACGCACAATACAATATTGTATTATGTCGTTGCTGCGCCGCACGCTGCTCGCGCGTCTGCGGCGTGTAATTCTTCACCGCGTCGGAATAGCGACGCATTGTTGCGACCCCCTCCTACGGTGTAGACAGCGGTTCTCAACTTTTTTTGTTTTTTTGTTACACATCGCCGCCACTGACCCTTTCGATGACGTTTTTGTTTTACCGTCTACTGGCGCGTACTTGAATAGTTAAAAAAAAAGGTTAAAAATTACGGGGAGCGAAAAATTGAAAACGCGCTGTACGGTGTCCGATCATTAGGGAACGGATTGATATGCACTAAAATCCCTCGAAAATATGCTTTAAAACATATTATAATACGCTACAAAACATGCATTTATTTTTAAATATGCGCTTAAATATGTATTTAAAATTTAATATAATTGAAAAAAATTATTAAGATCAAACAAAATTAGTAATACGCGCATTCACGTACAGTGGCAATTTATATTATCTCCGACCGATAACGACAGATCGTAATTTATTAATTTTAGACCGTAGATAAAGTCTGCTTTATTGTGCGTCGGAAAGTTGTGAAACTCGCGATTTTAAAATGGTATTTATTCAGAACCGTAATTTAACAGATTTTTATAGCTGAAATAAGAATAACGTGAAAATCTAAGTTAAAAACAAAAATATGCACTGAAAAATGACAAATATGCATTAAATATGCAAAAAAAGTTGAAAAGTTAAAAATATGCAAAATAAAATTGGTGTTTTTTTTTATAAGAATGTTATAAATCGTGCAAATTTATTGTCAGATTTCAAATAGCTTATTCTAATAAGTATATGCATTTACATATAAATCCGTTCCCTACTGATCGTATTAGTTAACGCGGTGTTATCACTCATTTATTATCATTTATATGCTGTATGCTGTATTCATAATATAATATATTATAATATATCGTATAACATCGTAACAACATTATAGTTAATCGATTGTAATTCGAATAAAATAAAATAATTGTAGTACCGTGTTGATGAACATTACGGTCAATGTTTTAAAATGTGAATACTGAAGGGCATGTATACGCGTGTAGCACCAGTAAAAAGCACACACTTGTTTTCCAATAAGTATGTAACTACACCATTTAAAATACATACGGTAAACGCATTGAATTTCTTTATAGACGTTTGATTGTGATGAACGTGAAAAAAAATTTAAACATTTATCCCAAAAACACGGTGTAGTTAAAACAAATGAAAACGCTAAAGATATAAGACGGTAAAATGTGTAAAAGACGTTTGCTCAGAAAACAAAAATATGATTGGACGTATGAAGACACATACAGTATTATATATTATAGAGATGATGTAGGTACGTACACAATATTAATTTTTGAAATAATCATTTATTTTACATTTATATTACAAACATAAATTTGATTAGACTTTGCAACACACGAGTGCAGGTTTATTGTTCAAGATCGAGACGTGCAGACAACGCAAATTAGAGGGCGAAAAACTTGACTGCAGGACGACCTCCAAAAATGGAAAAAAGAACAAAAATTGAGTAGTGATAACGCCACAGAATGATAACACCGCGTTGACTAAAATGATCGGACCGTAGCACGTTTTCAAATTTCGCTTACGGGGAGTATAAAAAACAGAAAAAAAAGATTAGGTTACCAAAATGTTTATCATTTAATAGACATTATTATGACGAATACCACGTACACCACCTCAATTAATATTCTAAAACAAAATTAGGAGGGGTTTTTTTTTTATCGTATACGATATGCATAAGAGTAAAAAAATAAAATAAAATCTCGATTTTCAAGTAAATCTTATAATATTCTTTAAAATTGAATGTGAAATTCTTTGTTGCTTATTTTGTGTGTGTATACAAGAACATCAGTCTATTCAGTCTGCGAACAGAACTCGTTTACATTCTCGTAAATCGCTATATATTTGAATATCGAGCCTATATATTATATACTTCGGTAGTTATATTTTTCAAAAATATATAGCGGTTCAGAAAATCCGTTCCCCCGCACAAATGAGTACGTACAGTGACAAATGGAAACATTATATTATACGTAATGGTCGTCCGAAAAGAGACGGGTATTCGATTTTTGTTGACATCCAAAACGAAACACACATAACGTTTATTGTCGTTGAACGCGTCTTTCATTGCACTGCGTCACTATATAATATTAATCATATCGACGAATATCGTACCGTCGACATATTCAATAAAATCTGCTTGAAATAATATTCGATTAAATTAAATTTCAATATTTAATCAAATAACGAAGGAATGAAAATTATAACAAAAAAAAAATGTCTTCGCGTACCGCCAACGAGCTTTCCGAGTGCTGCACACGTTGGGAACCGCTGCACGCTTAAGCGCGAATTACTTGGATTATAAACACTTTAAAAGATTTTATTCTTATTACTATATAAATTCGAAAGCATTTCAACGTACAAAAAAAAAAAAAAAAAATTTCAAGACTATTAGTTTTGAACGAACGTGATTTTCCACAAAAAAACATTTTGTCGAAAAACTATTGAAATGTTTATTATACAAACGATTTTCAAGACGTTTTTTGAATATTTATATAATTAACGCGTGCGTCTGACATTGTATTAAATTTTTAAGCCTTAAAACCGAAAAATCACATCATTTTTTTTTTTTTTGAATTAAATACCTCAAAATCTATATGATAAACCGTTACAAATATAGCGCAAAATTGAAGGAAATTTGTTTCGAAAAATTTTTGTTTTCCCTAGTATAAAGTTACGGCGTATATTTCGAGTCTCAATAACCGCATTGTATAGTTTCGAAATACCGAATAGAAATAACGTTGATCGATTTTCAAAAGAAAACTCGTTTTTTCGGTAATTTTTCGGTAATTTTTTTTTTTTTTTAGGTGCATGTGAGAAAATCGAAAAATATGACATCTTCAAAGTACCGGAGTGCGATTACCTATTGCGGAGAAACGAAATATACGTGATTGTAAATATCCGGAGCATCCAGGCGGTTGCCCGGGGCGCCATTTTTATCGGGGCGCATCAGGGCCCCGGACAGACGAGCAGCGAAAGCCGGACGTTTTTGTTGGGAACATTTGATTTAAGGGGATTGGAAGCGTCAATTTATTAAGGGGTCGTGTATAGGCAATTTAATGTTTTGGGCGCGTTACGCAGTGTGCTTGTGTGAAACGTAAATGATTGTTAGTGTGAGTACGCACTGTCGCCTCGCGTGGCTATATGGGATATTCTCGCACGCGCACGCACATGTCAGCATTATTCACGACTACTGTTTGAGATTCAATATGAAATCGTACTTCCAACGTACCGATCGATCTATTGGTGCGATAAGAAATTTGAAAACAGATTTGAATTCCTCGTGAATTTTACTACAAAACGACTTTCTCACTTTTTTTATTTCTTTTTTTTAAGACCTTCAAAAATGAATTATTAACAATTTTTTTTTTTTAATTTGTTCGGTTAATTTTTTTAAGGGTTTATGAAAAAAAAATGGAAAAAGTGGGAAAGTCGTTTTGTAGTCAAATTCACGAGGAATTCAAATCTGTTTTCAAATTTCTTATCGCACCAATAGATCGATCGGTACGTTGGAAGTACGAAACGTCTATTTTGCTATGTTTCATGTGTGTAAGACAAAGAGAGAAAACATCCGCTTCCAATCCCCTTAACAATGAATGAACACGTTCGTCGCGTCATATCTCATGGAACTATCAATATAGTATTTAGTACGTTGAACAATTTTTTTTTTAGGGCGCCTTATAAAAATTTACCCGGGGCGCTATAATGTCTCGGGCCGGCCCCGAGTACAATTTTCGGGCGCGGACGTTTAAAAAAAAAACGCGTATCATTATAATCCAAAACGAGACCTGCAGGTACGTAAACGGGTATTTTTTTACGCTTTTTCAGTAAAAAGAATAGTGTGACCCGCGGTGCAGGGTCACTGCTATACACGCGTGACTCGCCGTCATTGTATCGTAGCACGTATTGCGTTCAATAAAATATTTTCTACAGAATATTGTAAATTAAATATTTAAAATAATTATAAAAAAAATATTAAAGCGAAATTTCTATCGGGGGTTTTTTGTAAAACGTTTGATTTTCTCCGAACGCGCGTGTTGAGAACCGCTGGTAACGGAGAACGCTCGTGCCAGGCAACGGACGAGCAACCGCCGCCGTTGCCCGAACGACGAAACGGGTTCGGTCGACGACCAGAGCGCGAGTGATGAAGAGCGCACAGCGCGGCGACGGCGACCGCGCGCGGATTCCCATTGTGTGTGTGTGTGTGTGTTGTTCGCGGCCACTGTTGCCGCGCGAAGCCGAACCGGTCGGTTCAAGGTCTGTGCTGCTGCGAGCTGACCGAAGACAGGGCTGGACAAAGTGGTCGCGCGCAGTCCGACCGCAGACGTCGTCGGCGGCGGTCTTGAAATATTATTATTTTTTTCTGAAATTTTTCCCCGAACCCGGGGGAGAGACGCGCCGTCGACGTATAGTACTTTGCGCGCGCGCGCGCGCGCGATCGACAAAGTGCGCGTGGATTTTTTTAATTTTTTTAATTCGTTGTCTGTCACACGATTTTTTTAACGCGCCGTACAGTTACCGCGCCGGAAAAGAAATAGAAAACTTCGAAGGTGTGTCACCGCGGTTGTCTTCGGAAGTCCGTCCGCACCACCGACGACTTCATAGCCGCAGCAGCGCACGGTCCGCAGGCTCGTGCAGACTCCGCCGCCGGGACGGGTAAATTTTTAAAATTTTTTCACGTGTAAACATCGGCTGTTACGGCGGTACGTGGGTAAATAATATATCGGGAAACGTGTAAGCTATTTTCGTGACGACTAGGCAGTCTTGTAAAGTATTCGAGTAAAAGTATTCAAATACTTTTATGGTACTCAAATACGTATTTCAAATAATTTTAATAAGAGTATTTGTAAGTAGTATTCTAAATACTTTTTTTAGAGTATCTGTATTTAAAATCAAATACGTTTTTTAAATCTTTTTTTAGTGACACGAACTAATATAATGAAACAACATTTTCGTAATTTTTCGTAATAATTATATTTATGATAAGTCGGCAAACTATTTTGGTCGTGGATATCGTCGTTCACTGATGGTTTTTCCGTTCAATTCGATGTAGGTAAACCCGATTATTTTTTTTTTATAAACCGATTTATGTGTTATCCCCGGTCGCGACAGGTAGAAGAATTCTATTAGTTCTAATAAGAGTCTAACCATTTGTAAAACGAATGTTAAAAACAATTTAATTACAAGTATTTGAATGTATTTGTAAACACTTTTACTAAGTATCTGTATTTATACTCGAATACTTTTCTTATTAAATATTTAAATACTTTTAAAAACAAGTACCCGTATCTGTATTTGAATACTTTTAAAAAAGTATCTTTTACAAGACTGCGACTAGGTAATAATAAATGGTTATTAATATTGATTAATTTACACGCAATTGTAAATCGCGTGCGTGATGTGTGTGAGCTGCTGTTGACTCACAGCCGTCCCAAGGAGGGGGGGGGGCAAATGGGGCAAGTGTCATAGGGCGTCAAAAGTATTATGAATGCACGGGGCGTCATAAAAATGAACGACAAAAAGAAAAAATTTTTGTTGTTTTATTTTAGATATTAATTTCCCTTGTATCTATATGATAATTTCGAGGATCAGTGTATTTACTCAGAGCCGTCTTAAGGTTACGCGAGGCCCAAGGGCACAAAGTATTTAGGGTCCTTTGAATACTTAAATGATGATATATTCATATATATATATATAGGTACATATATGTATTTTTAACGCATAATATAATATTATATTAGATATTAAAAATTATACTTTATTAATAAAAACTAAAATGCTAATTTTTATTAGAATCTCTGTTATTTTATTGTTTATCGTGATAATTTCGGTATGTTAATATTTAAAAATTTTAATATATATATATATTTTTTTATCATTCGAAATTTTTTTTTTTTTAAATATCGAAGTAAAAAAAAAAAATTAATATGTGTATTATTTTGTAAATAAATTGGGGGCCCTTAGATTTTGGGGGCCCCGGGCCCGGGCCCTCCAGGCCCATGCCTTAAGACGGCACTGTATTTACTATTTAAATATATACAATTATGTAATTAGATATTAAGTTAGTTGTAATTTTTTTTTTTTTTGGGGGGCGTAAAATATTATTGCCCTAGGGCGTTATTGGTGCGGTAAGGACGGCACCGGCTGTTGTCACGACAACTAAAACAGTAATATTTATTCATCGAAATTACTTGGAATAAAGATACCAATATTCACAAATCCCAATCACAATTATTCCGTTCCATTTTTACCGCTCACGCGACGTTCACGCGTTAATGTCTCGAGTATTAGCAGACTCGTTTTTTTTTTTTTTAACTTCGGGACCGGATCGGGACATTTTAGCCAAATCGCGGAGAAACGTTTTAACGGCCCAAATAAAATTTCTGATAAATTATATAGTTAGCGTTATTTTTGCCGTAAGTTGATTCTTTTTTATATGTCGTTTATGAGCCGTTTTTTTTATATGTCTCTACCGGAAATTCTACCAGAAGGAGTGCTCCGATCTTTACAGTGACAGTTTGTTTCCGGTAGCGAATTTGCATCTAGTCGGTACTGTTTAGAAAGGTCTTTTTTTTTGATTTTCTCAAATGCGCCTAAAAATAGAACTGAAAATTTACATATAAAAACGGTAAAAAACGCGATTTCGTCGAAATCGATTATCCTATTGTTTCTTCGTGACTATATAATGGGTATGGAAATTTCGAAATATTCACGAAACGTGTAACTGTTTATTATATCGAGGAAAAAAAATTTTCAAAAACTTTTTTAAAATTTTGCACTGTTCATATAGCAATTATATAGGTTTTGAGGTATTTAATTCGTAAAAATAGTTAGGTTCTGTCGTAAATATATTACACCGGAGCTCCGCTCAGAATCGTTTTATCGAATGCAATGATTTATCGTTGCTTTTAAATGTAGGTATATAGTGATAACAACAAAATCTAAATTCTTTATCCAAGTAATTCACTCATGCGACAATCACAAAACCCTATGGCTCGTTACCTTTTTTTTTTTTTCTTGCATTTTAGTTTTTAAACGATTTTATTGAACACCAGCCCAAATCAACGGTAAGATAACGGCCCTTCGTGCTAAACACTATCGCACACCACCCCCTCCAATCCGGCCCTGTAGAGTATTATATGTACGACGCGTGTATATATACATAACCTACATTTCGTGGTGTCACCAACAATTTTTTTGAGCTTATTACTGAATCGTCCGCGTTGCTCCTGCAGAAATCGCGTACTTTATATACTGTTCTTCGTCGCAATAATTGCCGAATAATTAAATTAGAATTACGTTTATTTCATCATTGATTTTCATAACATTTTTTTAATAAGAGAATACGCGACGTATTATATATAGGTGCGTTTTTTTTTTTAATTCGTCAAGAGCAGGACCGACTCGAAGTATATAGGCGAGCTGCCTAGAGCGGCACTTTCGAAAGATCGACGTTTTCAACAACAAAAAAAAAGCGATTCTTAAATTTTTTTGTTTTTAAGATTTCTATCAAAAATATTAGAAAAAAATTTTTTTTAATTCCACCAAATACCTACCCGTGTGTGTGTACATATATTATTGTCGTGTTAATTAATTAATTAGCCAACAGTCGTATCGAGTAAACGCAGCTGTATTCTAGAGATCGTGTTCATTTTTGATGAAAGTATATTTTGATATTGAATTTCTCGAGTATCCCTCTGTTCCATTTATATAAAATCATGCGAAAATGGATTAATTTGTATTAATAAGAAATAATACCCTGCGGTCCATATCGTTTTTAACACCGTATCAGCTATAAATGTCGATGATGAAAATTGTTCTTTGGTAAAACAAAAAAAAAAAAATAACACGTATTTTTCTAATATTAAGTTTTACAAAAAAAAAAAAATGGGGAGGTAAGTCCTTTTTTGAATTTGTATGCGGCGGCCGCGTGTAAAATTTTCATAGGAGTTGAAAAATTTGATTTTGCCTATAGTAACCTCTGTTTTTACCGGCGGAGTACGATTGCGCGCGCTCCTTTTCGATGGTACCTTTTTAGATGTACGATTGCGCGCGATTCATAATTTGTATTTCTACGCAACGTTGCCATCCCCGCGGCTTTGCCGATACTAAACTTTTACATCGAATCAGAATTATCTATTTTGAAAATTCCCATATAGATACGAATATACTATAGTCGTGCATGATGTACAATGTACCGTAATTTTTACAAATTATAATATTATTATAATAATTTTAACAAAGTGTCCGTAATTTTTAATTATATTTTAACATTTTACATTTTATATTTTAATCCACTTTCTTGTAAAGAAAATTTTTTTTATTTAATTTATATATATATATATAGATATATAAAACGATTTTTTTCTAATTACAAATTTACCATTTAAAAATTAAAACGTTGTTGTAATATTTATAATAATAAACTCGGCAACGTCGCTTTCCATTTCGCGCGCAATTGTACGCCTTTGACGGGTCAAAATCGTGTTCTATTTGTTATTCTGCTACCGCGCGCAATCGTATCGCGCCCGTTTTTACTTGAACCGGGCCTGGTTAAGATGGTTTTGAGAATTAAGAGTTTGAAACGATAGAAACGCGTTAATTACAACGCAACTGCAGTTACCTGCGTACATAACAATGGTAATATTTTTTTCTCATCGATAAAATCGTGTTTTTTTTTTTGATTGGATTATTCAATACAAATCAGATTATAATTGAATTCATATTAGTAATATCTGTTTTTGTTTTGTACATTTGACCGAATGCTGTTGCGACGGATTTAGTACCTATGCGAAATCTTATATATTATTATTTCACGTTGTTGTCGTAATCCACATTTGTCGCGCGCGTGGGATCGCGTACCTTTCACCGTTGTGTTTTGCGAACAATATATTCTTAGATCGTTACTGCTATTACGTTGGTGTCTGTATTATTATAGAAAACCAAATAAATTATAATAATTTCATTATTGGAACAAAATAATACACCTTAGAGGATTCAGATATGTGTCAAAGACACACTGCGCTTAACGGTTATCATGGTATTTGATCGCGTTCACCCGCTGCACAACGTCGGATTGAACAATTTTTTCATTACAATAAACGAACGAGTGAAAAATCACTGAAATAAATATAATAATTACTCGATATGTATGTGATGATTTTAAATCTGTATGGGGAAATCGCATTTTTGCGAGAATTGTCTTTTTTTTTTTTCAAAGAATTATCTTTAAAACTCTTTCTCTTTAACAAGCCCTTTTTTAAAAAAAACATTTAACCCCCGCTATGATTTTCGCGTACCTCCTCCCATTTGAGGTTCGATGCTATACGGATCTTCGGGCAAAATTTTCTCGAACCGCAGCTGGTAAACCAAAAGTAGCTTTATATAGATCATTCAGGCCCTTTGATGTCAATACCGATTTCCTCCACTCTTCCCTATTAGGTCTCAACGTCAATTCGGTCGTATTTCTGCTATGTCTCTTTTGATTAGGACGTGAACCGTTGTATCGCGGTCTACCGCGCTGTCTTTATAAGTCGTTTACTGTTTCGATTGAACTCTACACTGTCGGCACTCCAGGTGTGACCTACACTCCACTCCGGTTTTGCACCTTTTATAAATTGAACTATATACTCCCTTTTCCATGCAATCGTTTCGGCCGTTCGTTTGATGTTCCCTCTTGACCGCCACGGTTACACAGATGGAACCGTCGATTTTCCTTATATAGCACCTTTCAAATATATTTTTAGTGTATTCTCGTCTCCTACTGCAGTTACAGCTACTGCAAGTACAACACGCCTATGACACATCTGGTCTGAAATGTGCAGTATAATATAGGTTCGTATATACTTATGAATTACAGTAGTATGTGAACGAAACACGTTATGTCGAACGCTCGTGCGCGCCCCGAAAACTGCGAGATTACCGTATAGAAAATTATACGCGCGTAGGCCGTTGATCCGATTTCCAACACGTTCTCCACGAGACAAATATTACGGTATAATTTAATATTTTAATGGGTTAAACGACGAAATGAACACAATAGATACGACAGACACTCATCAGCGGCTGCTCCCACACCACTCGACTCGGTCGTACTCCATACTCGACTGTCCGGACTCTATTGCACGCGCAGATGGTTACTGGATTCTATTTTTTTTTTAATCATTTTTTTTATTATTATTATTATTGAAACGAATAGACAAACACGGTATTATTGACGGTCCTAAATCCGTGACGACGGACGAACAATCGGTTTTTTTTTTTTGTAAGTGATTTTGAATATATACGCGCGGTTCAACGTTTTCGAATGATGCGTTTGATTCTGAGCGGTTTCTAGAAACTATTGCGGTTTTACAATTTATTCGTTTTAAAATTTTTTTTTTCTGAGCTTTTCGATAGGCAAAATAGTGCTTCGATCAGTGGCGTAGCGCACCGAATGTTTTTAAGAAGCTGGATTTTAGTCGGGTGGGTATAATGTCGTGTAAAAAAAAAAAAATTCGATTCTCTAGTATTGATGAGAAAAATACTGCAGTAAAAAATACAAACTTCCCCGATTTTGCTTTGATTATTCTCCGTCTATTTCTATAGCTATTCTCGATTTCGTGCATGAAGTTTTGACAAAATTTTAGTTTCGGTCCCCCCCTCAAAGTATATATAGCATCTTCACGGAACATTTGCTACCGGAAAATGGGTATGTGTACTTGTTAAGAGCATTATTTCTACAAACAAAAAAAAAAAAAAATGTCTACAGAAAAAGAAAAAAAACATAATTGTAAAATTAAACTTGGTGGGATGGGTCATTAGTACATTGTTTGCTTCATTAGTTTTTTTGAGTTCGCGATGCCACTTGCTTCGGATATATTACTATATACGTGATCACAAATTCCATGCTTAGATTAGCAACCGCGAATGTGTACAATTTTAAGAGTTTATTTGAGAGAGAGAAGAGAGAGAGAGAGAGAGAGAGAGAAAGAGTAAAAATAAAATGAAGTAAACTCAATCGTAAAAATAAACAAGTATTCATCCTAAAGGATGCGCGCGGGTGTTTTCATGATATTCATTTCGAAAAATATGAAACAATTAATTCATATTTATAAACATATTGTACACCATTCTTTCATATAATTGTGTACAATAATATATAACGAGAAAAACTTACAAAACATTTAAAAATTATATATTTGAGCTTTTACAGCAAAATATAAACCATCGAGGCACCATATATGGCCGCGGAGAAATAATTCGCGAGACACTATACACGTCACGAGCGCGCGTATAAAAAACAGTCGCTATTCCGATCTCTGCTGCAGTACATCAAAGCGAGTAAATAAATTATTATGCTCGAGATGAAAACGAAAACGAATAGTAGAATTCACAAGGTTTTTTTTTATATATAATAATATGACGCGCCAACGGCGGCTGTGTAGTGCAGGTCAGAAAAATCTGTGTATATTTTATTTTATTTATTTTTTATTATTTTATTTTTTGTAAAAGTCAACGAACGAACGAAAATGGTTTTGGACGTGGAATTTATTTTATTATTATTATTATTATTTTTTTTTTTTTTTTATTTTTTTTTTTAGTAATCTAAATAATTTAGTATATCTCTGTCTTAACAGTACCGACTTTTGTCATGTGAGTTGGTCCAGTTATGTTAAGTTTATGCTCCATTTTCGTCCCCCCCTTTGGACATCGTGTATAAGGCTGGAATTAGTGCTCGACCGACAGTACGCGCTGATCAACGGTCGTTATCGAGCGTTTAATGCTTAGCTGACGACAAAATCAGTCGGTCGTGTACAGTGTAAACGATAAATAAATAGTAAACGTGTAAAATAAAAGAGTAAACGAGTGTCCTTACGTTCATTTCATTTCATTGAAATACGCGAAATAATAATAATAAAAAAAAAAAAAATCATAATCATAAATATTGTATACGCGCCTACTAACGATCGCTCGGTCAGCGTGACACTAAAACACCGACATAGCGCGTCAGCCGACCGTAATAAAACGGGAAAAGAAAGTAGTCACCAGATAGCGCTACGACACACCATAAAGGGCGTGGCAGAAAGGCGCTTATAAATAGCGGTCCGAAACCATCGGACCGCTCAGTGTAGTGACGGCGGTCAGACGCGAACAACGTAGTTCGCGTCTGACGGCGGTGTGTGTGTGAGATTGACCGCTATTTATATGCGCCTTTCTGCCACGCCCTGTATGTTGTGCCGTAGCGCTATCTGGTGACTATTTTCTTTTCCCGTTTTATTGTTATTTCGTTTACGTTCCACGCGCGTTGTTCTTCCTTTTTCTACATCTGCATTTCGTCTCGGTACATTAATAGATCTTCCTTCTTGGTTATTACTCGTCGATGTGGATACTTCATTGGCAGGGGGGTTGGCTCCATTTTCGCCCTCCCTCCTTGAACATCTTGTATAACCTCCACTGGCTTAAGTATCACATAAGAAATATTTGCAAATGCTGTAAAATTCCAATCTCGGTAATTATGATATTATAAAAACAAAAACGAGCGGTTTGTTCTGGAACGCGTTGGAAAAGGGCTCTAAGAATTGTCCGTAAAACAATAATTAAAATTACGTTGTCCGGCCGGTGTTTCTTCGCATAAATTCTGTTTAACTACTCAATTGACCATACATTGCTTATGAGAGTCAATTCTATCAGAGACTTAGGAGTATTACTTGACTACAATTTGTCTTTCTCCACACATAAATTTCTTTACTAATAAAGCCTTTAAAATGTTAGGTTTCATTTACAGAAACACAAAAATTTCAAAACATAAACTCTATCAAGTTATTATACTTCTCACTTGTTAGGTCTCACTTAGAATTTGGCTCTATAGTTTGGTCACCAAATTACGCTCAATATATTAACCAGGTAGAAAATGTTCAATACAAATTCATAAAATTAATTTCTAATAAATTTAATTTAGCTATTGACCGAGACTCTTATCACCTGCAGTCTACACATTTGGGTATGGCTTTATGCGAATTAAGAAGAAAAGTTGCGGATTTGATGTTCTTATTCGATTTACTGAATGGCAATATAGATTCATCGAACTACTTTCTCTGGTTGGATTTAACTTTAGAAATTATGCTACGAGGTCACCGTATTATTGAACGGAAGGATTATTTCAATGTATTAATTTGCGTTCGTTCGGTACACGACGCGTGCAGGTGTTCACGTGCCACGTGTGTACGCGACCGTTACGGTTAACCGCGTTTATGCAAAACACGCGTTACGTTTCGCGTCGTCCACACGGCACGCTATACGCACTTTATTTAGATAATTTATTATTAATCTGTTATAACATAGGTACGAATAAAACGTGCGTATATAACAGTATTATAACAATACAACGTCTATAAAAATGTGATTTAATTGAGCGTTCGTGGAAACGGCAATACGCGGTGTTCGGTGGAATGCTCAATGTAAAAGGGAATTTGTGGGGATAGTAACGGATAACTCAGATTGACTTTAATAATGATAATAATAATAAAAAAAAATGTAAAAAATAATAATATATATAATAACAAATATAAAACTGAAACAAGCAGGAGCGGAGTGGAAACTAAATTCAGGCCGGCACCACACACTTACTAAAAAAAAAAAGATATTCTCTGTTTTATTTTTCTTTAATAGCAATTCCTCCACTTCAAAGACATTTTTCTCATTAGTCTTTAAAACAATATCGTTGTTAAATTCTTTAAGTATAAAACTCTACTAGGTATAAACTATAAATCATAAAAAAAACAAAACAAAACAAAACGAGCTGGTTTGAAAAAAAATGTTTAACACCAGGCCATCTGGAAAACTCCCATTTTCCAGACCGTTCATTCCGCCACTGGGAACAGGAACGTTTTTCAATGAATTTAAAAAAAAAGTTTAAATACTTTAAAATATTGTTGTATTTCATAGAAATTGCCTATTCAGAACCCCTTAAAAGCGAGTGAGTACAGTGCCCTGGACGACTGAGCGGAACCGGTCGGGACGGTTATAGAGCGTAATAAATTATAAAATTCATATTCGTAGTTAATTATAGTTCGTCATAATTTACATATATTTTTTATTATTATTATTATTAAAATTAATTGACTGTATACAATTTTAGATACTTCGTTATAATAAGCTATAAATAATACACGGCGTTGCCGACAGACAATTCGTATGCGCGCCAGTAGATTCGGTTGCAGCATTATTGATTATCAGACATTGTAATATTCGGTCAAATCCCATTGTTGTACGCGCGTTTTGTAGATTTTAATCGTTCGATGAGATGACAGAATTAACGGGGGAAAAAAATTATTACAAACATCCGTTATACGACGTGTCCATCTTTCGGTGAGGTCATATAAACGCGTTAAAAAATAATACGTTGAGGTCAAATACTCGCACTGGACGTCCGTATGGAAACCGCTTATTTTATATAATATTTTAATATTTAATTAAATATCGAAAAAATAATGGGATGTTAAACGTTTTTTTTTTTCAAAATTTTACGCCTTATCAGACTCGGGTAAAATATTTTTTAAAAAAGTTTTCGAATACATATTCCGAATATTTCGGGAAAAAAGCGTTCGGAATATGTATTCGAATACTTCACAACAATAGTATTAACTAAGAATACATCACAAAAAGTATTTCAAATAATTTTAGAACGCTTTTTTTCCCTACTACTTTTCAATAATACGAATATCAAATATAGTTATTATTATTTAATCGAATATAAACGACCATCAACGGTTTGGAGGGAATAATAGATATTTAGTTTTTTAACTGTTCTCAAATAGAACCTCCCTATTTAAACGATCATTTTTTTTTTAAACATAGTTTTATGGTCGAATAAATTTTTTCAATATATATATTATTTATAGTAAAAATTAAAAATAATACAGAACTACAAACATTACGATAACGAAAAATTCGTATACAAACGCGTTTGAAATATTATAGCGACATAGTACTTTATTTTTCGGACGCAAAAAATGGGGAAAAAAACATTATTTTCCTTTTCATTTTATGTACGGGTGTAAGATTGTCCATTATATATAGTAACTTACAGAAAATTATTACAAGAAAACACACAAATCATAGTATTAATAAATTTGTTATTAAAATAATATAAATAATATATGGATATGTCTTATGGCTGGGAGTCGTTCCGAAAATTTGTTCGACACCGAAAATGTTACCATGATGACGTCATGAACGAAACCGTTGCTAGGCAACCGTTGCTACGTAACCGACGCCATACAAAGCGTTGCTATATAACCGTTGCTATTCTGACATTCCAATTAATTGATTAAATTCAGTAGCCACAAGACATATCCATGTACCGATGTATTTGTAGATACTTTGATTTTTTTTTTTTTCGTTATATAATCGTTTAACATATAATATGTCGTATAAATATTTAAAATTCAGAATTCATACATTTTTATAAGCGCATTTGGATCGTTGAGTTTAAATAAAAAATGGATGCGATTGTAATTACGGACGTAAAATATTGCGTAGTGTATAATGGGTCATCGCAATCCCATGGACAATTTATGGCGGCGTTTATATTTTATTTGGGACGCGATTCGCGTGCGCTGTGTTTGCAAATCTGCGCACGACGTATTAATAAAATAAGTTAATTAAAAAATTGTTGTAATTATTATTATTATTAATGCGAATGCGAGAACGGGTGAGAGGTTTTTTTCTTCTCATTACTATACTCTCCGCTTAAAATAATAATAATAATAATTTTACCGATTAACCGCTGGTGCCTATAATAAATTATTACTGCACACGCATATTATTGTACGAGATAACGGTCCGTAACGTGATTTCAGCTTTCCACCGTCAGGATTTTGTAATCGTCTAAATAATATCGCACAGGATACACAGATGACTTGTGGCCGCAGTCGTCTGCAGCGTATATATATGTAAAATATAATTTAGTGCGACCACCATTCGTTATATAAAATCGCCGCGAAAATCGTTTCTTTCTCGAATTACGGCAGGTCCTTCGAACCGAAATTTCGCAAAAAAAATTAATAAAGACCGAAAAACCCTTGACACGATTACTGGCGCTCGATATTATATTATATATTATTATGTGTTGCCCCGGTTTTTCGCTTCGAGTCCGCATACGCGCGACCGAGGTCGTTCAGAAACTATAACGACTCCGACGATTATACAGTTATAACCGCAGAAAAAAAATTAATAAAAAATTATGTATAAAACGTGGAAACAATAAGTTTTTTCGTTCTTTTTTTTTTTTTATATAATACTATTCTTTTTGTTTGTCGTCGGTACAGTATTTTTCTCTCGGGTTTCACGATGACCTAGTCTCCACACGAAATCACCGTCGCCGACGACGAAACGAACAACAACAACAATGGGGCGCTTGAAGGAAATAATATTTTTTTAAGGAAATCCGTGAGAAAGTTCACGTCCGTGTGTGTGGTGTGATGCAGCCGAGACGAATATAAATGTCTGGTAAATTTATGCGCACGCACAACGTAAAAAAAAAAAAAAATACTTGTGTACATTATAACGTGTCGTCCACGTGTTCGCGTAACCAGTGCTTGAATTGGAAAAAAAAAATTACAAGGCGGACTTAGAAGTGTAGAAAAAAAAATATGCGAGTCTCTGAAAATTTTAATGTCTTGAAAATTCGTATAATAATAATTGACCATTTTTTTGTTTTTTTTTATATAAAAATTAAAAACACATCGTACAATAAAAACAATTGTTAAATATGTCCATAAAATGTTTGTACGAATGGTGTGCAGAGTCTTGTTCGTTTCGTTTTGGACAACTCGTTTCGTCTGCACTTCTTTCATTCCCCTTAATCCACAATGTGTACTAGTCTGGCTTAAATAATTCAACGGGAGGTCCAACACAACAACAACAAAAAAAAAGAACACTAAGGATATTCAATACGTTCAAAAGTCAATTGGCGACGGTGATGGTATATATCCTTTTAGTTAAACCTTTCGGTCACTGTGTGATTTTTGAGCTCTTTAACCGCGTTTACGCGAACTCAACTGCTGTATTCGAGTCTTGTTAACAATAATTCGTTTTATAATTTCTTACGACAACTACCAGGTGTTTTGGGAAATATATAAACGTAAAAGGTGAGACCAGACTGCAGCACGTGGATAGGGAGAGGGCTCAAGGGGCCGAAGCTCTTCTCGAATTTCACAAATTCTAGCAGAGTTGTGCTTTTCTACGAGAAAGTCTTTTTAAATACATTTTTCATTTCAATGAATGTGAATTTTTTTATTGTCGTCAGCAAGTGTATGATTCTTTAATTGTTTGACTTTTAAAGGCCCCCTCGAAAATAATTCCTGTCTACGGATTCCTGGGCGGGACGAAATAAAAGCGCGTAAATCGGTACATGAAGTCATCCAAACGTTCTGATATGTGAGGCGTGGATGAGCGTTAGACTCTTTGTTTGGAGACCGTATATTTATACAAGAACGTTCATCCGTTCAAACAAACGGACACTGAGGATGTTTGCCCGTTCTTTCGATTTGGCTTGCGTCAACAGTTGGTTACGAGAAAACGCACCAAAATATCGGTAAAAAAAAAGAAAATATATACAACGGATTTAATCCGTTTCCGTACTCTGTAAATGACCGAATATCCATGTATAGTGGATCGCAGAAAAAGGAAGTTAAAGGAAGGCCTTCAACTCCGACTCCGACTAAACCAAAAAAATATAAACATAATATCATTCGTGTAATTGGTAGTATGACACATGACCGCCTTAATCACTTGCCGATTTTCGAGGACTGCGGGACACAGTCAATGTGCAAACTCTGCAAAATAACTAAATATGATATTATATATATATATATATATATATATAAAGAATTATTTTAAGTGTTTTATTGCATTTATATTAACCAATAAGCGCGGCGTCGAATAAAATAATATTACGCGTGTATTTGTTTTATAATAAAAAAATGTTTTCAAGAGTTTAAATAACGTTAGTTACGCTTTCGTACCTATATTATTATTATAGACCGTTGAGTCACAACGTCCTTCTGGCAGAACAAATTATAATATGTAAGTCTCTCGAAAATTATGAAATTAAAAAAAAAAAAAAATTGTTTTTTTCTCTTGACTTTTTTTTTATATTGTTCTGTTTACTATAAATTTAACATAATTTCAAGTTGAAAATTGTCAATCTGTGACGGGGAGCGTTTTAAAATATAATAAATTATTATTTATATATATTAAAAAAAAAAAAAATTAAAACATTTTCGACCGTGCTGTATATATATATATATATATGCATATATGTAGGTAACGTGAATTTTATTATTTGTTTTATTTCGTTATAATATATTGACTCGCGTGTCTGGTGGCATTGACCAAGGTTGTCCGTTAACTGTAATGTCGGGATGTAATAATACCACGTCATAAAAAAACATGCGAGCGCCGTGAACGTATTGCGAATGGCCTCATTATGTATTGTATAGTGTACGATTATACAGTTCCTCTACCTATTGAGTCACCGTCACCGCAAACGTTTCCCCCGAGCTGAATGACCGCGGGACCGCATCATATAATATATTATATTATAATGTCGACTGTGCACAGCAGTAGAGGTCGTCAGAAGGGGGACGGAATTTTGAATGTCTTTAATCAAATCACTTTAAATGGGTGATACGTTTTTATTTGAATTTTTTTTTTTCACGGCGGCGAATAAAAATTATACTTATAGTGTAGAATTTGAATTCTATTAAACACACATTATGTACACGGTTAAACGTGGGCTGTATCCTTTGCCAGCGACTGTAATATTATATAGTTTAATAAGGCGTGTATATATTATAAACTGTGTAAAAATGTCAATATCTTACTTGCATATTAAAAGATTAAAAAAAAAAATTTAACAAATAATTTAAATATTATTCAATATTTTATGCTCGTAATGTATTTGTGTATTATATATTAATTTAAACGTTTTAGCACGGATAAGATAAAACCAGATGGTTCACTTTTTAAAATTTCCTATTCAGCCCATGATGTAATTCTCAACAATGTAAACAAACTAAAACCCTCCTGAGATCAGTGTCATCACTGAGAGGGAAAAAATTTTTTTTTATGAGTTCCTTAAATGTACATCACTGATTTTTACTGTTTACTATGCGCTTCGCTATTTTACAAACGCCCGCCGCCCATACTCGTTCAGTCGTTCACTTGCAATTTGTGTTTTTTCCGACCTAACACGTGTAAAACACATTCTAGCGTAGGAAAATATTTTTAATAATGAGTAAAGGAGTCGCTACTTAATACTTCTTGAAGTGTAAATAATAAATTTTATAAACATATTGTCATATTGAGCATATAAACTTATATAAGAAAAAATATCATTTATTCCGTGAGTTAAGAAGATAGGTGTAGATAAAATATTAACCCAAAGATAATCGCCGACCAACCAATATATAAGAGCTACGAAAATTTTAGCTAATTTGCATTGACCACACGACACATTTACTAAAGTTATTAGATACAATAATAACATTGTTGTAGAAAAATATGTACAGTAATTTAATATATCGTATGTGCACATACTGATCACAGAAGGGTCGAATTTTTAGTAAATCAAAAAGTGAACCATCTGGTTTTATCTTATCTGTGCATATACTAAAGTTATTAGATACAATAATAATATTATTGTAGAAAAATATGTACAGTAATTTAATATATCGTATGTGCACATACTGATCACAGAAGGGTCGAATTTTTAGTAAATCAAAAAGTGAACCATCTGGTTTTATCTTATCTGTGGTTTTAGTTTGGAAAATATTGGTTGACCGCGTACTAAATTCGTACGGCATCGGTAGATCGTAGATTTCGTATAACTATAAATAAAGATGGAAACAATTAATAGACAATACACGTGTGTAATGTTTAATGATTCGAAATTATTTATTATTTCTTTATTTCCGTATACAATTAAACCGGTACGTCTTTTTATTTTCTTTGGCAAACCCGTTTACCATATCATGCACGCTGAAAGCAATATTTTACGGATAAGTCCGGAGTGCGTCCAGTCGAGCGTTACGTTGTTAAAATGAAAAAAATCGGAAATACAATTGCAATAGTTTTATCAACCCTTCTCCAATTCGAGTATACTTAGCCACGTCTTCGATATATAATAAATTAAAAGCAAGCAAACACAGAATTATTTCAAATATGTATCATTATTATATGCAGTCTTGTAAAAAATACTTTTAAATACTAGTGTTTGTATGTATTTCTTATGCGAATATTTTTTAAAAAGTATTTAAATACAGTATTTTTTACAAGACTGTTTATATTATTGCGATTCTCGAGACAACAAATCAAACAATAATCGAAATCTGTAGCTAAATTTTTACTTAAAATTTAGAAGTGACTGTATAGTTATGTTTACATATATTAAAACGGTAAAAATCAATATGAAAAAACAGTAATAATAGATGAAAACTTTTGGATTGTCCTTTCCGTTTCTTAAACCCATAATATTCTGAGGTACAGATGGTTTCGGAAAAGTTTGTCGAAAAAGCGAAATTGCGTGATAATTTCGATTTATTTCACTGCGAAGTCGACTGATTGAGGTTATCATTAATGCCGATTGCAGTTTGCAAACATTAACGTTTGTATTGAGCGATTATTATCGTTGCTCGAACATCAAAGGTTTGAATCATCAACAACCTTATTATCCAAGAGTGGAGTGCTGAAACTCTGTGTACTATAATGTTCTATACGCAGTTACAGTACTCGGTTTCGGAATAAAATTCAACGAATACAATAATTTAATAGAAAAAAAAAATCGTCTCCCCTTCACATATCTGTGACTGCAGATGTTCGCGTAACAGCGTATAACTATATAATTAATAATAATAATAATAATAATAATAATAATAATAATAATAATAATAATAATACGGTTTAAAAATGTCGAAACGCCGTGTAATTATTTCGAAAAAAAACACATCCGAATCGGAAGGGTTTGAAATTTTTTTCATTTTCAAAACGATCGGCACGCGCGACGATGAGGGGAAAAAAAAAGAAATTCAATAATATATTATTATTATTATATAATATGTTATTAATTATATATAATATACAAAATATTTTACGTATTACGTACGCATTTATTTTTGTAACGCGCCGAAACCGTTTTAATTGATTAAAATTATTATTTTCATAACCAATATAATAATGACAATATATATTACATATGAAAATACAGACGCGTAAGACGTGTACGTAGGAAGGAACGACGGTTAATATCATTATCACGTCGAATAAATCGTTTCGGTAAAATAAACCGTTTTGTACGTACAACGGTTTTGAACGTTTCACGTCAATAATTACATATTTATAATAATTACTATATATATTCTATATAAGTAATCGTTTAATAATAATTTTGTTTTGAAACACACTTAAAACCGTATATACGTAGATAATTAGAAAATTTATTCGTTTCGATTATTCCGTTTCGGTTTGGTCGCGTGGGACTTTTCGATCGGGCCACGTACGTATGGATGTGCCAACATAGCAGACGCGGTGCCATACCTCTTAATATACTCGCGTATTTTCATATACACTTCAAACTTCGTGAACTGAATGGTAATAGGACTATAAAAAAAAAAAAGGCGAATAACACATTATTACACTTATTTTATAATCGGCGTTTCTTTTCTTTCTTATTTTATCGTACAATACAAATCGCGTATACGAGTAATTCGAAATTCAATATTGAAAATAATAATAATCGTTATTTCATACGTTCTTTATTCGTCGAAATTCATTCGGTTGTGAATTAATATCGTTTTAGATTCTGAGCGGAGCGAGGTATGTATTGGTTTTCACACAAAGACGTGTTTTTTTTCTCATCGTGTCCTTGCGAAAATTCTAACCAGAAGGAACGCTTACAGTCCTCGTTTTCGGCGGATAGCGAATTGCGTCTAGTCGGTGTACTTTGGAGAGGTAATTTTTCGATTTTCTCATCAATACACTTTTTACAAGCGTGCAGAAAAAACTACCAAAAAAAAAATGACGTGTATTATTGATTTCGAAACATTCATCAAATACACGCTTGATATCATATTGAGGAAAACATGTTTAAATTACTTTCGATTTTGAGCTATTTATAGCAATTAAAAATTTTTTTTTTTATAATTCATAAAAAAGTAATTTATGATGGTTTTAAGGCTCGAAAATTTAATACCACGTCAGACGTTTATGTACGTTCAACTCTTCGATTGAATCAAAAAAAAAAATCTTGAAAATCGTTAGTCACAATTTTCTTTTACATATACGTAGACATTTCAAATTTTTCTTATATATAATTTACGTTTTTTTTTTTTTCCAGTAGTAAATTATTAATTTATTTCATTATTATATTATTTTTATAATAGCACGTATATTGTATATAACAGCGTAATATTTTTCTGCGTTTTATATTCCCGCGTTATGTTT
Organism: Slavum lentiscoides; assembly: GCA_032441835.1. NCBI lineage: Eukaryota > Metazoa > Arthropoda > Insecta > Hemiptera > Aphididae > Slavum > Slavum lentiscoides. The sequence continues at coordinate 13,476,799 of CM063709.1, forward strand.
GCCCGACATTTGAATTGAATTTTTTTCCGAATTTTCATAATTTTTACATTTTATTTTCCTCTATTTCTTTTCCGTACGGTTTTTATCATTTCTCTGTACATAATTTTCCCGGGTTTTTATACAGCTCCTCTATCGTACGATTCCAGTAATGATATACAAGTTTATTATTATCGTTTTGTTTCTTTTTTTCTGTAATAATATGCGCGGTAATTTCAGAATACATTTCACCGTGCACGGCGTTTCGACGTTATTTTGTATATTGTGTCTACCGTAAAAAAAAAAAATATATATATATTTAATATTTACGTTTGAAATTATTCAAATATCGTCGTTGAATATATTGTATACACGTTGATAACCGAACGGTTTCAAAAGATTACAAGCAATTGTGGAGATTAAAAACTTCTGCGTTTCACGTTAATAACAATAATCCTCGGCGTTGTCTGATAAGCGTATTTATACGTACGTATGTAAACGAATATATTGTAATTTGTCAATATTCAGTGAGAATTTATCGGGAATTCGATAGATTATATTATAATATTGTGCGAGTAAAAAAATATTCGATTTTTGTTCGTCGTAATCGTTTTTTTTTTTTTAATAATAAAACTTACAAATATATTTTTAATGTGTTTAATTTCCACAAGGACAATAGTGTCGCACACACGTGTGATTATGATATTGTACACGCGCGCGCGTGTAACGTTTGATTTTAACGGAGCGGAGGAGACGCTTAGCAATAATTTTTTAACGCGTTTTCATAGGAGACTATATTATATACAATATGATAATAATGTACATAAACGTTTGTTAATGGTTAAATCGTTATGCCTAATAATCGGTTAGTAAGTGTATAAATTCTTCGAGTGTACGCGCATATAAATCAATACTATAATAACTTGGTGCGTGTTTCCGAACAAAGGTTTGGAAAAGTAAAAAAAAAATATATTATCAATAAGAATAGGTACGCTCGCGTACGTCATACGAAGCGATAATTAATACTATTTTCTTAAAGACTCCTAATCCGCTATATTATGACGTTCGATTGACAAGACTCATCAATTATTATTGCGCTTATCGGAGAACTTTGCGTTTCAGGACATTAATTATTAGGTGTTCTTCGTTTGGTGTGTGAAAGAGAGAGAGAGAGAGAGAGCTGTTTTCAATACGAGTGTAAGCCAAAATCTCCCTTCATCAGATCCCTGACAATATATTGTCCTTTGTAGGATCAACGGAAATAAAATGAACTGTCACTAACGATTCGAGTGTCGAAGATCGCAATTTATTTTGAATATTTACTGTGCCAATGTTATTTGTACGGGACGGATGTTGATTGCCTAAAAATACTCTAATAAAAATACGTTTATGACCTAAAAACCTACAAAAATGCCTTTAAAAGTTTTAATTTATAATCTAAATAACATAAAAAAAACATTTAAAATTGATTGAATTACTTAAATTATTTTTTCGTTATTATTCTATTGATTTAAATTAATATACGCATGCATGTGTTATTTTGAAGGGCAGTAAATATATGTAGTTGAATAAGAGATAATAATTACAATACTGTATTATATTTATACGGCGTTTTTTATATTTCTTATTTGCAGTTTTTCTCGAACTTTTCACGGTGCAATATAAATATTTAAAACTAAAATTTATGTTAAAAACAAAATTATGTAAAATAATAATAATAATAAATTTGTGATTTTTCTTTCGATTATTGAAAAATAGTTTTAAAAATGATCTTAAAATATCGAAAATTCCTTAAAAATTAAAAAAAAAAAAATGCAAAATAAAAATCAGTTATTTATATTCGCACATTTTTAGCTACGAAAGCATCACCTAAGACGTTCTAAGAAAAACAAAAATCATCGACATCCGGGGTCTCAGTTATTAGATAATATTATATAGTCTCATTCGACACAATAAAGACAAATCGTTGAATCTATTCAGCAGCTTTGCAGATCTAATAAATATAATTGCGACGCGTTACAGAAAATAATCGTTTCGTACATCACTTATTGCGGGGAACAGAAAGAACTATAGCTGTGACACCTCATACAAATTTAAAACAGTTTTACGTTTGTTATATAGTTTTTAAGCTTTTAAACGTTCGTCACTGCGTTCAACTCTAACATTTTTTCAGTGGCTACTGCGGACACTTCCGATTTCAGTAAACTTTCGTCCATATCCAACAAGGCCTAAAAGAATTAATTTAAAAAAAAAAAAAGACAATTAAACGTGTTTTTAGTATTATAATAGCGACTTACATCGTAATTGTGGTAATCCTCGCATGACGATAATAAATACAGTTTCGTTACTACTTTTTTTTTTAAGTATTTTTTAAAAAGATTCGAATTTTTTATAAAAAAAATAGAGTCAAAACTACGATTTTTTTTAATCTCGATAAGAACATTTTGGGTGCTGAACACATAGATCTCGGGAGACTCAGTTAACGAAACGAAAACGTTATGGTACACCAGCTGTTATAATATAAAATAGCGTGTCAAACAGTATTCCTCCGAGTCCCGACTCCTGCAGAGGTGCAGAACAATAATAGGCGTGTAACAACAGGCGTGGAACGAGTTCGGCGAGGAATATTTTTTTTTTTAGAAAAAAAACAAATCTATCTTTTTCCGACGCAATTTCCGATCGGTCACAGCTCCGGCAGTCGATTCGGGCGGGCGCAACGCGCGTTTGAATAATAATTTGATATAAAACGAGCGCGTATAATTTCATCATCAAAAATACTGCGCGGACAAAATCGTCTCGTCGTCCGACTTCATACCGTCCCACGGACCAGTGAACTCGCGTTCGCATCTCATTCGTCGTCTATTTATCTGTCATTCGACTATATCGTTTACATGAAATATATTGGAAAAAGAAAAAAAATAGAAGGAAATCGTTGTTTTCCGGAAGCTTTATATATATAATATACGTTTTGTCACGATCGGAATAATAAACCGTACTCCATACCAACGTCGCAGTGTCCCGGGAGAAGGACTATATTTCGTGGCACTCCGTGTTTCTTAATACACCGTGTACGTTTTTACTGTATATAACACGAAGAAAAAATATTCGATGATAAAAAAAAAAAACCGATCAAAAACAATATTATTTTTTATAATACGTATATGCGCTATTAAAACGTAGACTGAACAAATGTGAAACACACCCCGTATATTGATGTAAAGATTGTAGAGTTTAGCACTCGGTAAATTTGTTGCGAAATTCAAGAGTTTTTTTTGTTGACATGGATGATATGTCTTATGGCTGGGGATCATTTCGAAAATGCGTCCGGCACCGAGAATGTTACCACGATGACGTCTTGAACGAAACCGTTGCTACGTACCCGTTGCTGTTTCGACATTCCTATGTCGACTAAATTCAGTAGTCACAAGACATAACCATGTACCGGTGTATCTGCATGCTGCAGTGTAGATACTTTGATTTATCTCATACTGCAGGACATTTATACACCGCGGTTTTCGCGTACGACCTTCGAAAACGCCTTGTTAAAGATCTCTGATCGGTACGATAAAAAGCCGTGAGGCATTGTAAAAAAAACTATACGACATAAATACATTGAACGTACCTCACAAAAAAAAGAAAATCGTAACAATTATAGAGAAAACACTCAATATCCTATAATCAGGCCGATTGTTGGTTATTTTTTTTTTTACTTTTGTAATATTATAAAGAAATCGTTCGTTACGTACTGAAATCGTGGATTAAAGGTGTCCCTTATAATGTCCTTTCTTTTTTAAAAAGCTTTACGAACCGTTTAGACCCTTGTGGCCCGTCAAAACTATTTCCTTCCACCGCTGTCTATCGTACGCCTACCGCTCCCAGTCCACTCCAATTTCTTCTGATAGTTCCATGAAGCTGTGTCCTTCCATCTTCTTCGGCGGTTTTTCTCTCGGTCTCTTTTCCCGCATTATACGTTGGTCTTTTTAACATGCTTCCATCACCTCGGCATACAATCTCTCCTCGTTCCTCTATTGAATTGAACCACATTTTTTTCTTTTGTATAGCTGCTGGTATACAGTTGAGCGTTATTACCCAATTTCTGTTCCATATTGTTGAAAATGAGTCGATAGATTTTTCTAAGAACTCTTGACAACAACTTGGATTCAATGAGATTATTTAGCAGAACCCAATCTGATATTGATTTCTTCACGCGCGATGTTTTGATTATTTAGAATAGTACAGTTTGAACTTGTTCAAAGATGTTGTTTCCCTTGTCCTGAGCTAGAAAAATTCTAATTACGGTACTGGGCACTGCGGCTGGTCGTCAACGCGCACGATTCCGCCGACTAACGTTTTTCAATTTTTTTTTAACGAAATTGTTTTGCTTTTTTTTGTCAATCCTTCTGATTTTTTTATTTTTTTCCCCTTCATTTTGTAGCGCATACACGATGACGATGCAGTGGACTTCAGTGGCGGACGATCAGAAGGAGAACCGAGGCCCACGACGAGACGAGGCCGAAGACGCGGAAGACCGTTTCGAACCGTCGCTGTTTGCCGAACCATCGATGCAAAGTTCCGATGGCCAAGACGACGTGTGCACGGCTTTTCTGGTCACCAATCTGTTACTGTTGTACGCTCTGAACTTGGCCAGGCTGCCTGCGCCAGTCGTCAACGATGCGAGTCGTCCGCCACCGCGGATCGCCGTCGAACCTAACCGTGACAATAACGAGTGAGTTTTTTGAGAATGTTTTTTTTTGTTCACCGGTTTAACGACCACAATATTATATCGTTGACGGCGGTTAAAAAGAAGTCTGGGTACAAAAAATTTAAACGGGGGAAAAAACAGTATTCGGATTTTGGTATTGCCCGAAAAAAAATCTATGCAATTCAGTAATGGCTTCAACGAAGCACCTGCGTGTGCGTATAAACAAAAAAAAAAAATTTTTTTGTATACAGTGCTCGAATCGGGAGGCGACGTGGGAAAGATTGGTTTTTACAATAACACACGTATAATATTTTATCGCACGAACAAACACATTTTTTTTTTTTTGACTCTCGATCATTGAACTCAATACATGCGACGCGCATTCTGTAGAATTCTCGTATATATGAAATATGGACCTCTATATAGTAGTGAGTCGCCATATGCATTCCGTTTTTATTTTTCTGTTTTTGTTACCAACTTCATTAGGTAAAAATAACCGATTTCGGTGCTAACATCGATACTACGAGCACGTCATTTTGTGTCCTGTTATCTCAAAGTAAATAATAAAACATGATAAATATCATGGAAAAAATTATATTTCATCGTACCCTCCATTAATTTTATATCTTATAGAATGCATACGGCGGCCTCCTATCTGGGGTCATATTTTGATTGATATACGCGTTCCATGTATTGAGTTCAGTGCTCTCTATACCGCGGGAGCGATTTTTCCAATAAGTTTTAACCGCGTGTATATTATATACAATCACATCTGTATAAAATTCCGATAGCGTAGAGATATTGTTGTCCTGTTCGGATTCTTGTCCTGTTCATATACAAGAATACACGAGTATTGGCGGCTGTCTTGTACCTGCAGGCCATGTCGATCGTCCACTACGGATTCTCGCAATAATAAAAAACGCAAACTTTGTTCATTTTAAACATATATATATATATATATATATCTAATTTGATTTATATACATATATATAAAAAATATATCAAACGTATTTTATATATTTTTTAGTTCGCTGGGCAATTACTGGAAATATATCTGCTGCATCTAGTCTAGGTCACCTAAATAATCGAATCCGACGGCGTTATTTTTTTTTATTTTACCTTTGAGGTTCGTCATGATTTAGCGCGTTACCAGAAGTTATATAGACCAGCACTGGGTCAAGATGCATGACCAACGCGTGACACGGTCATCGAGTGTAGTGTAATAAGATCAGCGCGTGTTCCGTTGGATTTAATAGGTACTAAAACGTGCAGAACCGATTTCAAAAGATTATCAAACGCGTTCGTGTTTATGCGTACAAAATTCATTCTAAAAACGTCATTTTCTTCAGTTATTCGAAATGGTTCGTTTTTTTTTTCTTGCCGTCCAATCTGACTTTAAAAACAAACGATATCTAAACGTCTTACGCGTTTAACGAATATTTCGGTAAAGTAAATCGCCCGATGATTCTTCGGGTGATGTCGATACTTAATTAAAAATCAAATATAATCTACGCTCAATCCCGTAATAAACGCATATAAATAATATATAATATTGCAAAACAATATTAAAACATTTCTACGACGGACAGTATGTGTTTGGGACTCAATTTCAGTGTTTAAATAATTAAAATTTACGAGAAACTCGATACGTATCCTCGAGTCGATTTCTATTTTAGAACGGTTCGTTAACGGGTTTTTACTCATAACTATTATGTATAATGTAGAAGTCAACCGCGCGATGATTCATCCGTTTATGACCGTACTGACGAAGCCAGAATAAGTGTGTACATTATACACCTCAATATATAATCCTCGCGATTAGTGTCAATTCGTTTAGTTTTTTTTTTTTTATATATAATTTGAGCTTGATTCCGTTCATCGTTCGTATAGCGAAAATTTTCTCTTCGTTTTATTATTGCGCGAATATGTGGTATAAATGCGTGCCGGATGTGTCGCGTTCATTTTTGTGCGGTACACCTGCGCCGCGCTATTTGTTAGGTTTCACCGTATTTTCTGTCGTAACTTTAGACAAATCTCTTATGCACGTACAATTTCAAATTCGTATGATGTGCTGCTAGAGCGTTATTGGCGAAATTTATTTACAAATACGCATACGCATATCTTTTTCTGTTTTTTTTTCGGCTTCCAGGACCATCATTTCTCACAACCGATTCTCCAGCCAGCGCTAATATCTTTAAATTCGGTCTATCTCCTGAAGCTTTCACATCCTTCTTGACTATATCGTTCCAGCGGTCTTTTTCCTAACGGGTTCTGTCCCAGTGCTGCCCGTAGTAGCTGCCGATTTTTTACTTCTTCTTCCAGACCATCTCAATCTTCCTCCTTTGACCGTCTCTTTATACGTTATTTCTGGTTCTCTGTTTTTCTTTCTTCTCCACTTCCCGCGGTTATGTTATCCTTTGTCACGGTCCAAAGATCTTCGGTAATATTTCAAATGTTAGGAATTTATTTTCGTCTCTTTTTCGCAGTGGCAACGTTTCAGATCCATACACTGTCACTGGTCGTATCGAGGCACCAGTATATATAACTGCTCTTTTTCATTTCTCTTGACAGTGACCATAAGTACTTCCTATTGTAGCGTTTATTACCAGAATTAATGTAATCGAGTCATATATAGATCAGTTATTAATCGCACCGTCTATAAAACTGTTGTCCCACTAATAGTGGAGTAGACTTTCACGTTTTAATTTTAATATAACGATTATTTTGTTTTGTTTTTACGTCTGTTGACTGTGTAAAATTCAAATAGTATAACTGTAAACGTCAGACAACGAGCTGCTATATGTGAAGAAGCGAATAAGTAAAAAAAAAAAAAAACTTAATGGCCAAAGTTATCCTTAGAATCTGTCGAAAAAATGTACTTACCAACCAGGAAACTAGTATATACAATACGTATTTAATTATCAAAATAACCACTATTGTTGTCGTTATCGGTTTTTTTTTTTTTTTTAATCTCGAAATAACGTATAAAACTCGTTAAAATCAATACGTAGGCACGCATACGTATAAGTATATTATATATTTCTAATTTTTACGAATTTCGTTAATATATAATAATAAATATATTATATATGTATATGGATAAATGAAAAGAATTGTCACGTATAAATAATATGTCCGACAAGTATTTTCTTTGTGATTCGACGTGCATACTGTGCGCTGTGTGCATTGTGATGTTATATTTCGAGTGTACTGTTGTATACATAATGTACGATAAAGTTGATATACATATGCACGAGCACTATTATAATGGACTCCGTGTATCGTTTCCAACCAAACATAAAGGAACAGGATACGTTTTAATCTGAACAACACGCATCAGCCTGTAGTGCCACATACAGGTAGTAGTAGTGCCACAGATAAGACTCGCGTTTTAAGTAGACCGAAACAACGGCGAGGATATTATAATATTATAATTTGATTCGAGTACACATTGAAACGCGAGCGAGATAAAACAATATGGTAATTTGCTGACTGTGTACAAGCGTATATTATAGTCGATTTACTATTATTTTAAAGTGAAGTGGACGTATGTGTATACTCGTGATATAACACGACGAGTTATTCACTGTTTATGTATATCCACGATTTTCAGTGTATCGACTATACGAATAGAACCGTATTGGAACAATAATCATTTGATTGAAATTTTTTTGTAAGTGTAATTTCATCAAAATTCACAACGTATAAAATCGTATTTGAGACCAATCGACTAAATGAAAAGAAAGAAAACGTTCCGGAGACTTAATAAAATAATATATTGTACAGGGAGATCTGACAAATGCAATAACTTTTGTTTTATATATTCGATGTTTTCGAGTTTTTTTTTCTCTCTAATAATTACCATAGCCCTACATAATACACAGATTATTGCTCAATACGACAACAGATTATTTTCAATATCGATTATCAATCGTTACATCGATTTAGCAAGAAATACATTTGAATTAAAAAAAAAATTTGTTTTTTAATTGATTTAGAACTTTATGACGGAACACAAAACATATTTTTCTAAAGCGCATGTTTTGTATAATAAATCGGTTATATTGATAATAATTATTTAAAAAAATATAATACGATTTTATTTTATTTAAGTCCTTTATAATTAAAATTAAATTTAAAATACGTTTATTACAGCGTAGACGTATAGGTATAACAATTACATTTTAAAATAAAACTAACTGTAAATAATGTTGTTGCGTACACCGAATAGATTGTAAATGTTTTTTTATTATTAAATAGAATAAAATTAAGTTTTTAAGTATAAACGTATGTGGTCTTACGGAATTCATTATCGAATCATTCAAATACTATATAGATGTACAATACAAAATATATAATACGTAAATATTTCTGTAGTTTCAAACTATAAAGTAAATGATTATATATGATTTACTTTAAATAACTGTCTTGACATTACCGCGGTAAAAAACCAAATAGGATCGTTAGGAATAATTTAAAAAAATAAAAATAGATTAAAATTCCACGCTCGTACTGTAAATGATGTATTGTTGCGTACACCAAAACATATATATATATAATATTATATATGCGTTTAATGCACGAACGATTTCAATAAGGTTTTAAACAGTGTATCTTGAATGAAATAAATGTAAGTCTTGGGTACCTATTATAACATTTTGAATCACGTGAAAAATGTGGACGAATCGAAAAGTTTTGCGATGATCGGACAATAAAATAATAAAATAAATCTACGAAGAAAATATTGATCATATTATACATCATTTTTTTTTTATATCCAATATATAATAACACTATCATATCAACTATCGATTATCGATAATAATTTGCTGTTGAACGTTTTTCGTAAAATTAACCAGCTATACACTTTTTTTTTTCTATAAGAAAATTGCGCCTACGAAGCGTTAATATATCTCAATGGAATTCGTCGGCTGAAACGTTTAAACGTTTTCGTTAATATATTGAATTACACGTGTGAAAAACGTTATTTATATGTTTAAAATTAATTTATGGCTCAAAAAAAAAAAACATTAGTTTATGTCACTATTATAATATACCGTTTAAATACGCGTAAAAAAAAAAAAAAACAATTCGATTCAACGTAAAACGTATGATATATTGTTTAATCACGTGCCGGCATTCTCACGGGTTGGGTGAACCGTAATGTACAGAATGATATTTTTTTCCTATATACTTACTGTCCATATATGCAGGTGTTTTCCAATACAGAAACGTTCGAGATTCCGGAAATTGTTGTAATTTTTCAATATATACATAAAAATATTCGTTATTGATTCAAGGCTCTATATAAACTATATATATATATACGTATAGAATAATTGTTCGATTTAACAACACGAATACCTAGTAAAACGTGAATTATGACTTTGTCGTTGAAGAATTCAATACGTCGAAATCGACGTTGTCAAATCATAACGAAGATTAATAATGTATATAGTATTTTTCGAACGAAATAATAATAATAATATACGTTATAATATGATTGGTTCGATTTGTGTGTGACGAATAGAAGAAAAATAATGTAGTAATAATAATAATAATAATAATAATAATAATAATAATAATAATAATAATAATAATAATAATAATAATAATAATAATAATAATAATAATAATAATAATAAATCGTCCGGTTAAACGATAATAAAACGAGAAATTTCTTTTAGAAATTAGAAAAATAAATTTTGTATTTGGCGTTTTATAATTCGCGAGATAATAATTTTATACGAGGGCTGTTTTCTTTTCAACCTCCAATTGGCCATAAATAAAAATCGAGTGAATATAAAAAAAATTATTTTATTACTTAAAGTTTTGTTTTTGTTATTTGTCGACATAATCAGCTTGACGATTGAGGCATTTGTCGTACCCGTGGACAAGCTTTCCAATATACTTTCTTCATAAAACGTTGCCGCCAATGAATTTAAATGGGTCTTGACGTTTTCTTGAAGATACTCGTTAGTTTGGAAGCACTGCCCTCCTAGCCACTTCTCCAGTTCGGGGAAGAGATATGGAAGTCACTCGGCGCTAGGTCGAGACTGTATGGCGGGTGATCGAAAATGTCCCATTGATATTGCTCAAGGAGCCGTTGAGTTGAACCAGTAGCCCCTTCATCATGCACATCAGTTCGATAATTTGACGTACAACACCACAACTCGTAAAGTTCTCTCCATAAACTCTGCCCATTCTTCTATACATTTCTGCTGCACTATTCTCTTCTGCTTGGCAGGAAACGAATAACGCTCCGCAATTCGCACTTGGCGGGAGAATAAATTAAAGCGGTCATTGTGACTGAAACTTAGCACAACCTGTCGTCTCGAAATCGGCAGTGATAGCGCTTATGGTGCAGAATAGTTGCTTAATCGCCTACTACGCACATCACCTGTTTATTACCTAACTGGTGCCTATGTAGAGTGTGAATGGAGGTTGAAAAATAACGCCCCTCGTACATTCTATTCTCGATACACAAAATATATTATTATTAATATAAATTGTTATTAAATCGATATCGGTTAATACATTCCAACGGAAAATTACCAAAAAAAAAAAAAACGAATAACGATATATGTTATCACTAAATACGTAAATATTATTTAAAAACAGTTTGTATATCTGGAAATATATTTTTTTTTTTGAGCACGGACCAATAATATAGGTATATCGCGTTCTTTTTTTTTTTTGTTCTCCCTCGCAAACGTTTCAGATTAAAACACAAACGTATCGTATGTATAATATGCAAATACGAGGTGGCTTGGAAAATATTGTCTTCTGTTTTATTATGCGGGTGCAGGTGTTTGTGATCTCTAAAATCACTTTGAGAGGTACTTTATTTCCACCGATCACGTGCTGCCTGCACCTTACAGCTCGTATTCATACTGATTATACAGCGAATATTTTTTTTAATGACTTTTATAGTGTATTTAAATATTTTTAAATTGTTAGAGTTTTTTTTTTTTTAAATTTCATAAGAATTTCTCTTAAACGCTTTTTTTCCCCCGGCTCTTCGATGACGAATCTGTATTGTTCTTTCCGTCAGCGTTGGCAGCCCGTCAGCGGCGGCGACAGCGACGACGACGGCGGTAGAACCGCCGCGCTCGAGCGGCGAACGGTTGCCCGGGGAACCGGGGCCGTCAACAACAGACTGCAGCGGTCGACCGTGGCCCGCGGACGCGGCACAGGGACACCGCGATGGCCACTATCGCGGCGACAGCGAGCGACGACAGCTGCAGGCCGTGGACGACGACGTCATGATAACGGTGGCCGCGTGCAGCGGTTCCAGGCCGTCCAGGCCGTCGCCCAAGAACGCGCGGCCGCGGCAGCAGCAGCAGCAGCAGCAGCAGCCGCCGCCGCCGTCCACCGCGGTGTTCCCGGTGGACGTGACGGACAGGCTGAGCACGCCGGTCGTGTCGCCCGTCGGGCCCAGACAGTACGGCCGCCGCAGGAGGAGGAGCGTTCAGCAGGCCGTGGTCGCTTCGGCGATCGCGCTGCAGCAACAGTTGCGGGAGGTCATCGTTGAACCGGCTGCACCGGAGGACCCGTCATCGTTGACCGACGCCGACCGGCACCGACGAGAACGCAACAGACTCGTCACACCGCTCAGGTCAGTCGCGCGTTTTTATTACAATAATAAAAAAAAAACGGGTTCAAAAAAAAATATTCTGTACCGTTTTTTTTTTTTACAACACTCGTTTTTGGCAACGATTCGTGGCAACGTTAGTTTTTGAATACAAGAAATCCACGTTTTTTTTTTAGTTTCATTCAATCAGAGTGTAGTTCGTTCTATTTTAGAGACGGGCAATAATAGGAGCTTTTGCCCGAGAAGCCTTTTGCTCCACGCATATTCGATTATACGATATGTTTTCAGCGATATAATCGTGTGGATATTCTTCAGTTAAAAGACCTTTTGATAGTTGCAGTACGTATAATTAACAGAATTCGATCAAATACTGATATTAGGATCGATATGACTGTTTTTTATCGACGTTTTCAAGCGTTGCTTAATCGTTCAATACAATCGATGAAATCGTTGATATGTTTGCTGGCAGTAAAAAAAAAAAAATTTCGATTTTGTATTTTAATTAATAACTTTAGTACGTTATATATTGAAAATTGTAAGTATAAAAAAGAATAAATAGATTACCACAAATGTATATATAGTAAGTGTGTACCTATAATAAATAAAAAAAATATTGTATATATAGAATAAAGTTAAAACGTTCTTCATTTAATATTATTTTACTATTGCTATTGGACTTTTTAATGATTTAAAAGTGAAGTATTTAATATTTTGCCCCCCAAAAAAAAAAAAAATGTTTCACAAATACACAAACTGCGCTCAGTGTCCGCATTTTTACTTCAGTTGTATACAGAGTAATCGATGAGATATTTTCGATGGTATATTTCTCCGGTCTAAACGTATTTTTTTTAAACATATTTGAAACTTAAACCACGAGAATACGGTTAAAACCGTAAATAATATTGTATAAATACTCATATATTTTATCTAAATAAGATAAAAGATGATCCAAGTCACTTTTTACCTAGATAAGATAAAAATAAAAAAATTTTTTATCTAGATAATGCACAACACTGGTTACCACTGCCATACAGCTGGTGGGGACAAATAGATTTTCACGGTTTTTCGAATTTTTTTTTTATATTAAAATGTTTTAATTTCGTACTGTATAAGGACGAATATAACGCGACGACTTTTGTAAAAAATAAAAATTCTTTTTTTTTCTCTATCTATAACATATCATAAAATATCCTCGAGCGAGCATAAACGTGAATATCAAACGAAATGTAAAAAAAATATTATTTCCATACAGAGACGTTTATGCTTCGTTAAATCGTTTTTAAGTTTAATGTGTTTCAGAACGTTTTTATTTTTTTTCTACTGTGACCTTACGGGCCGCTATATATCATTATTATTATTTTATTTTTACTCGAACGCCGAGTTTTTATAATTTGTAAAAATTGCTACGCAAATCACAACAGTAATTATATGTAAGAAAACTGCGTAATATCGATCAAACACACTATTTTATTATATGTCGTGGCGATTAATTTGAACGCTGCGGAAAATATTTTATTATTTTTATACTGCGCGTTACCCTGAGTTATCGTTTTGAAAAAATTCCTGATTTTATAATTCCGGGTCCACGGTCTCCAAATGGTGCGACGATCGTTGGTAAAACTAATATTGCGCTTCGAGGTTTCTCCTCGAACCGGGATACCGTTTTACAGTAGAATTCGCAAATTTTCTTCAATTCCACTATTACGTATTCTATTTGTTCGCTCGAATAAAATGTATTGAAAACGAGTAAATAAAACTCGAAAATCCATTTAGAAATTCAATAATTATTAAATATCGCTTTCGATACACTTTAGGTTCAGAAACTGTATGATATGTACCGCGTTAGAGTAACGTTTTTTTCATTGCAAGTACGTAAGGTTTCTATATATTTAAAAGTTTTTATTTTTAAAATCGATATAACTATAGAATAGAGATTTTCAAACAGTATCATCGCGAGTGAATTCGTTTTATTAACGAGTGTTAAAACATGTGTCGGAAAAACAAATGAATCACAATAATAATAGTACTCTTGATTTTTTTTTCTTTGATCGCTAAAACGAGAAAAAATATTCCGAATCTTTTGTTTTAAATTAACGAGTAAAAAAATAGTTTAAAAATATTCGTTGTATTAATATTACACAACGCGCTTCTTTACTTTTATATATTATGCTTACAATAATTTCATATATATAAAATATTTTATACTTTATGTTAGTCGTGATAAATATTACAAACGTGCAAGAGAGGAGAATTTAAACTCAATTGACTATATATATATATATATATATATAATAATCGATATACATCTAAAATTCACCGTGATACGTATTAATATAATTAAACAATTTTTTACATTTTCAAATATTTCCAAAGTAACAACATTGTCTTGTTATCGATTAACCAGCTATAAATATTGAGAATTGAAACGGCGAACATACGCGTATATATCGAAAAAATAATGCGGAATCTATAATATTATAACAGGTTGTTTGTTAATTTCCACGCAATATATTTTCGCCTATACCATTCATAAGTTCAATTTTGTCGACAAGGTTTTTTTACAGTTGTCTTCCCCCCCGCAGCAGTGCACATATATTATATCATATTACTTTCTTCTTCTTTTTCTTCTTTCCCAGCTTTTACAGTCCATGTAGGACCTTCGCTGCCTCAACCATTCCTCTCCATTTACCTTCGCCGTCTTCGATTCTTGTTCCTTGTGATATTCCAGTAAGATATGTCTTCACCCTATCTTCCCATCTTTGTCTCGGTCGACCACTAGGCCTTTTTCCATTCAGTCTCCCAATAAAATTTTATTTGCTGTGCCTTCAGACCACCAAATATGACCAGCCCATTCTAATATTTTACTCCTTGAATATCATATTACACTAAAACCAATTCAATGTCGAGCAAAACGTATCGCAGCGAATCAAGGTTTTTATTATAAGCATTTTAACTTTTAATTGTACATTACAAATTTTTTTTAAAAATTAGCTCTTCGTTTTTTTTTTTTATTAAATACTTTACGTGATAATCGCGACGAAGGAATTATTGTATTCAGCTGCCGGTAAAGGTGGAAAGCTACAGAGCAGCAAGTGTATACGACTCGCAGGTGTGTGAATATTTTAATAAGAGGACAGATGGAATTTGAAATTTGCGCTAAAATTGTTTTCGTTTACTGCGCGTGTAGTATAATGTGCACCTGCTATATGAGTTTCAAAACGAGTGTGCGTTCTTGGCTATTAAGACGAGTGTTTTAATTTTTTTTTTTTTAAATGTGTTTTAATGTGTGTGTTCATTGAATAAATCGAGCGTATTTTTGACATTCGGTTATCAAAGTTTATCGGTCTCGCAGTTGTATTTCAATAAGTTATAGTATTGTATCGCTGTCTTTTTTAAAAAACTTTTTGCGCGCAGGGGAAATTAATGATTTTTCTCGAAAATTTTCCACACCATTTTATAAACGTTAAAATAACATTATTGATTTTTTTTTCATTTCGTATATTATTAGCGTTTATAACGCATGTATGTTGACATTCTATGCGAGCGAGGTCAGAAAAGCACACGGTCGTTTATTACTACGCTGTTCTCACCACAATGTACATAAATACGTATATATATAGTATACATATATATCGGTCTAAATTTCAGCGGTTTTTGTTTCGCACGTTCGATAATATTAATAATAATATTATAAATTACAATATATTATTATTATTATTATTATTATTATTATTATTGCGTGACACGTGTATACACGCTTTTCTGTCACGGAAAATATAAACTTCTCGCGGGTATAAGTGTAATTTGTGTATAATTTTCACTGACGAAAATTTGTACATCGTATCTACAGTAGAAAATATACAGATTTGGTAAGAATTGAGTGTTTTTAGCTAAACTAACCCTTATCTAAAAAAAACTGAATGCTCCAGCTTATATTTGTTTTGATTTAATTTAATTAATTATTATTTTTTAAATAAATTATTGTTATTATTATTATTATTGTACAAGAACATCAATAACAGGCTGGTGAAACTTATTTTCACTGGTAAATCGCACTATTCGAATATCGAGCGTACATCTGTACTGATTTTTCGAATACAGCAGTTCACTCTCACACAAATAAGTAGCGACAAAAGGAAAGAAACGTTGTAATGCTTGTTTGAGAAGAGATTTTTGTTGACATCCAAAACGAAACCGATGTCTTTAAAGGCGGCTTCGGCTTTCATTGAGCTGCCAATAATCGTATCGACAAACGATTCTTTGTCTTTTATATGTTAATATATATAAGGAGTAATTTCAAAGGAATTTAAACTCCACACGTGTATGTATATGTAATTGATTATTATAGTTAATTATTTAGATGTACGAAAACTGTGAATATTTTTTATTATATATATATATATATATATATATAATAATAATAAAAAGAAATATGTTAATACAATGAAAATTATGTGGAAAAATTTCTTCGCGTACCACTGTAGTGCGGTACCACAGGTTGGGAACCGCTGGTCTAGAGTATATACCGCGACATATAAGACAGTTTTAAAAAACCGTTTTCTCAAAAATATCATTTTTTTTTTTGTTTTTTGTAATTTATTTATCCGTGTTGGATGTAGAATATCATAGTGATAGAAAAACTTTTTTACTATATCTGTTATAATGCGCGCTTTGAGAGTGTGTGTGAAAAACGTGAAGTCATCGCGGATATAGAAGGCGGCGTTGAAATTTAGCGAGATCACGCGGCCACAATATATTGCGTACCTATATTATGTACACGACTGTATAATTTTGTTGCGGAGGTTACGCGAACGGTGTAATACAATGTGTCACGAGACCGCGCGGTCAAAGGGGAGAATAGCGATTAAAATTTCGAGAAAAAAAAATCACATTTAAAATCTGTTCAGTATAATATTATTATGCGCGTAGGTACCTAAAATACACTTACACGAATAATATCGTTACGTATACAACAACAACAACAATAATAATAATAATCGCGACGAATTATTATATATTGTTACGGCCGGTGTATATATTTCTATTATAATAATAAAAATAATTATTTTCAGATTCGATACGTGTAGTACTTTTGTTATAACGAGAACGGTCGCTTAAAAAAAAAAAAATTTTTTTTTTAAAGTTACACAAGTGCGGTTTTCAAACGAGACTCGTGGGCGCGCGTTATTGCGTCGTCTGCACGATTCCAAAGAAAACCGTATTGTATTTCCTGTACTGTCGTCGTGCAGCGGTATATTATAAATAGGGTTAGGACGTTTATGACCTCAAAAACATTAAGAAAAAAAATGCATGCGACTATGCCGAATAAATATCAAAGTATTAAAAAATAATATTAAAAAAAATATAAAATTTAAAAACGTTTATTATTAATTAAAAACATACTTTAAATTAATATAGGTAATTTTTTTTTTGTACTCGAAAAATAAGGATATGCAAAAATATGACATTTTAAAATTTAAACGAAACATTAAAAATATATTTTTTTAAATTAATATATAATTTTTATTTTTTACTCAAAATTACTTACAAAATATATTCATTGATTCTTTCCGGTTTTATTCGGAAACTTATTTATTTTTTATCGAAATATGCATTTATTCGCAGATTTTTTTTTTTCTTAAAATATGCATTTATTCGTAAAAATCCCTGAATATGTGCAAAAATATTCAAAATGAAATTTAATGTTTCTGATTCTATGGAATACGAAACGATTTTATAATATTATTTGGTCTGCAAATGTGCACGACTAAAAGAAAAAAATATGAAAAAGTCATGAATATCCTGACCCTAACTCCTATACGTCCACGATGCAGATAGATAAAATATTTAACGAGACCCGTTGCGATGTCTTTTCTGTTTTAGATTCTGAACTAATAGGTATTACTGTAATTGGTTTTACAGTGTTTTTTTTTTTTTTTATTTCTGCGTACAAATTTTCGATTATAGAAAGAATGCGTTGCGTTTCGGGCAACGATAATCGCGTATCTAGTCGGTATTTTACATGAAACGTTTTTCGATTTTTCACAGTAGTTTTCCCCCCTTTAAAACAACTAAAAAATGAGAAATAGTCTCTTGCTGTGCAAATATAACGTTTTGAATCCAGTAAAATAAGCCGAATATAACGCGTATTACTTCAAAACGATTTCAGAGGACATTTGTTTTTTGCGAGTGGCCAAAATTTTCATTATTTTTCAAGTATATTTCAAAAAGAATTGTCGACCTTTTTTTATAGTTTATAATAACAATTTACGAAACGAAACGAAAATTAAAACAACAATTTGCAAAATTATCGTAGAAAGAAAAATAGTATTGTAAATACGCGAGAGAAAATAAGGCAATGAAACGTGTAAATATCATAAAAAATTTATGATTTTTATTTTGTGGAGAACGGCAAAAGGGGAAAAAACCTTAACAGTGACAACCGCGATGAGACTTGTTTATTCCGTTCGTTCTCAAATGGCTCACATACGTTATTAATATATTTTGTACTAACATCGTTTCACACATTAACTATTGAGAAATCTCCTTTATTCGCATTTAATCGTATTTTCATTTATTTGTTTTTCAGTAACACTTTAAAACGCAATTTAAAGTACAAGATTAGTACAAAAAAATTATTTGGTTTTACGAGGCGTGTTATATATAAATATATTTTAATTCGAACACTTTTTTTTCTTTTTATACAATAAAAAAATGGATTTTTCTGTCGGTTGCTTTTAGAATTCTTGCACTTAAAACAGGCAACGCTGTGTAAAATATTATATATATAGTATAGTAGCAGCTGTGTATCAGCGCCATGATTTTTTTTTTTGTTCTCCTATAAAATACCACTATTATTTAGCGACTAAGTGTTTAACGAACCGTACGACAACATAATACGAAATTCGCTCAGATCATAGAGAATTTAACAAATCTTCTTAGGCTAAAAAAGATATATATAAAAAAAATGTGTGGAAATGACAAAAAAGTACAGTAACTTCCCGGAAAAAAACTGAAATCGGACAGAGGACAAATTAATTCTTCAGACATATATTTAAAAAAAAAATCGATATTTTTTACGTCGTTATTATTATAAATCCACATATGAAGGATTTGTATTGGTCGGTGAAAAACCGCGAAAAAATAATATTCGATAGCGAATTTGTATATGCGAAACTATGTATTATAAATTCGACGGTCAGTTCTACGATTATGTATTTTTAAAACATTTGACTGTATAGATATTTCTGTAAAATGAGCGTTAGGACTTGTGTAAAAACAACGGATTAGGTATGCATAGAAAGAAAATGCAGTATTTACTCCTCTGAGCTCCTTATACTCTTAGTTTTTTTTATCCGGTCACGCCACTGCGGGTCACGGTAGAGTAATAGAGTTAAACGTGTTTAGCAGTGCCTGACCATAATTTTTTTTTTTTTTATACACTTTAAATTTGACTGTCCACATTTTGAGATTAAATTCGTTATACGAATGAGATGTTTTAACTTATTTATAACAACACCGCGAGTATAAAACAATGATAAATGAATGTTAACAATACACCGTAAAACCTATATTATTATACAGTTCATAAAATTAATTTTTTTCTGGTACTTTAACGATCAATTATACTAAAAATTTCTTACAAACAACTTCTCGTATTTCGACAGCGCGAGTGTCTTAGTGCACACGATTTTAGGACCCGCGATATTTCGTATCAAAAATATCAAAAAAATTGTTTTAACCGTTAACATTCCCTCGTATATTTTTTTCGCGATTCGATATAAATTGATGGAACTACTGTTTTTTTTTTTGTTACGACTACTGTAGTTCAATTAAAGTTTTTCTATATTATATTAATTCGATATTTATTTGTATTATAAATAACTTCAAGGGCGAGCTATTTATTTGTTGTAATTTTATTCATTGTTATTTCAATATAATATAATATATATATATATACACACGTTTTATCGTTTTGTTTATAAATCACGTCTTCATTAAGCTGCGTTAGAGTTCCGGTGTAGAGTGTATTATTGCGTATAGTTATTACTTATATTTAAAGAGTTTTAAAGAGTATGTATTCAGTTATAGTATATTGTTTGTTATGGCGGAGCTCAACGATTCGCCATTATGTACGAAAATGTAAATAATTATTATTAGGCATACACATAATAATTGTTCGAAACTAATAGATAAAAACACTATAAATTATATTACGTACCTAATAATAATATTATTACATAAAAACGAAAAACCTATTTTAGAAGAACGTTCGATAATGATAATTGAAGTCTTCAACAATATTATTTAACGCGTCATATTCACCTGCAGCTGGCAATATACCTATATAAGCTACGTCGTTATTTAACAACGGTGAATATTATTTTACACTGCAGGTTCACAGACGAAATATTCGTTTTCTGAGAGCAAAATATACGTTTCGAAAGTCTCGCAGATGTCATACCATCGAAATAAAACTCTATTTATGTATATCGAGGGTGATAGTTGAGCAATACACATATTTTATAAGAACTTACATAGGTACATAACTACTACTCGAGGTCGAGGGTTTTACGCGCGGTGCTCCCGCGCGCGACATAACGATCTATCGTGTTATTATGTCGTGATAATAATATTCTTTCTTTCTTAAAACGATCTAATAAAACAAAAGTAATATAATAATGATAATAATGACTTATTTTCGCCACGCCTACGCTTTACTATATATATATATATATATATATATAGCAGTGTATATCGTTACTTGCAGTACAACGAGAGGTCTCTATATAATTTCGAAGTACGCATGAACACAAACGGTTGCGCAATATAAATTTGACCAGTTGACCCAATAATTTTTAACGAACAGTCCGCAATAATAACACGAGCGACGAACTATATATATATATATATATATATCTACTAACAACTAAAGTGATTTTTTTTTTTTATTACATGTAAATCGAGTGCGATTAATAAAATATACTTTGAGAACGCGATTATTTTTACTGCGTATATTAATAATAATAATTATTATAAATACTATCGGATCCAGAAAGAAGTTGTACACTGTGTATTATATACAGTGGATTCTTTTTTGATTAATATATTATATATTTATACTCACTCGCGTATATATATATATATATGTAGGGTTGGAGGCAGTAATCGTTTTTACGCGTCAAAATTTGTAATATTTAATATCAGTTATATGATTTCCGAATAATTTAAAAAACGTAACTCGTTACAATTTTTATTGTAGCTTTGAATATTATAGATACGAGGTATTTTTTAAAGTCACATTTAAATAGATTCGGACGATTTCGTTTATATTGTAATTTTTTTTTTTGTTTATTTAACGTAACGAACATCGTATAATACGAGTAAATAAAAAAATTCAAAATTATTCGTATAATATTATTGTCGATTGATTTGAGTTCCAACAGAATCGTTATGCATGAAATTTAGGAAAAAAATCTTTCAAAAAATGAGCATTTCCTCAAACTATTGAACCGTACATATTATAATTATTATATTTTTTTAACCTATATAAGTGTTAATAAATTTCAGTGTTAATATATTTTATATTTTAGTCAAAACTTTTTTGTTTTTTAAATGAACCCCTTGTGGCTTTTACCATATAGGCGTGTCTACGGGTCGTGCCTGTCATGCACGGGCACGACCGGCAAATTTGACTTTATCAATTATTATTGTGGTTCCTATTATTATTTGTTAAATATTAATATTAATATAATTGTTCGATTTGTTTAACTCGTAACAATCTTAACACTTTTTCTGTTTATCCTTATAAAATTAATATTGTTTATATTTTAGTAAAAAAAGAAAACGTCAATTACTATATTTTGTATTATAATTTTTTCATTTTGTGCTAAAAAGGTCTGGACACGTCTATGCCTTGTACAAAACAAATGTTACCGTTATTTTTTTTGAAGAAATGAACGTAAATAAATAAATAACTCGTGACTTTAAACGTAATTTTATTACTGTAACTAAAATCTCGTGGGGTATTGAATTCCGTATTGTTATCGTTGTACATCGTAGTCCGAGAGAATATTGTAAGCAGAAGAGTTGTAACGTTAAAAAAAAAACACAATAATTGGAGTACTTGTTATCGCGTATTGTGTATGTGTGTTTACACGTCGCATGCGTTCAATATCTGCGACGAAGCGCTCGAAAGATTGCAGCAAGTCGTGACGTCTACACACTTCAATTCAAACTGTACACTGCGTAGGTGTATTTCAGGTGATCTATGTAAGTATAACTGCGACTGTTAACCGTGCGTTTTATACAAAATTAAAATTCGAGCGAACGAAAAAAAACTCTCAAAACTATTTGCGAAATAGACAATATATACATATTATGGGGAAATTTTGAAATTTGATAACGCACATTTATATATATATAAATAAAAAAAGGATATACTGCAGGCCGTCACTAATACGCACGAGACGAATCTTTTGACGAACGGAGGAAGGTGTGTGTGTGCGAGATTTAAAATATTAAACTAAACAGTTTAAAGTTATCAGTTTCTCAGTCCATAGACTCTTATAATAATAATGTTTTTTTTTTTTTATTGAGTCATTCGACTTTTTCCACAGTAACTGCGTGTTTTAAAATAATAATAATGTCTCTTCGTTTACACGGTTTTAACCAGGGCTCGGATTTTATAATTTAAAAACACGCACAAAAATAGCGAAAGTAAAAATTTGTTTTATTTATGAATCGTAGTAATTGTAGGTCACGTATCGCGATAATTTAATAAGTAAAAAAAAATATACATATATATATACTAATACAATAATATGAAACATCTGATGTAATGGCAACGTGGGCACTTTTCTTACCCTTTTTTAACATAATCAACTATTATCCAACTTGATTTTTTATATAAATATAAAAAAAATAGATATATTATATTATCGGACAATAGTTGTACTGCAGTCGGTAAACAATTTTTTTATTTCAGATTAAAAAAAATCCAAGTCGATGACATCTATAACTGCGTGTAAAACATTTTTTTTGAAATTTATATTACCGAAATTATTAAAAATAAAGAAAATTTTAGTGCATCATTTTGAATTTTTAAAAGCTTTTTTTTTTTTTAGTGTTTTATTGATCATTACATTTTTAGCCCTACTTATAGTATAATATTATTACGACTGCAGGCAAAACGGGATTAGGTATTTTCGATCCTGCAATCGGCGGTGCCACGCAACAGCGCATTTGTCGATCAGGCGGTCCGGGTCACACATTTCGACGTTCGACGGCCGTGTGAGAAAATATTTATTGGAATGAAAAAAAAAATAAAAATTAGGCGAACGTGAAACGCGCGCTATAAGGAAACGATTGCGCCCGGGTTCGTGTGCGGCGCGTCACGACGAGTCACGAAGACGCCCACGGACGATGACCATTGTATTATATTGCAGTATGCTGGGCTGTTATCATATAATCAAACGATATAATATTATCAAACGATCTGTGTCTATTGTGCTCGGTTAGGTGTTTCTCTCTCTCTCTTTCTCTTCATAAACGCGTTTCGGTTTTCGATAGATCTTATTGTGACTCGTGCGATCCAAAACGTATAATGTGCGATTATATTAGGTCATAATCCGTTATATCGACCTGTACGTCGCGATAGATTCTCATTGTGGCGAGAAAAACGATTTCGAACGTTTATTATAAGGAGAAATTACCCTCTCCCATTTTTTTTTCTAAAGAGTTTTATGATATTTCGTCACGCGTAAGCGATTTGTGCCTCCTCCCCCTCGTTTTTGTTACGCTTTTAATGGCGGCTAGAGATGGATCGAGTTCGTGAATGAATCGACTCGAAGTATCTTTTTAGTGAATATTGAATGAGAGCGTCACAAATCAGCGACTCGGTGATTCAACGCAACACTGCCAAGCTATAGCGGCTCGTAGTGTCTTGATCTGTATTGCCAAGTACCAACAGAAACAATTAATATTCGTGTTCCGAGTGAGCGAGTCGATTTGCCACGAACCGGACGAGTTGAATTTGAAAGATTCGACTGAACGGTACAGTACACGTTTTATCGAATAATTGCAATATAATTTAACCGGATTGCAGATATTGATTCACGATTCGTGATTTAGGTTCAGCAGTGATTCACAGTATTGATTGGAAACGAATTTGTGAATTGATGGATTGATTATCATCAAAATGAATTGAATCGAGTGGACCGTTTCATCTAAATGAATCACAATCCTCATCTTTAAATTGGCGGCGGCGTTTGGTCATAACGTTTTTCGGAATCGGCACAACGCAAAAAAATATCGTTTAAACGTTCTTCTATTCGTGTCCCTTTTTTCCAAAGGCATTTGCAGTCTGTGTACTCGACATAGAATGTTTACCGTTTGTTATTATGTATTCAAACGGTAAATTCAAGCGGCGGATTCGTTTCTGACGCAGTGATGTATTTAGTAGAATTTCGTTGTCCTAGGTACACATTTATTTGTTACCCCCCCTCTGACCACCCAACCGCACGCAAAAAAAAAAAAAAATTATGTATAAAGTATACTTCATATACTACGCAAATTTGCAGCACATTATTATTTTTCGTTTAGTAATAAACCGAGAAATAATAAATAACAATATTAGTGTTGGCTAAGGATGGCCATTATTGAAATATTAGAAAACACCTTTTTTTTTTTTTGACAAATTAGGTTTATTCAATAATATGTTGAAAAGTTATGTGCATGTATGTGCGACAATTATATTTCTCTCATAATTCATTATGGCCGATTCTATTCATTCTAATGATTTTTAACCAACTCCCGGAGTCATATTGTTGTCATAGTGACGGGTAAACAAATTTTTAATATTTTTTTGTTTTTACATGCAATTAATGAATTAAGCAGCCGGTTACAATATTTACATGAATAATTATCAGTTATCAGGGACATATTTATAGAGAGAGCTGATGGGGCTCCAGACTCCCACGAAATTTCAGGAACGTTCTTTACTAATTCCTATGGCTATAGGATGTAATATTTTTAATAAATTCCTAATATGTAGTTGTTTTTAAAATGTTCAAAATTCGGTAATTTGTCCTATTTTTAAGATTTATTCTTGGATTAGAATTAAGAAATAATTCGACAATGACGTTTACTCAATGCCTCAGCCCCCCAAAAAAAAATGATCCTGACGCAATACGAATAAAAAAAATTCTTATCATGCCGAAATTGACTACTGAAAATTATTTGATTATGTGTATTTTTTTTCCAAACTGTGAAAGAAACATCGAATATTTCAAAAACAAGTAATAATATATTATTCAAATAAAATCCTTGAAAATTAGTTGCCCCTCCCCCAAAAAAGTGATGCCCTAGGCAATCGCCCTCCCCAAATACGCCACTGGTTTGACGCGTGCACCGTCGTATAAAGAAATAAATTAATATTGTACTTGTAAACATTTACATGTGTACTTTTCGAGTGTCTTTCGCAATATTATTGTTCAATAATAATGTATAACACGCGTAAATCCTACGTAATATTTTGATACTTTATACGTGTGTTTATTTTAGACTTTTTTACAATATCCCCCGCCTTAAATACGCATTTCGATGACGTACATCGCATTTGTTCAATAATTTTTTTTTTTCATTTCACTATTAACACGTATTATAATTATATATTCGAGTGACAACATAGCGTACACACGGCGTTTTGAGTGCGTCCAATACTCGTTAGCCGTATTTTGAGACGCGCAATTGCGTATATCGTCCCGACTCTCTAACACGTATTTTAAGCTATCCGCACTTATTCTTATATAACAATAACGTTAAAATTAAAGAAAATAAATAACTTTTTTTTTTTTTTCTATAAGTTAAATAACATAATTATTTATCATTATTCAAATACCCGATCGATTATACGTATTTCGCGTCCGTTCTGTAACGCCGAAATTTAATCCGAAACGATTGACGTCATATTTCGTTTCGCGATAACGTATATTGACAAAATATTATTGGAAAAATAAACAAAACCGTTTTAATTACACTTTGAGGATAACGCTGTATTTATTATGATTCGATGGATTTATTATAATCCTCCCAATTTATCACAATCATTTTGTAGCAAGGAAAATTCTTATTGTTTTTACTGCGCGTGTGTGTACAAAACACTTTTAAATATTTCGAAGGGGGTCGTAATAATCCCTTAACTTCCCGGCTAACCTGTGCGCGCCACTGATTATTTTATTTTTAAATTAATTTAGATCGTTTTAGGGATGGTTTGAAAAATATCCGTGCGATGGGGCGAGAGTGACAAACTCTTAAAAATATTTCACCGTGTAATACTCTCCGTGATACTCTCCGCAATATTTACCGTAGTGTAGTATTGTACGCGTAATTGATATTCGTTTTTCCATCACATTATTGTACATACATATCCGTGTAATATAGTACTTTACATTTCATAAATTGTGAGTGATTATTTAGTACAATCTCCCACAAATTGGTGACCTCGACGTGATGGAAAACAACGAATCGTCAGTAGCCAGAGTCGCTGTGAAAATTCCCGAGTTCATTTCATCGGATCCCGAACTTTGGTTCGCCATGGTCGAGGAGTTTTGCCAGCGCAGGTATCAAGATCGACAGTACGAAATTTGGGTATGTTGTCGGCGCATTACCACCCAAATATGCGGTTGAAGTGAAGGACATCATAATGGCACCACCATCGGAAAACAGGTACGTAAAAATCAAACAAGAATTGGTCAAACGTCTCAGTGCATCCCAAGAAGAAAAAACTCGCCAACTTTTGGAACGGGTCGAAATTGGAGATAGGAAACCTTCGCAATTTTTACGCCATCTTCAAAGCCTAGCTGACACCTCCATTCCGGAAACTACACTGGACTATACTGCCCTGGCTAAATCTCAACAAGAAGACGACGAATTAAAAACTTTTTTACGAAGTGACACTGGACTACAGCTCAAGCAAATTCAATTGCCCGGCATGGATGTCTCTGTGTTCTGCGACACCATGACACCAACCGCCCGGCCTTTCATTACAAAGTCATTTCGACGTGCTGCTTTTAATATCGTCCATCGTCTTTCGCATCCAGGCATTAAAGCCACTACTAAATTGGTAAAACAACGATTTGTATGGCCTTCTATCAACAAGGACTGTAAACAATGGGCCTGAGCATGCATCGAGTGTCAACGAGCTAAAATAACACGTCATGTTTCAGCACCACTTGGTTCATATTCTCAACCATCACAAAGATTTGAACATGTTCATTTAGACCTCATCATTATGCCATATTCAGAAGGATTCCGCTATTGTCTTACGTGTATCGATAGATTTACTCGATGGCCGGAAGTGATACCTTTGGAAAACCAAGAAGCAGAAACCGTCGCCCGAGCATTTTATACATTGATTTCAAGATTCGGTACACCTCTTATTATCACGACTGATCAAGGAAGACAATTCGAATCAAACCTTTTAAATATCTAAGCTATTTGACTGGTACAAACCACCTTAGGACTACGGCCTATCACCTTCAGCAAACGGTATGGTAGAACGAAGCCATCGACAGCTTAAGGCCGCCATCAAATGTCACCAGAACAACCGGTGGACTGAAATACTCCCAACAGTCTTATTAGGCATACGAGCAGCTTGGCGCGAAGATCTGAAGTCCACATCCGCAGAACTAGTATACGGAGAACCACTTCGTCTACCTGGTGAATTTCTCTCAACAAGAACTGAGAACATCAAGTTTGAAAACGCAGCAGAGTTCATCAAGGATCTTCGACACCAGATTCGCCAGATTCAACCGGTAAATGGAACCTGCTTCTTATCATGCCGAAATTGACTACTGAAAATTATTTGATTATGTGTATGTTTTTTTCCAAACTGTGAAAGAAACATCGAATATTTCAAAAACAAGTAATAATATATTATTCAAATAAAATCCTTGAAAATTAGTTGCCCTCCCCCAAAAAAAGTGATGCCCTAGGCAATCGCCCTCCCCAAATACGCCACTGGTTTGACGCGTGCACCGTCGTATAAAGAAATAAATTAATATTGTACTTGTAAACATTTACATGTGTACTTTTCGAGTGTCTTTCGCAATATTATTGTTCAATAATAATGTATAACACGCGTAAATCCTACGTAATATTTTGATACTTTATACGTGTGTTTATTTTAGACTTTTTTACAATATCCCCCGCCTTAAATACGCATTTCGATGACGTACATCGCATTTGTTCAATAATTTTTTTCATTTCACTATTAACACGTATTATAATTATATATTCGAGTGACAACATAGCGTACACACGGCGTTTTGAGTGCGTCCAATACTCGTTAGCCGTATTTTGAGACGCGCAATTGCGTATATCGTCCCGACTCTCTAACACGTATTTTAAGCTATCCGCACTTATTCTTATATAACAATAACGTTAAAATTAAAGAAAATAAATAACTTTTTTTTTTTTTTCTATAAGTTAAATAACATAATTATTTATCATTATTCAAATACCCGATCGATTATACGTATTTCGCGTCCGTTCTGTAACGCCGAAATTTAATCCGAAACGATTGACGTCATATTTCGTTTCGCGATAACGTATATTGACAAAATATTATTGGAAAAATAAACAAAACCGTTTTAATTACACTTTGAGGATAACGCTGTATTTATTATGATTCGATGGATTTATTATAATCCTCCCAATTTATCACAATCATTTTGTAGCAAGGAAAATTCTTATTGTTTTTACTGCGCGTGTGTGTACAAAACACTTTTAAATATTTCGAAGGGGGTCGTAATAATCCCTTAACTTCCCGGCTAACCTGTGCGCGCCACTGATTATTTTATTTTTAAATTAATTTAGATCGTTTTAGGGATGGTTTGAAAAATATCCGTGCGATGGGGCGAGAGTGACAAACTCTTAAAAATATTTCACGCGAAAAAATACGACACTGATTTTCCAATTAACGTGGTTTGTACAATTTTTAACTGTTCTTTAAAAGTCAACTGCAATTTTAACACGTCCGTGAAAGTGTATCTGGAGAAAATTAATTGAGCACAATAACGAGGAGAAAATCGGCATGTATCACTTGACAACGGACACTATTTTCCTGCAGTTCATCCGACTTCCTGTCTAATTTTATTTCCATAAAACAGGCCATATCGATTTTCCCGAAAGACCCGGTTCAAGTAAAGACGCAAAACCTGTAACTTTAACCGCAGTCGGTTACCAGGGACAATATAATATATTGATTCCCATATTTACCAATTTCGGTTGTAAAAATTGCGTCGTAGAATTTTGTACTATTACGATTTGTTCGCGTAAAAAAAGACTGTGGATTGTGCCATACAGGACTGTTCTAAAACACGAATGAAAAAAAAACAAATAAATTCAGTAGCTACTATTTCTAATAACGTTATCGTTTTAATCCGAACACCTTCGAAGTTCGAGTACCGAACAGCAGCTATTAATAAATACAAATTATACCCATGATAATGTAAATATATGAATTAAACGGTTTACGGCCTGGCAACTATCGGCTGGTGTAATATTATTTTTCAATAACTCCGTATAAGAGACACAGTCGTTAAACCGTTAAAGAATTACATAATATTGGTCTCAGAAAAACAAAAAAAAAAAAAATTTTCAAACGATCGTTTGAAAATAAAATCATTTTTTTCAAAAACGATTATCAATGCTTTTTTCTAATACGCGAATTATACGCACTGTCGTTTTTACCACATTTCCGCACGAGTATCATATCGTTTTTCGTTCGAAACTTGTAAAATCCAATTGTCGCATAACAACAATTCGACGTGCGCTTCAAGTAACATAATATTATTATTATTATTATTACATAAACGCACGTTTCCTTGACGAATCACACGGGCATCGTTTGTGTCGCTGTGTTTGTTTACTGACAAAATCACGTTGTGGAAACAATACAAAAACGGCAGCGTTAACGTCTCTCTAGAAATGCTTATTTATACGCGCTAAACGACTGTTTAGGTACGAGTTGTATACGAGGCTGGATGGGCCTTAACGAGTTAACGTGTAGAGACAATTTTAGATTTCGAATAATTTGTTGAAAAATGTCCTATAGTGTAAATTAATTTTCAAAAAAAATCGAAAGGACCATTAAAAAATAAAAAACTAACTTGAATTAATAGTTTTTCTCTATACTTTGACCGATATACATTTCAATTTTTAATTAATATATAAAAAATTTTAACCGAGTTAAAAAGAAAAAAAAAATCATCAACACTCCAAGACTCGAGCGTATTAAATTATTACACAAAATATCGAAGTTAAAATATTATATAATTCAAATAATAATCGGTTTTTCGTATTTCGTTCGAAATTTAAAATTATTATTATTCCGCGTATATAGCCGGTTATACTAATTATTATTTGTTCCAATTATTAATGAGTGCTCGCGCTTTACCGAATCTTATTTTAAAACCCGTTTCGTAACTGTAAAAATAATAAAGCGTAAATATCTCAGATAATATATGCTAATGTTTTCTAAAACGAGCGGAATTTTATAACTGTGTTTTTCCATATCGTTAATAAAAAATAAAAAAATTTTATTTTTTTTTTCATATTCTCTTTGCAAAACAATTAAATTTAGTTACCGCGGTATTAATTATAGATGTTATCGTTTATTGTTTGTTTTGACTGATCGTTTTAATCTAATTTGATCGTGTTATTGAGTTATACTTAAATCATTTATTGTGTTATACACGCTTAACCTAACCGTATATATATATACGATAACAAAATTAAATTTATTTGGTATATGTATATATATAATATAAAATAATAGTTATAAGCTATGATGACAACAAAGTTGTTGAAATAATACGTAGTTAACAGCGTATTTTTTTTTGATTTGTGTTTACAATAATTTATATATACTTTTTTTTATCACAAGTGTAAAAAAAATAATAATTATTTAAAACCAATTTCGTCATAAATAATAATTAATATAAAATAAATTATTTGTATCGATTATGTTTAATAGAATAATATTGTTACATCTTTCAGTAATAATATATATATATATTAACAGTTTATTTATTTACATTATTGCAACCGTATATAGAGAAAATAAGGGCTAAGAAATAATAACCATTAGACCCGTGATGGCTCGTAGTCGACGACGACCGAGTCGTTTTATAATTTTATCTGCTGTGCACGACGAGAAATATATTACATTTTACAAACGGCCTTGTCGGTATAGGAAATCGACGATGTTACGCTAAGTAGATTACTGTTCCATTAATATTTGAACTGTATACTGAAATAATGTACTGCACGAACGAAATTCGTGTTTTTTTTTTTTATCAATAATTTAAAGTTCATATAGAATCCATCGAATTAATTCCTATCGAATCGATTACGATACTCTTTACACAATCATTTGTCTAATACAAGAAAATCGTGTAATTTCTTACGAGTACGTAACGTTTTTTTTATCGTTTTCCGTATCGGATTTTAATAAATTGACATTTTGAAATACAAAAAAAAAAAAATTATTAAACAAATTATTATTCGTACATGTACTGCAGAAATACGATAAAAGCGTTTTCGAGACCCGTACAGTGTTGAATCCGTACTAATGTAATAGAGCCGAGTCTATACTTATATAAAAAAGATTTTGTTTGAACGCGCTGATCTCCGGAACTACCCGCCGGATTTGAAAAATTCTTTTTGCATTTGATAACCCGATTGTTGGAGAAGGTTAAAAGTCTATTTACCGTCACGCTACGGTCCTTAAGAGCCGAGCAAAAAGAAAAAAAAACGATCCGAAAGAAAGCTAAGCGAAAACGTTAAGTAATAAAAGCGATAATATGCTAAATATAATATTGTTGTGTTGAAAATAAAAATCGAACTTAAATTTTTATTTTTTTTCTAAATTTTCGACATCCTTTCACGCGGAGTATGGAATCGAACAAAATTTGAATCGTATAAGAGGCGGTACGTTTTCGTACGAGCAACGAAGTGAACGCGGGCACAACAGCTATAATTAATATAATATTATAGGATGATCGTCGAGTGCAGCGCCACATAATATAATATTTATGAATATTACTCTATTGTAAAATAATATTTTTCTATATTGAACACGTAACGCGCGTTGGTGACGTTTATAATATTACTCAACAACCGCGTGATACGAGTCATTTTACAATCGGTTCGATTTATAATACCGCCAATCGAACGCACACTCCGAAAACGTCGTATAAATATAGAGACGCTATCTTATAACGCATATATATATATATGTATTAATAAACGAATAAACAGTAAAATATATATTTAAAGTATAGTAAAGTCTACGGCACACAGCCGAACTCGTGATAATACGTTTTGAGTTCTTTTTAGTTTCCGCGTAATCCTTGTGCGAGTATTAACAGCGCGCGTAAGAGGTTCGATATATAATATCCTTATATTTTAAAGAGCGTAAACGGTTAAAATTAAAAAAAAAAAAAAAAAACGTTAGAATAACGATAATATAATAATAATAATAATTTAATTGCGTACCACGTGTACGCGAAATCCGTAATAATACTCGCTATGACGTGGGTCGTATATTACTTGTATTTTATAAGACTCGGTATTGTATTTAAAAAAAAAAAAATGGATAAATTTAATAACCAGCTATATAATACGTTTTTTTTTTTTTTTTTTTTGAACGCCTGCTAGAGTGGGTCACTATACCCTCGAAAGTCAATAATATATGGGCGTTATTTTTAGTCTAATAAAAAAACGTTACTGCTTCAAAAATCGTATGCACGCTATCTCCTCCCGATATAAATATATTGTAATATCAGTCGCATTAAAATATTATATTATACCGTTTTTTTTTTATTTTTTTTTTTTCGTCTTTTCACCGCGATAATAGCGTTTTAAATAAACACAATTAACGTAGTTAATGCGTACTCGAATACGAGTTATAATAAAAATACGTTATATGTAATTAAAAAAAAAAAAACAAAATCTCTAGTCGTAATTTCTTACACTGCCAAGACAATCGAGCGCTGTTAATCAGCTTGCAGAGGCGACGATTTCCATAAAAAAAATTTTAAATAAAAAAGAAAAATTTGATAGAAAACGACAAAATCTGCCGCGGTTTTGACGTTATTATTTTAATCGATTTCACTATAACTTTATATAATTATACGCCTCGATGCTCGCCGAATTCCTGCAGACACGCGTCTCTTTGGGCCGCCGCAAGATCTTTCTGGCGGACAGCGTAGAATTTTCGAAAACGTTCTCAGCGTCGTGTCGTTACTGCGCGCGTTCGCTCTTGCGCAATTTCGAACGAAAACGTAACAATTACATTTTCCTACAAATAATAAACAATTCTTGTACTTTTTTAAAAATGATTTTATGACACGAATATATTGACGGTAACTACGAATTTTTATTTTAATATTCGAAAAACTCGAATTGAATTTTTACCGGTAATTTTTTTCAATAATTATTGTGGAGTACCCGTCCTTATCGTATAAAGTTCTACTGCCGATTCGTTGGAGTAATTTAGAAAATTCTCCTGCGCGTATATCTCCCGTCAATAGGACTCGCATATTAATTATAGTAAAACCGTAACATTTAAATACAATACGTTCCCTCCGCTCACCTCGTCAGACAAAAAAAAAAAAAAAAATCGGGCGACGTGGAGACACTCGCGGAAGAGTATTTAAAACAACTGTGTGCAAAAAAAAAAAATCGTAAAAATGTTCAAAAGTGTCGTCAGAAACTTGGTACATAAAAAAGGCCTGTTCTTTTATATACTCATATATATATATGTGTGCAAGGATTTATTAAATTATTTTCGATTCGTATACAAAACAATAATTAAAATATTAAAAAAAAAAAATAGGATTTTAGAATAAAGTTAAAACAACGGAATTGTAAATTTTTTTTTTAACAAAATTCGAAGGAGAATAATTTTTATTAGGATAAATTAAATCGCGCGCCCAGCAATTGTAAGGCCGCACTAAACACAGGCGAGAAAATGTGCTGTTCGGGGCTTTGCGGTAACACCAACGAATTCTCAGATATTATATGCTGCCCGACACCGACGAAAACCTTATTGTATACAAATATAATACACTTGTCGGCTCGTTTGATAGCATATTACACTATATAAAACACAGGCGTTCCTTCACGATTTATTTTTATTTTTTTCATCGACTATCGTATATCAACTGCATTTTCTTATATATATATGTATTTTGTTCGCCGATTATACTTCTTCTCAGAGCTCATATGTGCTGTTTTTCACATTGCGTTGACAATAATATCTATATATATATATATATATATATACGCGTTTCCCACTGTTTTTGAAATTATTCCTACCGCTGATTATTATATAATGTGTACAACGGAATCGAAACGGATATTTCGTATAAAACAATATTGATTTCACGGACGTGTATACTACGTGTCGTGTTAAAACACAAATCACTACTGCGTACATATTAAATTACACGCGAGAGATTCATGGTCGACGTATAACTTGCTTTTTTTAAACAAATATATTATATCCCGTAAAATAAGCGAAGACTAGTCTTTTGAGATTTCCACTGGCCGTTAGAAAAAGAAAAAGGGGGGTAGCGAGCCGCCTCGAGTGTTGTGGATGATGTCGCAGATGTGCGAATTACTATTAGGTAAAGTTTTAGAGTTTTGTTATTTTCCTATATAAATTTGAAATCAATTATTATAAGTCGCACTGCAGTTCAAATGAAAACGATTCTGACGCGGAGCTTCCGTGTTGCAGAGTAATAATACACTTTGTCGGGAAATTTTAAGTGGCAAAAGTGGTGACTTAGGGTCGTCAAGATTTTTTTACAGTTGGAGTAACTAATATTGTATACAATTGTCAACCCTTAAAACAAAAAAAAAAAAAAAATACCTTTTTAATGACTTAAATGACTCGACGTCTAATAATTGCTTGCTAAAAGTCTGGCCCAAAAGTAGAATTTTTTTTTTACTCATATATATTGTGCAATATTGCACATTCGGTGTAAATTCCAAGACTCTAGGTCCATTATTTTTTGGTAGTTTTTTTTTTTTTTTTTTGATGCCGCGTTTAAAACCGTAGCCAGCAAAAAAAATTTTTTGAGGGGGGGGGTTGAGAGTATAAATATAAAATAAAATAAATAAACTAATAATAGAATAGAATATTTTAAGAAAACATTTCGGGTGGGGGGGGGTCTGAATCCTGAAACCCCTCGTGGCTACGGCCTTGTACGTACTTGTATAAAATAAAAGTCTGTAAAAAACAGTCTGAAAATTCAAACGGATGTCCGCACTACTATTGTCTATAGATTATTAATATTTATAGTAGAGAGTAGATATTTTTTGGAGGGCGTATTGTAACTTGTTCACCTAATACGGGGGGCGGCAAATCGTTGGCGCCTACAGCCGTAAAAAAGATAAATCCGCCTCTGCTAATAGCGGACTCGGTTTTTTTTTCTTCGTATCAATACGGTATTTGGCACTTATGAAATAATATTATATTTTTAATTTGCGAAAATAAATCATCGGATTTATTTTAAAGTGTATGCAGTGCAATACTCGGCGTACGCTTACTCAGGTACGCCACTGAATCCATTTCGTCGGAACGCGGTCGGCGACAAGCCGGCGGCGTCGTCCGCGGGGGAAAAAAAAAAAAAATTATATTCGCGCGTTCGGTCCGCGTCGCCGCCCGCCTAGCTCCCGCCGCCGCCGCCGCCGCCGCCGCCGCGGTCGCGCGTCCCGGTCGACGCCGCGTTCGTTCAGTCGTCGCCGCGTGTTGTCCGCAGTGTGTGCGCGTGTGTCCGTCACGTCGTAGTCGTATTTCGGCGGTGCGTTTGCGCGCGAAAAATTGTTTTTTTTTTTTTACCCGAATATATTTTTTTTTATATATATAGAAACGCGTGTGTTACCGCTCAACAAAATATTTTATTTAATATAATATTAATATAGAAAAATATCGATACATAACGCGCGTCGCAAATCGTCCGGAGGTCCGCGCCGCGTCGTCGTCGGTATGATCGGTTCGCGCCGCGTGGGCGTCGTCGTCCCGCAAACGCTCTCGTCCCGGCGGACGACGCGCGGTACTCGTGTCCCCCGTAACGCTCGCCGATTGTAAATTATTATTATTAGCATTATCAGTACTATTGTATAGTATCGTTGTTCCGAGAGATTTGCCGTCACCAGAGCAGTTCGAATATCGTTCGCGACACCGAATATAATAATATAATACAGGTATATATATATATATATATAGTTTAATTTTTTAATTTTTATTTCGTATTGTTCGCCAGCGTAAAACGTTGTATACAACAACGTAGAAATCTGTTTCGAAGCCGCGGGCACAACGCCCCAGGACAGTGGTGTCGGGGAGAAGTGAGCGGGGGCAGAGGGGCAGTTGCCTAAGATATAATTAGGTGCGGCAAATTTACACTTTTGCCCCCTCGGATAAAATCAATTCGAATGTTTTTACTTGTAGTCATACATACTCTATACTTTTATAGTTTCTATAGTAAAATTATTTTTACACTATTTTTTTTTATTATTAAGGCTTTGACGTCGTTTTTTTTTAAAAAGTTTTTTGTTTTAAATGACGTTTTCATTTTATTATTATACTTCGTTTATTTTTTATTGCGTTTTAAAAATATATATTTAATAAAGTATGAGACTATATTATATTAAATAATATATGTATTCCTTTAAAGGGATTAAAATAAATTTATGTTTCGTTAACAATATCGTGTCGTTCCAACGACTTAGATGTAGGTACCGACGAGATTTTAGTTATTACTCGTACACGTGTCAGTCATCGAGTATACCTACAGATTTTCGTTTATATGTGTGACGACGAGTTATTATACGTATGTCCTATTTTATAAGCTTTTAAAGAAAAAATATACAAATTATTATATTTTTATGTGCAATTGGTTTCACGCTTTCTTAGACGTTTTACATAATTATCATAGTTTTATATTTAAACGTATTGGTAAGAGTTTTTATGCATTACGTACTAAAAGAAAATATATATATATGTAAGACTTAAATTTTTGCCCCTCTCCCTCCCCCAAGTGAAAAATAGTTCCTGCGCCATTGTTCCAGGAGAAGGGCCTCGAGCCGTATTTCTTAATACACGTTTGTTGTAATCCGTGCTGTGTAATATAAACGGAGAAAAAATATTTTAAATAAAATACGTATCGCACCCGACAATTATTTTTATATCGAAATATATTAAATACACTATACTAGCCGAATCGCCCGGCTTCGCCCGTGAATGCCCGGTATATGAGAGGTGTTATTTTATAAGGTTTGAAACGTAATATCATGAATTATAGCTGTATCTAACCCGGCGTTGCCCGGGTTAGCTCGTTCTGTGTTAAATATTCCTTTTGATCTTTAAAAACTTTGTCTATTATCTACTTTATTTTATATATCCACTCGTAATTTGTGTTTCGCGGTATTTTTCCCGTACAACCAGGTTTCTTGCAAATTTCAAACCCCTATTTGACCCCTTTAGGGATAGAATTTTCAAAAATCCTTTCTTAGCGGATGGCCACGTCATAATAGCTACCTGTATGCCAAATTTCAGAGCCCGACCCGTCCGAGTGGTCTGAGCTGTGCACCGATAGATTCCTTTTATATATTCATACAGATTACGTATTTTCTATGTAATCGTAGAGTATATAATCATACATATTTTCTACTTTCCGCTTGCATTCAAGTTCAATACAATTTCCAATTGTCCGTATTGACTTGGCGCGGATAATATATATATATATATATACACAATATGTTTGATGCGGCTGAAAGTCTACGGAACTCCGAACGACTTTTTGAATATTGTTTCAAACGCTTTCCACCGAGATATTTTAGTGGAATTTCTATTCGTACTTACGAGTTGGGGAGTTCCGCTGTTCTTTCCTGTATAGATTTTATTCTTCGCACGATTCTGAAGCACTGCGCGTCTGTTCTGAGTCATCGAAGATTCTCTAATGATGTCATCGATTTATCAACAATCGTGTTGGTTTGACGGAAACGAGTTTAGTCGGTAAATATCGTCCGTATAATCGTGTGTCAAACACAAATATTTTTTTCACGTTTTCTCTGTTGTTTTTCTCGCGACAAAAAGACTTGCCGAGTCTTAATCGCTTCTCCGTTAAAATATTTATACCTTACGTTAAATTAGTCAGTTGAATTCGATATACGAATCAGAGACCAGCCAAGCATCACTGCGTAGGACACCGACTCTGCAGAAGGTCTTGCAGAGCGCTCGTTTCCTTTTATGCTGCCGTTTTCTTCGTCCGACAAAACGTCGTTACATCGATAAATCGGTGTGAAACGCGTTGTCGTAACAATACATATATGATTGAGTCACCGCCGGAGAAGTTAATAGGACTACTCAAAAGAAGAAAACTTACTTTTTAACCACGAGATTAAGTCTATCATACTTTATTATGTACTGTATTGTTTATACACGGTTTTCGACGAAAATCTCGCATCATTTACGTACAGCGATTTAAATTTTACGTGGCGCGTTTTAAATTCGGTCCGACTTTTTTTCTTGCATTTTTTTTTTCTTAGCATCTCCGTAGCTTTCCGATCGGATGACATCATGAGCAATCGTTAAAAATAATGCAAATCGTCGAATAGATAAAATACACGCTTCAGAGTTTTAACCATATAGTTTGTATAAAGCACACAATAATGCGGACAATAACGAATTTGATTGAAAATGGACTATATATTTCTATAAAAATATATTGTCGTATATACGATTATATTATAAATGTTAAGGTCACAGTTGTTTATACGCATGCAGATGTATCGATTTACATTTTCGTCTTATTCGCTTACGTTACATATTATCTAAGTATTAAAAATGAATTTAATTTACGTGTTTTGCAATATATTTAATAAATTCGGGTTATGTTTCCGTGTTATTATTTGTCATTTAATATTTAAAAGCATATTTATATTTGAGTATCGGAGTATATATATATATATATACATTATACAGTAACAAAACAATTATTAATATTTCTCGTTCGCACGCTTTATACATTTGTAAAACATATAC
Source organism: Slavum lentiscoides (assembly GCA_032441835.1). NCBI lineage: Eukaryota > Metazoa > Arthropoda > Insecta > Hemiptera > Aphididae > Slavum > Slavum lentiscoides. Next base: position 13,516,189 of record CM063709.1, read on the forward strand.
ACAAAGTATTTTATTATTATTATTATATATATATATATATATATATATATATAGGGAGAACGATTTAATTATACGTACAGTATAGTACAGTTATTTTGTATACAAATTAAAAATATTATTTTATTTATATATTCAGTAGTCTATATCGTATATAAGAAGCGTCACTACGATATTATATTTAATACCAATATAGTTTAATTATTTAGACTATTTTTTATTTCTTAATTAAACACCATAATATACTATATTGTCAACCGAACGTTTCAATTTGAGATTCAAATTTTATAATTTCTACATTACGTCATGAGTTTCACTGTTTACATAAAAACTACGGTATACATATATATTTTTTAAATGATTATTATATAATGTCACGGATTACATTTTGAAATGTAAATTCATAATTATTCTGTCTTGTTATTGTGCGCGATAACTGCACAGTGTTCTCCGCCGCCGCGCCGTGTTTAACCGATTTTCTTCGTTCGTTCGTTTTTTTTTTTTTTGTTCTTTTCATATACACAATTTAATTGTCGTTGTCATCATCATCATCTCAGCCGCGCATTGACATCACAATTAAAACTCTCGTTTAACGGTTCTTCGTTTTTTTTCCCCGAGTCTTTTTGTTGTATAATATAAAGTTTTTCTTTTTTTTTTTTACCGTTAACATTTAGTTTATATTTGTTTTTGTTTTTTTATAAAAATCTCGTATATTTTACCGTTACGGGGGAAGGGGAAGAGGCTCATAATATTTTATCAATTCGGGTAAATAACATCCGACAGGAGCGATTGGAACGCGTGTATGCAGAGCAAATGGGGGATGTATTGAAAAAAAAATGTCAGGAAAAATAAACGAGAAACGACCGTTTGGTAGACCAATAACCAGATGGACAGATGAAAAGGATAAATGGAAATTTAATAACAATAGACTGCAGTACTTTGAACAGAGAAAAATGGAGAGGCTTATTGTACAGTGACAGCGCGGGTCCTCAATGGACCGTTGAGCTGTTGATGATGATTATACATCCGAATCAATATTCACCTTTGCTTCTCGAAAATCAAGCGTTTGAATATATTTTTTTAACGTCACGAAATATACGAAATTCTTAAAAAACAAACGCGTGTCTTGCGTGTTCTTCGAGCTTTTCGTCAACTTCACACACACACACACACACACGTTGTACCTGTACGTGGCTCGCGTATGTTTTTTGTTTTACTGTTTAAGAATCCGGTGCAGGTCATAACTTCTGAATGATTTACAACGATTTAAATAACGAACAGTATATATATTATAATAATATGCCCAACAATTTTTCTTCTCCATTTGTATTGGTTTGGAGCCAACCTAACTGCGCACGTCTCGCGGTGTTCTCCTTGAACAGTCGGTATGAAACGGACGTGTACGCGCGCTCGTGAAGTCAGCCACGCCAAATCGCCCGATTCGCTTCGAAAACCAAATTAGTCGCAAAATTGATTATTAGAATTGTGTTTTTGGTGAATAAATAATACGAGTATTACCAGGACGCCGAGTGGCCGCCGGCTTCCACTTTCAGATAATGTCATAATCATATTGGCGAAAATAAAATAAGAATAACGATATCAGAAATGTGAATTCCCGTTTAATAGTTTTAAAAATATCAAAAAATACATTCTATGAATTACTCTCTAAATCAGCTGTGGCGTATAGCATAAGATTATCGAATGACAGCCGGCGGGCACATGGCGGTCAACGTGTTAAAGATTTAATTTCAACGTCGCGGTTCGAAGCGAATCGGATGATTCGGCGGGGCTGACCAAAAATCTTTAAAAAAAAAAAAAATTCGAATTTGCCTGATCTGCAAATTCCAAAAACACATTTTCAATATTAATTCGCTACGTTTCAATAACGTCGGTTCGAAGCGAAACGCGTGTGATTTCGCGTGGCGCTCACTTCACGAACGCGTCGCGTACGCGCTTAGTGGTTTTTTTGTGTGCGTATATACGCCTATCGACAATATATTTACAAAACACAAGTACATATCAAAGAATTATATTAGGCGGTGTTTATAATATTTTTTATTTACACGCCGAACATACGCTGTGTACAACGCTGTTCGTTTCGTAAAACTTTATGCGTTTACACAATATGTTTAATACGTTTTTATTGTTTGACAAGCGACACGCTCTGCAGTGTATCGTGGCGATTTGAATGGTTCGTCTATTATTCTGCAGGGGAGGGGAAGAAAAAAAAATGAATTCCATATAAGATACATATAATTATAATAACGACAAAAACACTATCGAAACGTCACGAACCGATCGTTATATTATTATTATTTTATTTTTTTGTTCGCGGTTTCCGCGATTTCTGAACGCGTTTACGACGATTTTATTTCCGTGTAAAACGCCAGCGAATCGCCAAAACCGCGAACTCCAAACGAACGGCGAGCAAATTAATTTAAAAAAATTTTTTTTTCTGTTTCAGATTTCTTTTTATATAAAGCAAAAGTAAAAAAAACCTGTACAGTTGTGCAGGATGTCGTTTAAGTGAATAATATTTAAAGTTTATTTAGAGTTCTGTTATTACTGGGGCTAGGACAGTATAGGATTTTGCCTATTTTTTTACAGTCTCCGGAATACATAGCTTTTCAATCACAAAACGTGATTTAATTATCAACGATTTCAATAATATATCATTTTTATTTTACATTTTTTTTTACTTTTTAAGTTTTCATGGCGTTTTTTTAGAGTTTTTAGATCATTTAGGTCATTTTTACGCTAATATTGAAGCTGAGTAATTTTATTTTTTTTTTCATTTACTTTGAGAAAAATAATCATTTTTAAATGGTATTTATTATTCGTACATTCGTATTATACTTACATGAAAGTAGTACCGTAAAATATTTGCATAAAAATAGACATTAACTGAGAATACCAATGGTACGTTTGATATACTCGTTGGACTATTGAGCGATAATAAAACCAAATTTTTTTAACGGCTGGTCTTCCTGATGACTTCAATACATTAAATATATCAATTTCGTGAAATTTGCTTAATGACTTATTACTGTAAATTCGAAAGATAAACCGTTGCATTCATTAGCAACTTGGCGGTCGTGTTTTATTAATATATGAAATAATGAATTTTTTTTTGTTTAAAAACTATTGAGAAAATCGAAAGACGATCTTCACAGAGGAAAATTCGCTACCGGAAAATAGGTACGAGTGTAACGCGATCGCTTTGCTCTTACTATAGTCGAAAATTTGTACACAAAAAAATATATGTATTAGCGTTTTCTCCGCTATTTTTTTTTTTTTTATACTTTTAAGTATTTCAATATGTCCTACAGTTTTTTTTTTACAATGTCTTAAGACTTTTTATTATACCCACCGAAGGTATAATAAAAATATAAATACATAAATAAGATAAAAAAGCCTCACTCAAAAGCCTTTACTTTCTACATTTAATAAACTATTAAATCGTGTATATTATATGATCTTATCAATACGGATTAAAAAATAATAATACGTTATCGCGTAAGTATTTATTAAATGAAAATGTACACTCTCTGTATGTAAATTAACGTTTCCACTTTTGGTATAAAAGTAATTATTTTTGGTCGGTGCAATAAGCGTGTATTGTTTTTTATTTATACATTTTTTTTCTCCATATTAGTATATTAAATTTAATTAGTCGAATGTCTTAACGGTATATAATATATATTGTGCTTTTTCGATCGTGGCTACGTATAATACGCATAATATTATATATAGTTTACAATTTTTTCCGAAATAGTTTTCTTGCGAGAAAATCGTGTATTATATTAAATGATATTAATCCTTATTAACAATATAAGGATTCACGGGGTCCATATTAAGGATTATTTCTCTGAATTATTATTGTGTATATAATATCTTGCCGTGGAACGGATCTGTCGGTCAGTGTTATTATGGTGAGCACGGCGATTTTACTCATATTATTATATTGGGCGGTGTAAATAATACTCTTGTTCGTGCACTGCCACCAAAAGTGAATGCCGTTATATAAAACAGCAAAAAAAAACACGAATTTTTTCCCTCTCATCACAAAACAAACACGCGTACACGTCTATACATATATATATATAAAGTACAAATCATCACGACGAGCTCGTTTAATTTTGATACGTGTATAATTCGATAACGAGTTCGAATTTTAAAAAAAAACAATATATTTATAAACGTTTTTTTCGTTCCGAAGAAATGGAACTAAAAACATTTATTTTTTTTTACTTATGTATTGAAAAATTCTATTATAAATTCCCGAAAAATATACGCTATAAAAGTCTTCTTATACTTTACTTTTCGTGAAAAATAAACAAAAAAAAAAAATTATTAAAAACGTTTTTTATTTTCATTTCGAGTGTCTCTCCCCATCGAAGAAATGGTTTTGTAAACATTAATAAAAAAAAAAAATAACGAGTCTGCTAGTACTCGAGACATTGATGTATAAACGTCGCGTGAGCGGTAAAAATGGAACGGAATTGTGATTGGGATTTGTGAATATTGGTATTTTTATTCAAAGCAATTTCTATAATAAATATTATTATTGGTTGTCATGACAACAGCTTACACATTTCCCGAGATTTACCCTCATACCGCCGTAATAGATGTTTACACATCAAAAAATGTAGATTTTTGTTTTCTTACACGTATTGAAAAATTCTATCATAAATTACCGAGAAATGTTTGCATATGCTCTCTCTCTCTCATTATGGTTTCAATCCGTGGATTGGTTTGCAGCCATCTTCCATTCTTCTCTGTTATCTGCTTTCCTTATCATTTCTACATATAAGTACATATGAGTCACATCCTTGGTCCTTTATTATTTGTTGTATTTATTCTAGTCTTGGTCTTCCCCTATGGTTCTTTCCTTCTACTCTACCTTCTATAATCAGTTTTAATAATCCTTCGTGTCGCATTATATGGCCTATCCATTCGTTTCGTCTTCTAACTAAATTTTTCCATACGCTAAAAAATGTGCTTATTAAACACAACGTATAATTTTTTTTTTTTTCGTGAAAAAAGTACCGTAAAGAAAAACTAATGTTTTATATAGAAAAACGATTGCGCCTATTAATTCGACTAGGAAAAAAATAACAACCCGATTCCAAGGGTGTTTATAATTATATAATAATATTATTACAACCTTGAACTGAGCACAGCCGTGGATATTATTTTTATATATCAATAATACCAATATTAATATTTCCGTAGTATATATAACGTCACGGGTTTTGGTTTTTTTTTTTCGTCCTATCTATCCGTGCGCATTTTATTATAATAATAGTATACCCCGACTGCAGCGATGAATTTTCCTCGATAAAAGTTTTACGGAATAAAAAAAAAAAAAAATGTGACCGCAGAACGTTCTTGGCGGAAAAAAAAGAATCGCGTTTTAAAAAAAATAATAACTGCAGTACTTCTATATATATATATATTATACGACTGTTTAATTTACGCGTACATGTATTGTAATATATTTATAATAATATAATAAAATTTCGCAACAATTTCCGTTTCAAATATTATAAAATATTATAACTTACTGTATAATATTATAATAACGGTATACAGGTATGTATGCGCGAAATCATTCGACTGCGAAGAGCGAGAACAAAGAATCGTTTTTTTCTTCTTCTTCTTCTTTTCACGCACATAACGACGCTCGTGATGGTCGTTATGGTTTCTTAAGTTTTTAAATACATCAACGTCTTATATATATATATATAAATTTTTTTTTTTTTATGAATAAAAATCTTTGAACTCGATTTTTCTACACGTAAATTTATCCGTCTCGCGGGGAAGACGATCCACGCGCGGCGCGGCACCGTCAAACACACAGTTAATATTCGTATTATTATTTTTTACACGCTTTGTTCGCGTATTGTACACACATAATGTTACACACACATTCGTTCAAACAGCAATAATAATTATGAAAACTACCAAGGTCAGTGTATACGGAAAAAAGTGGTCAGTGACCGTTTGAATTTTTTTTTTTTATAACCATCAGATACCGTATAATATGAGTTCAGTAGCGTGTTGTTGGGACATTGCGACCAATGCTTCAGGTGGATAGGGGAAGGGGAGGCAACGAATCGTTCAAAATTAAATTGGCCAAAAATGGTTTATTTTAACCGATTATTCAAATGTAAAAATTTAGTTGATTTCTATTTTTTTTTTTTATGAAAAGAAATCGATCGTCAATCGACATTTTTCGACGATCGTTTGTCTCTTCTCATTCTACACGCACCAACCGTTACTGACTATCTCAGAACGTCGTTTCGATCGTGTCAACGCAGATCCGGCAGTGAAAATTCAGAATCGATAACGTAAACATTTATAAATCAAATGCCATCTCGGCGACGAGTCCATCCACAATGCCGCGACTACACACTACAGGCTGGTGTGCATGCTTCATTTCGGCGCCTAACTATTTGTTGTTGTCGAATGAATTAATGTTATTGACAGTGGACAGCGGTTGCACCCCCATGCACCATTATATTTATTTTTAAATCGTTAAAAGTTTTTTTTTTTTAGTGCCGGATTTCCGGATTTGAATAATGCGTCATGAAATTATTTAATTCAAAAATTTCCTACTAAATTATGTTGTCAAAGATGGTTTTATGTTTGAAGTCGAACTCCTCAGAGAAAACCATGGTTGCGCAATCACGCCACTGGTTATTGAATAACTAAATTTCATGAGATAAATCTTGAATAATGTGCAAACATTATATATTTTATACATTTATTATTAATTATTAATGCATCAATTATAAAGATGTAAAAATTTTTAACTTTTATTATGAAATCAAATACTTACCATTTGCTAAAACATTTGGGGGGCCTAAATTAGTTTTGGCGAGTTGGGAGGATGGCCGGCGTCGCGTCCGTAAGTAAATCGGAGCGAAACCAATACATTTTATAAAATGATCGATTGCAATTATTATTATAATCGAATTTAAAACGTTATTATGTACCGCGACCAAATAATTTAAATATTTCAAATATATTTTGAAACGTTGTTAAAAATACTACGCGTCTCCGTAGGTCGTATACTATACGCGTTCGGTATATCAATTGTAAATGTACCCATGTAATAATCGGTGGAAATAGATGAAATTTAAACGCCTGCGGTAGATTCGTTTAAGTGTCTGATGGCTAAAAAAAAAAATAATAATAAAGAGTTTAAACTTGAGAAAGGAAAATCGATAATTATTGTTATTATTGTGAATACGGCGCGGTTATTAACTATTATTTTTAGTAGGCACGACACTCCGAAAAATATAATTAGCTGGTACTTATGAAAGAGAAGCGAGCACGGGCGCGCGGTCTTGATATAATAAAACGATTTTTAGGAAACGTTATTGTAATAATTACGCGCGACACAATCGTTCTCAGCTCCGTTTATATAATAATATCCCGTCTACAGCTGGCAGTCCTATATCTTAAAATACGACTCGTATTAATAATAATAATAATAATATACGTGTACATTTTAAAATTATTTTTAATTGTCCCGATTACGTTTAATATTTACTATTTTTAGTTGGTCTATATAACGCGTATACGGCATCGTTCGATTGTTTTCTCATTCTATACGTCTTGTAATGTATACGCTTACATTTCATAAAAAAAAAAAAAAAAAACGCTTTAAAATTGCAATTTCTAACACACCTCTACAGATTCCGTACCGAATCTGCAGTAAAACACCGACGGAACCACACGTTGTTTTGTAGTCGAACCGAACGGGACCTGAAACCGCTGTTAAAAAAAAAAAAAAAAAAATTCTCTGCAAATTCGACTGAACCGGACCGATATTATTTGTGTTAAACGCCGGATTAGACCAGAGATATTAGTACAGGATTAGTTAGGATTAGTACAGAGATATTTTAAAGGCCATTTTTTTTTTTTATTATTTATTGTTCAGTTCGGACCGGACCGAATTCGAAATTTATCGATTGCCAAGCTTTCGGTTTATTTTTATTCCTTCGGTCCGATCTGATTCAGACTCAACACTATTTCATACGTATAATATTAGCATAAAAGATGTCGCGGCGGTCTTATATAATACGCCTCAGTAAAATAAAAAGCGTATTATATTTCTATTATATTATATTGCATTACATTTATTATATAAATATTATATTATATTATATTATAGCGTATTATATTATATTATATTTAGCATATTCGTAGTTTTTATCTTATCGATGAATCAAAACGGTAAATTATATGAAAAATTAAAAACCGTATTTTCGACTGGACTTTTGGTTTATACCGTCGTTCTCGAGGCAAAAACACCTCGAGGTGGCACTCGGTGACTTCTATCGCGTATATTATACGCGAGAAATCCAAAATATATATAAATAAATTTTTTTGTGAGCGCAAAAAAAAACGTAGCCACTGGACTGTAAGACATATATTAAGTTTTTTTTTCGATCGCGTACACTCTTTTCTGTGTTATTATTACGTTATTATATTTGTTTTAGCCGAATCGACCGCGAACAAATCGTCTGCACGCTTAAATACACGAATATATATATATAGATTAGTACGGTTTTTTTTTACCACGATGACATGTAATGGTAATAGAAAAAATAAAACAATATATCTCGTTGCGATCACAAAGATTCGTATATATTTTGTTCCTGTTAAATCCGAATTATTATATTATAATTTTCACTATATTCAGGTCGGTTCCGCTCGGTGAAGCGCGTAGTGCTGCAACAACGACAACCACACGCGGACGTACGTGTTTGTCCGAAATCGATCGACTCGACTAGTATATAACACACACGCCTAATAGAATCCAATAATGTCAAGGTTTCGTAAAAAAAAATAATAATAAATAAAAAATGAAATTAAAACGTTTCTCGTTTTTGCCATAACAAAAAAAAAAAAAAAAAAATACGAATACATTGAATATACTGCGTTGTTTTCAATATAATAATATAAAAAATACACATACGTGTGTATATGCGAACACAAAATCGAACCGAAGAGTATTATGCAAAATAAAGAAACAAAAATAGTTGTTGTACTGAATACGCGTTTATTTGCTATACCTACCGGTTTCGACGAAAAGAGTTCGGGCAATTAAGCGAAAAGAAAAATACAACGACTCGGCTCTGCTATTGATTACCGGATGATGACTTTTTGTCGAAACCGGCAATAGTATATAGTAAATAAACGTATATTTGATACAACAACTACAATAATTTTTTTCTTTCTTTATTTCGCACAATTCGACTTGACTGTATATTCGCCTATATTACGCGTACACACGTGTATTCATATTTCTTATATATATACATTTTTTTATTTAGGACTGTTAATTTATAATAAGGTTTCTGTTTCTGTAACATATCTTTTATTTTTTTTCTATTTTATTATAAAAATATGTCGTTCTCTTCGATTTATACACCCGAATTCTCGTCGTCGTTCGCATTACATTCTGCACCAGATGCAACGACGGCGCAATACATTATTGTTTTCATCACATTCGCGTTGATTAAAATTTTCCAGTATTCATTGTTGCCGAACTCCGCTTTTACTCCGTAAATATATTACCGTTGTTTCAAAAAAAAAAAAAAATATCATCGCGCGACGTAAAAAATCGTCAGGATTTTCACGAGATATAATTTTTTTTAATTGCGTTACATTCGTTATATTGTATCAGTGAAATAATTGTTTGACGAAAAAAAAATATTGTCGTGTACAAAAAAGTTTTTTTTTTTTGACATACTTATATATATGTATATATATACGTATAACTGTATAAGTGTTTGTATGTTTTTCTCCATAAAAAGTAATCGTGTAGAGTGCGTGGCGTGAATCGAACACGAATCAGAGTGTTTAAAATTCCGTTATATTTCACGAAGACACGATATTACACGTATTGTATGTGCGTGTACGAACAATACGTGAATCACGAAGAAAAATACTTAATATAACTTTCACCTCTTTAATAATAGTTTATAATTAGAGTTCGGATTTAAATACACCGAAAACGCCATTTAAAAAAATGTATTTATTGTCTACAAAACACCGGAACAAAAATGTCTTAAAAAAATGTCTCAACAAAGTTTTATAATTTAAAAAAATCAGTAAAATTAAATTTATTTTTTTGTTTTGACATTCGCACCGCCGCGAAAAAAATGTCATCATCATATGGCCGTGAGAAAATAATAGTTGATAAAAGTCGTATGTATTCTGTTAATATAACGTCAAAAGAATCGTTTTATTTGAAAACAGATTACACATACTTTGGTAAAAAATTATATGTTTGTGTTTCAAATTATGATGAATTTTTACTTTTGTTTACTAGAAATAGGTTAAAAATACCCAAAAGATCTCGAAAAATGCCCAAAAAAAAAAAAATTCTTTGTCAGAATATATGGTGTGTGTATTTAAAAACACACATTTTTATCCTGAAAAGCATCGTGTGCATCAAGTGTATCAGACAAAAAGATTCAAACGCATCGAAAACCAAACTATATTTATATTTCAATTAACACATTATTTTTGCTTTTGAAGCCATTACTCGTAAGGCCATTTGCAGTTTCTATTAAGCCCCTCCATTAATTACTGTCAATTGCAGGTTCAAGTTTTGCAGCTCCGTCTACCATTCTTACATATGTCTGCATTTACTCCATCTTGCCATCGACGATTTATTAATCAGTATCTTTCGAATTATGCTCCCCTCAGCTCGCCATGTACGCGTGATCCGCTGCACGTTCTAGATCTAGACGCTTGGCTTTTAAAAAACATTTAATATAATCGTAACATTAAATATAAAATAAAATAAATGGATTAAATTAAATTTTAAAAAATCGTATCCTCTCCTCTGCATGCGTGCGCGCAGACGAGTGTGTATTATAATAATAGACAATTGAAAAAATAATGTGTCGTCCAAACTCTGAAAATCGCCCACTATCGCGCGGTTTATCGTTTTAATATAAGCGGGCGCGCGTAGATTAAATAGAGTTAATTGTAAGCGGGTAATTGTAATATTACAACAATAAATTATTATAATAAAATTCTACGCCAGTATTTGTTCATTTATCCATATATATTTACATAATACGTGCGAACGATAAAACCGATTGTCACAACTGATCAGTGGCGGTTATAAGGGGGGCGATAGGTGGATCGCCCCCCACAGGAGATTTGATATTTTTTAATTTAGTATATCTCTGACTTGTGCCATGTAAGTTGGTCCAGTTATGTTATGGTTACATCACGTATAAGGCTGGAATTAGTGCTCGACCGACGGTACGCACTGACAGTGCACGCTGATTATCGGTCGTGATCGAGCGTTTAGTGCTTAGCCGAAGACAAACTCGGTCGGTCGTTTACTGTGTAAATATGTAAATGTGAGTAAACGTTAAATAAATAGTAAACGCGTAAAATAAACGAGTAAACGTGTAAACGAGTGTACAACGAGGAAAGATGAATCTATTTACGTTCATTTCATTTCATTGAAATACGCGAAATAATATTAATAATAGTAAAAATAAATAATAAAAAGATTGCACACGCGCGTACGATCGGTCGTTCGGTCAGCGTCAAATTAAACACCCGCACATACCGACGTAGCGCGTCAGCCGACCGTAATAAAACGGAAATAGAAAGTAGTCACCAGATAGCGCTACGACACAGTATAGAGGCGTGGCAGAAAGGCGTTTATAAATAGCGGTCCGAAGCCATCGGACCGCTCAGTGTAGTCACGGCGGTCAGACGCGAACAACGTAGTTTGCGTCTGACTGCGGTGTGTGTGTGTGTGTGTGTGTGTGTGTGTGTATGCCACGCCCTCTATGTTGTGTCGCAGCGCTATCTGGTGACTACTTTTTTTCCCCGTTTTATCATTATTTCGTTCACGTTCCGTGCACGTTGTTCTTCCTTTTTCTACATCTGCATTTCGTCTCGGTACATTAATAGATCCTTTTTCTTGGTTATTACTCGTCGATGTGGATATTTTATTGTCAATGGGAGTTGGCTCCATTTGAACTGCAATCGATCGAAAAACACTTCGCTCGTAATTATTGAAAAGCTTCAATTCTTCAACGGACCAAAGAAATCGAGTTTTTTCCCCCTCCGAAAATTTTCTAAATTTATTACTACGACATTTTTTGACGTTTTAAATCGATTTCCGATTAAATATATACTATATATATATATATATTGAACCAATGTCGACGTCATTTCGCGCTTAAAAGGCTGCAACGACGGAACAACGAAACTATATAATATCATAATTTTCTAAAAAAAAAAAAAAAATTACAAAATATATACGGTCGTTCATATTGTTTTTGTGGAACATTACTTTCCGGCAGCAATATCGAATTCTTGGACAAGTTTTCGACACTTTCTTATACGCACCAAAAAAAAAAAAAAATTTTTTCTTTGAAAACAGCGCCCGTTTCGAACGGGAAAAATGTTGTGGAAGATACCGTGTGTATGTAGTGTTTTGTTTTTAAGGCGTTCGATTGTTTTTATCGAGAGCAAAAAAAAAAAATAGGAAGTTTTTCGCAAATCGACACGCTCGTTCGCGCGTTGTGTTGCATATGCACGCGATTTTACAGGCGCTCATAGAACACTTTGCCAGTGCAAGTGGCGGTGATGAGGACGACGTGTGGCGCCCGCCGCCCGACGTATAGTAGTGTACCGAAAAACGATTACCGGCGGCACTTTCTCTCCGTTTCCACTTCTCAACGGTCTATAGTAAAACAATAATAATAATAATAATAATAATAAAATACATTTTTTTTTTATTTCTTAGTTTTTATCATAATAATATCATCGAGACCCTGCGCGGCGCGGTAAATGGCTCGACGACGACAAAGAGAGAGAGAGAGACACTGCGCGACTCGATGTCGGTGATGTAGGCGTTTGTGTCAGGATTTCGGTGTATCCGGGTCATTGTTTTGGCGTTGTTAAACGCGTTTTTTTCTTCTTCTTCTTCTTATTTCGTTTACAACGAACCGTCGCTGCCGTATACTTGTCATCATAAATCGCGGTCATGCATTCTCTCCGCGTTGCACAGGTGGTACACACGTTTAAATTTTTTCTTTTTTATCGCTTGCAGTACGTTTACGATCTCGAGAAGAAAAAAAACCCACTCCGCTCGTCTTATCTCTACTGATTTCGTCGTGTCGGGGCATAGCTATAAAAAAAAATCCGTGAAGTTTTTCATACGGAGAAACGATAAAAACAGATGAAGAGAATAAATAGACGAGGAAAGCGTACGTTTTAAATTTTAGAATTCGAGAATATAACGTTTTTATTTACCCCGTCGTTAGATGATATAAGAAACGATACATTTGAAATCTCATCGAATCGTTTATTATTTTTTAAATTTCAATAAATTCCTACTTCTTGGATTCCGTCGTTACGTTTAAATATGCTGCGAGATCGTTATTGAGAGGATTGAAAAAGGGAATTTTCTCTCTTTGCCGTCTTAAAGAACACGGTAAAATAGAAGTTTCTATTACTACAAGCGTACCGATCGACCTAATGGTGCGATAGGTTAGGTTGGGTTATGTTAAGGTTAATATAACCTAACCTAACCCGACAGATTTTAATTCGTCGTGAAGTTTACACGAGATCGACTTTCCCACATTCGAAAATTTTTTCCCACGAATCCCGTCCAAAGGAATCGAATAAATTTAAACTAAAAAGAAAAAAAAAATTGCTAAAATTCAATTTTTAGGTAAAAAAAAATTTTAAAAAGCCACAAAGTTGATCACGATGAATTCAAATCTGTTTTCAGAATCCTTATCGCGAATCACTATAGGTCTATAGTGGCGCTGATGTGTTTAAAAAATACTATGACATCATACATCAAGAGGCCCCATCGCCAATTTTTTTTTTCCATTTAACAACTATAGATGCGAACGAGAGCACCCACATAATGCAATGTACAAGCCATTTATTTTTTAGCTGATCAAATATTTAAATCCCATACTTATATATAGGATTGGATTTGGATTTTGTGGGTCCCCGGCTAAAAAATCTACTATACAATATATGTCATAGATAAATCGGGTGATCGGCGCCACTGGCACGTATTGAAAATAGGAAACGTTTATTTCACTGTGTTCCTTGCGTGTACCAATACTCGCTTTCAATCACCGTAACAGGACATTTTCCTACGCGGTTCCTGCATGCGAATATTCCTGTAGGCGAAGGATAGTAAAATCGATTATTATTAGTAGACTTGTATACGCGTGTGGAAATCATTTAACCGATAATTGCAACCGGCTTATGGCCGTATAATAGTACGCGATTATTACGTTTGTCTGCAATGTACGTCCGTAGACGATCATCTTTCTAAATCAGTCTTGTAAAAAAATTTCTTTTCTACCCGTTCGTACGCACGTTATTCGCGGGTTCCAAAACGATTTATCCACACACCGCGTATAGACGGAAATTCGACACGCGCTCGGTATTAAATTATGATAATATAGTCGAAAATCCAGTAATTTCCATTGAAATCAAGACGAATATAATATTGCGTGTTTATCGCGTATCGATATATATTTATGAATACCGGACAAAAAATCCTATTTAAAAAAAAGAAATATGAATATTTATTAAAAAAAAAAATTATTATTATAATAAATTCCGTTTATAAATAAACGAAAAAAACAATAATTACGATAATTTCCGTTTTAAATAAATAGAAATTATAATTACTATAAATTCCGTCTCAAATAAATAATAACATTTTAGGCTTTTTATGTTCAGTTCGTTTTAAATCGGACTTTTTGACCGATTATCAGTTTTTTTTTTTTTGTAATCGCGATTCGTCCGTAGATATATTTCAACAGTAAAATATAATATTTTTGTACTAGTATGAAATATTATTTCATACGATTATATAATGGACAGTCGACCGTATATGTTTAGAAGGCGTTTCCGCGGCGTCAAAATCGAAATGTCGACAATTATTTATAATTTACCGTGCAAAAATGTGCAGTATATTATATACGAAAAATAAAATATAGTCGATGCAAAAAAAAAAAAAAGTAATAAAACATTCGGTTTTTTTTTTCCGTCGACCTCGAAAATTATAATATACACGAACATTTAACGATTTTTCCCCATCTGCAAACGTTCGAGCGATCATAATCGCGAGTGCTTATTTTTATTTTTCAGTTTTAACCGTTCCGCGGTAATATATCATATTTTCTCCACTAATGCATTCGTTTTTGTTTTTGTTTTTTTTTTTTCATGAAAATCGCTTAAATTATTAGAGAAAAAATATTTTACTTATCGGTGACTCGTCGAGGAGGGGGGAAAACAATTTGTATTTTCACTCTGACGATAATTCAACGCGATACGCTCATAATAATATACTTTCTACGCGCGGATATAATACGTGTGACTGACTGGGAAAGCGAGAGGAAACAAAATCCGTTTTCCACTTGGACGCTTGTCGATTTTTCTCGATTTTCTCGATTTTTTTCAATTTTTTTCCCGAATTTTTCGCCCGACCATACTGCAGTCTCCGGTCGGGTTTTATTATTCTTTTTTCCAGACGAAAAAAAAAACTGATATTTGGCGTTAAATTACTGCGATTACGATCCGGTAAAGTGTACGTCTGCAATCGTTCGACAAGTTCAAAAACCCGTCGTTTTATAAAAGCGATTTCATCCGATCCATAATATGTATTCGCTGGTCTTTCGACAAACGATGAAATCATGATACAAGTATAAATTGACCGATCGCAGCGCCGTTTTTGGCAATCGCTCTGCCCAGTGCGCGGTGTAAAAGCCACTATTGATACTGTGTAAAATACAGAAAACTAAAATCTGAACGTACGAGTAAGCGGGAATAAAATATTTTTTAAACAGTTAAGCCGAAACGAATAATCCAAAAATGTAGCGATTATATTTTTGCAGAGAATAGTGTCCCCTTTTATGGTCGTGGTGATGTCGACCTCTTACCAGCCTCTTATAATTCGCTAAACCTCGAGAATCACTGGAAATAAACTCTGTTTTATTTGCAAATTACCTAACGGATACATTATTATCGTCCAATTGTACTCGCCGAATTTAATGTCTGTTAACTCTTGGTCACAATATACCTGCAGACGAGCAGAGCCAGCGTTTAAAATAAACGCATGAATTTTTAGTAAATAAGTATCCCCCTTAGCGTGTTTTTTTAACGCATATTTTAATAGTTTCACTTGAATTCTTTGTGTTCAACTACAGCGCTTATCCCTACCGGACAACTACACTACTTCCCGTCAAAAAATAAATAAATATTACTATTACAACTGTTTCTAACTAAAGTCTATTGATTAAACTCGGGTAGAGCACGGAATTTCTCGGTAATAATTTTCAGATCGAATTCGCAACGATTATAGAAACACGTTTTGAGGTCGAGATAATTTTTTTTTTCCACTCTGTCGCGGACAACTGATGCTCTCTCGCTCTGTAGAGTTCGACCTAACCTAACGTAAAACCTGCACGTCTGGTAAGTTAGAGTTACGATTTATTCAAATATTCCGTTATTATTACTCTGTGATATCTAAATATTGTGTCCAGTGAGTACGTGCCCGCTCTTACTATGTACTCGTCGGCGGTAGAAGGAGAAAAGTAGTTCGCGTACTGCAGTTTGTGGCCGCCGTACGTTCAAAACGCGTTTTATAGTTACGCGTTCTAGGACATCCCCTCTCTCCCACAACTATTTTCGGTAGGGTAAAACACGTTTCCCTCTCCCTTTTAACCCGGACATATTATTTTTTTTTTATAATTCGCTCCACATTACTATTATTTGTTTTTTTTATAAAATATAATTTTTATATAAATATAATCGTTACTCGTACCTGTACCGTCGAATCTACTGAACAGATCTACATGTGGTTTCTACGAGCAGATGACCGTTTTAGGAACGGTTTGAAAAATATCCGTGCTGTGGGATGGTCGCTGCAGGAGTGACGAAAACGATTTTCAACTGTTTTTTTTTAAATGTTGACTGGCGCAATGACGTGTGCACACGTGCACGAAATGTATTTCGAGGAAATCAAATGGATATCGAAGGAGAATGAAAATGCTGTATCACTGGGTAACGGACAATTTCCTGCAATCGACTCCCCCGAATACGTCTTGCCTGATTTTCTTTCTCAACTAGGCCATAACGATTTTCCCGCGAAAGACATAATCGATCGAGTTAAGAAGTTTCTTTCGTCGTCGCGATTACCATTCGTACGAATTGTGTACTTATGCGCGTAGTAATATATCGATTTATTTGCTAATTTCTAAATAATATTCAAACGAAAGGTGTTTTTTACAGGGCTCTCATTTGAAAAAATAATAATGTTTAACGTTTTAACGTTCTTTATCGTTATTTAACTTTTGCGTTTATCGTTATGGTATATTTTGGCGTTATGAATTATTTGTGTTTAACGTTAAAGAAAGTTTTATCGTTATATAATATTTACGTTTTACATTTATCGGTATTTTAACGTTATTTGGTTTAATATCGATTTTTTTCCAAATAAATAAATCCATTTATATTCCATAGACTATAGCACGTTTTTAAATCTCATAAACGTAATGTACTTCATTAAACTTCATTAATTATGAAAGTCCTAATTTTTTTACTTAATTTTTTGATTTTATACATTTTTTAAGAGAGAACTTTGGTTTATTTTTGACTTTATATTCCAGTGTAGAATATTTTTCTTAAAATGTTGATTATATTACCAATAGAAACTTTCCTAACTAGCTTACATCTTCTCAGACACGTATCTTTGAATAATTTTTACCATCAAGTAAACAAAAATAATCTGAAAGGTCCAGTAACAATAAACAGTATTTCAATTCGCGATATCACACGCAGAAAGAAAATTTCCGCGAAAGACATCTAGGAAACTGTATATCTCAATACACGTGTCTAGCTGATGCGCGTGTACGCGTCCATGTGAACCTAGCCTTATTATAGAACTATAATAAACCTACACAATAGGCTTATATTTTCCGTAGTAAATTGGAAAAAAATATTAAAATAACGGTAATTCTATTTTTCGTTTTTTGATATTTTGATATATAACGTTAATACATTATTTCTTTTAATGATATGTTTTAATTTGTGATAGTTTAAAATTAGTATTTATTGTTTTCCGTTACGTTTTTTGATATTCGTTTCAATTGATATTTTGCAATTATAACATTATAATCAAAACGTTATTATAACGTTTGCGAGCCCTGGTTTTTTACGAATTAGAAATAATATACGTTTTAACTACACACGCGTACATTATAATATATATATTATTTATGTAATCAAACGATTTTTCCTGAATAGATATAAATGATATTTTCGTCAAATTTTTTTGCTTTGCGAGCGCATTTTTTTTTTTTGTCCAACACCCTTTCTATAATAAACGGAATTCTGATGCCGAAAAAAACGAGTCACTCGCAAAACGTCAATTAATTTTCAACTCGATAAGTTACTGTTTTTTTTATTTCTAACTTTATGACCGTTAACTTCGTGATCACGTTTTTTTTTTCCTAAATCAATTTAAATCGGTACCGATACAAATCGTCAAATAAGTGTTTGATAACATAAACGCGTAATGTAGTATTGAGGATATTATTTATATACTCGTATATATATATATTTTTTTTTAATGCAAATTAGAAAATTTAAACTTTTAACCGAGTTCAAAATGTGTATGAGTAACGTTTGACACGACTCGTATATTTTTTTTTTCGCATTAACTTAACGAGTTCAAACGAGAAAAAAATGAGTTAATAGTTAGTCGATAATAATATCACACGCTCGCGTTTCAATGTTTTTTACAATTTGCACGACTGCACGGCGACCTACTAAACTCGAATATACACACACACACACACACACACATAAGAAAAATGCTATTTATTAATTTTTTTTTTTTTTGTGGAAAGTTATCTTAACCGCGTTGAATTAATATACATATAAATGTACTTATATTATCTGATCGATCGTTATAGCGACTATAGTGAGGCGCGTCTAGAATTTTTTTGCACGTCTCGGTCAAGAGATGTGGATTCGCTATTTCGGAATTTTATTTTATTTTTTCTGCTACACAAATAATGTAGAAAATTTAATAATTTTATATTTTGACTCGTATCGAAACTTCATTTTTAACCGTTTAAAACGATACGACTGTAATATTTAAGTTATACTATAACAGTCGTAATCGATATGGTTTTTGTGTGTTGGGAAATTCGCGTATTCTTCAAATATGTTACGAAGGGTTTTTTTAAAACTGGACGCTGGTTTTAATAGCGCACTCTAAAAACGTACAACATTACAACCGGCAAATTCGTACGTTTTAAATGTATACTGAAGGAGCTGATTACGGGCTACGGCAGATTTCACGTATAAGTATTTGTAAAATATTATAATTTATTATAAACGATGCGCGTACATACGAAAAATTCATCGGAAGGCGAGTTTTTAGGATTTTAAACTCTTGCGAGCCACAAATCGCGTTTCGTTTTATAGATATTCGTAATTTGCATGAGCAATATGATGTAATCAATCGTTTACAATATTCATGTAGGTATACATATATTATAGGATTTGTATAAAACACAAATTATTAATGTCGACGTCCTTTTTACATGTTATATATTTTACACGCGTTTAAAATGTTCGTTATATATATATATAAAAAATAAATAAATACAACTGTCTTCGCTATAGTTTTTAAACTGGGAATTATAGTGCGTTTGACTATATACGATATAAAGTAATAATATACGGCGTTTTCAATGCGAAATCGGTATAAAGTTTTCCAAAACCGCGCAATTACGTAGTATCTATTTATTTCGTTATAATATAACTTCTATAAAATTTTTTATTAAGCACTTCTTCTCCGTCTGTTACACTCCGAAACTGTACTTAAATTAATTTTTAAAATTTAGTTAGTACCATATGGCCGGACGGAACTCGCGGGCCGCCTACTGCATTTGCCCATCCCTGGTATACGCGTACGAATTATTACTGGTGTGTGTGTATATTATAATTGTTGTATAGGTACGCAGGAATATTTTATAATGCTTAGTAACGGTATATTAATAATAATAATAATAATTTACAAAACACTTTAGTGATTTCGGAGGCGACGGCGATGGGACGAGGACAGTGTGGGATTCGCCAGTACATCCGAATACGGAATTTTCGTGGTCAATAAACTCGACGAATAATAACATTGTGTGTATTTTTCGTCCATTATAATAAAAAATATAATAATACACCTACACACGTATAATACATATATTATATGTGTTTTTCTATACCGAAACGTTATCGTATAAAAAAATATTTTCATCATCATCATCATCATATTATAACCGAATAATATTTTGTAGGGTGACAAAATGAATTATAAATTGAGAATTTTATTTGAATTTTTTACCTAATATACTATATACCGTCTCGGGACTCGGGAAACGATAGGTATAAATCATATAAATTTTTGCGATTTTAAAAAAAATATACATTTTTTTTTTTCTATATATGTATTATAATAATACGATGAAAACATAATCATCGGTCGTTTGAAAGTGTTTTAGGAAAACTATTTTCTCGATATTGTTGTATATATTTTTTACACGTATGTTTGCAAACTGCAGAAAACAAATCTCTTCCGTCGACAAAGCTTTATAGAATGGAAAATAATATTTTTATTGACGTTTGTTTATTTCATACCTGAGAATAACTAAATAATACACAACAATAATATAATAGACGACCGTATTTGGAATTAAGACTGGAAAAATTTTAATTATATATCGTTCAATTAATGTGGTATACGCGCGGTAATAAACGAGAAATAAACAGCAGGATCCACGAAAAAAAAAAAGAAGTTTTAAATGGGACGCGTACAGCGTACTTAGACCTGCATTATTTTTTTTTGAGAGGGACGTCCATGAATTTTCGGATATTTGCAGGCGATCTAAACAGATTTTTTGTTCTTCTAACCACTATATAGACGCGAACAGAGTATTTTCGTTTTTATCCATATTAAATAATCCTAAAAAACGTGTCATAACATTATAAAATATATAACGCGTATATTATTATAGACGGTATAAATAATTAGTACGCCTGCAGAGCGCTGCGCAATAACACGAAATGTACCGGGTACCAGTTTCGTTCAATATGAGTCATGTCTGTCGTCGCGTATAATAATACTTGCAATTATTCCAGTCATATCGCATATGTGTGACTTCGATACAAACGATTTTCGCATACTATTTTTTTTCTTTTTTTCGTTTTATTTCCACGTATCAAAACATATTTTTATTGTCTTTGAACGACAACGTTTCGATCAGTGGCAGAACTATTATTGTGGGAGCAGGCTTGGCCACAATTTAGAGGCTATTCCTCTCCCAAAAAAAAAAAAAATCTTTTTCTTGCTGAAGAGAAACTCGAACGTTGAACGTTTTCAAACGTATTGAGTTTGTTTTGAAGTATTTCGTTATATCTGCAGCGTTAAACAATGGAAAAAGTAATGGGTTTCTGAAATTCGCGTTATTAATAAATATTATGCGTATAAGACCCCCCTGGCGCGGATATCGCATTTTTTTTAATAAATACTTTGGAATTATTGTTCTTCGGTGGTCCGTTTACAAAACCTTCAGACTCGTTTCTCGTAGTTCCGCCACCGATGGAGATCTCATAAGAGAATTGAGTCTCCCCTGTGAATGCGTAATTGGGTCAGATCTAACTGCATAAGAAGATTTGGTAAAATCGTTAGTATACGAAATCTAGAGCAGTCGTGTCTTAATTCTTTTTTTTTCTTAATATTCTAAAGTTTAAATAACAATTTATTTCCGCGTCATCACACATAAATTATTATTGTTTTCAATACCGTCGCAAACCGCCAGTAATTGAATTTTTGAATGTTTTAAATTTAATTTATACGCCATAAGATATTTGATAATATTTTGTAGGAGAAAAAAAAAACTATAATACATAAAACCCGTTTAAGTAGTTTCTTACATACTCTGTGTATGTGCATAGTATGTGAAATACATATATTTTTAAAACCGGTTAAATTAATGTAAATAGTCGCGAAAAAATATGAAAATGCGTAAAACTCGCCAAGGTTTTAACGCGTATTCGCTCAACGTACGTTTTAATTATTTAACAATTTATTATCTAATTCTCGCGCGGACACTGAATATAATATTTTTGCATAACGTCAGGTAAACTCTGTATTACGGAATTTGATTGAAAATAAATTCGTTTTCAACGCGACAGTTGACAAACCGCAGACGCTTAAAAATCTAACGTTGTGTACGACGGATTTTTGGCCGTACCCATTAATGACGATCTGTAAAAAGTACGTGATATAATATATGTGGCAAGGTTTATACGTTTAGAAAAAAAAAAATCAAATAATAAGAAAATATACTCAATATACTCGACATTTGTACAACAATTTTCTTTATTACCGGAAATATATTCCAATTACAATGTTTTTTTCTTTTATATACGTTATACTGTTTAACATTTTAAAACAGAAATAGAAATTTTTTTTTTTTGCTATTTTCGAGTAAGTGCCATATGTAAATGTATATATAAATAATATAAAGAAAAGAAATTGAGAGAAAAATAATCTAAGTATATAATACTAATAGAGGCAGATCAAAATGAATTAATGAGCAGCTGTTATTGATTTAAACGAAGAGAAAAAAATATATATGTACAATTAATTAATCTTAAAACGAATATAACTTTATAGACAAGTACATGCGAACATTGTATGTATGTATTTCTTGAAACGCATGAACTAGAAATGCTGCTAGAAATTTACTTTAAAAAAAAAAAAATCAATATTATGTACAAAATTACATTATAAATACCGCTGCAAATATTATATACCTATACAGCGAAAAACGTTGGTTTATAAAAAAAAAAAAATACAAATTTAATTAGAATAACGTTTCGCGTATTTTAATTCGCCGCTGCAACTAGTTCATTACGACCCAATTACTGCTTCCCCACCGTACAGTTTAATTAAAATTTCTAAAAAAAAAAAACCGCGCACGCTTTATACTTACACACATACTCGTCGTAATAATAATATATTCGTTATTTTATATTAATTTTAATCTTGATTTAAATACGAAATCGTACAGAAAGTATACAGTTAACCAATTTAAACCGTTATATATATATATATATAAATATCGGTCGTTGGTTACAAAATATTATCCTAAAAAAAAAAAACCGAGTTTTTTTATTTTCTTAAACGACGTTTAGTGGTGCAATTTAGGGAGAATTTAGTGAGATAGCGAAATGCGGGAACGAGTTTTTATGAATTTAAAAACAACTTTTTTTTCTTTTCAAAATCCGTGTTTTTGAAAGGAACTATTAAAAATGACGACATTTTTTTTTTTTGTTCTGCTGAAATGTTTTTTTTTCTTAGAACAAAATTAATTCTTATACAAAAAAATTTCAGCTCTATGCGAGCACAATCAACGAAATGAAATTTCAAAATTTTTTAAGACGAGAACAAACTTTTTTTTTCAGTGGGGAGGAAACTTCTTGCATCCCCCCACTTCTATACGCCGTTGTTATAGCGTAGGATCTTAGCCCCATACGAAATTCCTGTCTACGCCACTGATTACGGTAGTGATTCGGTAAGGCGCAGCAACAATTTTTTCATTGTTATAAAATATGACAATATACGGCCGCCAGCAGCGCAGGAGGACAGTTAATAGTCACGGATCGTTTTGTTCGTCCGTGTACGAGACATCGGTCCGCGTCGACCAGTGGCGTACTTTAGTGAGAAAGAGACATTTGCCTCCACCCCCCCCGAGAAGCTTTTTATTCTTTTGCATGTTTATTTTCGATTGTATAATACGTTTTCAACACAATGTAATCGTGTGGATAATATTCAGTGATAGATTACTGATACGAACGTTATCATAAACATCATAATATTTGAGTGTTTGACCAAATTAAAAATATTAAAATAGTAATGCGGGGTCACGTATTAGAACGTTGTCAATATTTCGTCGACGACGTTTTCGAGCATTCAAACAACTGGTGTTCTGCGCCAGATATCTGAATCGTTTAAAATCTGTAATTCATATCTAATTTCACCGTGCGTTTAATTTTCCGAGTTATTGTACTGCTATAGTACGTTTTTCTTTTTTTTGCTTATTAAACTTTACGCCTGTGGTTATTATTTTTTTTTTTTTGTTATTTGACCTACGTCATATCGCTATTGCAGGAATTTAATATTTTGCTTTCCCCCTCCCCTCCAAAAAAAAAAAAAAATGTTTTCCAGGTGGCGCGCCACTGGCGTCGACGAACGTACAGGTGAGTGTGCGCCGTGTACTGTAGTAACTGTGCGTATGTGTACAGGCGTGCAGGAAGTTACGTGTCCGACACAATGACAATGTCGCGCACGCGATTTGACTGCAAAATAATACGCTGCGGACAGAGTGCGGCGCGTGACAACGGCTTGTGTGTGTGTGTGTGTGTTCGTGAATGGAGAAGGGGTGGAGTAGAAAGGATTGATAAATTTTTCGCCTAAAGAGAGCGTCGACCCCTGCGGATACACACGCTTGTGTTGAGGCTGTATGCATAGAATCGTAACTCGCACTGTACGCACAAAAAAAAAAAAAATGCTACCGAAAATATTATGGTTTTTTTTTTTTATTATTATTTCTAGAGTGATTCACGCAGTGGCGCAATTACGAATGTTATATATTGGGAGGAGATGTAAAATTTACCGTATTAGATAACCCGTAATTTGTAACAACCCTTCCGACATTAATACGTATCAAAGTTAAAGTGATCGATACTCGTATTTTATACACTTATTATTTTCGTTAATAAGAACGACATGTTTTATAACAAAATTTCTAATTTTCTTTGTCGTTTTTTTTTTTTTCTTAGCTAATCCGTCGAGTGCTCCAGCTGTTTTTACATTTGTACATGTGGGTTAAAACCTTTCGATTTTCACAGTAGTCTCCTTAAAAGACCCGGAAAATCGAAAGAAAAACTAATTTCTCAATAGTTTTTCTGAGCGCGGTACGGAAAACTATTAAACAAAAAAAAATGAAAACGCTCAAAGCTCCTTATTGCATAATTGATATACATATTATATATAAATAAAAATAATAATATTACACGGCCGAATCTCCGCTCGGCTCATATTTTTATCAAATTTACGTGTAATAACCAATACCCTAAGACTTTATCCGAATATTAACAAAATTCATTTGAGCGACGTCCACAACACCCGCGCGGCTTGTTACCGTTTTTAAAAAGTTTTTTTTTTTTTTTTACACCCGTAATGTGTGTTGGAAAAACGTTATTTCGATATTTTCTCTGATATTTATAATCCTATAACGAGTCGTCTTCATATATTGTATCGACATTCTATAACGAAACCTACAATTATGTGTTTTCAGTAGTAATCATATAGAAAATAAATAGTATAGAACATAATATATGGATTTCGACAAGTTGCGTGTAGTATAGTGTTTAAAAAAAAAAAAGGATTTATAGTGATGACTACGGACGAGCGCGCGTATTTTTATTTTATTTTTTTATAAGCGCATACATTGTATATGTAATCGTATTGGTATATGCTAACATAGTAGTTCGTGATAATAACACTGGAGTATTATAGACAATTTGTTTCTTCTCCCTCCAAAACCCCGCGGGTTATTAATTATTGTGTATATAATTGTATTAATATCGTTCAATTTTTCAATTAATTTCGCGTAAAACCAACGTACGATTATTATTATTTTTTTTTTTTAACCTTGAAAACTTCTTTTCTTGCTTGCGGTTTCCTGTTCTATGAGTCTGTACTCGAAAACGAAAATTTGAAACGCGTTTTTTTTTTTTTTTTGTTCTCGAGGTCAGTGCAAATGTACTGAAACGTGGGCTGTGATTCGGAATTTTGTTTTTTTTTTACCGATAAGTCCTAAGACTTTGTGAATCCTGTATAAGACGTGCTCTTGCCAACGCTCGAATTTGAGAAAATAAAAAAAGGGGGACTCCAAGACTTTAAAAAAAAATTAGCGTCCTATGATCAAACTCAACGTGGCCCGCGAAAGGCTTCGTCCTCCCTCACCATTCATCTTCATCATATTATTACAATAATATATAACAACAATTAGGTGCCTAATTAATTTTAAATGACAATCCACAACTGTTGGCGACTGTATGATTTACTTCTGTATTTTTCCTTTTAGGTCGACGTTCTTCTTCAGCAAATCTCTTTCCTCTGCGTATCCAATACACAAGAGCCGGGTTTAAAAATTTGCACCGGAATTCCAACGTAATTTCATATTCTTGTTATGAATTATCAAAAAATAATAATCCCTTTAAATAGTTTTTTTTATTATCTTGTTCAGTGCAACTTTACGAAATCAAAATTTCTATAATATTTTAACAAAATAACACGTTTCCCCCGCCCCGTTCTAATGAAAATAATTTGAAGGGCTGCTGCTCTGAGAACATGAAAGAATTGAAGAAGAGCTCCGTTCCCCTGCGTCCCCACCCCGACCGCAATCCGAGCACCGGTTCTTGCCTACGCCTTAATCGCTTGAACTGCGGAGAGACGGTACATTTGCCAGTTATCCAGAAATAGCTGGCACATACATCAATATTTCTAATTGTTATTAGAAGTCACGGCTCGCCGTCGATAAACTGCAGTGTAACGGTATTTTTTTTTTTTTAACTGACCGTCGAAATCGCTATGTCATAAATACTCGGCGCAAAAAAAAAAATGTCCTTAAGAAATTAATTGGAAGGTGTAAAATCCGTCGAATCCTTTTCGCGCGGCTTTTTAAACGTTCGATTTGTCGCAGTGGCGTAGCCAGGATGGGGCTAGAGCCCCCGAAATGAATAAAGGATCAGTTTTTTTTTAATAGGTTCCTGTCTATACGTGTTCATAATTAACATATTATATAAATTAATTAATTTTCGGCCTCAGCCCCCACCCCTCCGCAAATAATAAAATCCCCGACTACGCCACTGATTCGTCGCGCGCGCGTGAAGCAGTGACATCGATTCCGGCGAACAACTTTCCGTTTCGAAACGGAACCACGCGCGATTTCTATGCACGGAACCAAACAATAGCCGAGCGCGATTCGCCGAGCTCTTCTCGGCCGGCGCGCTCTCGCTTTCTTCGCGTTCTGCCCGACGACGCCCGTCCTATAACATATTATACGCGAAAGGAACTTTTCGTCTACTAATAATATTCACTTTATATTTATCCTGATATGTGACAAAGTACCAAAAAAAAAAAAGAAATCGCGTACCTAGTATATATATAGCAACGTATCTCGAAAAACGACTTTGCTATACACACACACACACGCATATAAATATTATTTTCAAAACGGATCTGAACGGTATTTCTTGTGACTTGCGCGAAACGCGCGTTGTCCTGCTGATGTGCTCGATTTTTTGTAAAAAAAAAAATATATATATATATATGGTATAGAGACTTAAAACGAGTGTATATGTATGTAATTCGCCTGTTTGCCACAATTAATAACGACGGTATAGAAAACACACGACTCTTCGAGAAAACCGTTTGAATATATAACGTGTCAATGGATTGCTCGAAAACACGTGAAGGTGCAAAACGACACGAGTGCTTTGCGATGCAGCGAGATGAGTAATGAAATTTAACTCAACAACTGGAATATCAGAAAAATCGTTTTTGACAATCTCGTATGTGAGACGGGATTGTATATATAATATGACGTTCGCTCAGAAGCCACAGCTGAGCACTCGCGCGTATTTATGCGCGTGTGATTATAATATATTTGTTCACACGTTAATAAACGTTGGTTTTTGAATCGATATCTCTTGTATTCGCTCGGATTATATCAAAATAACACTCGTATATAACAAAAATATTTTGTCTGTTTACAACTACGTTGTGTTAAAACGTAAAAGTGTAAAAAATGAGTGTTGATAACTGTGCAGTGGCGCACACGTATAGGTTACCGAGTAATGCGACTGCACTAGTAGTCATTTTAGAAATCTTTTATATGTATTTAAATTGAATAAAATTGAAGGATCGTTTAGATTTGTTGTTTAGATGGTCAATGACAAATACGCGATTGGAAATCACGTTATCGTGTGTATTTAATGATATATAAATGAATCGTAATGATGTAATTAACAATTATAGTAAAACAAGTAATCATTATGTAATATAGTTAATGAATTTAATTAAAAACCCTTATATACTCGTACATACTAATATTTTGTGTTTTGTATATTATATTTATGAGTTCAAAAATTTGAAAATATAACTTATATTCGTGAAACGCTATGGAATGATGGTCATTTTTTCTTTACAAATTACTCACTTTTTAACTTGTAATGACAGTGGTGTATTAACGGTATTTATGATTAATTTCCTTCCCAGAACCACAAAAAAAAAAAAAACGACTTACTAAAATTACTAATACGCTCAAATATAAATATATAAAAAAAAAAACTTCACTTTTGAAAAGTTTAACCCCTACCCCTCCCCACGAAAAAAAAATGAAAATATGCCACTGGCACTGGGGTGGGTGGGTGTTAAAAAACGTAACTGCAATGGCTTTTGAAAAACCTGTGGGCGCCACTGGAACTGTGCAGCGTTACGTTTAAAAGAATTACGAGAAGAAGAACGCCGAAATATATTTTATATCCCTCTATTCGATTCGAGCACCGCGTACAGAAGTATATTTTACCCGATTTTTGATGACGTGTAAACGTCTGTTACGGCGGTATGGGGGTAAATCTCGGGAAATGTGTAAGCAGTTGTCATGACAATACTAAAAATAATATTTATTATCGAAATTACTTTGAATAAATAGATACCAATATTCTACAAATCCCAATCACAGTTCCGTTCCATTTTACCGCTCACGCGACGTCACGCGACGTGTTTGACACATCAATGTCTCGAGTACTAGCAGACTCGTTTTTTTTTTTATTATTATTATCTATAAAACGGACGAGAAACTTTGTATGAAAAAATTTTTTTTAGATTTTTTACAAAATCTTATCGATATCGGTATGAAAAAATATCGTTATAAAACCGCGTGCGCGAAACAGTGTAAAAAAAAAAAATAAAAATCGAACGGAATTATAAACGGATTTATTCGGTTTTTTTTTTTCTGGACCAACGAAATAAAAAAATATTATACGCGAATTTTTTTTTTCTTTTCCACGCATTGTGTTGCGCGGATATATAATATAGGAAAATCGGGATTTCGGGCACTGCAGTAGTATTATTATTATTATTATTATTGTGTAACGCAGCGGCCGTCGGATACGAGACGCTACAGTCGCGCTATGAGTTCTTTGAACCTGAACTTGAGTGCGCGTATCGAACGGATTGTCGTTCTCTCCTCGACTCACGTCATCTGCAAATCATCGTCGTTACGAATTTATAACTGTATATGTGTATATATATATATATATAATAAATACACGCGATTCTGTCAATTGTTCCCGGCCATCGCTGTCTTTAGTAACTACAAAAAAAAAAAAAAAAAACTATTTCTATACTACTATAATATACGCGCAGCCTGCGTCGTATTATATCTATTTATCCGATATATAATAAAGATATGTTTGGAGATACATTTCACGCTTCGTATAATAGACGGTTTTACAAACATTGTATGTTTTATAATCGTCGCGATCGTCATCGTCGTCCCGTCGTGTCGCCTCGTCCCTGTAGACTCGTACACGCTGCAACAGTCGGAACGCTGTCTCAATAATGGTCTCAATAATGTACCGCGAGAAAACAATAAGGAAAAAAATAATAATAACACACAAATTATTCGCGTTCTCCGGCCCATTGTTCCGGGTTTCATCGTGATAAAGTATATATATTTATATTTTTTTTTTAAAACTCGTTTTCGTCCTTTCAACCTCGAGCTGGCGGTTTTTTTTTTTTTACAACCACGATATTTCCTCCAAATGGACGCGCGCGTTTAGAATATTCTCGCCTGTCCACGAACCGTAACGCACTCCTGTAGGAACAAATTTTCGTTAAAAACAATATATATTGTAATGAAAATAAGGAACAGAATTTACCGAGGGAAAATAAAAAAAAAAAAACCGCGCTGCAAGAAAGCAATATAGTGCGGACGAGGAAAACGTCGTCGTAGGAATACGCCCCTCTAGGCGGAACACACTCACTACTTGTTTAGTTAAAAATGATCATAACCCTGTTTCTGTAACCTGGTACTAAAATTTATTCATATAATCAGTTTGGGAAAAAAATAAAATAAATATTTTTTCGTAATTCATATTAGAATATTACAGAAAATAGTTTCTTTTTTCTTTCTTAAATATATAATTTATATAATTTTGTATTCGCGTTATTGTTTACGATTTCACGTTTATAGCGTATTGTATATTCCCAGACAATATTTTCCTGCGTATTGCACACACGTTCCTGCTGCAGCAGTGTAAAATTTTTCCCGCGTGTTTTATGTTCTCGTGTTGTGTTTCCTCGAATTCTGATTGAATATTATTTTCATCGATTTTCAATTCGTATACGACATAATAATACGTTTCCATTATACGCGCTTTCCTCGTTTCCGCTTGTAAATTGTGAATGTTCCTCGCGTTGTATACGGAGGAAGGATAAAAAAAAAAAAAAGTCAGAAAAAAAGAAAGACAAGAACTGTTTTTTCGGTTTTTTTTCAATCGTTTCTCCTTATTATATTTCCTTATTTTTTTTATACTCCGACCGTATCACGTCCGAATCTCCGCTGTTGCGTTTTGTCTCGGCGAAATAATAATTCTCAACGATATATGTACAATAATTAATAATAATAAACAAATAACGAATAAACGAGGTGTACGTTATGGCGCGCGTGCCAGCGATTTAGGTCAGAAAAATAACGTATAATTGGCGAATCCGCTCGATTATTAAACCGCGTTACTCGGCGTTTTCGACTTTCATCGCGCGCTCGCCGTGAAAACGACATTTTCTTGATATTTTTCACATCTCACCTGCACCACTACTATTATAATTCGATATATTATAATAATAATGTACGTACGCGCATATTTCAACTCGTTTTTTTTTTTTTTTTTTCTATAAAATATTATATTTCGTCGCAATTTTTTTTTTTTTATTACTCGTTCACTCGCTCTCCCGGATCCCTTCGCGTGATACTTTCGCGCGGTGCGGAGGAGGGAAGCCATCACATCCTGTTTGTGTGAAAACAATACAAACGATTTTATATAGGATCATTCATGTAGAATCCGAAAATATTTATACGTATTACGAATATTGTAGAAAACCGAGCGAATTTTATATAAAAAAAAAAAAAAAAAATTAGCGTACCACTTAATTTGTCGGAGAAACGAAATGATATTCTAAAAATAAAAAATCCGCAGTACTACCGCGGCGATAGTGTAATTATAATATAAAAACAGTACTTGATTTGCGTCGTTTTTTTTCAGTATTTTCGTTACGAATGAGAGAAAAAAAAATGTTTGCCAAAATTTACATTCGAATTACCATCATATTGTAAATATAAACCGGTTTTTGAAAATTAATATCGACTGCCTATATAATATATATATATATATAAATAAAAGTGGACTAGTATTATACGCTCGTGTATGTATTTGTGCTATAATTTTTGTAGGTATAGCCAAGAAAGAAAAACGATTGTGCGCGCGTAGTGTATACTTTCACTTAATTTTTTTTTTTTTCAATCGCGTCGTTTCAAATCGATCCGTTCAATATTAAAATTTAATTGAATTTCGCACGAGTCTCTCGATACATACGTCATATGCATTTGGATAATGTACGTTATACGAGAACGCGTTATTTATTCGTTTTCCCCCTTCACCCACCCAAATCCAAAACGTGCACACGGCGTTTTTTTTTTTTTTGTTCTATACTCACTATACAGAAACGCATGTGTAATCGATTTTTCGATTTAGATCGATTATTGCGTGTATCAAAAGCGAAAATTCGAATTTAAAAAAAAAAAAAAATCAATCGTCGTCAATAGTCGACTACTGCAGCGGTACGTCTTACGCGATTAAAATACGTTTTATTCCTTTTTAAAAGAATAATAAAAAAAAATCTGTCAAATTTTACCACAAAAAAATTAACGGTATAATATACTGCAACTGCAGTAAATCCTACGAGGATTTTATTCCGACTCTGCAGCGAATAAACAATATTCGTAAACTCGATACGAATATTATAATCGCATTTTTGATGCTCGTTTTATTTTTTTTCAATTAGCTACACGTACAACGATTCCATTTACTATATTGTATATACATATTTACGTATGTATTTCGAAATCTGTTAATACATTATTATTTCGCGTCGATTGACATAGTTCAATACCAAAAATCAACGATAAAGATAATTGTAATATAATATGAAAAAAATGAAAAATATTTATTATTAATTATTTACACACGATTCGTAGTAAATAGCGGTTATAATATTATGTAAATATATTGTGCTCGCGCACATTTCTCCTGAGCATTCGAATTTAATACGTTTTTTTTCTCTGCGCACAGATATTTATTTCATATAATTCGTACGATTCCGCAAGATTTCAGCCGATCAAAGCGTCCGTCAGAGTCTATTCGGACAGACATTTTTATGCCAAAGATTTAGTGTACAGATTGCTGGAGAAATTATTGTACACTTGCCCGGGGATAAACGCGCGTTGTCCAACAAATGGATCGGTTATACGGAAAAGGCGCATATTTTGCGTTTGGTATTGATATTATATATAGTATTGAAGAGGAGAACTAAATCCAGGACATACAGTGCCCCATCCAACAATGTATCTATAAATCGACGTGGTGCCTAAAAACGCATAGAGTGCGTGGACTTATTATTAGTTTTCTTCGCGAAACAATCAATCGCGTGAAATCCACCATAAATAAATGATAAAAATTGACAAAATGTGGACTTTGTGCCTTTTCGAAATAACCGATTCAAATGGATATTTTATATGTACTAGACCTTATCCGGATAACAATTGAACTACGTTGTCCGTAACGCGTGTGCGAGAACACAAAATGTATTGCCAGTATACTTGTGTGTTAAGAAGAACGAGGAAAAAAGCGAATTGTAGCGCGCGGCAGAGACGCGACAAAAACCTGTTCTCCCACGGGCCGCGATGGGGCGGGGGGAGGACCGATCGTCGTGAAGTCCGTACGTGCGCGACGCAGTTTGCCCTTCACGAGCACTTGAACTACCTTAACCCCGCCGACACGGCGCGAGACGAGTCCTTTTTCCTTTTCTCTCTCTCTCTCTCTCTCTCTCTGTAGAGATTTCGATCTAACGGGATGGCGTTGTCGCGCCGCAACGTTTATATTATTATCAGACCCGTCGGTCGGCCGAACCGGTTGTGTGCACGCGCTATTCGTTTAATTGACAATAAATCGATTAAAAGTCGATTTCGTTGGTGTGTGGTTTTTTTTTTTTGAAAATTTCGTTTTCAATAATATAATCCTTGACGGGAAACGTCGCGCGAACGCTCGACCGAGAATATTAATATAAAAAAAAAAAAACGGCGGCTCGCGATATTTTATACGTATAAAAAAAAAACAGGTATTACACGCGAAGTAAAAAAAAAAAAAGATAAAATGTCACCGACAGCCGTCCGTCTCGACCTAACCTAACCTAACCGTCGCATGTCCTGCGCAAACGCGCGTACGCGAGCGACGCCGCGTTTTTTTTTCCTGTATTTTTAATCGCATTCCGCTGCGGCGCGAGTATAAAATACCGCGAATAGGGCCGGGGCGGGAAGGAGATTTTTTTAACCGTGGGAACCGTGTCTGTCCTCTCTTCTACTGGAGTTAATACTGTGCGTATTACTATTATTATTATTATTTTTTTTTTTAATTTAAACAGAGCCGCACGGTGTTGTGGATGACGCTTAAGTGAATTGTTTACGTGAAGATTTAAAGGGTTTTATTGTTACCGTAGTAATATTATATGGACCGCGATTAGAGAAAGAAGTACGGAACGAAGATACGTGCGAGAGAGAAAGAGCCATAAGAGGTTTTTCGTGGATGAATCGTGTATCACCATTCGCTGCGAATCCGGATATATTTCTGCCACAATTTTGTTTTATCGTCCATGAAAAAAAACCTCTTCTAAGTCTGTCTCTCTCATAGACCTATTAACTGTAATTAACAGGTCTATGGTCCCCCTTTGCACATATCTTGGCTCTATTACATGTGATAATACACTGGTCGTTCGCGGTCTATATATTATATGTCTATAGTTATTACTATAAATTCGAAAGATAATAGATCATTTCGTTCGATAAAACGATTCTGAGTAGAGCTTCGGTACAATAGGCACTTTGTCGAACACTTTGAAACGGTAATAAAAATAAATTTCGACTTGACGATTTTTAAGATTTTTTTTTTTGATATAGTTGAATCGACAAACGTCTGACATCGATTTAAATTTTCAAGCCTTAAAAGCAAAAATTATCTCTTTTGCGAATAAAGTACTTCAAAATGTACAATTGCTATAAATAGCCCAAAATTAGAAGAAATTTTTTTTTTTTTGAAAAATTTGTCTTGTAAACACAGTCCAGAGTTACATATTTGGTGAAAATTTCAGGTTTCCATCACCATTATAGGTTCAAAATGACGAAGAAATAATCGATTTTGACGAAATCGCGTTTTTATGTTATTTTTCTGACGTTTATAAAAAAAAAGTATTGAGAAAAACGAAAAATGACCGCTCAAAAAGTACCGACTAGATGCAATTTTCTACCGGAAAATAGTGCTATACGTAAAGATCGGAGCACACCTTCCGATAGAATTTTCGGGTACAGACGTGAAAAAAACACATCGGTGTAATACGATATTTAATTATTTTTACTATAAAATTTACAATATTTTACTATTTCGTCGCTATACACACGATATTATACAAACTCTAATAGCTCTAAAAAAATAATTAATACAAAAACTACGAATTTTAATCAATGCGTGTGCAGATATAATATTGAATTTCTCGAATATATTATAATATCGATTCGCTGCTTTTTTTTTTATTGCAATGTATAATTATAGTATTTACGATATTCGTTTTTATACGTATATATATAATATTTCGTTGGATTTTAACTGTTTTGAAAACGCGCAGCGTATAAAAAAAAAAAAAAAAAATTGTCGTTTTAGACGAATAATTCGATTTCACCGAATCGTTTATATAGTGTATTACTTATACTCGTTAAAACAGTATCACGGATAGACAGAAAAAAAATATTGTTTTTTTTAATTTTATTTAAAAATCGCTCGGGCGCTAAACTAGATTTATGCCAAAAAAAAATTTTCTTCTTCTCCACTTACCGTGCGAAAAAAAATGTATATATATATATATTGACGCATAATTATATGTGCGTTCGGCGTACGAACCGAATTTTCTCTTTGAACGTATACCGCGCGCGTATTATTACTGCCGCGCGAGGTGAAAATATATACACTTTCTCTATGCGGAAAAGTGTTCAAGTCTATTGGCTTCTTATATTTACACGCTCTTATTTATCCTTGACAATCGCGTTTTTTTTTATTATTAATAAATATATATGTATACATATTCCCCATCACTTTGCATACGCACAAGCGTCGCGGTTTCTCTACGGCGGCTCGCGTATTTGATAATGCATTTTGTTTTTTTCTAATTTATTATAAAAATTTTAGTGTTGAACAATTATAGATTAGCGCGACAAAACGTTTTTTTTTTTCAAAATTAATTCCAAAAACCAAATAAAATTTACGGTAAAAAAAAAAAAAAAAAAAAATACTTATTTTTTAATTTGCCAATTCCCGTTCGAATTTACCGCGCGATTTTCCATTTCTGTCACGGACGGTTAAGGCATATTATTTAGTATTCAACGGACAGCGGTCTACTGTTACAGTAGAATATAGAATGCGTTAAACCGAAATGACCTTATACGCGTTGGCCGGGCCTGTTGATAGATATAGCCGCGGTTCGTCACACTTTGTGCAGGACTCGTTAAATATACGCGAGAATTCATACATTTATTCTGGTAAAGCGTGATCCGAATAAAAACGAAAAAGAAAAAAAAAAAATGTATGTAAATCCGATATGTCCGCGAAAAATCGATAGAAATTCCATTTCCTCTATGAAAAATACAGTTAAATTCCGGCGGATAGGAGACGTGACACGCGTACTGTATATACGATTAACGCAATAACGCAATTTATTAAATAACCGGACAAACGGTTCGTTATGATAACATATATAATATGTATATAAATCTTCTCTAAATCTTTGGAACCTTAGATAATATCAAAAAAAAAAAAATCCTTCGCTAAAATGTTATCATTTCCACGTGTTTTGAAATCCTATATTTTCCTCGGTATACCGTTGTCTCGTAGCCTTATATTTTCTATCCTTCACGTGATTTGCTTCCGTACTGTCCGTCTTTAAACGATTCCGGCATAATATGAGCTGGCTTTATCCTGTTCGACTGTCATCGTTGCCTCATTCCGAAACGTCATTAAATTCTTTCTCGATTTTTTTTTTCATTCCCTTCGCATTTCGTTATTCCTCTCGTCAAATTCTGTAATCCTTCGCAACATCCTCTCAATCGATTATTGTCCTTAATACATTTCTTCCTCTCTCTCTCTCTTCGTTATTTTCTAACATCGTTCGATACCGCAACCGGATTTTTTTTTTTTCAATAATTTTAAAACGAATTTTTCGAAAAATTATACGATTTGAACGTCACTTACGAACGTTTTCGTTGTTGTTTTTTTTATTTGATTTTCGGAAAACGATTTGCCGAGGATTTCACTGCAAAGTCAGAGACTTGAAAATCGTCTATAGTCTGTTAATAATAATAAAAAAAAAATAAGATTCGTATAATATTCTAATCTCTCTCTCTTTTTTTTTAATATCCCATTCGAACAAAGACTGTGTAGGTGGTACGCTATCTTCTCGGATAGTGCGCGTGCAGATGGGCGTATTTCCAACCCGTCGACTGTATTCATTTCACGACAAAGTAGCGCGACCCATCACGGAAGTACCGTCGTGGCGCACATAATTTTACAAAAAAAAAAAAAAAAAAAATTAGTTAGGTCGGTTGTAAATTCGCGTACAAATCCCTTTAAATGGATCGTCGAATATGGCCTATATATAAACGTACGAATTTCTCTGTCCGCAAACAAGAACGGATCCAAGAACGTTTTTTTCCCCGAAAGGGACCCGTCCATCAATTTAACCCCAAAAACCCTGGATAACGGTAAAAACCGATACTCGTTACGGGATAACATTAAATTTAGTCATTAAACGTTAATCTCATCGACTATACGCGAATATTCGTTTTTTTCCGAATGATTTCTTATCGTAAACGTTTTCCGGTCACGGACGATCCGTCGCGGCTGTTTTAATTCTCCTCGTCGTCGTCGTCGAAGCACTCCTTTCATCTGTAGCACGTGAAACTGGAATAATAGAAATTCGTCTTCTACCGCACTTTTACTATGGCTCTAAAAACGAACGTTCCCATTCGATTCGAACGCAAACAGCGCCAGCAGCGTATGTTCGACGTACAACGGTCAAATTTCGATACGAATCTCGCGTGTGGAAAAATGACAATTTATTATGAACGTTTTAGATTCTGAGCGGAGCGAGGAATGTGTTGGTTGTACAATGTGTTTTTTTTGTTTCATGTCTGTCGGACACAACTACCGCCGAAAAATCAAATAACAAACGCGATTTCGTCGAAACCGATTGTCGTATTTCGCGATTTCGAAACCAACGCGGTTGTAGAAACTCGAAACACAGACACCGAATATTATATTGGAATTGAAAAAAAAATCACTTTCGATTTCGAGCTATTTACGCAGCGATTATTATAGATTTTCATGTATTTGATTCGTGTAAATTCAGACGTATTACGCGTTATACTTTAACTATATTATATGAATCGGTCGTTTAAAAAACAACATAAGTCAAATAAGTTTTATATTATTTTAGTGAAATATAGTCAAAGATACACAGTTTAAAACCACAAATTATGAATATGTAATAAACCTTAAAAATAAATGTGTAAAGAGGTAAAAGTACGAAAAGAGTTAAATTTCTGGAGTCATGAAGTTATTTGTGGTTTGTATAAAATTTCAATTTGATGACTCATGTTGTTTTTGAAATGACCGATTCATATATATATAAAAAAAAATCTCGAAAAGTTTTTTTACATAATAATATAAACGTTACAAATTTTTTTTTTCGTGTAAAATTACGTTTGTTCGTTTTGTAAAATATTACGCCGAGAATCCAGCTCCGCGTGTGCAGAATCTTTTTTTTTTAATCTAATATAGATTTATCGCGTTGCTTTCAAATTTACAGTAATCAAAAAAAAAAAATAAAACTCTTAAATCTTTTATCCGAGTGATTCGCGCTCGAGCGACAAATCGGTAAATCGGTATAGGCAATATTATACATATATTAATACATATTCGAAATGTCAATAAAAATATATGATGTCGCCGGCAGGATCCGGGGATTTTACTTTTTTCTCTCTCTGACCTATAATAGCCGCACTCACATCTGGGTCAATCCGTTGTTCGACGTGTATATAAAAAAAAAAACAGAAATAATCGCGAAGAACCGACGGATTTTTTTTTTTTTGCCCCCGTCCTGGGGCCCGACGACCGATTGTATCGCGGAGATCTGCGGTTTAAATCGTCGTCGAGTTTTTTTTTTTTCACTCTAAATACGACGAAACAGAAGAAGAAAAAAAATTAAATAAATAACGAAGACTAAAAACGAACGAACGAGACCAGGAACTTCGTGACCGGTCCCTTATTAGGTCAACGCGCGCGCGCGCGCTCTCGAGAGAGAGAGAGAGAGAGAGAGAGAGACCGCGATAGAGAAAACTGCAACGGGCGGCGGATACCGGACGGACTAGACGGAGACTGAAAACCGCGGTACGGGCGGCGGCCGTAGCGTTCATTGTGTTCAGTGTACGTTGCTCGGTCGCGCGCAGTATATCCGCGCCGCGTTCCCGACTGTGTTGCCCCGCGGTACAAGTAGGAAATATTCGCGAGCGCCGTTTTTTTTCTTTCTTTTCTGTTTTGTTTGTCTTATCCTTTTTTTTCGCTCCTCGAAAACGCGGTTTTATTAAAAAATTCGTTAATTTTTTTTTTTGTCCCCGTACGCGTAAGTGTCAGTAGAAAATCACGAGTGGAAGGAGAAAAAGGCGAGCGTCGCTCTAAATACGAAAACGACGCGATGATGTGCAAACCGGCGTAAAGAGATCTCGTGCGCGCGACAGTTTCCGCGTGTTTGTTTTTTTTCTCTCTCTCTCTCGTTATTGGCCGTATCGTATTGGATACGAGCGCGCAGTGGACGTCCTTGGCGATTAAAAAAAAAAAACCGACCAACCTACGATAATATATTTCGTTTACTCCCCCCTCCCCCCCCCAGCTCGGATTTTTTTTTTCTTTAATTCGCGGCTATTATAATTATCGCGTCCGTCCGTCCGTCCGTTCCCCTTGATCCTGAAACGGTCGCCGCTCGGCCGCGTTTTCATTAGTGCGGTGACCATGTTCGGACGAAGACCGTCGTCGGTTGCTGCTTGTTAGCGGCGCGCGCGCGCTCTCTCTCTCTGTCTCTGTCTCTCGTTTATAATAAATATACACGCGTGACGACTACGGCGACGGCGACGACGACGACGACGACGCGGAGATTTGAGTTGTTGTTTTTTGTTTTTTTAATGCGTTTGTCAACGATTTCGTATTGTACACACGCACGCGCCACACTTAAATGCCACGTTTCGAAGTCATCACCAATCGGTATGGAAGCATTATCGACGTACGAGAATGCGCCAACGAGTGAGT
This sequence comes from Slavum lentiscoides, assembly GCA_032441835.1. Classification (NCBI taxonomy): domain Eukaryota; kingdom Metazoa; phylum Arthropoda; class Insecta; order Hemiptera; family Aphididae; genus Slavum; species Slavum lentiscoides. Next base: position 13,556,098 of record CM063709.1, read on the forward strand.
AGTGTGATAATTACTGAAGTTAATGTCGTTTTTATACGCAGTGTTGTTCGCGTTGCAATCCGTTTTTCAACAATTATTAAATGTTGTATTCACACGTATCCGATTTGTATCCGTTAATTAAAATAAAATCGGACGCCTGTTCGTATATAGGTACGTGTCCGATCCTGGCAGTGCCGTCCTAACCGCCGATAATGCCCTAGGGCAATAATATTTGACGCCCCCCCCCACAAAAAAAAAAAAAAATTTACAACTAACGTAATATCTAATTACACAATTTTATATATTTTAATAGTAAATATACGCTCGTCCTCGAAATCATCGTGTAGATACGTGGGAAATTAATATCTAAAATAAAACGAGAAATTTTTTTCTTTTTGTCATTCATTTTTTTGACGCCCCCTGCATTCGTAATACTTTGGACGCCCTAGGGCACTTGCCCCATTTGCCGCCTCCCCCCCCCCTTGGGACGGCTGTGGATCCTGCACAGTTCCGCGTTCAATCGTCCGAGCTCGCGGACGAAAAATCGGTCACCGCGAATATTTTTTTTTTTTTTTTTTGATCGGAGAGAGCTCGGAACGGACCCGGATCGCGGGATGCGTGCGGCGAATAGACGTTTAATAATTTAGAAGAAAAAAAAGTTAACGGGTAATAATAAACGGCAAATGAAAATTCAGTACGACAACAAAAGTAACAGAGCTTCCCCTGCAGAATGTGAGAAATGATTTTACAATCGATGAGCAACCGACGTTTTGTGATTTTTTTTTTTTAAAACAAAAAATTTATCGATACTAGGAAGATGGCGAATAATCGCGGTATCTCGTCGGGATGGAAGAATGCTCGTGTATAGGGGAGAATTCATTTATAGAGTAATGCGAACGGGATTAAAGATTCGACCAAGATAATTAAACCGGATTTTTTTTTTTGGATTCTAGGGACTCTATATGTATTTATAAATAAATATTTTTGTCGGTTTTCACGACGCCCGCTACGGATTACGCGCGTGTTAGCAGGAGAGAACGAAATACATTTTTTTTTTTCTCTACTTATAAACAATATACGACTGCAAAGAATACGCAACAATTACCCGCGCGCTGCAGGCGTCGTTAAAATTCGGTGGCCTCTACGGAACGAAACACACGCGCGCGCGCTTAATATTTTTATTTTTATTTTTTTTTCACGTATACATAATATTATTAACTAGTCGGAAATTTTCGCGCGCCCCTCTCCTCCCTTAAACGTGTCGCGCGTTAAAACAATTTTTTTTCAAACTATAAATTTCTTATAAAATAATCGCCGGTCGGGGATTTTATGTTATAACAATAAATCTATACGTTTACTTATACGTTTAATTACACTCGAATTTTTCGAGAACGCGCGTGAGAACATTCCGTTATACAATTATTATTATTATTATTATTATTATTCGGCGATCGTCTAACCCGGTTCACATCACAATGCGTCCGCGATTAGTCATTTCCCGGACAGCAAGCGCGATAATTGTGAGGAATTGAAAGCAAAAAAAAAATCACACACAACGACGAAATCGACGTTCTCAGAACCGCGTAGGAAAAAAAAATGAATTTTTTTATTACACACAAACGACCAACGGCGGCGGAGGCAATGCGTGTAAATAAACCGATGATAAATCGATTTTTGTTATTATTTTTTTCCCCCTCCCGTTACGCGTGATAATAATACGCCGTTTGATTGTATATATAGAAACGAGCCGATGTCGTATTATCGATTTCATTGTCTTTGTGTATATTATACTGAACACGTGTGAACACTTCGTTAAACGAGATAAATCCAAACGACTAACTACGTGTGTGTGTGTGTGTGTCCGTTTCTGCAGATACCTATAACAGTTATATTTTAATGTACAATCTATAACGAGCCGTTTGAATTTTGTAAAAAAAAAAAAATGTATAGAATTTTCGCTGTCAAGTCATACGAACAAATCATTTTTATATTCTATACCGTCGACTCATTAATTTCATTAATCTAATATAATTATAAATAATAATAGACAATAATAATTAAAAAAATAAAATTATTTTTACCAATCGGAATTCGTTTAGTTTTTTTGTCTCTGCTAAAAAAAAATTTTTTTTTAAATCCGACGATTCGTATAGAAAAAAAAAATACCGTTTTTTATAGCGTCGTTTCCCTTCGCGCCGTTCGACTAAATTTTTTTTTTTTTTTTACTCTTAATTGTACGTATTTTCTCTATATAAGACTTTTACAAAACAGGGTACGGATTTTAAAAATAATTTTTTTTTTTCATGTTAAACCCTTGTATTTTTTAATATGATATTATGCGCGGACGCGCGCTTATAAACACGTGTAATATATATTTTTTTTCCACACGCACGAACACTATATAATATTCCGCAGCTGCGACAAACGCTGTATGGTTCGTGACGACGATTCGTATATTAACAGAAGAAAAAAAAAATCGAATGCGCAATGCGCATAAACGCGAAAACGAGTTTTGTTAGTTTTTTTCTTTCTGCAATATATACATACATACATATATATATATAGACGACGTGCATGCGCGTACAAAGAACAATATTATTATATTAAACCGGTAAAGAAGAGAAAAAAACACAGTGTGTGATCGCAACAAAGATCGACGCGTTTTGTTCGAGTCTCGCGGGAAGAGACAAAAAAAAAAAAAAAAATCTCGATCTCGATTAACACACGCGCAAAACGATCGATATATGTTGCAGCGTACTATATTTTTAAAAAATAAACGACGCGGCAATTTTCAAAAGTATTCGGAAGAATTATCGAGAATAACTATGCGTTTCGAAAAAAAAAAAATGTAAAAAAATACGTGGCGATACGTTTCGTGCGTTTTTCAATCGTCGCGGCCAATGTAGCCCCCGAGAAAATCGCCTGCAATTTTTAAACGGTTCGCATACGAACGAATATTGTGGATTTTTTTTTTTTTTAGAATTCCGTGATGACGTTCTATATATTAACGAGATTTAATTGCGTAAAAATAAAATATTCGGTCATAGTGACGCGTATTCGCGGTGGAAAAACTGTTATATCACAGAACGTTACGTAATATGATTTTTTTTTTCTGATAGGTATTATAATACGAACGCGGGTGTGCGTATTGCGCTGGTGTCTCGGAAATTGTATTCGTTTTTTGACGATTTAAACGGCGTACAGACGGCGCAGCATATTCGATAATAGAACAGTCGACAAATTATGTGTACAGAGGAGACCGGAACAGTTTTTTTTTTTTTGTTCGACCCGTTTATTCGGACCGCAAAAGTATTCTTTACGAGATTATTGGCCGGGGACGCGTCGAAACGGATAAAATTCGTCTGACCGTTATTATAAAATTGGAATTTTTTTTTTAAATTTAATTTTCTGCACCGAGACTCTAAAAAAAAAAATTCCACCGTACACAATAATGTATACAACATTGTCGGGTATTTATTATTTTTGTGAACTGCACACACACACACGCGATCCGACCGGTTTTTATTCCTGTATTTCAAAACCTGTTGCGCGCGAATCGTTAAACTTACCGCGCCAAATAATTTATATTCATAATATTGCAATGTCCACTAGCCCCACGGTGCAGGTATAAACTTATGGGAAGTTTCAGGGTCGGCGACTGTGTTCCGTACGTATTCGTATACGGAGAGAATTCCGTTGAGGGGGGAATCGAGAAAATTTCGTTAAAAAATTTCCACTTATAATATTCTGTGTCCGATCTCGTCGTATGCTCCTCGGGGGAAGGTGGGGGGGGGGTATTCGTTTTTTCTACATCGTCGTAAACGCGGATATCGCGTGAGATCAGCCGTGTGAAAAATGACGAATTTTTTGACGCAAAAAAAAAAAAAAAATTCATCCATTAATCGTCGGATAACGAGGGAAAAAAATTTTTTTTTTAATTTACCAGCGAATCTCGCCGTGTATTTTACTCTTCTGTGCGCGGAAATTTATGTGGATTTCTGTACGAACGCGTCCGCACAATATCGCGCAAAAGATTTTTCTACTATATATATATATATATATATGTATATCAACCCTTTCGTACGTTATTTTTTTTTCCAGAGCGTACGAGATGTCGCAGGAGTCTCAGAGTCCGTTAGGCCAATGGAACAACAAATACAGTTCCGTATTGGCCACGCTCGGGTGTACTCTGGGAGCCTTCAACATCAGTCGGTTCGCCATACTCGCAGTACAATTTGGAGGTCAGTACGCATTATAAATTTCCAGAAAGACAAAAAAAAAAATTCCTTTTAATTATCTGTATACGCGTAATATATTATAATATTCGTACGGCTCGTTTCGCATAATATCCATTTTTTTTTTTTATATACAATACTACGTACGCATTGCATAATCCGTTAAACATTTATAATAATACCGCTCGCATAACGTCCGCAAATCCTTGAATCGTTATTATTATCAATCTTATCGAGCTCCGTACCTATATATATATATATACGTACGTTTGTTCTAATGTTATACGTTTATTTATTATTTATGTTAATTTGTTGTTTTTTTTTGTCCACAGCCAACTTTATACTACAGTTCCTAGTGTTATCGTTGCTAGTCGGCGTACCTCTATTCACGTTTCACAGTTCGCTTGGTCAACTGCTAGGCGCTGGAGTCATGGACATGTGGCGGATATCGCCGATATTTAAGGTACTTTTTCCCCGCAGACTTTCACGTCAGCTTGACACCACACCGCATGCAGGACACGGACTGTAGGACACATTTTCCAGCCGTTAAACGCGTTTTTCGTTATACGCGAAATGTGTAAACGACGGATTTCCTTCGGGTAAAATATCGAAAAACGTCGTCACTATCTTCATTCGAATCACGGCCGACCGCCTTTTTTTTTGTTTTTCGGCTTTCCTCTTTACTTACTTATCTACGTACACCGCGGTAATAAAGCCTATCGTATATGATATAAAACGATATTTTTTTTTTTTATAGCTCGTCATCATAATTTCTGGGTGAGTTCGAGTATGTTTTTTTTCTACTGATCTGCGCTCAACAATTACGTATTCAGTAACTGTAAAAGTCGTCCGCGGCTTATTATTGTCTCCTGTATAGTATAATATATTAATAAACAAACGGGCAAAGGCGATGTGATTACTTAAACGTGCACAAATCATTGTGTAAAAAAGACTTGTCGATATTTTATAAAAATATTTTTTTTAATACACGTCTTTTCCACCGCTTTAAACGTTTAGACGAGAAAAAAAAAGTAAATTGTTCGTAAATAATCGAATAACGTTTGACAAAAAAAACCCCCGAGGTATATACAAGAATTGCGCGTTAAGGGGACGTTCTACCTGACTCAGTTGTCTTTGTCTGACGCACACGTAACGTAGTAAAATCTGGTTTCGTATTTCCAATATTGTGAATAATTGGCTAATTTTTGGACGTGATGACCTATGATATATTAATTAATAAAAATAGCATAATCTGTGCCACGTTGGAATTACTTTTTCGATAAATTGTATTTTTAGTTTTTTACAAGTGCATAAATAACGTGATAATCGAATTATAAATATTTTGTTTGAAATTTAATTGATCGAAGAAGTAATTCCAACGTGTCACGGATTATGCTATTTTTATTAATTAATATCATCGTGTCCAAAAATTAGCCAATTACTCACAATATTGAAAATACGAGAAACCAGATTTTACCATGTTACGTGTATGTCAGACAAAGACAACTGAGTCAGGTAGAACGTGCCCTTAGACAATTGAATTTTTTTCTTTTGAAATTCAAACCGTTCGGACGCTGATTTCTGTAACAGAGTGAGACGCGTTAACGGGACTTGCACCGAAAAGTGGTAGACACGCGAAAAAAAAAATCGTTTTTTATTTTGCGCGCAATAAAATCGCCCGAGGCTACGTGTGATGTGTGTGTGTACCCGTTCGCGGTTTTGTATTTATACTCACTTATATATAAAAAAAAAATAATAATAATAAACGTCTTTGGCCACAGGGAATTGGCATCGCACTTCTCCTAGCACAGGCGTTCATCGGCACGTACACCGTGATCGGTATCTCGTGGATGTTCACATATTTTCGCGATTCGTTCATCACGAAACAGGACGTTTACCGTTGGGCCGAACCGACGGACGAGTACAAAGACGGTAAGAAAATATCCGTTCGCGTATTTGTTTAAAAAAAAAATTATTATTATTATTATAAATAATAAAAACATTTAAAAAAGCACTTTTCTAAAAAAAAAAAAAAAAAAAATGCGCTAAAAGAACAAGATTAATTGCTTTGCACGCGCACATAAATGAAAACGATTTTCATGACGAGTAAATACCTAATTCGGTGAAAAATTTCATCACGGAAAATTAAAATGAAAAGTGTGCAAGGCGCGCTGACATACGATTTTTTGACATATTTTATTAAATACGCTACACTTCGAGCGTAAAATCAAATCGTAAATCGAATCAAAAATGATGCAATATTATAGTACACATGAATATTTATTATGTGGCTATACATTTTGTAAGATTTCACGTATGAGAAGATGGTATCAACGAATATTAGGTACATATCAGCGCCCTGCACACTTTTCATTTTAATTTTTCGCGATAAAATTGTTCGCCGAATCATATTTAATTGGTGAGAAAATCGTTTTCGGTTATATTGTGCGCAAAGCAATTCATTTTATTGTTTTTATCGCATTTTTTCGGGTACATTTTTTTAGAAATGCGCGTTCTTAAATTTTTATTTTTTAGTTAAAATAAATGAATTTTTAATGATATTTTATCGATTTTTTTTTTAATCAACATTTAAATAAAAAGTATAAGTGATCAAATTACGATTGAATGTATGTAGTCTTATAATATTATTTAATAATTCTCATTACAAATATATATCGGTAGGATGATGGTATTTTAAATAACAACAGTCAGTTTATTTGTTTAACATGCGACAAATTGCAAATTATTATTCAATAGGTACACTCTTTTTTTTTTTTACAATCAAATTAAAATATTGCAATGATTTGAACCTCGAGATTTGAACCGTATATGTAAACATATTATTTCAAAAAACATTTTGTATTTACAATAATTTTTTTTTTTTATACTTTTCTGATTTTTTATTTTTATTTTTCAATACAAAATATAACGTGAATTGTTTTTGAAATTTTACACTTTACCTCCTATTTGAATTTTGATATATTTACAAGATTTTTATGAAATTTATTTACATTTACTAATCAGGAAAAAAAAAAATATATATTTTTTTTTCATTTTATTTCACACGTTTCATTGTTTTCGCGCGTATAAATATAATGAAACGGTACGTAATTTACAGACGGCGCGTCCTGGACGTATTCTTCGAATGTCAGTTACAACATCGAAGAGACGGTCCCGGGCTATTTCAACGGCATCGTGCTGCAGAGAAAGTACGTGGAAAAACTCGAGATGAACGACAACTCGTTGAAATTGCCCGTAGTCATAAACCTGATCATCATATGGACAATCGTTTTTATATGCTTGAGCAAAGGTAAAAATACTTTGCATTCGGCAACGTCGAAACGGTATTTTTTTTTTATTTGTTTTTTTTCTTTTTATACAGGTCTGAAGTCTTACAGTAAAGTGATATGCGTGTTCTCGCTGTTGCCCGTGTTCGGCATGTTCATGTTGTGCACGAAAATGGTCGGTTTAGCGCCAATCATCGGGTTCCAACACCATGACATTTTCCCGGAGACGGATTGGAGCGAATTTTTCCTCAACACTAAGGTAAAAAAAAAAAACGCGACGACCGTGTCTTTACACGCTATATGAATAATATTGTACGCTCTCGAACCATACGATCTAATCTATATTTGATGAAATCGCGCGTACGGCGTACCTATAATATAATACAGTGAGTAGTGTATGGATTCGTGGAGAGACGGAGTAACTGTACTGTATCCAGTTTAAGATTATACCGGGCGGCGGACGAAAATTGGTTCGTTTTCGCGCAGGCCCAGGTTCCATCGGTATTCCGATTGTCGGAAACCGTCGTGTGCCGACTGTCGCCGACGGTAACAGCCAATAAAAGCGCAGCTACTAGACGCTTGATGGGTCTTGCATCGCTCCGGTTTTTTTCGTTTAGCGTGCGCGTTCCGGTGTTATCTTAAACTGAATGGAGTATAGCTTTTTTTGTTTTTAACGTGTATTTCCACCGTCCGTCTGTTTCGATTTTTCTAAACGCCGCCGCCGCCGCCGCCGGTCAGAAAGTAATTTTTTTACTGCGCTAAATTTTCGTTTACGCCGGGTTAGAGTTTGACACGGCGGTAATAAATGTGAATAGTAGTAAACCATGTCTAAAACGAGATTATGGAAATAATATTACGTAGACCGTGATCATTCGTATAATGTCGTCGTCGGGTTACGGGTAACGCGCGATCGCGTTGTTACGATGACGATTTTATGGCGTTCACAAGACGTTCCACAAGCGTTTCTCGAACGACAATAAAAACCGTCGTCAAACGGATCGGTATATGACGTGTAATTTTCGCGCGTTTCAGAGTTGGGTGGCGGCCTTTACCGAGACGTTTCTGACGTGGGGCATACTCGGCGCGTGCACGATGCAGATCACATCGCACAATCGGCCGAAACATTTACTCCACAGAGACGCTTCGCTAGTGGTCATCATGACCATAGCCGTACTCGTGTTGGCCGCGTTTCTCGCCAACACCTGCGTACAGCTGCTCGAAACGCACGGATACGTGTACCTGCCCAGTTCTTTCGGTGAGTCTTCGGTTAGCGGTTTTCCAAAACGGGTGCTGACAATAAATGAATGAATAAATAAAAACCTGTGCGCTTTTTTCTCTCTCTCTCTCTCAGAACGCACGAGTTCCTATATATTTTTGTTCAAACAAAACTCTGCCCAAGCGCGCAAACACCTGACGCCGGTGCGGTGGATGCAGCACAGCAGCCTGCTGTTGGGCGAAAGGACGATGAAGAACAACGTGCCGGGGACGCCTCAGGAGAGCGGATATCAGGCCATGCGATTGGCCACCGAACTGTTCCCGGCTACGTTCGCCATGATCGGCGCGAAAAACATATCACCGTTTTGGTCCGTCCTGTTTTATTTCGTGTTCATCATGTTCGGCATCGGGCAGCAAGTAAGTACACTTGTTTCGGTTAATTGGACGAAACGAGTGGTTTGTGTTAGTTTTTACTTTTATTTCGTACTGAATCGGACGATATCGCTTTACAGATCGCAATATGGCACTGCGTCGTCAGCGGAATCATATCGTTGCATCCGTTCAAACTGAGGAAATGGCGTACGACCATTACGTTTTTGTCGTGTTTGGCCGCCCTTTCCGTCGGACTGTTCATGGCCACCGAAGTGAGTGCGATATACATATTATATTAATACGTTGAAAGTCTAAAAACAGATTGTGTGCAAACGTTCAGATGCGAGGTGAAAAAAAAAAATATGAAGTTTTAAAATTTTGTTTAAGTTTTTTTTTTTGCACGAAAATTGTTCGGTAAAAATACGCGACTAGATATTATATTGTAATAGGAAATAGTAATCGAAATCGAAATTCAATACTAATATATTAAACGAACAAACGTTATAAAAAAAATGGTAATAATATTATTGAGAAATTATACTGGAATTTACAAGACTTCAGTGTATAATTATAAATTAATCGTATAATCAATTTTTTATTGCGATGAAGCGAATTTCAAAACAAGATATTATAAAAAAAAAACGCATAGTAAAAATTAAATTAAATTTTGAACAAAATAATCCATACGTTTATTGTAGATAATTATTGTACTGACATTTTTAATTTATGTATGTATTCAGTTTTGGAAAAATTACGTATAACGAAATTAAACATCATTTTAATTACACGCAGATTTTAAAAATAATATTAATAATGTTACAGTGGTTTTTTAACGATATTTTTGAACTCTGTGCCTTTTTTTTTCTAGTATTCATAATTTTCTCCACGTGCAATTCGTTAATTTTTATTTTTCATTCTGTCGTTGTATTTTCTTTTTCGTTTTATACCCGAAGACGACTTTTTATCGGAACCGGTACAGCAAATAAACGAATTTAATACAACTACTCGTAATAATATATTCCATCATTTTTTTTTTTTTTCATAATACTTTTCGGCTTGATTGTATATTCACAAATTTATTATTTACGTGTATTGACACTTATAGTTTTTACGTTTTATTTCGATTTCTTTCGCATATTTCTTACCGTTTTATCGTAACAATACTGTACCGATATATGAAAATTAAGAAGTCGGTCAATAAAAAACGCGGAAAAGCAGAAAAAAAAATCTACGAAATTTCGTCCTATTTAAAAATGATCAGTTTCGTTCTATTTATGACAATAGCGATTTCGTAGCGATTTTCACCGGAAAACCTCGGCAAAAAAAAATTATATAAAAAAAAAAACCGTGATATTCCATTATAATATTATATAGGTATACGTTATAATGATATATTAATATTATAATCGCGAATGATCCGAATACGAGTTGCAGTGATTTTTTTTTATCACTACTCCGTCGTGTAATAGAACACTGCAACTGGTTTTCCTTGCATCGTACCTCTATTATATACTGTACACAAGGGCGTCCATCTTTGAAATTCCAGGGGGAGGGGGGACATTGTATTTTTTAATTATATATTGACTTCCCCTTTCTGTTAATATGTCGACTGTCATACGTAAGTTTACGTAGCTTAATACTGTACGATTATATTCATACAATCTTAATTATTATAATATCTATATTATTATTATTTGTAAAACAGTTCAATTTACAATAAAATATAACATAAACGTTGCACTTTGTTCTTCGTTAACATTTATTCAATGTATATAAATATGCTTAGCGCTTAGTTGACATAAATTGTATTATGAAGTTATATAAAATAGACGTTATTTAATGTTTTACCGAAAATTATTAATTATGGCCATTAATGTATTTAATAGGAATTAAAATATTTTACGTATAATAATCACGGAGAAGCCGGGGAAGGGGACACGTCCTCTTCCTGCCCCCTCCCCTAATGGACGCCCTTGATTTTGACTTGGAATAATTTATAATATATACGTTCGCGCGCACGTTAATATTTTAATCAGGAAATTTCTCGGCACGTTTAACGTTCAAACTAATAAAAATAAATCACCGCGTGATCCGCATACCCCTTCGCCGGGGCGGAGGGGACTTGTAAATATAATACAATCACTTACGACTAAAATCGTTTGTTTATTATTTTTTTTCCCCCTCCCGGTACATAATTATTGTTTTTCACTCGTCATACAGCTGGGCATATTCATCGTGTACCTTATGGATTTCTGTGTCGGGTGCGGTTGGTGGATAATGATACTGTACTTGCTGGAAATCGGAGCTCTGTTCATGGTGCGCGGTCGTCCATACAGCGGCGAGACGGTCGTGGCAACGCTGTTCTCGCAAGCACACCATCATCTGCAGGTGTGGCTGGCGCCGATGTTGTCGTTCGACTGGAACATAATCGTCCCGGTGGCTCTGATCGTAAGTGCGAAAAAACGCCTCGCCTCGCCCGAGGCGCATCTATAATCAGTCTTGTAAAAAATACTTTTAAAAAAGTATTTAAATACTAGCATTTGTATGTATTTCTTATGCGAATACTTTTTACAAAAAAGTATTTAAATACGGTATTTTTTACAAGACTGTCTGTAATAGTGATAATTAATAACGATCGTATAGTTAGATCGGGTCGGTTTGGCTCTGTAACGGGAACACAAACGGTTCGTATTGTCCAAACGAGTTTTTTATTTTTATTTTTTAAAAGATTGCACTTTTTTCTGTTTTTTTAACTCGTGTTTTCGCTGTTTTCGCCCCTCGTAATCGCTCGGATAACAGGCAACCTTTTTTTCCCCTTTCAAAACGTGATTTTACTCTGTTAAAATTGTCCCGAAAATTCCGATTATTATTATTTACTTATTGTGATTTAAAATAATGTCGTGTATAACATTTTTTCCCCGAAATGCGTTAGGCGAGGACAAAAAAAATCTTACTTTTCAAAAGAATATGTTTTATTAACGGTTCGAGTTTTTTTTTTTTCTGTGTAATCACAACTAACACGACGTATTTATATAGTTTAAAAACGTATTTATTGCGTTTTCAAACAACAATAGCTGCGTATTACGCAGCGACGAGCGAGAGCTGAAAAAATAAAAAAGACCGTACAATAAATATTGTAATGAGGAGAAACGTTTTTAGAACCGCTGGTTTGTACAATAATATAGATTAAATACGAGGCTTAGATCGATAAGTGTACATTGTTTGTAACTTCTACCGACGGAACGGTGTGAAAACGATCGTTTTGCGGTACGAGATTCAGTGAAGGATTTTAAGTGAAATCTCGTAATTGTCGAAAAGATAAAAACGACTATTTTCAGTGTACGCCCGAGTGCAAGTCGAAAAATTACGAGCGGCCAGTTTTGAAACGAAAATACGTTTTTTCTTCTGAAATTCTGCGTTGGGTTTGAAATGTGATGAAATCGCATTTATACGTTTGCCAGGCGAGTGGGAGGGTTAAATCCGTCAAAAAATGTGTTCTCCGGACTAAGTAGTGGCGAAATCGTACCTAAACCCGTAACACATATATTAATATACATATATTAATAAACGTCGAATTTTACGCGCAGCTTCTCAGCACGTCCGTGTTCAAAAACGGCGGATACCGATGGCTGTACAACTGGAAGGGCACGTCTCAGCCCACTTACTGGTCCACGTCCAGCCGGGAGTTCGGGTGTCTGATGCAGATCGTACCGTTGCTGATCGTACCGTTCGCCGGAATCGTGCAGAGCTGCCGGTACCTGGCCACTGGACCGCCGGATCTGTTCGACGTGAGTACATCGTAACGTGTTTGACAGAGACGTGCATAGATGCAAATAGATGTCTATATACGGATAGGCTACTCGCCTGTATTGAAAGCGCTGCACGGGGTCCATTTTAAATGAGAGAGAAGTCACTATTTGAACGGTTCTCTTCCTCGCACGGGGTGTATTTTAAGATTATCGTAATGAAATATTATTGTATTTATAATTTATATATGGAAATTATACGTGGCGATAACGGTCGTGTATTCAAATTTTTGATATTATATAAAAATGTGTGTAACATCACCCGAGTCGTCCACGGCGACTGGAAAATTCTGAACTGACTGGAATGCCTGTCTCGACTCGACTTAATACGTACATACTCACATCGATCCCGCCCATACAAAAGTGTTTATTCGCTATTTTTATGTTTATTATCATAGATTGTTATCGCATTGTGGCATTTTAGGCACGGGAGAAACCATAGACATATAAATACATGGACCGCGCTTTCCTCACCCCAGTCCATCAATCGACGAACGATTGTGGACTAGGGGATATCATGGAATAAACGCTACATGAATTTATTTATCCAAGGACTTTATCCGAATACTTTTCTTAAAATATTTAAATACAGTATTCTTTACAAGCCCGATTATACAAAATAACAATATTTATTATTTAAATCATACTATCAATAAGACTATCATCATAGGCGTGCGCACAGGGTGTGTCGTGGCATACCCCGTGGCCCGTGGCTTTTTGTACAACTTTCATTCATTCGGGGGCTTTGTTTGAATTTTAAGCTATAAATAATAAAAATTAGAGAAAATAAATTAGGCGCTCTAGCAAAATTTTTTAATATTCTAATGTAGGTTACTAACCACTAGGTACATAGGTATATACTATATTGTAAAAATATATCTAAATGTTGTGAAGCACAACATTTAATCAATAAGTTTTTATGAATTGATATTTTGCATTAAATTTATCGTTGTTTAAGGTTGAGAGTTAGGTTAGATTTGCTTAGGCTCATATAAGGGAAAGCGGGCCAATTTTCTTCATGGCACACCCCATACAAAATTCCTGCGCACGCTTATGACTATCATAGACATAAAATGTTATTATTATTATGTTATTAGTTTTTTCTTCCACGATATCCCCTAGTATATATATTTGTCTCTCTTACTGCTTAACAACTGCTTTCGATTTCTCTCTCTAAGCGCAGTCCATATATTTATATATATATACGTTTATGGGAGAAACAGTAATTTGATAACGGAAGAAACAACGAGCCAACCCATATAATTCTTGAAAAATTAACCGGAATATAAAATACGTGATGAGACCCCCGTCCATACACTTTATTGTCTGTCGAGACTTGTGATTATTATTATTATTTTTTTTTTATGGTTTCGCAGCGGATTCAAATGTTGTACCGGCCCGTGATCGAGATCCGCCGACAGACGGACGCGGGCGGCGGCGACGCGGCCGCAGAGTCGGGCGGCGTTAACGGCACAACGGCCGTGCAAGTCGAGGACCCGCCGCCAAAGTACACGCCGCCGCCGTCGTATTCAACGGCAACCGGAGCAAGGTCTTTGCGATTCACTGATTTAGTAACGGTTTACGAGAACGACTAACCGCGCCCGGCTCACTGTTGTTACACGCACGCGCACGCACAGTAGTTATAACCACGTAGCGTTTATAACACTAAAAAAAAAAAACGAATTTCCTTTTTTCCTTGTTCGAGGCTTAAGAGGACGCCGCGATACTGTGCCCGCAGGACACTCGTACCGGTTTTCGACAAAACAATAATTGCTTCACACACGGCCGCGGGGGGGGGTGGCAAAGAACAGTCTCCTCCGAAGTCGTACTTTAGACGGCAAAAGAAATTTACATTTTTTTTTTTTTTTTTGATGTATAAACATCTATTACGGCGGTATATGAGGGTAAATCTCGGGAAATGGGACGGAAACGTGTGAGCTGTTGTTGTCGTGACAACTAATAATAATAATATTTATTAATATTAATTAATAATTTACACGCAATTATCAATATTGCGTGTAATGTGTAAGCTGTTGTTGTCGTGACAACTAATAATAATATTTATTATCGAAATATTACTTTGAATAATAAACAGATACCCAATATTCACAGTTTCCGTTCCGTTTTTACCGCTCACGCGACGTTCATACGTCGGTGTCTCGAGTACTAGCCGACTCGTTTTTTTTTACATTTAATTCTCCCAAAAGAAAAAAAAAACGTTTTTTTTTAAGAATACGGTTTTTACCATTTTTCTTTTTGATCTCGTCACTTCTCGAGAATTGAAAATATACTAGCTCCGTTATTGTCGTAATTCGCGTGGAAAGAAATTCGTCTTCTCAGTATAGCTGCAGTATAACGTCGTCCTCTCGAGCACTTTTTTTTTTTTTTTTTTACCTCTACGCGCTCGGTTCGCGGTGTACTTTTTCTTTCCACTTTTATTTATATTACGATTATTATGACGTGTACATATATATATATATATTTTTTTTTAATATTATTTTTTTATTTTATACCTAGTCGCATTTACGCTTTTTTTAATCACAGACTGTCGAAATCATTGAGAATTCATAACGTATTTTATTATACGTGTACGTATATGTATATAGCGCTATATTTTGTAATATTAATAACGCAAAAACGATAATATATAAGTTCAAACCTATAGAATATATAAACATTTTTTTTTTCTTTTTCCGTATATATATATATACAGTAGCGTATCTAGGAATTTTCCACGGGAGGGGATATACAAATTTTAACAGATATTTTTTTTGTATTCATTACACAAATATATTGATATTATTATACATGTTGTATGTAAACAAAACGTTTGTCATTTGCGTATAAAATTTGATTTATTTTTTTTTTTTCAAAATTGAATTTAATATCATTCATTTTCGTTCATACAATTATCAAATTATTGTTTTAAATAACCTCCCGGGGGGGGGATATGACCCCCATTTCCCCCGTAAATACGCCACTGTATATATATATATATATAGAAATCATATTAATATTGCATGATTCACAAGCATGATTAATAAAGTGTTGGTGTAGTGTTCTTCTTCTTCTTCTTCTTCTCGCCACTAGCAACGGAGGACTGTACATCGTAGTTATTATAGCGTCCGAGGTTCACACCGCCGCGGCTGTTTATCACGCGTGTGTCGCACGTTACGGCCTCGGGACGAAAAGAAAAAAAAAATCATCTCATGTATTATTATTATTATTATTATATATAACCCTTGCCCACGAACGGATTTTGAACGTTTTTTGTTTTTTCTCTCTCTCTCTGTCTCTTTGTCCTCGCGTCGCTCGCGCGGTACAGAATAGCGAAAATGTTACGGCAGAGCATCCGGCGGAGCGTGCGCAGGTTGGCCCACGTGCTCGGCAACCAGTCCGCCGCGGCGATACTCGGCGAATCTTCGGCGGTGACGGCGCAGGCCAACGGCGGCCACCAGTACGCGGTACAATCGCCGCCGGCGCAGCAGCAGCAGCAGCAGCAGCAGCAGACCGTTCCCGCGACGGTCCAACGGCCGCAGACGCAGCCGCCGCCGCCGCCGTCGCAGCCGTCGCAGACGGCCGCCGTATCGTGCGCGCCGCCTCCGGACTACACGACCGTGTTGGTGGAAATGAACCGCGACCGGCAAAACAGCGTTTCCGTCGCGGGCTGCAGCGGCGGCGAATCGTCCGCCGCCGCCGCCGCCGCGTCGTCGTCCGCCGCGTCCAGCCTGTCCAACGAGCAGAGCACCAGCATCGAGTGTCTCATGGAACGGGCCGCGCCGATCAACGTGGACCGCGTCGTCCAGCCGCTGCCGTCTTGAGGGGATTGAAAGCGGGTATTTTCTCTCTTTGTCTTACACACATGAAACGTGGCGAAATAGACGTTTCGTACATCCAACGTACCGATCGATTTATTGGCGCGATAAGAAATTTGAAAACGGATTTGAATTCCTCGCGAATTTTACTACAAAACGACTTTCTCGCTTTTTTCAGTTTTTTTTTCCTAAACCCTTAGAAAAAATTAACCGAACAAATTTAAAAAAAAAATTGTTAATAATTTATTTTTGAAGGTCTTAAAAAAAAAAAAGAAATAAAAAAAGTGGGAAAGTCGTTTTGTAGTAAAATTCTAGAGAAATCCAAATCTGTTTTCAAATTTCTTATCGCATCCGGTACGTTGGGAGTACGAAACGTTTATTTTGCCATGTTTCGTGTGTGTAAGACAAAGATAGAAAATACCCGCTTTCAATCCCCTTAACCGCGCTCCCCGTGGCGTCTTTACGCGCGCGCGCCCTTATATACGTTTGCAGTGCGCGTCGGCAATGCCCGCGTGTCGGAGGAATCGTTGCGAATTCCCCCGGACGTTGTCGGCCGGCGGTGCCAGCAGTGGCGTCACTGTGTTGTATATAAAATATTACGGCCCGGGACTCCAATGGTGGTGGTCCCCCCCCCCCACATGCCCCTTCTCATCGCATATATCAGTAGATTTTCATGTGTAAACACCTATTAAATCTCGGGAAATGTGACACGGAAATGCGCGTGAGCTGTTGTCGCGACGACTACTGTAGTCGGCCGAATGAAAAGTGGCCAATGTGTTAGCGACCTTTTTTCTTGGGGGGGGGGTCCTCAAAATCGGTAAGAAATCAAAAATCTTAAATGCGTTATCATTTTGTTGTTATCACGTAATATACAGCTATTATATAACCTATCGAGTAATAGCGCATACGATATATTCTGTAAATATAATATCAATATTGTCACTATTTCGGCGCGTATAACTGAACTATTTTACCCCCAGCTTGACGTGTTTTAGCCACCGGGAGCGTGAAGATCATCAGCGGCCACTTTTCATTATAATGAAAATAATATTTTCAATATAATATTTATTATCGAAATCGCTTTGAATAAATAGATAAATAAATCCCAATTACAGATTCCGTTGCATTTTTACCGCTCGCGCGACGTTTACACATCAACGTCTCGAGTACTAGCAGATTCATTTTTTTTTTTTTTTCAATACGTAGGTATACCGTAAAAAGTAAAAGAAAAAAAAAGTACAGCAGAAAAAAGTGTGTGTGTGTGTGTGTGTTTTTTTTGTACGAATTCGCGTAATATTTTTATAATAATTTTTCGGAAAAACAATCGAAACGTCGTAGTGTTCGAAATTTAAACGGATTAAAATAAAATCCGGATACACTGTTTTTTTTTTTTCAATTGAAATCTACGATATAACAACGGGCCTACTAAGTGTGTCCTGGGCCCGTGCGCGCGACCTCCACCACTGATCCGTCTCCTGGTGTTACGCCACTGACCACCCCCGGTTCATATACGCTGTGTTATTACGATATTCGTGTACATTTTAATAATACGCATAGACATGTCGCTGTAAACGATTTTTTTTATTATTTTTTTTTTTTTGGAAACCGAAGTACGAATATTCGTGCCGAGTCGCTGGCCGAAAAGCGTACAGAAAACAACCGTGTATAGGAATATATATATTCTAATCGAACGGTTCTTTTTTATATATATATATATTATATACTTATTATTGTATTTTAAAGAAAAAAAAAACAAAACGACTGTGATAATTTTTTTTTTTTTATATTTAATTATTATTTTATTAATATATAATTTTTTTTTTTACTCAAATAATATTGTCTTCATTATTTTTAAGATCCTAATAGATACTGAATACTAAATATATTTATGTGTATTGGAACACGTGTCGCGTTCAAAATAAAACGTAATATATTTATACATATGTATTTGTTCGAAAAAAAAAAAATGTGTATATATATATTGTTCGTTTTTTCGAAAATGTTTCACTGAATTCACGTTCAGTTACGCCGTGGAACGGATGGACCACGGCGGATTATAGCCGCCGAGTATATTGTAACGCGTGTGCGACTGGATATAAAAACGGGCACTCGGTAGTCAAGAGTGAATGGGAGAATTTTATTTTATTTTTTTTTGTTTGAATAAAACCGTTGTTAGAGGCTTGCGCCGATGACGGCGTGTGCGGAAGGAATGAAAAGAAAATCAGCGGAAACGTTCGAACGCAGACGTGCAGTGTGAGCGGTTACTATCTATATATGCGCTGGTCAGATGGAAGGCAGTGGCGTCATTTGGTGGGGGGCAGGGTGGGCATTTTCCCCCCCCCCTTGTTAATTGTGGGCCGAGATGACGTTGAACAATAGTTATTCTAACCAAATCTAAAGTAATGACTATCGAGTTATGAGTATAGTAATAACAAATCGCGTGGCAAACAGTGGATTAAAATTAAATTACCAATAAAATTTAAAAGTATGCAGGTCATATTTATAACCACGATTAAAGGCGATTAATTCGTGGTTACAGCTTACCACATTTCTAGATTTTTTTCGATAAACACGGTTATCGTTACCTAAAGGCAGTGCGTAAATTATAAAGAATATGCGATGTACGTTTGACGGTTGACGACGTGCCTAGCTGTAATCCGTATGGCTGTATCGCGTACGGCATAAACGAATTTGTTTAGCCGTTCTTTAACGTTTCGAACGTATATTTTATGTATACATAATTTGCGAGTGGCAAGCGTGAAAAAATAAAAATGATAAAAGCTAAAGGTCGTGTGACCAAGACGGCGAGAAAGAGAGGAAAATAACTGAACAAGGTGTTCAGCAGAACATGTCACAAAACGTAATTTCTAACATGTTTAATGTTATACGACAAGGGAAAGTTCAAAACGTGAATCTCATATAAGTACTATATAGTCATTTATAATACATTTATTATAGTTGACAAAATAATGAATTTTCTCCTCCCCCCCCCCCCAAAAAAAAAAAAAATAAAATAAAAATAAAAAATATCGGGCGATTCGCGCGTGCCCATGATAACGATGATATCAAAATTATGTTAAACGGAAATCGTATTGAGCTATAAAATGCAAGTGGAAAATAGTTAAATGGGCCGGTTAAATATTTTGCCTCCCCCTTTCGAAAACTGAAATGACGCCACTGATGGAAGGTAAGAGACATCGCGTTTTTAATTATTAGCAGAGAAAAAAAAAATCGTATAGAGAACGCGAATCTTGTGCCGTTGCAGGAGTTATAGCGGATGAGGTGTGAGTCGGCGGTGCAGTCGGGTAGGGTTCAAAGAAAAATGCGGCGGTTTGTGTCGAGTATACGGTGCGGTTAAAACAAGAATCGCCGATGATTCTGTGCGCTCGATCGGTAGAAAAACTTAGAGTTTGTGTTTCTCGCGAGAACACTGCCACCGTGTCCCCGACTACTACGATTCGTAGTCGTAACGCCTGTCCGAGTCCTGCGCGTACTGATTCGAGTCTTCCGCGCTGCCGCTCTGTTTCTTCCGGGCCGGTTTCGTGGATCCGCGACATTTCGCTATGAATTTCAGCTCGTCTTTGAACTCGTTCTTGAACGACACCTGTACGCATTTATTTACAGTTTATGTGTGTTTGACAACGGAAATATTGAGAATTCTAAACGCAACACAAGAATTTTCACAATTATATATTACGTACACGCGACAATTCGCTAATCGTCCGATTCGTTATATTAATATACGGAAACGTTTGACGACTTCGCACCACCAATCGGAAATTAAAAAAAATAATAATAAAAACGGCAGCGTGTGTCGTGCGAATGTCGCTCGAGTGAACTTGCGTGCTTAGACAGTGGCGGCGCCAAGGACGAGCCACGGCTCTTTCTGAAAACGGCTGGCCCGACCTTAAACGTAATAATTCGGTCATACTTGCTATAAGCTCAAGAAAAAAAAAAAGATTTCTATCGTTTAAAATTTTTTAATTATAGTTGGTAATCATTAGCTGGTGTTAATTGTTTTTTTCCCCTCGCAAGACTGAAATTTCATTTTTCCGTAGTTGGACGTTAAAATTATTATTGGCCGTACGTAGAAAACGATCTTGGCACCGCCACTGTGCTTGGATAACGATTAAATAGACGATAAACGATTAAACGTACACTGAACTCGCCAAATAATGACCGCTACTCTTTGCCGACCGATATTTTTTACGCGTCCCCGTGTCGATTTTTAGAAAATATTCTCGTTTCTACGTTTCGCGTTAATCGATTATTATTATCATCCGAACGAGACTTGCTCTACACTGAGACGTTGCGGCGACTTGTATGCCGGGCAAATATGTTCAAATGATAAAACTCAATACGGACGATTATTCTCACCGTCCCGTTCTCAAGAGACGAAGTGTCTCTTACGAAAAGGTAACGAAATGTTAAAATATCGATTTACCCGTTCTGTAAAACGAAAACAAAACAAAAACAAACGAAATCGCGACAAACACTGCAGTTGTTCTTCAGTAGTACTTTAAGAGTTTTTTTCAGTTTTTTTTTTTATTATTATTATTTCTAATCTCAGTGCGGAGCGCGTTAAACACCTTTTCTTTGCTAGACGTTTTCCACAGCGTCCAGAACATTTCTAACGACGCCAGAATGGCCGCTACACCGACGCCACTGCACAGCACGATGAACACGCCGCCCACGTTCTTCATGCTCAGCTCGCTGGCTTCGTTATTTTCCGTGTCCTATAATTATAATAATAATAATAATAATAAGAGAATTTCAAAACGAACAATTATCTATTTTGATTTTCGTTATTTGGTCTACTGAAATGTGTTGTGTGTATAAAAATCACACGTTAATTATATTATTGAACTGCTTCAAGCCAAATCTACTCGGGCAACTCTAAAGGAGCCAGTCCGCCCCTGCAAGTTTGTGTGTGTGTGTGTGTGTACAATCGCCGAGATTTTTAATTAAAACGATTGTAGAATAGGAAGTACGTTAATAAAAAAATAATAATAATAATAACGTCGCACCGACCTGACATGCTCCGCCACCGCGTTTTTCTTTCCACCACTTGTTCTTCAACGCTGTCAGTTTGCCTTTTTCTTGCAAGCTCAATATGTTGGCGCTTAAAACGTTTCGGAAACTCGCGTCTGCGCAAACAGATGGTATGTAATACGTACATAGAAAACAATATATACACACGGAAAATTACTTTTTTTCATTACGATCCCATAGCCTTTGTTGTCCAGCAGACCGCCGATCTGGGCCAACTTGCAGTTCCGTTCGACCATGTACCTTGAACGATCGAAACAGTTTTAAATCGCACGGTCTGTAAACTATAACCCGCAGTTGTGCTTGCACGTAATACTAGCTCCGATCCGTATACATCACGTTAAGTGACTCGTATCAAAATATATAGGGCCAGTACAAAAAGATTTTCTTTGCGAATAACACGCGCGACAACTGGGCCAGAGTTGACCATAAGAAAACCGTTGAATGCTCAGGACCCGTGACGTTTAGAGTTATGTGCTTTATTGAATTTTAAAAAAATTTTCAAATATTTTATTCGGCGCAATCTTTTGCAGTATTGTTGGATTCAGGTTTCGCAGTAATATCGTAAGAGAACATACCTTTAAAATTAGTTCGTGGGGGTGGTTATTTCTAAGGAACTACAGATGTTTATTACAACAAACGATAATTTTAATTTTAACGGTCACCGTGGTCACCTGGTCATTAGTTACTATTCAACACCTTGAATCCTAAAATTAGGTGCCACAAATTACACGCATAAACATTCTCCAAGAGACGTTTTAAATCCATACTGGCGAAGACTCGGATAAAATCCATTGAGGCACATTTCCTGATTAACAGATTAACAAACAGACAGACGTGGCGGGCTGACTTTATAACATTTATATCAGCATATTACTTTTTCCACTCGTATACTACACTGATTTGCAGTTTTTTCTACCGCCACAATATTCCCATAAAATCCTTTGGTATTTCTATATCCGATAACTATATCGTCAGTTTTACGCTTTCTCTTAATTGACTCTCGCCACAGTTAATCGTATTAAATAATTCTTGATTTCATCCTCTGCACCTCGATCGAAAGAGTCCAGAGAAAAGTCATATTTGTGTTGCTGCACACGTATTTAATATTCCTTGTCCTCCCCACGCAGGATTATGCCCGCGTGTTCTTCATAAACCTTTCCAGTCTTGCGAACATATAGACATGCACGCCTCATCATCTGTCCTTTCTATCCACACACCCTCCTTTCCGCCCAATTATATTCCCTCCGCGCTTTAGTTCATCAACTACAAAGTACCGTCCCGTTCTGCTCGTTTACTTGCCCTTTTTCATACTTTTCTTCTACTAATTTTCTTGATAATTCTCCCATCCTCTGTCTCACGCTTATCGCAAACGAATGGGCCTATTTTCTCTCCAGTCCCTGCAGCTCGCAGAATACTTCGTTGTATCTTTGATAAAAGTAAATATTGCCAGTCGTCATTTACTATCTAATGTTTTAACCGACAGTCCCGTATTAACTATAAAAATACCGCAGACTATATATACTCACTCGATTGACGTAGACTCCATGAAAAACGCGTAATTCTCCTTGAGTACTTTTTCGACGCCTTCGTCGTTACTCGTCGTGTACCAAGCCTGATTCTTTTGTAAAATTTCATAGATACTCTTGTAAGTCGGATTCGTCGATTCCTATTACGAAAACATTCATTTGTCGCATAATCATTTTCGTGCCAATAAAGTGCGAGGAATTAGAGCCGTAAAGAGACTACGAATATTAAGAACGTTAATTTACTCGGAAGTATTCTTCGGTAGATCCTCTCTTTTTCAAACCGAACGAGATCGATTGTTTGTTGTTCACTAGATCTTCCACGTTCTTGAACGGGTCTGACAGGTTCTCGACGGTCAAAAACGCAGCCAAGTTGGCCGTGTAAGACGAAACCATGATGAGCGTGAAGAACCACCATATACCCGCGACCAGCCTTGTGGACACGGCGCTAACAAACAGTGCACGGACAGTAAGGATACAATATCGATTTTTGAAAACGGCGCGTTTGACATACATATCTGCTTTATACATTTTTTAACGATTTTTATACCGTTGACGTTACGGACTTGAATAATTTTATAATTTTCATGACTTAGCCCGCTAGTATGTAGAATTATTACCCCCAAAAATATTTAACCATAAAATATGTCCTCCACGATTTATTATCACCGAAGACAATTTCCAGATATTATAATGACCATCGAAAATACGTAAAAACGAACTAGAATATGAACTTTATCGTATCGTATTGGTTAAGTTAAGCTAAGTTAGGTTTGGTTATGCGCGTCGAAGTCAGAACGATGATAGTTCACAGCCATCTCGTTAATTTAAAATTTAAAAATACGGAAGAGAAATTAATAATAATGGCACTGTGTACACGATTAAATAAATACAAATTATGCGTGTGGAAATAATTTTAAGAAAAATTTCGCAAAAAATTTCGGAAATAATTATCAGATTTTATTTGACGTGACGACTGACGAGATGTTGCGTATAATTTTTTTTTTCTAAAAAAATATTTTAGTAATTAATTAATACAATAAATAATTAGAGTGTATATTTTTCGAGTAGTAAAAATTATGGGAATATAGCGCAAAAATAGTTTCGCGTTATAAATTCATTTAAATAATCGTAATCAGGATGGTGAAGTGACAGTATAAATAAAATCTATTATTACGTACAATTAACTTGCGCGAGTAGCCAATAAAAAGCTTTCGTTTTTCTAAATAAAATAGAAAAAAAAATCTTGTGTACGTATAGTTACAATATTTTATTTTGTTTAATCTAGAAGCGCTTTGCACACGTCGCTCGGAAAATCTTTGGAAAATTAACTGCGATTTGTTTTATTCTTTTTTTTTTGAATAACCACGCGCACGGGCAGGTGAAACAAGTCGCAGTCGACTATAGAAAATATAACATAGAAAAAGGAAAGATTTTACTTTTCTTTCGTCTCTTCGGATTTTTTTGATGTGTAAACATCAATTACGGCGGTATGAGGTCTCGGGAAATGGGACGGGAAATGTGTAAGCTGTTGTCATGACAAGTGACAACTAATAATAATATCTATTAATATTAGTTAATTTACACGCAATTATAAATTGCGTGTAATGTGTGAGCTATATGTTGTCATGACAAATAATAATAATATTTATTATAAAATTACTTTGAATAAAGATACCAATATTCACAAATCCCAATCACAGTTCCGTTCCATTTTTACCGCTCACGCGACGTTTACACATCAACGTCTCCAATACTAGCAGACTCGATTTTTTTTTTTTAATATTTCGTCGTTAAAAATGGACGTGACGACGAAAAAGAATTAAGAAAAAAAATTATAAAAACGTCTACACGTTATACGAAACTCTGGCGCGGGACTCACATCGGAGCTATGTCGGAACCTTGTTGCATGAGCGATCCGATGGTGAACCAAAACGCGTTGGAAAGGCTGAACTGATTTTCCAAGTACTCGGGCTCTTCTATGCACGGGTACGGGTTGGTCCATTCGTACGGGCTGATCCGGGCCATGATGAACAGCAACACGGACACGCCGCAGTAAGCCGTTATCACCCAGAGCCAGACGAAAGAGCTGAACGGCGCCAGAAACGAGAACAGACTCGGCGAACTCTTTGTCGACTTTTTGTACAATATACTGATGCCTGCACGGTAGAAAACATAACCATTGTTTCGCGGGTTTAAATATCATTTGGATTTAAATTTAACAATAACATAATTCGATTTGATTATTTGGTGAACATATGATTTACAATATTCACGTAATATATCATAATATACTGTATTAGAATAATATAACAGTTGATACATTTCTGAGACATCTTTTTTTTAAAAACGTTTTGATGATATAATAAATTGGTTCATAAGAGATCTGTACAATATACAAGAGATATTTTAAAATAAAGTGGAGAGGTGCTTGATATCAGTTGCGTAGTCAAGTGGGACTGATGAGGCTGCAGCTTCCCCCCCCCCGCCGAAATGAATAAATAATCAGTTTTTTAGTGGGTACTGTCTAATATTATTAACATTCAAATTTGGTTTATTAATTTAAGACATTCTATTTATATTGTTTAAGTGCTATTATTTTAATTCATTTTATATTAACCTTCAAACATAATTGTAAAACAAAGTTCCAAATAAAAAAAAACATATAAATTAAATACCAGCCTCAAACCTCCCCCCCTCCCAAATAAAAATCCTGGTTACGCCACTGCTTTATATATTAAACAGATATTTATATTTTATTTGTAATATTATATATTGATATATCGGCAATATATTTTTGCTGTGTGGGACACTAGGCCGGTCGAGTAAAAAATGTTTTTTTAAAAAACGCGCTGTGGTTTGTTTAAATACTTTACTTCGAAAACGCTTTATTTATTATTATTATTATTTTTTTTTTGTATTAAAATAATAAATAATGCGCCGTATTTTAAAAGCAGCTATAAACGTTTAAGACTAGAAATCGTTTATTATCGAAAAACAGTTTTTTTTTTGCATAAAAACACTTACCTAAATTCATGAACGGACTGGTGAAATCCACGTCGTGCTCCCGTTGTCTCGTTATGGTAATGTCGGCTATCGCGAGGTCGGCGTTCTGTGGAAAACATAAATGTATTTTATTAATGGAATAGCGAAAACGGTCATTTATAGTAGACAATATTATGTTTTGTCCGCGTGTTTGCTGTGCGCGAAACGTAATTAATATAATCGGTGCGAATGTTTCTGAAAACGGATTTGAATTCGTCGTGAACTGTACACTCTATAGACGGACAATTATTACATTTTTTTTAATCTTAAGTTCTTCAAAAATTGCACGTTTACAATTTCGCAATTTTCGATTTCATCGATCAATTTCGCAGGGGGAATAAAAAAATACTGAAAAAGTCTATCGCCTATACGCCATCAGATCCAACAGTACGTATACATTCGAAATAGAAAATAATTCGAAACAACTATACGAGTTGGATAACGAGAGAAAATGATCGCTTTCAGTCCCCTTAACAGTGGCGTGAAGCGAGTTTATACCCAGACCAGTTACCATATGGACCCTTTCAATTTATTTTTTTTTTTTTGAAGGCATTTCTGAACATTAGCAAAAGTTCATGTACCTAGTTTAATAAGAAAACGAATATTTTTTTATTCTTATTGAAATTTACGTTTTTTTATAAATTCATGTAAATATGATGAACCCCTACCACCAAAGGTCCGAAAACCCCTACTGTACATATAACGCGGTACGATTTTACTATAATAATATTCCACTCGACCGCCTAGAGACCCATCGCACGTCCCCTTAAAACCTCGGAGGCTGTCACCTTTAAATACGCACTTCGTTTCGCTCCACCGACTTAAAAATATAAATCCTATCACGTTCGGTAAAAACTAAAAAATTCAATAACTCGATGATAAGTTTATAAATTAAAATAAAGTAAACGTATAATATTACAGTTGATAATATTATAAACGATTATTTCTGGAAAAATATTTATTTAAAAATTCAAAGAAATAATAATAATCGTTGTTATTGTTTTTTTCCGCCGTCTTGTTCAGAATTTAAATACTACGATTAAAAAGCGTGTCGTTTAGTTAAATTATTCGCAGATTAAAATGAAAAAGTCACGTTGACGTGCAGCGTCACCGCGAGTAATCGATTTTTTTTTTCTTCAAATTTTCGCGTCATATTAATAGTAATTTTAATACTCCGCTTGAAATCAAACGCAATATTAAACGCTTAAATATATATTTCAGTCATTAATATGTATTATTAAAATCCGTGTGTTACTCCGTTTATGACTTCGCCGATCATTCCGGTCCACTTTTTCGTTTTTTCGTCTATGTACCCGCTGTTGAAGTCTTCTTGTATTTTGAACGTGTAATTAAATCCGCTCATTTCGCTGAGCTCCTTGATCAAATCGATTCCGAAACCCTCGTAACGGTCGTTACCTTCCAACGTGACGCTGGAAAGTTTGACCATACCGTACGGTTTTGTCTACGCAGTAAAATATCAAAATGAGTAATAATAATACGCATTGTAGCTGATACAATAATATTATAAATATTCGAAAAACTGAATAGCATTGACGAGTTACTTTTCTCTTTTTTATTTTTTTTTCACAATTACCTATTAAATCATTACAAGCGGCTATTTTGCCAGCCTAAATCGTTTACTTCAATTTCATACAACGGTACATAAATCAAGAATAAATTTTTATTCAAAGTATTCCAGTGCTATGTGTTAAATAATCCAATGTATAATAATCCAATCAAAAAAAAAAAAAATTCAACGATATCTCAAATCCTGAAACGGGGAGTTCTGAAGGAAGTTACAAATCGATAAAAAATATAATGTTTAAATGAATACGTTACGACTTGTGCCATCGTATCCCGCGTATTATTTTAAAATTTTTGTAATCATAGAGAGTCTTTAAATGAATTTTTTTTTTTTTTAGTTGGTGATAACGGTATTATGGTAATTTAGATATACGACGCACCAACGCGGTAATAACGACGAACGATCTGTTTCTCAAATCGAACTCTTTCCCGCTCAACACGGTTTCCGCAATAGGATTTGTCGAAATGTTTATTCCGGTTTTCGTACTCCACGTGCCCGTCACTCGCAATCCGTTCTGCGTTAAATCCACCAATTCCAACTCTATGTCCGTGCGAAAACCTTCTTGATCGAACTTGATTTTTCCGGTAAGCCCTTTGAAATCTTTCTGCGGAGGAAGGAACGTTTTTTATCTTTTTTTCTTTTTTTTATCGATACGTTACCAATACGCGGTGCACAATTGAATTTAACATTCAATACGTAGCACGTGTGTGTCCGAACACTTACGGCCATTTTCATGTGGTTGATCAACGTAAATCCGTGTTTCCACGAAAGGCTAGAGTTGCACGGAGTTGACGTCTCGCTGATCTCGTACTCTTTGCTCAGATTATAAATGGACGTCGTAAACAACTGGACAGCGTCGTAGATCAACGCGGACTCCAACTGTGTGTGACGCACGGGCCGGTGTCAATCATGGAACAGACACACGTATTTCGACATACTATTATTGCGATTGAAAATTGTATAAAACGATGGTCTCGCGATCAAACCTGAATTTCCTCGGGCATTACGATTCTGTCATCGGGTTCGAGTGGACTTAAATTCATCGTCCACTGCGAAACGGTGTTCCTAAATTCATTGTCCAACGGCCTCACCAACCGCATGCCGGTAATGTTTGTGCCGCTGTACTTGAACGGATCCAAGTCTAAAGTGTGCATATCCTTAAAAAAAAAACTCCTACATTGAATTTTATTCGTTCCTTTTCTCCCCCCCCGAAAAAAATCCATTCGACTTACCAACGATGCAATAATAAAATTGTGTTCGGATCCCATAAGACCTACTTGTTGTGCTTGGAATAGCACGTCCGACAGTATGCCGAACGAACAGTCTAATAGTATTTTCGTTTCTCCCGAATCTTTTATTTCGCGAAGTTCTTTTCTAAATAAAAAAACAAAAAACAAAACAATTTACTACGTGTTTCAATTCGGAAAATATTCATAAAAAAATGTAACTTCCGTGATTTTTGCTATTTTTTCAACTTTAATGTTTTTTTTTATTGCAATACTTATTGCATTCGATTTTTTACTATATTTACTTGCTAGTTCTTTTGAGATCATCGTTGTAAAACAACGTTATTTTATAACGTCTAGTCACTAAGGTTTTCAAATATAATAACGACGCGACTCGTACTCACCTATAATTCGGCCCGTTACTGAGTTTTCTGATACGGATTGGATGATTGGTCGGCGGCGACTTTAAAATGTTAGTGATCTGCATGAGACTATCGTTGTTCTCGTAGATTATGGTAAAGCTTTCCCAGTTCAGAGCCGTGATCAAGGAGATGAACGCCTGGAAATCGTCGTACGAAATCATTTTTTCACGAATAATAATCAGAGTCACACACAACAATCGTCAGAACGTTTGATTGTTTTCAAACTCCAAATCCGAAATCATCGCAAACACGATTTCGCAAATTCCCCAGGTCAACAAACCACTTCGCTGCAAGATAGACGATTTCGGATTTGGAGTTTCAAACGATCGTTTTTTTCCTATATAAGGACTTCACACAGTTCTATATTATACTTCGGATTATATAGAAAATATTAATAATAAATTATAAGACAACCAATAAGACATATATTGATTGGCAGACACCCTTTTAAAACGTTTGGAATTATCGCCTTCAGCTGACATTACGCGCTTCTAATATGCTTCAGTTACACATCTGCAGTTGATGCATGGAACTATCGTTTAGCCGTTTTAAAAATAACGTAAGATCTAATTGGCATTCAATCATTTAAAAAAAATTATAATATTATTCAATTCAGCACGTATCATTTGAATGAAAAATTAAAGTTCTCCGGTCGTAATATTTTTTTTTATTTCGTATTTTTTTATAATTATATACAAAAAGAAAATTTTTAAATTTTTCCACGCATATTTTGGATGTTTTCAGCGCATATAAATCCCGTTCCCTATAACAATAACGAAATATTACGTACTTCGGCCAACGTGTTCGGATGCGGATACAAGTTGATCTGGCAAGATCCCCGTTTTTGATTGATGTCCCATCTGGTCTGTATGTGAGGGATCTCCTTGTAATCGCAAATCGATTGCACGATTGGAGCCGTGTCTCCGGCCATCGGCCCGAACATGGCGGACACGCCGTTGTTTAGTATCTCGCAAGCTTCGAAAACAAACACCAAAATAAACGAAGACGGTTTCGAAATTTAGAAATTTTCTACACTCCATAATTGACAGTGCCGCGACTGTGTGTCGTTCGAACAAATCTCAAAGGGTCATCAAACGGTGAGATTCGTGTTATTCACCAAATGTCTGCGCTATTAGACTTTTGAGACGTTCTAATATATTTCCGCATCAAATCGATTATCAAATAATATTTAGGGCGACTATAAAAGATGAACGTACAATAAAGAAAAAAGCTTTTACAAAATCGTTCCTAAACTTAACAGTCAGATTTGGAGTACTTTTAATTTGTTACAATATGTTGTTGTACGAAATAAAATAAGTTACAAAATTTCGTATTCGGTTCAATTAAATTGTTTATTAGAAAAAAATGTAAAATAAAAAAGTTACGTGATGTAAGTGTAAATATGAAGAAGAGAAAAAGGTATAGCGATTCGTGGATATCGCTCGAGTGCGAATTATTTACTAGGTTTTTGACTTTTTTCATTACTAATATAAATTTGAAAGCAATGCATTCGATAAAACGATCCTGAGCGGA
Source organism: Slavum lentiscoides (assembly GCA_032441835.1). Lineage (NCBI taxonomy): Eukaryota > Metazoa > Arthropoda > Insecta > Hemiptera > Aphididae > Slavum > Slavum lentiscoides. Next base: position 13,587,193 of record CM063709.1, read on the forward strand.
GCTTGAGAGGTGCAGTGAATACACACTTTGTCGGAAAAATTAAAAGTGGTAATAAAAAAAAAAAAATGTTCACTTAGGATTGTCAACAAGTTTTGAATACAGTCAAAGCGTATAGGAACTATAGTCGTATAAAAACCGAAAAACGCCACTCGTATTGTGACTTAGATGGCTCGACACCTAATAATTGCTATAAATAACCGTGCAAAATTGAAAGAAAATTTACACGCATTCGATGTGAATTTCAAGACAATAGCGCCGTTATTTTTGTAGGTTTTTTTTTTTTTTAAACTATTGAAAAAAAATAGATTTTCTTCCCCTCTTTTTTTGAGGGGGAGGGTCGTTTTGAATTACAAAAGAACTATGTGTGTGTTTTTTTTTTTTTACCAAAGTTTTGTGTCTCGAACGAATCGTAAAGCGGCACTATTTGACTGATGACGTTCAACTGCACGTCGCGAGCTGCCATTTTGGCCTTTGCCACGTCTACGGAAGAATTGAACGCCGTCTCTAGCATCGAGTTCTCCTCGTTGTACAAAACCCCTAAAAGTTTAACAAATATCTCGTACATTGTTCACAATAAATACGTTATTGTCGCGGTATAGGACTTGTAGCACTAGAATTTTGAAATATGATATATAAATTATCTGCAATTATCGGGCTTTTTCCGGGCTAAATCTTCCGGGCCGTTCTAATGACGAGCCCCAGTCCACCCCGCCCCGGTTCCCAGCCGGAAACACGAGTTTTTTTTTCCAAGTTATATTATAATAACAAACTTACAATAAAAACACATTTCGTACGCGTAAACTGGGCAAAGCTTTCTAATCGAATTTAAATTAAGAAATTTCAGATGAAGCCCGACGACGATGAGGTATTAGGGGAAATAAAAACATATTTTTTTTTTTTTAGAAAAAAAGAAACCGACTTCAAAAAAATGCACTAAAAATTAGGAAATAACCTTTTTGAAAACGGTTTCAAAAAAAAAAAACGTTACGTTGCAAAAACGCGTTTTATTAATCTATAATAAATAGTAATAATGCAATAAATCGACATATCAATAAAACGCGTTTCTGCGATGTAATGTTGTTTGAAATTTCAAAAAGGTTATTGATTATTTCATAATTTTCAGTACACTCTTTGAAGTCGGTTTCTTTTCTTCCATAAAAAAAAAAAAATTTTCATTTCATCTCTTTCATAGTCACAGTAGTTTATAGTGGTCATTCCTGTTCCTACGTTTGACCGGCTGGTTAGGATACTAGGCCAATCCATACGAAAACGGAAAATATGAAAAAAAAAAAACTAAATTACTGGCCGAATACTAAGTCGGATATTTACAAAATCGGTATCAGACCACCGGGATACTCTTTCATATAAAAAAAAAATATTCGTCCAAATCCGGTTCATAGATAATATCATGTGGTAACAAACATTGAAAAAAAAAAAAAAAAAAATACAACCTAACCGAGAACCAGCTACTCGTTTGAATTGGGTTAAAAAAAGTTGATTCGGCTTACCCAGTGTGATGGTCGTTTCGCCGCCGACGACGGCGCATCGTTTGCCGGCGAAAACCACCAAAACGAACCGCACTAAACAACCGATGGCACTCATATTTCCGACGTATGAAACACGCTACTCGACGATTATCGACATCGACGACGACACACGCCACCACGAAATTTTGGTATTTTCGCCGTTTAAAAAAAAAGTAAAAGTGTAAAAAAAAAACCGTCGGTGGCGGAAAAAAATTTACACTTTTTTTTTTTTGTTTCTTATGTCCAGCGACACGCAGCCCGCGTTGTTTATAATGGTTTGTGTAGTAATAAGATAAAAATGTGTTCTGGCACGAGTTCGGCGCAACGATATTATTTTTAGTCCTAAACGCCGTGCAAGCGGTGAAAGAGAGAAGCGCGCGCGCGCTCTCGCGTGTATTTCGCGTCCAAAACGCTAAAAAAAAAATTATGAAAAAAAAAAAAGGTTTTTAAAGAAAAAAGAGGAAGGGGACACGTGAACAGAAAACGGAACGTTTCTAGAACGTTCCGCCGCAAAGTTTTCACACAATTTAATGGTTTTTTTTTTTTTTCGTTCGTCTATATATCCGTTTAATATAAACATCATCGCGTTATTAAATGTGCGGCCACAGCTGCTCATCTCGTTTATACGAACGCAGCTTAACCGCAATCCGTATGTAAAAGAAACAGAGCGAGAGACTTGTAAAATCTATCGCGTTTATTGCGCATATGAAAACCACATAACGCCCAAATAATAACCCAGAAAAAAGCAAAAAAATTGTGTACAAACTCCTCGACCAGTTTTCAATAGTCGAACCGATCTGGACAAGATGTGGCGCTTTTGAAAGGGCGCGGGCGTTTTCCACAGAAAGTGATCCTTAAATTTATTTAAGATTTCTATCGACGTATTAGCAAAAAAAAAAAAATTTTTTTTTTTTTAACACACCAGTTACACCTGACTACGTATATATGTCAAAATATTGTCGTGTACAATAATAAAGTATTAAACAGTCATATAGTGCGTATCAAGTAAACAGTATTCGAGATAACGTATAATATTATTAAGATCATCACTGATGAAAGTATTTTTGATGTCGAATTTCTCCGCGAGGATCCATCAGAACGACTCGATCCGTTTAATGGATTAATATATATTAGTAAGAAATAATACCCGATTCGTATATTATTATTAAATATTCTGTATCCTTTAAATGTTGATGGTGATTCATTTTTTTTCTGGGAAAATCAAAAATAATACGCTTTTGTCTAATACGATATTAAGAAAAAAAAATGGGGAAAATAAGTCAAAAGCGGTCTAAAATTATCTTAGGAACGGCAAAATTTGATTTTGCCTGGTAACCTCTATTTTGGCCTGGGCCCTCAAAATTAAATCCTGCAAATCCCGAAACGCGTTTAGACAGTACAATTAAGTACGCGATAAATGGTAAACTGTCCCGAAGCCATGTCGTAATATTTATTTCTTTGTTACTGTAAATAGTAAATATAACAGTTTTTCTAATATTTATTATTTACCGTTTTATTACAAAACGAGTCCTTAGGAACTCGGTCTATTATTATTATTATGTCAAAACGAGTCCGCTGGAATTCCGCGTATATTGTTTTAATATATTCTTATGATATGTGATCGAATCAATTTTAATATTGGAATTATAGAAAAATATTATTATTATTATTATACAATATATATATTAAATAATATGTAATTGAATTTGTAAAAATGAAACGTGTCGTTCACGAAATATGGACGTGTGAACGCATTCGTTTCCAAACGCCGGTCAAATATGCGAGTACACATTTGAGATTTACACTGTCTGTATATTAATATTGGCACTTAGCTTACAATAATAATAATTAATTTTATTTAAAAACGAACAATATCGGCAGACTAGGAATATTTTTTCCCCGGGTGTGGTTTGTTCATCATACCTTTAAGTAAACGTTATTGAAACAAATGTTTTTCGCGATACGCGATCAAGTTTCAAAATAATTATCATCTCTTTTTATATAATAAAATTAATTATTCTATAATATGTACAAGAGCATAGCAGAGCGTAAAATTTTACTGTTTTTCTAATTAATTAATTCTTTTTTTTGTTTTTTAAATAACGCTTTATTTACGAACGCGAGTAAAACAATATAGAAATCAATAATCTCTGATAAAATAAACGCTTATGAGTTGTATACAGCGCACGAAAATCGTTGTTTTTCTCATATCGATAAATCTTTTCGCAATTGCAATATATAGGCCGAAGGCTCAGAAATTCGATTAATATTAAATTTAACTTAATACCTTCGAATAATACGATACATTTTGTATAGGTATTGTATTGTAATATAAATTATAAGAACACATTGTCAAATTTCGTACTACACTTTTTCTTTTTGTAATTTTCGTACAGCAAAATGCGCGTGTTTAGCTCCTATAAGAAATGTATAATATATTACTATTATAACAACGTTAAAAATCGAAATAATATGGAAATTATGATTCAAATGTTAATAGGCAATATGGTGTACCAAAATATCAGTAAAACGATCCATGAAATATGTAAATAGCCATATATTTATTTATTTTATTGTTTATTCGATTGAATTACACGTTATTCGATAAATAAATATATAACATATTTTTTTATAGATTTCACTAGAAATAACGTTCTTTTTTTTTAAAAAACAAACGTAAATCGATATTATCATATCGAGTGCACGCATATAACGAGACGCCCCGATATAGTTATATCGTACACGTATCAATATATAAATATGCGTAGAAAAACAAAACCGTATCGAAACATTATATTAATTTTAAGGTACATTTTTGAAACGTTTCAAAATGTAAAATATTAAAAAAACAATTAAAAAAAAAAAAACGAGTACCTAATAATATACAAATAAAAGTCGAAAGTTTTAACGCTACGCAGTCGTTCTAAACAAATGAGTACAATATATTTAGTCGGATTCGACGCTATTTAAGTGTGCGACTCTGCAGAATACAACATTACACGTACGCTAATCTATGTAAGATAAATCGTCTAATTCTTTACAATAAAAAAAAAAAAACCTAATTATACATCATTATTCGTGTAACAATATACGTTTTTTAATGATTCCAAGACTACACGCGTTCGTCTCACTGCAGTGCGTAGCCATAAATTTTTGTGCAGATATAATGTTCACGGATAGTGTTCCGGATGTTGTACACGATCTCGTGATTTACTTCCTATACTTTGTGTGATATTTAATGATCTGAAACGAGAGAGGAAAAAAACCGTAAAAAATTACGGTTTATAATGCAACAGTTTTTTTTCTCTTACCCTTTCCTCGACCGCTATTTTTCTCGACTTCCACACGAATTCGAACACGGCCACCACACAAGCTACACCCATTCCGCCCATTAACACGACGAAAACACCGCCCACGTTGGCGAGGCCCAATTCGTTGGCTGCACTGTTGGTCTTCGAAGTGTCGTCCTGTAAGGACAACGTTTGCATAGGACTTTTAATTTTTTTTTATAAAATATTTCACAAAATCCCACTACTGTTGTTCTTGCTTTATTATCCTCTCTGCCCCACTAATCTTCTTGGATAGCAAACGGATCACCGATAATGAGAAAAAAAATTTTTTTTCGCAAAATTACTCTGCAGTGAGTGACAGTTTAAATCGGTCGGTTCTCGCGGATCGCGTGCGAAAATTATGCTTACCCATACATAAGTGGAATCGCTTGAGCGGTTTCTTTTTTAAGACATGTTCGAATCGCGTGCATATGTATTAAATAATTATATAAACATCAAAATTCGAATTAATTCGTTTTAAAGTTTTGTTAAAAACTAAAAGATATTAAAATATGTTTGAGAACTCGTGACTGTATACTATAAACCCGAAATCAGAAAAATAATGTACTCTTACTGCGTGTATACGTATTTCGACAACAACACATCTTCAACGCTATCCGACTACTAAACCGTCAGACGCTACGTGCACCCGTATTTATACAGCTTATATCCGATGACGTCACCACAAACCGGCCGCGGCTATTGGTCGTGAGTCAACGACCACGCCCACCGCAAATCTATTCCGATGCCGTCTGGTTTACATTAATTTTAGTAATAAATAATAAGGTCGGCAATGGTATTTTATCCCGAAATTTCGTATGGCCTAAAAAATATTTTTAAAAATTATGGGATTAATATAGTAATGAACTGAAAACAATCATTTGAAAACAACAAACGTTTACATAATTCAATGTGAGGAATGCGACAAATGCTGTGTAGGCCAAACAAAAAGAAATATAGTAATACTCGTATTAGGTTCAAAGAACATATTTTGAGGAATGTCAAAAAACAAGATGACGACGAATCTCCTGCAGTTGCGGAACATTCATTGAATACTACAACCACCATAATATTAAATCGGCGAAACTTAAAAAAAAAAAATTTAAATAAACGTAATGAATTAAACGTAAGAGAAGTAATATAGAAATGTCAAAAAATATAAATAACTTGTTAAACTGGGACTTGAGTCCGTTGCAAATTTCTTTAATAAAATTAATTTAATGCAAATCAGATGGCATCAGAATAGACTAGCGATGGGCGTGGTCGTTGAACGGTTGCCGTGACCGGTTTGTGGTGACGTCATCGGATATAGACTGTATAAATACGGGTGTATTGTTAGCGTCGAACGGTTTAGTTGTTGGTTGGCGCTGAAGATAACAGCGTAGTTGTCGAAATACGTAAGAGTGTATTATTTTTGTGATATCACACTTATAGTACGAGTATTTTTGTGGCTAAAAGATATTTGAATGCGAAGAGAAAAACGCTTATAAGAAAAACATATACCGACGCCGGAAATTTGTATCGTGTACGATTTAGAATAACAAAATCTGCCCCAACGCGAGTCGTACACAAAAATGACCGTATACATTTTCAGCGATTATAATAATTCTTTTCTGTTTTCAAATTACCCGGCAAGCTCCGCCTCCTCTTTTCTCTTTCCACCATTTCGTTTTGAGTTTATGTAGTTTGCCGACTTCCTGAAGTTTCAATACGGCTCCACTAATCGCCGTTCTGTACGGAGAGTCTAAAATATTACATAAAACAATTGATAGGTAATAATTTTATAATATTGTTACGCGTTATAAAATATATATATATATATACTAACTCGGTGGCATAGCTATGCCGTATCCCTTCGAATCCAGTAGTCCTCCGACTTGAGTCAGCTCACAATTCCTTTCGATCACGTATTCGATACTGGTGGACTCCATTAAAAACGCGTAGTTTCCTTTGCCTTTCACGACCCTTTCGACGCCTTCGTTGTTAGAAGCCATAAACACACTCGGTCTGGCCGATTCCATAAACGACCACATCCTTTGATACGTAATAAAGTTCGAATCCTAAAAGAATATACATAATGAAGAACGGAAAAATGTCCAACGGTTTCGTTTTTTTTTTTTTGTTTCATATTCATATGTGTATTACTCTGAAAAATCCAGCGGTCGAACCACCTCTGAGTGCGCCGTATTTGATTTTCGTCTGTTTCGCGAGATCTTCGGCGCTTTCGATCGGCGAGTCCATTCTTTCTACGGTGAGAAATGCGGCCAAGTTGGCCGTGTACGACGAGATCATGATGAGCGTGAAAAACCACCACATCCCGGCCACTATCCTGGTAGACACGGCCCTGAGGCGAAACGGACAATAAGGGTACACGTTTTTCATAATTGCTTTTATTTTGAGCAAAACGAAAAGCAGCAAACGTCGCGGAAATGAACACATTCAAATATTCACTCTATACAGCTGATGATGCAATAATTACACTATAGGTGCGAGGAGTCGATTAGTACTCGTATTATTATTATTATTATTACATCTCTGACAATTATATATGTAATATTTTTATGGAGATCGGCCCTCTTAGCCAAAGGACGATGATATAGGTACACGTTCGCATGCAGATATATACATACACTTACTTAGGAGCCATATCAGATCCTTGTTGCATCAGAGAGCCGATCGTAAACCATAATGAATTGTTCAAAGAAAACTTGTTTTCGAAAACGTCCGGAGCATCGGAGTTGCAAGGATGCGGATTTTCCCATTCGTACGGGCTAAACCTAAACATAAAAACATGCGCACACTACAGAAGCTTATGGCATCATTTTAACTACACACAGTTGTGACTAAACAGGTATTCCTTCGTGTGTATGCGTATTATAGGAACGGATTTAAGTGTTATTATAGGATTACGTGTAACGGCATTATTTAATCGTTTTTTTTCCAATAGCATTACACTCGTCCTTTACATACATAGCGATACATATATAACAACGGTTTAAATAACGATGATCCAATCAATCCGTTCGGCGTTTTCTTACTTGGGAAGTATATCACAGCCCTGTTGCATCAGAGAGCCGAATGCGAACCACATACAGTTCGTGAGAGAGAACTGATTTTCTAGATTGTCTGGATCCGGATTACACGGATGGGGATTGTACCATTCGTACGGCGTGAATCTTGTACGTCAAAAAAATCACGTTTTGTTGTTATTTTATTGTTTGGTTTTTTTTCAATTTTTCTTTTTTTCTTTTACGAAATTATACGTAAATACGATACAATGAAATATTGTTTTGTATACGGATAATATAATGTGAATTGTACACGTTTTACCTTGCCAATATATAAAGAAGTACAGAAACGCCCAAATACGCGGTAGCCATGTAAATCCAAACGTCCAGCGACAGCGGTGACAAGAACGAAAACAGATTCGGCGGTTGTTTGATCGGTTTCCGGTAAAGAATGCTTATGCCTGAAAACGAGATTCGAACGGATTATTAAAGAACAGGTGTAAAACTCTCCAATGTTCTTCAATAACAATATAATAACGTTTACCCAAATTCATAAAGGGCATAGTAAAATCGACAGCTTGTTCGCGGTCGTACGTAATCGTTAGATCGGCCACAACTAAGTCGGCTCTCTGAAACGTTTGAAAACACACATTTTACATCTGTCAGTACATACGTTTAATTTGCAAGAGTGTACAGACGAATTATCTAAGGATAATGATATGCGATACAAGAATCCCTCTTATCGTTCTATCGATATTATAGAACCTATCCTGAACCGTCAATACTTTGGTTAAAGAAAAATGATCTGCAGGCGTTATCATTGGCCATATTTTTATCGTATAACATTTTTATCACTTATCACATATAGCCAAATCTCTCCCGCGGTAAATAAAATGTATTTTTTTTACTGTAAAATTGTATTTCTAAATGTACAAAAAAATTATATATAATATCTAAAATATATTTATTTGGAGATCTATAAATTTCAGACGTAACAAAAAAAATTCATCAGTTAATATTTTACAATGATGTAGTAACAGGTTAAAAACCAAGCGGATTAATGTTCAGTAATTTTTCTTTTAAAAAATAAACGTTAAAAAACGTAATCACTCGCGATAATTTTTATTCACTGCGCAACCGATTTCGAAAACAGTAGAAAGTGTTTCTTAGGTATTCGAAGAAAAGTTAGGAGATCCGGTTATGTTCGACGAGTGGTAACAAGACGAACGAGTTCTGATAAAAAAAACACGTTCAACGAAAATGCCGCTTTTGACGACCGCTCTGTGTAGACAAACACAGGGATTCTTATATCGCCAACGGACGGTATGGGGATTTAATAAGAAACAAAATTATCTGAAACGCTATACTTGTTGTAAAAGCTCTCCCATCATGCCGTCCCATTCTTTGGTGTCTTCACTGTAAGATCCGTAGCGCCCGTCGGGGACGAGTTTCAACGTGTAATTAAAGCCCAACAATTTCGATATTTCGTATATCAAATCGATCGCGTAGCCTTCGAATTGATCGTTTCCGACTAGTTTTTGACTGGATTCGCGTCGCATCGTGTACGGCGAGCTCTGCATTCGAAACAATCCGATAGTGTTAGGTTACGGTATTATAACTACGCGTATATAACGCGACGACATCGGCCTTTTAAGATGTCTTTTCTATACAAGTATGTTACGGCTAAAATCCGAAACAGGCTAATGTGCACGTTATCCGGATAAAGTAATTTCAGCCACCGTGCAGTTATGGCTAATGTAAAATAACAGTAATAAATTCGTAATTTAATTGGTAATAAAAAATTGCGATCACGTTGATTATAAGGAAAGAAGGACGTGAGTGCAACTAATATAGTTTTATAGCAAAAGCGCAACAAAACGGTCGAACCACGTTTTACAACATTTTTTTCCCTTTGAATTTTTCAATAAAAGTGATTTAAATTTTCAAAAATTTCTAGAACAAATATTTAATCAACTAAGAATAGTTTTAAAACGTGGCAGTTCGTACGTTCTTTTGTTACGAAGAGTTCGAAGTAATCGGAGTTTATTCATTATAATATCATATACGTACTCGGGTAATATTTTTAATTGTATGAAAAAAAGCGGATTTTCATAGAAAATAGAATGCTGAATAATCTGTGATAAAATATTAAGAATAAAAACCAAGTAGGTATTATAAATATATAAAACCGGTATTATAAATATTTTTCTCGAGTATTCTAAACAGATTAAAAAACCGCATCCCGTGGGCCTTTTATGTTTCAAACCACCACTGGTATAGTAACTGACAGTGAAATTTTTTATCCGTCCCCACCAACGACTAATATAGAAAATAGAGCCAGTTAACGTACGAGTTAGTGCTCTGCATGGTCCGATCTGAATCAGTCCGGATCGTGGTCCGATTATTATCGGTCTAGTCCGAATGAACAAACACGAATCAAATGCTTGGTGTAGCCCAACTGATAGATTTCGAAAAAAATTCAAAACATGTTTGATATAGATATACCGCATTAGGGATAAGAGCAACTTCTTCCATAGTTAATTAAAAAAAATAAGACAAAAATTAAACTATAGAGTAGTGAAAATAAACAAAAGGAAAACTGCTTTGAATGAATGAAGACTGTCACTCTTGATCGACCATTGATTGTATGTGTACGGCAATCATCAGTTAAACTGTCGATCCAGCCGATCCACGTTCTTTGAGTGATAGTGTATGGCGAGCTTTAGTACGAGAAGGTACCTACTGTAAATCATCCGAATAATCCGCGTGCACGCGTTATTCGCGTTTCGGACATTAGCCGTATACGATGGAAGTATCGCGCGCTTACGAGTATCAAAGTGACGACTAGTGTTTTGTTGTGCAGATTGTCGACGATGTTTGAGTAGGCTTCGACAAAAGATCTCGTGAAATTTATGCCTTGACTCGAATTCCAAGTGCCGATCTTGTACAATCCTTCTTTGTTCACTTCGACCACGTCCAATTCGAAATCCGTCCTAAACCCTTGGTTATCGAACTTAATAACGCCGGTCAAACCGCTTATTTCTACCTGTACAATAAAGGGAAAAAACAAGACAATAAATATTATTCTCCGCGTAAAAAATCGAGGCACTCTACTCGATAATAATCGCAAAAAAAAATAAATAAATATCGTAAAACGTTTTTTTTCTCCACATTACTATTTTCATGTAATTTATTAAACTGTATCCGTGCGGCCACGTATCAGATGCGTCACAGCTCAACGGTTTTATATCGATCTTCTGGCTGCTGTCCAAATCGTGGAGTGCTCTGGCGAATAAATGGACCGCGTCATAAATTAAAGCGGTTTCCGTCTAAACAAGGGCAAAATATGTTACAAATAATATTATATTATTTATCGGGCGACGGAGGATAGTTTTCTTCTTACCGACATGACAGTGAAATTCTCTCCCTGCAACATATTATAACACAAAAAATCGCGGTTTTATTCAAAATGTAAATATTATTATTAACCAGTGTCATCGGTCAACATTTTCAACGCGAGGTCCCCCGTTCTCATTTAATGCGATTATATTGTTAAAGAAATAATTTTTTTTTACACCCGTTACACTGGGCAATTCGTGTGTAATATACGAACTATATATTTGATGATAAGCCTCGGCTGTTTTCACGGCAGGGGACACGCGCGTAAACGTAAAAAAATTCATCGCGACTCACCCATTGCTTGAGTACTTTTTGCACCGTAGGCGTATCGGGATTGACCAAACGGAAACCGGTGATGTTCGTGCCGCCGTATTTGAATTCGTCCAAATCGATCGTGTGCAGATCCTATTTATAGGCAAGCGAAAGATATTTTCGGAAACGTTTACAACGATCGATAACCACGGAAATCCAATACTCACCAACGACGTGATCAGATAGCTGTGATAGTCGCTCATCATCCCGATCTGTTGAGCCTGCTTCAATACGTCGTAGATCTTTTCCGTCGAACAGTCCAATACGATGTGAGATTCCGCAGAATTTTTGATTTGCTTCAACAATGGCCTGCGCAACAATTTCCAAATAAACGTGCGAATACATTTTACATATCATTAACGCGCGCGAGACAAATAAACAAATATCCTATCGTGTGTATGCGGTAATAGTTTCGATCAGATGGATTTCCTTTTAACGCTTAAAAAAATTCACTGACCGCTATAAATTCGAATGAAACACTGCACTCGCGCACGTTCTCAAAAATCTATAAACAGCGCGTTGTTTCCTGACACTATGTAAAAGCGCGAGACACGCGCCTTTTATACATGAAAAAGTGCAGACAATTTTTTGTCAAAAAACACATCGCCGGAAAAAAAACAAACGAATTCTTCGCTTCGCTCTGAAACTAAAATTTCTACTCACCTGTAGTCTCTTCCGGAACCCAGCTGTCGAATGGTGATCGGGTACGCGGAAAGCGCGGCGTTCCTGGCTTTCAACAACTCTTGCAGCCTCACCAGACCTTCGTTGCTCTCGTATATGATCGTGAACGATTTCCATCCCCATTTCCTCACCAGATCCAAATAAGCCTAAATCGCGAACGCGTGTCGCAATTGCAAGTCCGTACGTATAATCGGTTATGTAGTAGATACACGAGTTAGGTATATATATACGTTACTTTGGACAATACGGTCGGATGCGGATAGAGATTGACCAGGCAACTCTCGCGGCGGAGTTTGTAGTCCCATCGGGTCTCCAAATGAGGTATTTCCATTGTGTCGCAAATCGACTGGACGTGACTGGATATCTGGGCCGATTGAGGGCCGAAAACCGCGGCGACGCCGAGTCGGAGAAGACTGCACACTTTCGGAACAACAAATGTAAATAATTAAAATTAAAATAATCGCGATGAAAATCCGCCTTCTATACATAAAATGGTGCTGAACCCTATGTGATACTAACGGCCCAGCCGCATAGTGATTGAAATTTATGCACGTAAAACAGTTGAACATATTCTGATGAACGATCGAGGCTTTTGAAGGTACTGAAAGTCCAGACAATATGTGATGTACGTATCACTCGATATAAATTCATAAGATGAAAAACACAAAGTTTCAATCGTTATTCACACAGTTTCATTTTGAAATATTATCTCTCCTGACCTGTTGTGTTTAACCTTGAAAATAACGCCTCCTGCAGTCGTACCGTTAAACGATCATCGTCTTATATGTTGCATTAACATTTAACGCGCATAAACGTATAAAAACCAAACTCCGTACGAGACTGCAGATTACAGAGCAATGTTACCATTGGTCAAACCAAGGATTTTTTTTTTGTCGATAAAGAGAAAATAATACTGATGTACTTGCAATCAAGTCCAATAAGAAATGCAATAAGAAAAAAAATTCCCTAAGAGATGCCCGGTAAGAAAATTTGTTAGTGGAAATTGTGCAGTAATTTTAACCGGTGCGTGTATTTTCGTTTAATCGTTTATTACCCCTTTTGGAAGCGTGAAAACTGTCTTGTGGTGATACTCTTTCGATTTGCCCGGACAGATTGGATCTACTGAGTATGTGACGATTGCTGTTTACGTCGTGAATAGCGTGTTTGAACACGTTTTCTTGGTTGACGTCGTTCTGATGGAATAAACCTCCTGTAAAAAAAAATAATAATAATAATAATTACCGTTATATCGAAAACCGCGGTAAATCAAATATTTAAATACGTCAAAAATGAAACTCTGCGTGGCATTTTTTTTTTTTTTTTTTTTAAGAATTGTATTTATTTATAAGGTATGCGATGTATAATAGGATCGTGACGAGCTTTTTGGCGGCATCAAATTTAAATAATTGCGCTTCGTACAAAAATAATAATTATTTTATTTCCACGCGTCGGAAACGAAAGCGGTTTATGCGCGTGGTGTCTACGTTATAAAATGTATTATAACAACAACTGTAAACGTCTAAATTAAGTAAATAACGCAATAAGTCGTAAGATTATTTTAAAATATTACACAAAACTGAATACTAATCGTATAGCGATTATTTTTGACGCACTATAATTGTTTTTTAATTCGGAAGATTTTGTAATAACACGGAATAGACAAACATATTACGCGTGTATTGGTTTAAAAATGATTTTAGATTCTGAGCGGTGCAAGGGATCTGGTGGTTTTACAATGATATGTTTATTTTTTTTTTTCTATCCTGTGTACAGATTTTCGACCAGAAGGAGTGCACCGCGAATCTCTTCGGTCACAGTTTGTTTCCGGCAGCAATTCGCATCTAGTTGTTACTTTAGAGAGAGAGATCATTTTTCGATTTGCTCAATAGTTTTTTAACGCGACGCGATAAATTACCGAAAAATTACGAAAAACCGCTAAAAACGGGATTTCGTCAATATCACGTATAGTTTTTTCGCTATAATTTCAAAAATAATCATTCTATTGTCTTGAAATTTTCAACAAAATCGTATCTTTGTATTATACAACTTCAAAACAATTTTCAAAGAGTTTCCTTTAGTTTTAGGCTATTTATAGCTATTTTTAGATTTTGCTGTTTTTTTTTATTCATAAAACAGTTAATTTTGAGTTTTTTTACTTGAAATTTGGACACAACGTCAGACATATTATATTACTTTAATTTTGTAGAAAAAACAGACACAGTGTATTACACCGGAGCTTCGCTCAGAATCGTTTTATCGAATGCAATGATTTATCATTGCTTCCATCAAATGTATAATAAAAACAAAACTCTAAAATCTTTATCCAAGTAATTCACTTAAGCGATATCCATCACAGTAACCCGCGGCTCGCTACCTTTTTTTTTACTTTCCGACCTAATAGATTTTAAATACAGTTTTTCGATATTTTAATTATGTGTCATACAGTATGTGGAATTGATTAATACTTTTCTACGAATATTAATTATTAAGTATGTATACGAGTAGGGGGTATTTCGCAGTAATCAATAACTGCTGATGCAGTGACAATAGTATTAAATATTCAATACAAATTCGTGACTCTTATTCGTATTGAGCGTACGTTTTTGCAGTTCATAAAATAGGTACACGCGCGAAATACACGATTGTTTTCCGTGTTAAACGAGAAATGTATATATTTAAATAATAATTGCTCGCTCGAGTATGTGTTCAAACGAGATAAAACTTCTTTTTTTTTCTATATACGTTATTTAAATGTTTCAACCCTAAGTGTAGTTTTATACACGTTTCAACTATATACGTACGCGTACGTATTTACATAATTACGTATAAAAAAATATTATAATTTTCGCAAGTTTTTTTTCGGTAGAAAAGAACGAGTTGTGTGTGTGTGTGTAACACAAAAGAAAACTAAAAAGGGGGAAAAATGTATATTATTATAATTGCAATAAGTGCGCGGTTGAAAGGCGTATTACAATATAGTAACGTATACTAGGCTTGTCCGCGTTTATAAAACAAAAATCACTTATGAAAACAAAAGTTTCGTCGTTTCTAAAATTATATTTTATTGAATTTTCGCAATAATATTTTTTTTTTTATACGCAGCAAACGCCTTATTACCTATTGGTGAGTGGACATTTTTTGTCGATACTCGATTTATGTATTAATTGATGGTATTATACGAGTTTTTCTTTTTTTTTTTAACCAAATATTTCTGCGAACGGAAATTTCGTGTAACCGTAACGAAATGAGTATTGAAAAATGTTCCGTTTTATTGTAAAAAAAAAAAAACGGGGAAATTTTTTTTTTTTGTATTTTACGCATTAAACAAAATAAACAATATTCTTTTCGGCATCTAATACCTGCCGATTATAAACCGGTAAAACTTATATTATTATTGTACGAAAATATTTTAGTTCAAACTCAGATCAAAGTGATGTCATATTATATATTCGTATTAAAAAACGAATATTTATTTCAGAACGTTACGCCATATGTGATTAGACGCTGTGAATAATATTTTGAAAACAATAATTGATTTTTTTTTTTTTATATACGTAATATATTTTTCAAAATTAATTCTCTTAAATTTTGTGAAAATATAATAGAAAAAAAAAATTACTAAAAAAACCGATTTTAGCTTAGCTATTACTCTATATAAGTACACTATAAGTAAATTCTATTGCGGTTGCCGTATTATGCGTAGTGAACCTACGAACTTAATCGAATATTTTCGTTTAGAAGCCGAATTTCATTTTCTCTCAGATTCTCGCATCTGTTACTATAAATCGCGATCCAAAAACGTTATAGATATTTTCGATGTAAAATGTCGGTATTAGAATGAGCAGTGTTCGACTAAAGAAAAAAAAAACGGTTTCATTTTCGGGAAATCAATTACACTGCGTTATACCGGGAATAAATGGATTTCGTTACTTTTTTTTCCTTAATTGTCTGCCTGGAAACAGTTTTTCCTGGAGCTTTTTGGCTTATTGATTTTTATTATATATATATATATATATAATTGTTGGCGTTTAAACAAAGGCTCCGTATATAGAGAGCCTTTGTTTGAACGCCAAAAATTCTCTCGGCATACTCGAACCCTGTGCAGTGCTCTATATATATATAGTGGATTTAAAAATTACAAATAACTGTTATCAGGGTCTGAAACCAAACTGGAACCGAACCGAAAAGAACCGGTTTAGAACCGAAACCCTATGAAAATGTTGAAACCGTAACCTTATTATTATTTTTTTTTTTTTCATAACCAGAACCGATATTTGGAAATACAGGTTTTTATGTTATATATCAGTAATATATTTTATCACAAGAGATTATGTAAAAGTCCAGTAAATTTCTAATAAACTTCCAAAAAAAAAAAATACAAAACTCTATAAACTTTAAATGTTTAGACGGGCTACTTATACTGGGTATACTTGTATGCTGCAGAACACACTGAACAAAAAATTGGTATGCTAAAAAAATTATTAAATCTATATTTAATAAAGTAATTAATAATAATTACTCCACATTGTAAATTAATATATTATATCACTTTTTAATCGTAATTTCGATATTTTTAAAGTACAGCTGGTTAGTACCGGTGTTAACCGGAACCGGAACCGAAACCGAAATTCACAATTTCCACGAACCGGAACCGGAATTTTATTTTTTTCAAGAACCGAACCGAAACCAGAACCGATAAAACCATTAAGGTTCCTGATTGTTATCCATTTTAAAATACTACAGTCCGCGTCACGTCGACACGACATATATTACTATTCAACTGGACACCAAATGTGTCATACACATTTGACTTGCGATGTTCTCTCCAAGTCCCTCGGCGGTTTGTAGCCGCGAGTACGGACGCTATTGAATACAGGCGTATAGCGGACTCATAAAATCGGAAATTATGAAGAGCTCCAACTGTATAGCTTGACGCGCTAAGAATTTTGTGACTTTTCGGAAACGGGAGAAACGACTTGTAAATGCTGCATGCAAAAAGCGAGAGAGAGAGAGAGAGAGAGAGAGAAACGGGTGTAGGGTTTAAACAGCGATTCGTTCATTTATTTATTTAAAATATAGATATATTTTCAATATAAATTTATTTATTATTATTATATTTAAAAAAAAAATTGTTTTTTCTTCAAATATTATTTTAACGATTTGTTCGTCAATCGCGTTCATTTCATTAATTGTGATACTATAATAGATATTAAGATAAAAAAAAAAAAGGTCATTGGTCGCGTCCAGTTTTCGAAATCCCGAGAATCGGCAACCCTAAAATAAAAAAGTCTCCCGTTTAATCTGTTTGAGCAATAGCACTAATATAGGCATCGTCGTCGATAAAATATATTATAATATATACAACAGTATAGCAAGGCCGTAGCCGGGGGGGGGTTCAGGTTCAACCCCGAAATTTTTTTAAATAAAATTTAATTATTTTAAATATCTATTAAATTTGAAATTTGTACGCGTGTAGATTTATAGATCGCACAGTATACGGTATACCCTTGACAAATTTTTTTTTTGAAAAAAATTTTTCTCACATGTGTATAAATAACGGACACCCTAATAAAAATATTTAGCTTGTATACGTATATTAATGTATATTATAAAGTCTAAAATTGAGTAAAAATGTAAAATAATGTAACTATACCTAAATAAAAAAAAATGCCGCATGTATACTTATAATTTAAATAATAATTTCATAAATTCATACTGTATTGAGAATATTTATGTTTTATAAAATTTTTCAGTCAAAAAAAAATAATTTATATTCTCAACCCCCCCAAAAAAAAAAAAAAATTTTGCTGGCTACGGCCTTGCAGTATATAGTAATGGCGGCTTACCGATTCTGATCGTGTCCGGCAAAGTCGACACGCGACGCACCGACAACAAGACGCGTATGAGAACGTAAACGGCGATTTCGAACTTCATTTTCGAACAAAAAAAAAAAACCGAGAAACGAAACGAGAGAAAACAGATGCGGACCGAGGAGAAAAACGCGTCCGGGAACGGCAGACGAGCGCCGCCGTCACAGCCAGTGGTCCGCACTGAAAATGCCGTTTCGGACTTTTCTCCCGGCGCGCGCGCGCCGTATCGCCGGATCGTCGCGCGATTATCCCGTCGGAGGCTGCAGTACGCCGTACTAGCGCGTCGAAACGTTTTGCCGGGCATTTTATTATAATATAATAAATACAGAGACGCCGTTTTTTTTTTCTTTTTAGTCTCATCGTTTACAGGTACTAACCGAAGGGGGGTCCTGGGGGGGGGAGTGTCACACGGCAATATTACACTTTCCATAACTCGATAAAAAAATTCGTTCGACTGAAATACGCACACTAATATATTCCAATCTGCAGGCCCGTACTGGCCAACCGCGGGGCAACCGGGCAGATGTACGAGATGCGCCCTTTAAAATTATACGAGGCACAACGCGCCCATTAAATTTAAAGAAATTACGTCTATTAAATAGATTTTGGAGAAATATTGACTTCGATAAATTTTCCAATTACAGCTGGATAAAATTCAACGATATAATATTATTAAAAAATGTTTTTTTTTTTTTTTCAAATGTATATAATAGCTGGTACACCGTTTATAGTCGCATAGACATTTTGGTGTCGTCGTCATTGCCAGTTTTGTTTTCATGCGGTATTCGTTGGTGTTTGGTTTGTTGCTCTAAACCAGTTAAGATTCTTAATCGGTAATATTTATATAGACTTCTATAAAATGTACAAAAAAATTTTTTTTAGGCGCCCTTATAGGATTCAGCAACCGCCCTATAAGAGCAGCCAGTACGGGCCTGAATTTCCAATTATATAAATAATATTTCCATATTATATATGGTTTGATGATAACGCGATTAACGATATAAGTGCGACGAATCATAATTATTATTCTCGTTAACGTAAATTGATTATTCTAAATTTGTATATAGTCGGCAATTTTAAAGACTATATATAAACCAAACCCCCAGGATTTTTTTTCAAGATCTCCTCTGCTCGTTTAAAAACGTACGCGAAACGTAAACTCTTCCGAAGTATAAACATCAGTGGAGCGTTTTTGTTCGTTTTATAAAATCGCTTATATATATATTTTTTTTTCGGACCATTCCTATTACGGCGTACGACGGCAATAACGAGACTGAAATGAACGCGACTTTAAGCGCTTCGATGGACAGGGAGGATTTCGGGTCCGGACCCGCCGATTCCCATTGAAATTTCAAAACGTTTTCATATTTTAAATCTAATAAAACTTCAATGCAAATTAAATAATTATATTATTAATATTATTATGTTTAACAAACATTGATTTATTTATTTTGTGAAAAATGCACAGTATATGCGTGTACAAGATTTTTTTTCTTCAGATGAAACGCCTGTGTTTAAAAACAAATATGGATGCCCCCCCCTCCCCCCGGTTAGAAAAAATTCTGGTTTCATTGCGCGGTATAGCGTGCAGGGCCGGCGGTAGGCGCGGGGACGAGTTGGGCCGCGACGGCCCGACAGGGCGCGGCAATTCTCGTCCAAAAGCCCATGGGCGGCGTTTCGAACCAGCTACAATATAGTGCCGTGCAGGATTCCGAAACATTTTTGCATACCTGGAATTTCGATGAAACGTCTATATTTTACAAACACGTAAAATAATAAAAACGCTTTATATTGATTGTATTAGGCCACTGCTTGTATACTTATTAATTCGTACAGTTATTTTATATTAATAATTTCAAAAAAAAAAATTTAATTCATAATAATTTATTTCGACCTATATACCCGGAAAAAGTTTGACGTATATACGAATCTGCAGGTTTTTCTACGCGTCGTTTAAAAACATTTTATAAAAATCGATATTTTCGCGATACGCGTTTTTTTCTTGCTTTCGCATTACGGTTATTTAATATTAGGCGTAATACCCGTATCATATTTATAATAGGGTTCAGGAAGACTGTTGCGTTTCGGGGAGGAATTCATTTAATATGTATTTATTAATTAAATTATTTCAGTACGCGACTTTTTTTTTTTTTATGGCTAAAAAATGATTAAATTTGGAGTACAAGTGAATTCGCAGTGTTCTGATATTATATAATATATAAAGAACGGCATTTATAATTCAGACCTGGTACGGCGAAACGACTAGATATCCGGCTATCTGCAGCGTATAAATGTGTTTTTGAGAAACGCAACGACGCGTTCGGACAACGTTTTATTCCGCGGCATTCCGCTTGTGTACAAAAACTAAAAAAAAAAAAAAATTAATAATAAATAATCGTCAGGAATTCCAGTATATTAAATTCCAGGATAACTTTATAATAGATCGTAAAACTTATGATGATTTATATATATATATATATAAAGATCGTTTGAATCTCGTATCAGCAGGCCGTCGAGTGTTTTCGAGGAGATCGAAGGGGAGGGTGGAGAGCTGAAATGAGTACACACGTTTTCTTTATATACTTATATATATATATATATAAATATATTGGAGAGGCTGGAGAGCCGGGCTCGGTTGCCAAGCAACACTTTCGGATTACGATCGATCCGCCAGAGCGCAATAATATTCCAGCAAGTCTAGTGTGTACGCGCACATCCACACACGTATTGTATTATTAATATTAATATATTATTCATAAAACGTAGATACCTATATACTATATAGCCACACTGCAGCGATCGCCTACACAACGCATATTTTTTATTATAATATATTATTATTATTATTATTATTATTGTATGGACACTCCCTATTTATTATTAATATTTTATTTTGTCCGGAACGCGTTTGTTGTGCCGCAAAAAGCAGTATACTTTTATATACTTCCTATATTGTATATATGTAGCTACTTAACCCGTCGTATTACGCGCGTATTGTGACCTATATAATACTATGGTGCACATATACTTTTCTCGCATCACGCCACACTGCGCAATTCCTGCAGTGGCGCGTTTATTTACTTGATGTGTTTTACCGATTTTTCCGCATTCTTTTATGAGTCAGCAGTTCTTTTTTTACATATATATATATATATATATATCAGTGGCGTAGCCAGGGGGGCTGATGGAGTAGCAGCCCCCCGAAATTAATAAATAATCAATTTTTTAGTAGGTGCCGTCTATAAATATTAACTATTAACATATAAATTAATTAATTATCGGCCTCAGCCCCCCAAATAAAAATCCTGGCTACGCCACTGATATATATATATATATATGTATCAGTGGCGGTTATAAGGGGGCGATAGGTGGATCGCCCCCTCCCCCGTGGGTTTTAATATTTTTAAATTTAGTATATCTCTGACCTAACAGCATCAACTTGTGTCGTGTAAGTCGGTCCAATTATGTTATGCTCCATTTTCGCCCCCTCTTTGAACATCATGTATAAGGCCGGAATTAGTGCTCGACCGACGATCAGCGCGTTACCGCCGTACGCGCTGACAATGCACGATGATCATAGGTCGTGATCGAACGTTTAGTGCATAGTTGACGACAAACTCGGTCGATCGTGTACAGTGTAAACGAGTAAACGTGTAAATATGAGTAAACGAGTAATCGTTATTGAAACACGCGAAATAATAATATAATATAATAATAATAATAATAATAATAATGATTGCATATTTGCATACGCGCGTACAAACGGTCGCTCGGTCAGCGTAAAAAAAACACCCACATATACCGACACAGCGCGTCAGCTAACCGTAATAAAACGGAAAAAAAAGTAGTCACCAGATAGCGCTACGACACAACATAGAGGGCGTGGCAGAAAGAAGCTTATAAATAGCGGTCCGAAATCATCGGACCGCTCTGTGTAGTCACGGCGGTCAAGCGTGAACAACGTAGTTCGCGTTAGTTCTGCCACGCCCTGTATGTTGTATCGTAACGCTATCTGGTAACTACTTTTTTCCCCGTTTTATTGTTATTTCGTTTACGTTCGATGCACGTTGTTCTTCCTTTTTCTACATCAGCATTTCGTCTCGGTTCATTAATAGATCTTTCTTTTTGGTTATTACTCGTCGATGTGGATATTTCATTGGCAGAGGAGGTTGACTCCATTTTCACCCCCTCCCCCCTCCCTTGAACATCTGATGTATAACAGCCACTGGAGTTATATAATAACTATGGCCCGGATTTTAATGGTGTTTAAAAATAAAAATGGATTTATGACCTAAAAACACAAAAAAATCCTAAAAATGCCATAACAAAATTTTACATAAAAAAAATTCGCTTTCAACAATTCATTTTTTTTTTATATTAACAATCTGTTTTTTGAATAGAGAAGAATATTTATGTCATATAAAATGGGTAATTTTTCAGGTTTTGGGGTCTGAAAATTGTATACGACATTGCAATGGATCCTGCAGCGCGCGTTACTATTCAACGATATATTCAAAAAATTTTACACAATCCTAGAACAATTTTATTTCTTATTGCGTTTAAATACGCGTTACTGCGTGAAAAAATTTCCCGTTCAATTTCGTGTTAATAATAACTTATAAACGTGCAGCCAAGCAATGCCTATACAGGCTACAACGAACGATACTTCGTAAAAATCGTTGTAAAATAATTCGCAAATAATTTTTCCATACCAAAAAAAAAAAAAAAAAATCAAAGGACTACTGCAACAAAATAATAAATAAATAACTTCAGTCGGAGTTAATAGTATTTTACTAGCTCTAACTTTAAACTCGATTACAACAAAAAATGTTTTGATTAACTCGATTTTTTAGCAAAGAAAACATAAAAATTTGTCCCGACCGTTGAGTACGGCG
This sequence comes from Slavum lentiscoides, assembly GCA_032441835.1. Taxonomy (NCBI): domain Eukaryota; kingdom Metazoa; phylum Arthropoda; class Insecta; order Hemiptera; family Aphididae; genus Slavum; species Slavum lentiscoides. Next base: position 13,610,213 of record CM063709.1, read on the forward strand.
GACGGATTATTACTTTTTACTCCATGAGCTACAACCGTAGTGATAACGCTTATCACTTACGACTTTTCTGATAATAAAATGATTACGGCGTGTCTGTGATATCGTTCTGTTAATAATAATATTTACAATATTTCGTGCAACAATTCTCGTACTGGAGTTCGGGTTTTTTTTTTTTTACCACTCGTTTTGTCATTTAATAAATTGTGTTTTTTTTAATTATAAAATCGTTACTCGACGGTCAGCTTTTGCATTCGATCATTTACTTAAATACTTTGCAGGTAACGTTGTTGTAATTTACAAAAATTAAGAGTTTTTTTTTAGAAACTAGTCTTTTATATACACTATTTTCTAGAAAGTAGTATGCGTTTCCGGAGACAAAAAGTCACGTTATTTTTAAAATTATTCGCGCGTAACGTTGTCGACACGTAAACGTTTCGCCAAATAGTTTTCAATTTTGATAGCACACGAATCGATAAATCCCTAGAACCAGATATTTGTATTGAAATATCTAAATACGTTTTACCGTAGAAAATATAAAACGATTCGATATAAAATATGATCGTCCGAACTCGTCTACAGTATCGTTTATATCTAGACTTAAAAATGTCCATCTCGGATTTCCATATAATCATAATGTCTGTACGTTCTTTATATTCGTTCATTTCGTTTTAATCCCTCCTTATTCGTTCCACACTTGTATGTTCTTCGATCTTCTAGTATTTACTATTAACGTTTGTTCACAGTTTTCTAGCCACGATTTTTACTCCAAATCTCGTGTTTGTCTGTTTGTCTCCAGAAATTGATCTCTGTCTGTCAAAACCCAGTCGTCTATAAATAACAGATTGTAGTGGCGTTTAGATTTATTTTTGATTATATTCCATTGGTACCTTTGTGTAAAATCAATACGTATTCTGTACCCTGAATCATCTTCAAAGGTACCTTATAACGTTTTCTTGTATGTGGTAAATTTGTTCGAATTATTGGTGGTAAATCCATAAAACTATCTGAAATCAAATGTGCTACGTAACGTTTTATTTTTTGTTAAAACACACCAGTAGGTATTCACGTGTTCAATCGTATTGTAGTTCGTGTCACAAATTTAGGGCCAATTAATTTTGTAATTCTAGAAGTGTTTACGTTAGTACTTTAGATTTTGGAAAATGCACACTTTTTCAATTTTATAAGTATTGTAATAATATTTCTGTACATTGGTAATGTGAATAATAATAATATTTGCAATTTAAAGTACAACCAAATTTATTAATTGTTCTTCTTTTCATTCGATCACTCTTGTTTAAACGGTATTTAATTCTGTGTATAAATCGAATTATTTGTTATTTTTAGGAATACAACTGTAACCTATAACTATGGATTTAAGTGACGACGAAGACTTTTACGACTCTGATCAAAGTGATATTGGTGATCAGAGTTTACATTCAATACTTAAAAAAACTCTTTACGACAATGACGATGGGTTCGAAAAAGAATTTGGAGAACAAATCGCTAGTGAAGAAGAAGCATTGGGCAGTGTACAAGAAGAAATACTCGGCAAAGTAACCGATAATAGAGCTGAAGAGGAAGTTGTCCTAGGTCCGGTGAACGGCGACAAAGAAGATGCTGAAAAAAATAAAGATGTAATAGTGACGGACGTATCAGTTGTGAAAACATTGGATGATACTAAAGAAGTAGTTTTAGATTCAAATGTTTTGGGAGAATTGGAAAAAAAACATTTTTTCGATGGACTTGACGATGATAATTTTGAACCGGTAAAGAAAACCCGAAAATTGAGTCACGAAGACAATAAAGATAACGAAAATCCTCATAAGACTATTATCATGCACGTACCTCAATTTATTCGATGTAACAAAGGCGGTCAATCCATTCAAGTTCAGTGAGTTATATTTTTTTAGGCAACTCGATAATATTTTTAATTGTGTGATTTTATTAGAAATATTGTGTGCGGTGCAAATATGGGATGCTCGTTGGACTTGGTGAGAATTGTTATGTGGACTAGTAATTCTGAGTATAACCCGCAACGATTCAACGGGTTGATAATGCGTCTGCGTACGCCTAACGTCACCAGTCTGTTGTTTCCATCAGGCAAAATGATCATGCAAGGAGCTAAAGACGACCGGACTGGAAATTTAGGTTGTCGAAAAGTAGCAAAAATTCTAGAACGACTCGGACACAATGTTAGTCAAATATGTAATTTCTTTCGAGTCGTTTATCATTGAAAATTGTTTTTTCATTACGATTGTATAGGTAAAATTCAGCGACTACGCCGTTCATAATATAGTATGCACATGGGATGTTGGTTTCCCTATAATGTTAGAAGAATTGAATACTGCCCATTCACAATTTACTAGGTATTTTTTTATTTTGCTTTATTAAATATTTTCTAAAAATGTAATTCAGTTGACATTGGCGAAATACAATTTAAATTGAATAAGTTGAAAATTTAACTTAAATTGTATCATATCAATGCAAAATGTAATTTATTTAAAATGCAATTTGTTTTTGTTTTCAGTTTTGAACCCGAAGTATTTCCCGCTTTAATTTATCGAATGGTCAAACCTCGAGCAGTATTTTTAATGTTTGTAAATGGAAAAGTCGTATTGACAGGTGATTTTACCATCAAAGACTTTAAAGAGAGTTCTGTCATTTAAAAGTCTAGTACTAGTAAATGTAGTTAGCAATTAATATTAACCAAATATTGTTTTTGTTACAGGTCTTAAAACAAAATCGGATATAAAAGAATCTGTATTTTTGATGCAGGACGTATTGAACAATTTCAGGAAAACGTAAAACACAATAAATTATTTTTTATGTTTTGAAAACATTGTTTATCATTGTAAATTTAAAATTTTTAAAAAAAAAGGTCATGTGCCCATCCTGCACAGTTACAAGAGCCTCCTCTAGCCTCCAGAGCAGTGTTTCCCAATCTTTTTGCAATGGCGACCCATAAATTTAATCTGTATTGGGTACACGATCCCCTGCTAAAAAAAAAATCAAGTATAGCATAAATAAATAAGATTTGTATTATAATCAATTTTATCATTATGAATTATATGATTTTATCAATATGGATTATGGACAATCGACCGAGACCGATCGCATCGACTAGTCATTAGAACATTTACCGATAAGATAAGAAATATTCAATAGGTTTTTACTAAAAACATATTTACATCCAATGTCAATAAAATATAACATAAGCATTTATCAATTTACGGCTAAAATAACCGTAATCGTAACCGCGAGTCGCGACCCATCAAAAAAATTTCGCGACCCATGCTTTGGGAAACGCTGCTCCAGAGCCCTCTAATTTAGGGTAATCGAAATTCCTCCATTCCATCTTTCTGTATTATACATTCGCCATAGATATTAAAGAAAGTGGGGATAGTGTACATCCTTGTTTGACCTGTTTTCAATTTTAAAACCGTGTTATGTGTTATTCTATAGATGGTTCCATAATTGTGGATGTGGCTTAAATTAATTACCTACTTAGGTAATGATTTTAGAAATTTGTTACAATAAATTAAAGAACTGATAAATCATTGCATTCAATAAAACGATAATAATATTATTTATTATTAATAATACATGTATAGAGTATATAATTTAACCTTACATTATATTTTCTTGTATTAAATCCTAAAATTATCACTTATGGAATCAAAATATCAAAGACTATAACTTTTATGAATAGTTTAAAACTAGAAAAACTATTTAAAATTTTGTTATCATACTAAAACGGTAATAAAATACATATTTTGCCTCAACAGAATTAATAATCATATTCCATCAAAATAATAAGTACGATTTGTGGAAAAATTTGAAATGGTAAAAAAAAAAAATTATGACTAAGGATTTTCAAGATTTTTTTAATATATAACTGAAGTAACACGGAATTTATGTATCCTTTATACCAAAAAGTTACCCCTTTTATACATCTAATAATTGCTATAATTAAAAGAGATTATTTTTTATGTATTTATGTATTGCAATATTACATATTCGGTGTAAATTTCAAGATTCTATGGCCATTATTTCAATGAATTCAACAAAAAAATGTTATAATTTTTTTGGGTTGCGTTTAAAAACGACTTCCTTAAAATACAGCCCCAGCAAAATTTGCTACCGGAAAATGGGTACGAGTGTATAATGATCGGAGCACTTCTGTGCTAGTCGGAAAGTTTAAAGTTTTACACAGAAACAAAAAACAAAAATTATGATATAGAGATGTTTTATTTAATTTATTTCGACTCATTTTTAAAATACATATATTAATTTGAATTACCATGTTATTTAGGCTTTTAATTTATAATTTGTAACATATTATTTATATTTTGACATGTGTATTTATACGCGCAAACAAAATAAAATTGTTATTATTGTACGTATAAACTTGACAAAATAAATTATTTTCGTTTAAATACTTTATTAGTTATTAATTATTACGATTAATTGATTTGTTGTGATTTTTTTTTTGGTGCGGAATTTACAATAGTATCCTGTATTTTACTTGTAAATCTTTTGGGATGGAATTTTCCATCTTCTGACGGAATCCTTCGTATATCCGATACAATGAAAGAAATTGATATTTTCATGAGCTTCAAAAGTATTGTACAAAATCAATAACAACTATACTAAATATGTATATTTAATCAAAAGTTTCTAACCCCAATTTTTTTTTTTTTTTTAAACATATTTATAAAATTTATTAGATTCTAGAATGTAAAGTATAAAAATTGTCACGCAGGGGTTCCATAAAAATATTGAACGGGAGAAAAAATTATTGCGTCGTCCTGCGGTAGGTATATACCCTTAAGCGTACAAGAATATAGTTATACTTCTTGTACCTATATATATTTTATAATTTACCCTTTTGTCGTGGTATATGGTAAATATTTGAAAAATCACCGCCACTACGTATAAATATATAAACTGCGTCAAAGACGGCAGGTAGGTACCGGACTGAGATTGAGAAAATAATAAATAGATACGTGACGGTGCAGCGCGCGTTATTCCTATAGCCAAAAATAGCCCGACATTCTGGAGAGATTATTCATCCCGGTGGAGTATAATATTGAAAAAGTAGGAAAAGGATATTGTAGGGTAGGGAGGAGTTTGAGGGCTTATGTCCCTCCGGAACGTTTTCAATCCCTGTCCAGAAGGTTTTAGTCTATTCGCAACAGTCTTTGCGTTAGAAATGTTTGAAAACGCGAGTAAAAGTCCCGGCGCTGCACAGACTAACAAATATCCGCCGATGCTTATGGCGCTTGCAGGCGATGTACGACGCGTATACAGGACTTTTTTTTTAAAGATAAACGTATTTATACATATTGTAATGTTTATAAAATATTATGACTTATACGCGCTACTATACACTTGGTTCCCGACAGAGTTTGGCCGCGGTCCAGCTACATGTTTCTAATTTTAAAATCAAGACCAACTCCAATGATATATAGGTACCGGCGTGGAGTAGATACGACGACGTTTAGTCGTCGTTACGAACGTAAGATGTTCGCTTCGTACCTTCCGTTGGTCTTATCCATTTGTTTACGCCTGCAGCATGCAGTTGTCGGCCAGGAAAACGACAACGTGCCACTCACCGTCTGTAAGTCTTGTAATACCTATACCTATTATCAGTGGCGTACATACGGGGGGTTCGGGTTCAAACCCCCAGGACCAAAAAAAAAATTGTGATATTATTATTATAAGGCCCGTTGCGCGTTATAACATGTTTTAATTTTTACACTCTACAACGGTGCACAGGTATTGTGTGCACTATCGGCTTTTACTCATAAATTCCTTCATGCGCCGTTTAAAGGGATGGTTTTAGTGTTGGTTATTTTTTAAACCCCCCAGAACAAATTTGAATGTACGCCACTGCCTATTATACACGCGTAATATGTATAATTCTGCAGTGCCCCGCGTGTACTTTCACCCCAGAGAGCTTGCAGGGCAATAAGGGCCTCGAGCTATATTCCGAGACCCCGAATATTTTGAAAACATTTTCATCCCACGGCTCCCGTCAGGGACGCACCCGAGGTGGGGAGGATTTCGGGTCCGGACCACTTCCCCTATTGAAATTTCGAAATAATTCAAATATGATACAAATTTAATCTAATAAAACTTTAATGACAATATTAATATATTATACGCGTAATCATAATAGTATATAATTATTCATATAGTATGTATAATAGGTACCTATACACCGGGTTTTTGTCTTCAGTCGAAATGTCTAGGTTTAAACAAGTGTGTGGACTCTTACCTTGTTGAAAAAATTCTGGTATTCGGCTCTTATATTATCGTGTCTTCACAATATTTTAATGGCTCCCAAAATTAATAAATGACAAAATGAAAAACATAATGTCGTATATATGTAATTTAATTTATCTTAAGCAAAAAAAAAAAATGTTATTATTAAATAATGGGGGAAAAAAAAGAAAACTGAAATCAGAATTTCATTATCGTTTCCGCATTATCGCCGTGACCGTCGCAATATTATTGTATTCATTTTGTTCTCCTCTTATTCTTCTGTACGCCGCACGCGGCTCCCTTGACCAACTCACACGACTTGCGGTGGGCAAGGAACCGCGATGACGCACGGTTATTGAATATACCTTATTTGCAGGATACACGCACGATATGATGTAACGATATTGTATAAAGTGTAGGTACAGTTGATATAGGTTTTAAAAGTTAGGATTTTTTTTTTTTTAGATCTTCGATCGGTATTATAAAAAGCCTTAAGGCATTGTAAGAGAGAAAAAAAACTATAAACTGAATATTATACTTAAAATTACAAAAATTATAGAGAAAGTTCTATATAATTAATAGGTACCTATTGTTGCTTTTTTTTTACACGTGTACATATTATACAGTTGTAAATAAATCGTTCGTATAATGCAGTACTGAAATATAAATCAAAGATGACAACCGATTTAGAGGCCCGATTCTTTGTCTCCTATATATAAGCCAGAAAAGCTCTAGTCTCGGCACTACTGCTGATATACGAAATCATAATATATATATATATATATTTTACACTCATTTCTGCCGAGTGTTTTTTTTTTATGCGAAAACCGTGTTTTTTTTGTTTTTCTCGATTCCGTCTCCCTCGAATCGCGTGTATCTCTGTACATACGGTATAATAATATATACGCAGTGGGCTTGTTCGACACCGAGAACAGCATCGAACAACAGATGTTCGAATTAGCCATCGAAAAGGTGAACATCGACCCGATGTTTTCCAACGTCTTTTTAATACCGCAAACGAAAATCATCGATCCCACGGACGTCTACACTACTGGCCTAAAAGGTACGTATATGCATATATGGGTTAAAAAGAAAATCCTTGACAATTCCAAAACGTGAATTCATCGTTTTTGCGGCTTTTTTTTTTTTTTTTTTTGTTACTTGTTGAACAAACGACGAGAAATCGTTGTCAGTCATCATGCCAGAAACAATTTTAAATAATAAAACGACGTTTATTCTGCGTAGGTACGCTCCGTATATTTTACTGTTACACGCGCGAGGCGTGTGAGAGAGCATTGACGAGTCGATGAGTTTTAACAGTTAAAATTATTAACTTAACGATTTTTGGTTTAATACATTAAAAGGTATTAATTTTCTCTCGCGTATTAACGTCAAAGTATTTTGTTTTATTTATTCTTATTTTAGGACCAGTAATTAGTTTAATTTTGAATTTTTGGCATAGACGGGTTTACGGGTAGGGGGATGAATGGGACAATCGTTCCCCCATTAGGTCTTAATAATGACGAATGAGCTGTATTATGGATACAATAAGAACTTAAATTCTCGAAAAATGTGTATGTATAAATAATTTGTGATTAAATATTTTCATAGAAAAAAAATTAAGTCAATACTACAAATATTACATATTGTTAATTTGATATATTTGAATTTTTTTTTAATAAAAATAATTTAGATTTTTTATTAATTTTTATATTTTTTATTAAATCAAGTTAACCGATTTGTTTTTTAATTGAGTTAATGAATAATTCAAATATATCAGTTATGTTAACAAAATATACTATTAACTTAATTCAAGTTAATTTTTTTTTTTTAAATTGTCCATTTGATTTTTTTGTACGGAAAAATTAACCATTATATAATTTATACAAATACATTTTTCAACAATTTCATATGAAATCTGAGGTCTGATTTGTCACTAATCACTCTTCTATCGTACCCAGATAGTGTTACGTTTGACCCGAATCTTGTTTTTATATCAAATATATTGACAAGACCTTCGGCGATAAAAATTTAAAATTAATACTGATTATTAATGGTTCAAATAATAATAATAACGTTAAGTTGACGTAAATGCGAGGGAAAATCAAGTTAAACCAAGTCAAAAAATTTATATTAATTTTAATTTTTAACTTATTGAATCGTTTATGCCCAGCCTTTTCGTTTTAACTGAGTTAAACAAATTTGGTCGAATCAATTTTAACAAATTCAAAAAAACAAAAAAAAAATACTCATTAATTTGCCCGGCCTATCGCTATATTAACGTATTATATAATGACTTTCAGTGTGCGAGACTATGGAACACGGAATTGGTGCGGTATTCGGTCCGTCTCATCTCGATCTGTCTGGCATAGTGCAGTCACTGTGTGAAACAATGGAAGTGCCTCGCATAGAAAACAGTTGGGAAAATACTCCCGTTGAGAATTACAATTATTATTTCAACCCTTATCCTGAACCAACGTTACTAGCTAAAGTGCGTATACAAAACAGTAGAGGTAACATATAATAACGGATAATAATGTGAACTTATTTCCTCCTCCCGTTTATCCTTGAAAAAGGGCTATACGGCTATAGTTCACGATATGGACTGGAAGTCGTTTACGTTGCTCTATCAACGGCCAGAATGTCTGCAACGATTACAGGACTTGATACAAGATTACTCGGGGAAAACAAAACCTAATGACAAGCAGGCAGCGGCCATCTCTATAATTCAACTGCCGGAAAGCAACAATTTCAGGTGAGAGTTTCGACGTTGCCGCGGATACGTTATTGTCTATCCGTGACGGGCGATATAGAAAAATCACTGTTGCACTAATGTTAAATTCAGGCGCTTTAGTCCTTTGTTGCCTTAACCTGAAATTTTAACGACAAGAGAGTATTATATTTTTCACCGCACGCTCTCGTATCGGTTTAGAGATCTATTAAAATACGAATGTCTCAGTTTAAAATTATAATTTTACAAAGAAAATCCGACGACGTGAGAACAAGTAGATGATAAATAGTTCTCTCGTCTTTAAAATCGGTAAACTGGTGTTGAAACTAAACACTTACGTGTTAACCTGCGTAGTGATGTGATTTTGCAGCCCGCTACGGATACAGTGAAATGCGCGTGTACTTGAAAGCATTATTTCTAATATTACTTGATTATTTTAGGCCAATTTTAAAAGACATAAAAAAGTCTTTGGAAGGTCACATTGTACTTGACTGTGATGCTGATTTAATATTAACCGTATTCAAACAAGCCAAAGAAGTGAATTTATTGGACGACTATCACAGTTTTATCATTACTTCATTGGTAAGATTTTTATAGCGTCGTTATATAAGGATTTTAATGCATACTTAGTTCTTTTTTTTTCTGTCGACACAACAAAAACAGACGGTACCAAAAATCTTCTCTGTAATAAACACCGGCCCGTGAACGATTTCACAATTCATATCATAAAGCGTTTAATTGTATGTGGTATAATCAAAACTGTAAGATAATTTTTCAATCATATAGGACGCACACACGGTAGACTTCAGTGGTATTGTGCACAACTTGCGTACGAATATAACAACCGTCCGATTGATCGATCCGACGAGCCCGAACGTAGAAAATATCATTAGAGATTTGAATTTCGCTCAACGGAGAATGAACTCAAACATGATGCCGCTGCAAGCCAACAAATTGACTGTCAATTCCATACTGATACACGATGCAGTAAACACGTACGCCAAAGCTCTGAGGGGTCTTAGTACAACGAATAAAATCGTTGCTCAACCTCTACGGTGTATGAACTCGCCATTCACTTCGTGGTCCAACGGATTTAAGCTCATCAATTTCATGAGAGTTGTAAGTATCGTTTTGGTCACGTTTCGTAATGTAATCTTTTGACATTTATCGCTCATTCCAGATTGAAACAGAAGGACTGTCCGGTCTCATGCGTTTCGATAACAGAACCGGTCATCGATCGTACTTCACATTAGAAATGGTCGAGCTGATAGATACGGGTTTCAAAAAAATCGGCTTATGGAATCCGGATAAAGGCATGACATACACGAGAACCAGCCTTGAAATGCTTCGTGATTTATACGTGGGGAGCAAGAACAAAACATTTATTGTCTCGTCAAAAATTGTAAGTTAAAACAATATTACGTGTGTATAGGTACATGCAACTACTTATTATTATATCAAACTACTAAATGTGTGTTCATAATAATGTTTATTGTGTACGTATACCGCCCCGTATTGGTTTGAACTAATTAATTACAAAGTTATCTTGTATTTGTATTATCAGACAGAACCATACATGATGCTAAAAAATGACCACGCGAGTCGGATTGGTAACGATAAATATATAGGATACGTGGTGGACCTTATAGAATTGATCGCTAAAGAAATCAACATAACTTACGAATTTAATTTGAGAAATGACGGAAATGGAAAACGCGATAAGAAAACCAACAAATGGAATGGAATTATCGGTGAAGTACAAGAAATGGTATTGAGATTTAATTAGTTTTAAAAATTATATTATATATGTTTAAGATTTTTCGGGCATTCGTTGCAACGTTTTCTTCGCTTGTCACGTGTAGAACATTATACAATGAACAAAAACTGTTCTTTATTCTATATATATATATATATATATATATTACTCACTTTGCAACTATAGAATCTTCAAAATATAATACATTTTCGTGATTTTCCCTATATTAGATATATAAATGACTTTGGAAATCTGCTTATATTTATCTACGTTTTATTTCCCAAATAAATTAAAATGTGTATCAAGGTTTAAAATAATTATAACTATATTAAAATATGTATATAGTATTTTTTAAATATCATATAGCCTTGAATAATGTTTTCCTTAATAATTTTTGCAACAATTCGTTTTGCTTTGACTTTACCATCTACTTATACGAAATTAAAAGAACGTTGTTCTCCAGTGCCTACATAAGTGATAAGCTAAGAAAAAAATATTTGTACCTACTGTCATTTTGTTTTCAAGCATTTTTGATAGCGAAATATTTTGTAAAAATTAATTTGTCCAAATTACGTTGATATGTTTTAGTATACACATATAATATCGATTTAATCCTTAGCCATCACTGATTTTTCATATTTTCACAGAGAGCGGATTTGGGCGTTTGCGATTTAACGATCACGCATGAAAGAAGGTCCGCCGTAGATTTTACCATGCCTTTTATGAACCTGGGTAAGTCTATAATAGTGCTTTTATAACCGCATCCTCCAGAAACGCTTATGTATTTTATTTAGGTATCAGCATATTGTTCAGTAAACCCGAAGAACCGAAAACTAATCTTTTCTCATTTACCCAACCGCTTTCTTTTCAAGTGTGGATATTCACAGCGACAGCATACTTAGGACTGTCTCTCGTGTTATTTTTCTTGGCCCGGTAAATCGTTGAATTCTATGCTATTAGTGTGGTGTATACCTCTCAGAAAAACACTTGGCTTTTTTTCATTGTAGAATTACACCTAACGAATGGCAAAATCCTCACCCATGCAATCCTCATCCGGAAGAATTAGAAAATTCCCTGTCGTTGCTTAATTGCTTGTGGTTTTCTATGGGTTCCATTCTCTGTCAAGGCAGTGATATTCTGCCAAGGTAAATAAGTACCTTTAAAAGCAATTTAAAAAAAAACAATTACACCGCGATTGAATTGTTTTGTTTGTACATTTTCAGAGCGTTTCCCACCAGACTGTGCGCTGCCATGTGGTGGTTCTTTGCTCTTATTATGACTCAATCTTACACGGCTAACTGGACGGCATTTTTAACTTCAAATCGTATGGAAACCACTATTAACAATGTAGAAGATCTCGACAAAAAAGGAGGCACAGAAGGTATTAAGTACGGATGTGTAACTGATCAATCGACCGCCAGTTTCTTTCAAGTAGGTTACTCATCTTCGGATGGTCAATAAAAATATCTGGATATTAATTATAATATATTAATATTCGTATTTTAGTTCTCCCGCTGAAAATACAATATACTGTTCTCAAATATAATTAACGTGCAATATATCGTATGAGTTATAAAAATGCCATGTACCTATATACCCATAAGATTCAATATAAAAATAAAATACTACAATAGGAATGTTGATATTAATATGTATTATTTAATATCACCATAAATTATGACATTTCCGACGATAACCACCCGTGTCATACCATAAAGTCAGTTGGTGACTTTATCAAAGCTCGGCAGTGCGAATGTAGATTTTTAAAATATTCTAAGTAATTTTGTTACAAGTTCACCTGAAGAACATTACCATAGTTCAATCACTATCCTTTTCTTCAACGATTTTATTGAACAATTTCAAACGAGATTTCGCAGTCACAAAAATATAGTTTTTTTTCACTGCACAAGTTATTATCAAGAGTGTGTAATACGTACGGGATGGAGTCAAACGATTTTAAACTATCACATTCAGAATTTCTGGATTTAGACTTATTGACAACAGAAATTAAATTGTGGAAAAAAAAATATTGACTGATAAATTAGAAGAAGACTGTCCAAATTCGTCTGTTAAAGTGTACGTTCTATGTAATTCTGAATGTTTTCCAAATATATCATTTCTTTTAAAGTAAAGCTCAAAGCTAAACCAAAAACTATTTCTACTTCAGACAAGAAGCGAAAAGCGTAAAAAGGGTAAAACAAACTGTTTATGAAACTCGAACCAAAAACGTCTTACAGATCTGATTTTAATTGTTCATAGACAAATCTATATCGACCCAGAAATGTGATCGATCATTTCGCCAAGGGGTAAAAAAAATACTGCTAGACTTTATACTTTAAAAATATTTTATTTTAAATATTGTAAAATTAACACATGTGTATAATGCTTGCAGCAGTCGCATAAAATATTATCACGTATTAATATTATAAATATTGTTTATTACGTTTAAAGGAAATGTTCATATATTTTTATTTTATTTTTTGTAATTATATGTAATTATAGAAAGCCCCTTCGAAATTTCGGTCCAACTAAGGTTTTGATTGTAATCATAGGTTTTGTTACAAAATTCAATATATATAATTGTCAATTTTGTTTTCTCAACACACGTATACACCATAGACATATTAACATATGTTAATATGTCTATGGTATACACGTACATTTAGGTAGTAGGCATGTTGATAAACGTTTTTAATGCCGTAGAATTCAGACGTCAACTTGTATCAAAAGATGTGGAGTGTTATGGAGATCAATGGGCCTTCGGTAATGGTGTCGGAAAACAAACAGGGAGTGGACAGGGTGAAAAAGGAAAAAAATCACTACGCGTTCTTCATGGAATCCAGTTCCATCGAATACGAAGTGCAGAGAAATTGTGATCTGACGGAGGTGGGATATTGGCTGGATAACAAGGCGTATGGTATCGCGATGCCGTTCAGTTGAGTACGAATCGCATAGAAATCATCGATATTAAACGTAATATTGATTTAATTCTTTGCAGACGCTCCGCACAGAACAGCTGTAAACATGGCCGTGTTGAATCTATCGGAATCGGGAATGCTGATGCAATTGAAAAATAAATGGTGGTCGGTGTCCGAAGAGAAACAGTGTAAGGTCGGTACAACGTTCGCATAATATTATATTATTCAATAAAAACTAAAAATAATACGTGGTGGTTCGTGTCAAAGATGTTTCAGAGATTTCGTATGTTTTTTTTCAAATATTATAAATATATATTTTTTTTAATTCGGTGACGGGGTGTTGAATCTTAAACCCTCCTATAGCTGTTGTATTGCATATTGCATAATTCCGTTATGTAATCGACATGGTACGAAAACAACTAAACGGGCTATTGCGATGTTTTCCATGGAAAACCTGCCGAGAAAAATAAGAAAACCCTGTAATTTAATCTGATGATAATAAATTATTATAAATTATAAGCATATTCTTGAATCATTTTTCAAAACAATATTTTTTTTTTGGCCGACAAATTGTTTGATTGGCGACTTCATTTTAACCAGTGTATACAATATACATAATGCATAATATCACAATCGATATATCAACTTTTCAATTAAATCGAATTCGTATTGGCGTTGATTTTAGAATCGATAGTGCTACATAATATAATAAACGATTCAATCGAATATTTCAGGATTTAAAAAAAGATACAGCAGAACTTGATGTCAATGAAGTTGGCGGTATGTTCGTGATTTTAATACTCGGCTGTCTAATAGCATTTTTATTCTCTATACTTGAGTTTTTGTGGAACATAAGAAAAGTAGCTGTTCAAGAAAAGGTAATATGTACATAACGATATTAATAATAATAATAATTAATAAGCAATGCATAATTGTATAATATTAATTTAATACGTTTTCCCAATTTATCGAATCATTCAATTGTAAACAGATAAAGACAAAATAATTTATTATTTTATTTTATCGAAACTATTATTGTTTATATTATTTAGACATATAAAATGGACGATATCAATATACTCCGTTTCTATGAAAACAATGATAAAATATAAGAATTATAAATGTGTACGACAAAATATGATTCCTAGCGCATGTCAATTTACTAAAAAGTCATGCTTCAAATTTGAAATAGCTCATAAAAAAATTTTGAGTAATAATTTAATATTTCATTAATCAGGCGCGCACTCGAAATTTTTGTTTGGTGGGAGGGGTTACACATTTTCCTGGTCATTATTTATACTAAATAAAAATATAGTTTTTTTTTTTTGTAGGGGGTTTTAGCTTAGTGGTGGCGCCACTGATAAGGATAATACATTTTTCTTTAGTGCAAACTTAAAGGGTGATAATTATTAATATTGTTAAAGCCGATTTCTCTTATAATAACGCAATTATGAACCTTGTAAAAACCTGAACAAACAAGTGAATTTTCGACATTTTCATAAATGTACGCAGAACTAAAATAATAATAATAATAATGATAATAATGTTTTTGAACATATTATATAGACACGAATAATCAACAAAAGTCAGTAAAATATTGCAGTAAATAACTCGTGAATTATTCGACGATTTCCCGATTTTATAAAAAAAAAATTATAAAACGATACGAATTATGTTGCACGCTATATTGAAAATGTAAATCGGGACTCGCGTTTTCGTAATATTATCAGAAAAATGTTTAGGAAATAAATTATTAAAATAAATAATTATCGGTGGTAATTTTCGCACGTTTTAATTTTTTTTTTTTATTATTATTATTCTTTATGTCTCCTATACATAATCGTATAGTTTAACAAAATAAATGAATAAAAATAAAACCAAAATAAATCGGAACTCTCACAAATTACAAAATATGTTACATTCGTTGTATGTACGCGTATAATAAAACATAATTCGTCAAAAAAAAAAAAAAATTTTTTTTATTTAATGGCGTATATAATTCCGCATTTTGTTCATATTTACGGATCGTTTAATGACAATATCATGTTCGTCTAAATTGATTTGAACAATAATCTAACCGGGACGTATTAAAATAGTCAATAATATCAATAAACAGGTATATAATAACGACTATTATACATATAGAACTATTATATTATATATATGTTTTCTCTGACGCACAAAAATAGATGCAAAATAAATTAGTAAATGTACGGGTCTAGATTTAAGATTTAATGTCCGGCCAGTATTCGTAGTGTGATGTTATTTTCTAAATCTATTTTTATAGCTCCGCGACCGTTTAACATTTAATGTGGAATACAATCTCTCCTCCGCTCGGCCAAACTTTGCGTCGTCTAAGTACGTTTTGTAGAGAAAAAAAAAATAACGCGAGAAATAAGCACACGCGTATTAAAATTCGAAACGCATTGAAACAAACGTCGTTATAGCTGCTATTAACGATAAATAATAATAAAACAATATTATATGATTGTAGAGGTTTTGACTTTTGAGACTATTATACGTTATACGAGTCGACAGAAGTAATATTAGAAGAACGACGAATTGTCAAAATGTTCGGCAATTTTTTTTTTTTGGTAATTTTTACGAATAAATTCTCACGTGTTGAAGTTTTAACAAAAAAAAAAAAACAACAAAAAAATCGTTAAAAATTCTGGAAAAACTTTTCCGTTTACAAATAAAAATAATTTATTGATTTTTCGCGCGACGGATTAAAAAGACATGTCGAATAAATGTTTTTTTTTTTAATATTTACCAATTACGGTTTTGAATAATTACAGTTGACCCTCTGGGAAGCATTCGTGGTGGAGCTGAAATTCGTGCTCAAGTGTCACGGAACGTCGAAACCAGTGAGACACGCGGAAGACGGTTCGTCGGACGTACCGGAATAAAAAAAAAATATTGCGATCGAGACTCGTTTTACATAATATTTATATAGTTATATTATATACTGTATTATATATAACGTATCCGCTGCAGGGCTGTTTTATACGAATTGTGCGTAAATTCGTTTTTTTTTTTTTTTTGATATTAATTCTATTTATTTTTTTCTTCTATTATAGTGACTGCAGTAATATAATAGCTGCGTGTAGAAACGTGAAAAACGGTTTTGAAGCGAGTATTTATGATAACATAATGACACTGCGCGCGGCATTATAATATCACGACGTCAATAAATACGCGATGGCGGTACAGAGTAGTGTATTGTACGAATTGTAGTCGTATAAGAACGTGTAGGAGCAGTGGCGTATTTGAGACTTCACCTCAGGGGGGGCGATGGTAAAAGAACTCCCCCCCCTTCCCACTAATAAAATTATATGTAGGAATATAATTATTGAACAAAACACATTTTATTTATTCAGATAATTTTTGATAACTATATAGTGTTCTGTGTTACCAACATTTTCATAAAAGTACTTGTAACTTATAACACAGAACAATATAATATAAAATAATATAATTTTTTTAAATCTCTCGGGGGGGGGGGCGATTGCCCCTATCGCCCCCCTCAAATACGCCACTGTTTAGGAGGTGACAATATTTTTCAGACGCGTTTCGACGTCCTGTTTCCTATTAAATTTTCTACACGGAATACGTGTTTTTCACGTTTACACAGTTTTATCGCGCACTAAACGCAAAAAAAAAAAAAAAACCAAAAATAAACTACCGTTTTTCCGCTCCGTCGTCACACCGGAAAATCGTATATCGATTTGATGTTTTTTTTATTTATAACTAAAATGCCATGGCGCCTCCGAACAAAGCGCTCTGACTTTCGTGTAAAACTTTCCGTTCGACAATTATTATTATAGAACATTTGTATGACTCATGAGACGTATTGAGACGAAGTATAATATATTATCATAGGCGGAGCCAGGGGGTGTGCAGGGTATGCGGTGGCACCCCCTAAACGTATAGGTAAAAATTTTTTTTTAAATTGCATCTATGCAAATAATAAAAACAACAGTCTATAACAATATTACGATATTTACATGGCAAAACTGCAATATAGTTTTGCATATTTACGCACTTCATATAGGACACCATTTACACATGATATTATAATAATTTTATTGTCAACAAATTAGTTCCATATTAGTTCCATAATAGTGATTTAAATAATTCTTATATACACCAAAGTCGTTTTGTATGGGTATTACCAATAATATACGAAATGATATTATGTTCTCAAAATTTTATCGTCTCTATCGTTGGTGTGTCCCGGACCGTAGTTATTTTCGTCGACACCCGTATCTCGATGTTTCACCGAAAAATAAAGGCTGTTCTGCACCACCGCCGCGCTGCTACGTTAATAAGTATATAGGTATTATAGGTATCCTGGCTGTTTGTAGTTTTTTTTAAAAATAATTTTATGTTGTTATTTGTACTATTAAATATAATATTTATTATGGAGGGGGGAGGGGAAATCTCCAGAAATATTTGCACCCCCTGAACATCAAAGCTGGCTCCGCCTATGTATATTATAGTAAACCGTCTATAAAGTTTACGATGAAGGACACGCTTCGGACGTACTTATATTAAACAAATTGTCCCGTTGTGTTATCAATAAAAATTTGTATGAAAATATTACGGTGTATAGGCGGAAAGTTTTCCACGAGTTTACACGCGTCCTAACGCGAAATTTCCGATTCGAGCATTTGGAAGCAGGGGCGTATACAAGGGGGGGGGATGTGGGTATCAGATCCCCCCCCACGATCTTTTTTTTTTATAAGGTTCCTTATTTAAGGCCCATAGGCGTAATTCCGCCCATAGTCCACCACACACCTAAATCCGTCCCTGATCCCCCCCCCCCATTGAAAAATCGTGTGTACGCCACTGCTTGGAAGTTTGGTTGTCGTGCACACCTATTAGTGGCGACGTTACCGAACTCATCCGTAACGAATCCGAACCGAAGTCGAAAAAGATCGTAATATTATCAGAAAATGTTTAGGAAATAAATTATTAAAATAAATAATTATCGGTGGTAATTTTCGCACGTTTTAATTTTTTTTTTATTATTATTATTCTTTATGTCTCCTATACATAATCGTATAGTTTAACAAAATAAATGAATAAAAATAAAACCAAAATAAATCGGAACTCTCACAAATTACAAAATATGTTACATTCGTTGTATGTACGCGTATAATAAAACATAAAAATGTTTTTATTTAATGGCGTATATAATTCCGCATTTTGTTCATATTTACGGATCGTTTAATGACAATATCATGTTCGTCTAAATTGATTTGAACAATAATCTAACCGGGACGTATTAAAATAGTCAATAATATCAATAAACAGGTATATAATAACGACTATTATACATATAGAACTATTATATTATATATATGTTTTCTCTGACGCACAAAAATAGATGCAAAATAAATTAGTAAATGTACGGGTCTAGATTTAAGATTTAATGTCCGGCCAGTATTCGTAGTGTGATGTTATTTTCTAAATCTATTTTATAGCTCCGCGACCGTTTAACATTTAATGTGGAATACAATCTCCTCCGCTCGGCCAAACTTTGCGTCGTCTAAGTACGTTTTGTAGAGAAAAAAAAAATAACGCGAGAAATAAGCACACGCGTATTAAAATTCGAAACGCATTGAAACAAACGTCGTTATAGCTGCTATTAACGATAAATAATAATAAAACAATATTATATGATTGTAGAGGTTTTGACTTTTGAGACTATTATACGTTATACGAGTCGACAGAAGTAATATTAGAAGAACGACGAATTGTCAAAATGTTCGGCAATTTTTTTTTTTTTTGGTAATTTTTACGAATAAATTCTCACGTGTTGAAGTTTTAACAAAAAAAAAAAAAAAAAAAAAAATCGTTAAAATTCTGGAAAAACTTTTCCGTTTACAAATAAAATAATTTATTGATTTTCGCGCGACGGATTAAAAGACATGTCGAATAAATGTTTTTTTTTTTAATATTTACCAATTACGGTTTTGAATAATTACAGTTGACCCTCTGGGAAGCATTCGTGGTGGAGCTGAAATTCGTGCTCAAGTGTCACGGAACGTCGAAACCAGTGAGACACGCGGAAGACGGTTCGTCGGACGTACCGGAATAAAAAAAAAATATTGCGATCGAGACTCGTTTTACATAATATTTATATAGTTATATTATATACTGTATTATATATAACGTATCCGCTGCAGGGCTGTTTTATACGAATTGTGCGTAAATTCGTTTTTTTTTTTTTTTTGATATTAATTCTATTTATTTTTTTCTTCTATTATAGTGACTGCAGTAATATAATAGCTGCGTGTAGAAACGTGAAAACGGTTTTGAAGCGAGTATTTATGATAACATAATGACACTGCGCGCGGCATTATAATATCACGACGTCAATAAATACGCGATGGCGGTACAGAGTAGTGTATTGTACGAATTGTAGTCGTATAAGAACGTGTAGGAGCAGTGGCGTATTTGAGACTTCACCTCAGGGGGCGATGGTAAAAGAACTCCCCCGCCCCTTCCCACTAATAAAATTATATGTAGGAATATAATTATTGAACAAAACACATTTTATTTATTCAGATAATTTTTGATAACTATATAGTGTTCTGTGTTACCAACATTTTCATAAAAGTACTTGTAACTTATAACACAGAACAATATAATATAAAATAATATAATTTTTTTAAATCTCTCGGGGGAGGGGGCGATTGCCCCTATCGCCCCCCTCAAATACGCCACTGTGTAGGAGGTGACAATATTTTTCAGACGCGTTTCGACGTCCTGTTTCCTATTAAATTTTCTACACGGAATACGTGTTTTCACGTTTACACAGTTTTATCGCGCACTAAACGCAAAGAAAAAAAAAACCAAAATAAACTACCGTTTTTCCGCTCCGTCGTCACACCGGAAAATCGTATATCGATTTGATGTTTTTTATTTATAACTAAAATGCCATGGCGCCTCCGAACAAAGCGCTCTGACTTTCGTGTAAAACTTTCCGTTCGACAATTATTATTGTAAATTTGTATGACTCATGAGACGTATTGAGACGAAGTATAATATATTATCATAGGCGGAGCCAGGGGGTGTGCAGGGTATGCGGTGGCACCCCCTAAACGTATAGGTAAAAATTTTTTTTTAAATTGCATCTATGCAAATAATAAAAACAACAGTCTATAACAATATTACGATATTTACATGGCAAAACTGCAATATACGTTAATAAGCATATAAATTATAGGTATCCTGGGGGGCAAAGGTGCGTTTGCCCGGGCGCAATATTAGAGGGCGGTACACTGATCATGGACATTTGAATTATATATTTTAGTCTGTTGGAATTTTAATCTGTACAACAAATTTAGGGGCGGCAAATTCCATATTAGCCCCATCCCATAATAGTGATTTAAATAATTCTTATATACACAAAAGTCGTTTTGTATGGGTATTACCAATAATATACGAAATGATATTATGTTCTCAAAATTTTATCGTCTCTATCGTTGGTGTGTCCCGGACCGTAGTTATTTTCGTCGACACCCGTATCTCGATGTTTCACCGAAAATAAAGGCTGTTCTGCACCACCGCGTCGGCAGCAGCCTGCGGTGGGGGTGGGAAACGACGATTCCGTCGCGGCCGCACGCAGACAACACAACTGAGCGGTGGTGGTGGTGGTAGGGGAGGGCGGGTGACACTTTTCCCGCAGATTTATTTCAATAATAATAACAATCGCGCGCGTATAGAGACTTCGCCAGGTCATTGCGACCGCGTTTCGAAACGGTCGCGGGAGACGCTCGCTGGCTGGCTGGCCGGCTGGCTGGACAAATTGTCCCGTTGTGTTATCAATAAAAATTTGTATGAAAATATTACGGTGTATAGGCGGAAAGTTTTCCACGAGTTTACACACGTCCTAACGCGAAATTTCCGATTCGAGCATTTGGAAGCAGGGGCGTATACAAGGGGGGGATGTGGGGATCAGATCCCCCCCCACGATCTTTTTTTTTTATAAGGTTCCTTATTTAAGGCCCATAGGCGTAATTCCGCCCATAGTCCACCACACACCTAAATCCGTCCCTGATCCCCCCCCCATTGAAAAATCGTGTGTACGCCACTGCTTGGAAGTTTGGTTGTCGTGCACACCTATTAGTGGCGACGTTACCGAACTCATCCGTAACGAATCCGAACCGAAGTCGAAAAAAGAGTTTAAACGATTTAATTTTTCAAAACGACTACACGCCGTAAATACGCGATAGATTTGACTTTTATTATAATTATATCGGTTGGTAAAACAAATGGACTTTATACTATATTACATTAAATTTATACGTATATTACTTGTACGCGTTATTACGTTACAGTTTTACAGATTTTACGAATGATTTAGCACTGGGTATCAAAAAAAAAATAAATAAATAAATAATAACAGAGCATATTTTAAGGAATTCGTATACTGGCCACTGGGTGGCGCTACGACTAAACCAAACGCTTATAATATCCTCACGTACCTTTTTTGTTTATGATTTTGAAAATTGTTCACTCACCCGTGCTCGTGAGTCTATAGAGTTCCCCTGGGATAATTTCCAATGTAGTACTATAATAATTATTTAAACCCGTAATGGATTAGGTTATATAATTATAGAGATAAAAAAAAAATGTTGAATTTTAAAACAAAATCTAGAAATTATAATTTTTTTTTTTCATTTAATTCCATAAAAATAATTATACAAGTCAGTATCGTTTTTTTTTTTTTTTTTACTTATTCGTATAAAAATGTAATATTTTATAATAATTTTTCTCTTTTTTTCTGCTCTTATTTGCCACGCTTTTCATAGTTTATATATACAAATATTTTTAGTTTAGGTCATTCGTATAAAAAAATGATACGTCCACCGAACACCGCGCACGGTGGCACTAATTCTTCACTAAGCGGCACCTAATTTATACGTTAATAAAATATGTTCTGAATAATAATAATAATAATGACGAAACGACAATAAACGATCTGTTTTTGAATACTAAGAACGATATTTCGAAGATATTTTAAGAACGATATTCCGCGACGACGCCGAAAACGGTCGGGCCAACGTATGTCCGGGATGCGATAATACATACGTAAATACGCAACGGGATCTCTGTAAACTCGTCTCGCTCTACGGGGATTGAGAGAAAAATTACTATAGTATATCCCGCAGCAATAAAAAAAAAAATTATTTTAAATTTCTTGTGGTCTTTAATTCCGGGTGCGCGCCACTGAGTCTCGGTGACCAGGCGTTTCGGAGAGGTGGTCAGATAGGAGTTACTTAGAAATACTTATTTAAAAATGAATAAAGTTTAATTAAATATTTGAGTGTAAAAAAAAACGGAATAGCGACTAATACATTTTCTATTAATATCTAAGTAATAATTTTAAAAAAAAAACGTGCCTGCTAGTATACTCGAGACATTGACGTGTGTAAACGTCGCGTGAGCGCGGGTAAAAATGCAACGGAATATTGTGATTGGTATTTGTGAATATTGCAGTGGCGTAGCCAGGAGGGGTGCTGATGGGGTTGCAGCCAGTGGCGGCGCTATAGGGGTGTGCGAGCCGTGCGACCGCACAGGGCCCCGAAGTCGGCGAAAGCCGAGCAAAAATCTTAAGTTAACACTCTCGACTTATTTTGGAAAATCGGGGCCCCGGAGTGAAATTTATAAGTACGACTTCGAACACCTTTTATTACTGTCAAAAATAAAGGAGGAAAATTCAGTAAGCTTTAATTTGGTACGTTTTTAATGCAGGCGAATTTTCCGGAACATTGTCAAAAGTGAATTTTTCTAAAAACAAACCACCCTTTGGATAAAACAACTGCGGTCAGGTCAAAGTAGTATATGCAAGCTATAGTCGTTAAAACGAATGTAGTGGTATAGTGACGGAAATTGCTCTATAAAGCATTGAAAACGCATATTTTTACACCTAATTTTTAAAGAAAAATGTATAACCCCCAGATACCACGGTAGTAGGTGCCTCGCAAATCACGTGCCGCACACAGGGCCTCGCGGTGCGGCTAGCGCCGCCACCGGTCGCAGCCCCCCCCCCCCCGAAATGAATAAATAATCGGTTTTTTCGTGGGTACCCCGTCTATAAATATTAATAATTAACGTATTAATTATCAGCCTCAGCCTCAGCCCCCCGCAAATAAAAATCCTGGCTACACACCACTGGAATATCGGTATCTATTAATTTCAGAGTGATTTCGATAACAAAATATTATTACTGGTCCCCTCCGTCCCATTTACCGAGATTTACCCTCATCGTACCCAGGGGCGCATTAAGTGGGGGGGCAAAGGGTGCGTTTGCCCCGGGCGGCAATTTTTAGAGGGCGGTACACTGATCATGGACATTTGGAATTATATGTTTTAGTCTGTTGGAATTTTAATCTGTACTGTAAATTTAGGGGCGGCAAATTATATTTGCCCCCCATCCCATCCCTAAATATTGATTCTTAATGCGACCCTGATCGTACCGACGTAGTAAAGTAGCTAGACGTTTACAACATAAAAAAAAAAAAACAAAAACAAAAATACAACATATTTTAATCTATATTATTTTATTCGATTTGTACCGTAATAATTGTCGACGGTTTTTCGTTTTCCAACGTTCGAACGCGCCACGTTCGAACGCGCTCGCCTATTAAAAATATACCGTTGGCCAGACGGTGCGACTTTTTTTAATCCGACCGCGTCGGCAGCAGCCTGCGGTGGGGGGGAGGGGGAAACGACGATTCCGTCGCGGCCGCACGCAGACAACACAACTGAGCGGTGGTGGTGGTGGTGGTAGGGGAGGGCGGGTGACACTTTTCCCCGCAGATTTATTTCAATAATAATAACAATCGCGCGCGTATAGAGACTTCGCCAGGTCATTGCGACCGCGTTTCGAAACGGTCGCGGGAGACGCTCGCTGGCTGGCTGGCCGGCTGGCTGGCTGGCCGGCTGGCTGGCTGACGACAGCCCTCTCCACTCGCCCGGGTAACGGAGATTCGCGTTGGCGCGGTCTAAAAATATATAATTTCGTCGACGATTTAGCCGAGTGTCCGCGTGAGTATCGTTACGAATACGATATAATATTGTACTGACTTTTTGGTTTTTTTTTTTTTTTTCCGAATAAAAATTAAAACGCTCGCGCCAGTGACCGGCGAACGGCGCGCGAGCAGAGAAAATTTTGAAAAAAAAAAAAACGAATCCGTAATAAATAATATTGCGCACGACATGCGATCCGTCGTCGCGGCCCTGTCGTTCGTCTCGTTGTCGTTATTGTTGTCCGGTCGCGCGGTCGTCTGTGACGGAGCACACGATATGGAACCAATCACCATCGGTCAGTCGTCGCCGTAGTTCGCAAAATATTTATTCATTCAAATACGATATAATTTATTTGTTTATGTGCAGTGGCGTATTTGTGGGGTGGGGGGGGGCGCCGATAGGGGCAATCGCCCCCTCCGAGAGATTTGAAAAAAATTATATTATTTTATATTATATTGGCTGAGATCAAAAATGGGGCAAGATCGCCCCTAACGGGTTTGGCATTGATTAATATTCACCGTACTATATATAACATTAAATGTAGATGATGTGTAATTGATACATTTGCTAATAGTAAAAAAAGAAATATAGACTTAGTTTTGTAAATTAAATACATATAATGATAATAAATAAAACGTGTTTTGTTCAATAATTATATTCCTACATAATGATTTTTTTTATTGGTGGGAAGGGGCGGGGGAGTTCTTTTACCATCGCCCCCCCGAGGTGAAGTCTCAAATACGCCACTGTGTTTATGTGTGTATGCGTATAATACGTGTCACGGTAAAAGTACGCGAATACCGGCAAAACCTAGGTTTCCACCGGGCGCTGTCGGTAAACGTCCGAATTTACACTGCAACTGCGGTAGAGGTATACAATTTCGGTCTTTCACCGACGTCGATTATTATTCATTCTAGGATTTACTAAATCGTATTCGTAAAAGTCCGAACCACAATAATCGTTCGGCGTTTCACCACCAAACCGTTTTGTCCGTCCTATAAGTTTTACCGAAATCATTCGGTAATAATGTCCGGTGAAACCTATAGGATTTACCGGCAAATCGTTTTGTTATTACTTCAAATTATCTACATTGCAAATACGCAAAAATTAATATTACTACGACAAAAGGTAAAACATTTCGAAAACAATAGCGTGAGTCGTCTTCACTATCACGAATCCCAAAAAAAAACTTTATTTTGAAATTTACACATATTTTATGCACAATTTGTCCATGTTTGTCTATGTTTTATTTAGGTCATTGAAGCTAATGCCCGATTCCGCAATTTGATGGGTATACTATAGTCTGGTGCATTAGCGGAAATCGGGTTAAATTATTGGATGGGGGGGGGGATCTTAGTCGCTAAGACAATTTACATATAATTACCATTGAAAAATTGTTTTCTCGCTTCTCTCGATATAATATGTATATACGTATAGATACACTCTTAAATATAATAATAATAATAATTTTTCAAACCATTTTTGAGAGTGCTAACTAAACTTTTAGAGGGCTAAGCCCCCATTTTCCGCCAATGTACTAGTGTACACTAAATGTATACATGTGGGAAGAGGTTTGATATCCCCCCCCCTTTTAAATTTCGTCAAAACCGTCGCTGCGGCCGATTTAATATAATTATAAAAAAAAAAAAAGGTATAACGAGCCGTCGCTCGATTATTCGCGGATAAAGGTTTTATAGAGCGTATTATTTTCATCGCTATGAATTCGAAAGCGACGATGCGAATTCGATAAAAACGATTCTGAACGGAGGCTTGGGCGTGCAATAATCTTTGGGTATTCAACAAAAACTAACTCGTTTTATGAATTACGCAATAAAATACCTCGCTAAACCTGTACATATATAAACGCTATTATAAACAGTCCGCAAAATAAACGTTTTTTCGACGAAATCGCGCGTTTTTATGTAATTTTCGAGTAATATATTACCTATATTTTTTTTAGACGCTTTTGAGAAAATCGAAAAATCACCTCTCTATTAAATGTACCAACTGCATGCGATTTGTTATCGGAAACGAATCGCAGTGACTGTATAAGGATCAAACATATATAATAAATTCATTATTAAAACGAATTTGGCTATAGGATAATTTTTTTTTTTATTATTAAAGTCGAGTATTTTATGTGTTTTATTCACGTCGAAATTACATCCGTATTTCGACAGAACGTATATATGCGTATTTTATTTGCAGTGATTCTTAACTGGTGCTCTGCGGAAATTAAAACAACTAAAACGGTTATATTAGGAAGAAGAAAAGAAATGCTGCAAACGTCATTGTTTTTATACAGTTTCATCGACTTTACTTGTGGCGTGTCTTTTATCGATTTCTATAACGCGAAGAACACTATTATATTAAGTTATTGTGTGTAGCGCATTAGCGCGTACAACATCGTATGTGTGTTTAATCGATCGAATACACTATCAGAATGAATTTTTCCGAATTTTTTTTTTTTTTAACTATAATCGATAAATTTTGGATTTCTGTTCAAACCGAATTTGGAACTATTTCTGAAAAAAAAAAAAAGGATTACAATTTTTGTGCGTGTGTTTATGACTGTACGTGTACTGCAGTGGGTCTGTTCCCGTACGAAGACTCGATAGAACAAATGGCCTTTGAATTGGCCGTACACAAAGTGAACATGGACCCGGCGCTGTCGGACGACGTTAGGCTCGAGGGACGAGTGGAGATCGTGGACGTCGACGACGATTTTCGGACCAGCAAAATAGGTAATAGACGCAAAGGTCGACAATAATGCCAGCAGCTTTTCCACACATTTTGACACTTTTCCCCCGGTCCTCCGTCTGTTATCTATTTTACAGTATGCGACTCGCTGGAGTCTGGAATCGGAGCCGTTTTCAGTCCCGCGGGCTACTTGACTTCGGCTATAATCCAATCGATTTGCAATTCCATGGAGATCCCGCACATCGAAACGCACTGGAAAACGAACCCCAACAGTCAACTGCCGGAGCCGTCCAACCGTTACATGAACTATTATCTGAACGTCTACCCGGACCCGGTGATCCTCAGCAGCGGGTACACGGCCATCGTCCGCGACATGGACTGGACTTCATTCACGTTGCTGTACCAGCGGGACGAAGCGCTGTTGAGGCTGCAACACTTGATCCAAGACTATTCCGGGTCGACCAAGTTGCCGAACACTGATTCGTCGGCCATCGCCATCGTCAAACTGCCAGAGAACAACGACTTTCGGTATATTGCGCGTAACGCCGATGCAGCAGTGCAGCACGGTTCCTTAACCTCGTGGTCCGCGACTTTCCGGTCGATTATTGCTTAGAAATTAAATTTTTTTTTTTAAATACAAAAATTATTAACTTCTCGTCTGTATACGCTAAATAAATTAAAATATATTTAGAATAGATGTATTTTTTTAGAAAAATAGAAAATCAGAGTTTATTTCCCAGCGGCGTACCGGAATTTAAATTACTGTGTGTATTATAAAGTTGGATTTAACTTTATCTGAGAATAGGTTCAGTTACAACACTTGTATAATTGTATTATTTTCATCTGAGGAAACATCGAATTTGATTCAGTTAAACGACTATTGACTGTAAATATACTATTATTGCATACACTGATACACTTATTGCGGTAGTGCTGCAGTGTGTACAGATTGTGTATTATCTTGTACTAATAATAATATATATATACATTAAATGTTCAACAAAATTTTTGTAGGCCCTACTACGGCCCTGACCATCTCCAATCGCGGTTAAAGCTACTCTGTGTTGCGTCTGAAACTTATAGCATAAATGCAAAGCGCCAAACTTTGCATATTAATTCATCGTATTATTGTTATAGAGATTTTCGTATAATTCTTCTTCGAGTTCCTCTATTTGTTTCGAATGTTGGACATATCGTATTAGCGATTTTTTTTAGGCCGAGTGATGCGTGAAATAAATCATTTTTGATGTCTTACGACCGCATAGATGTTTTTAATCTCTGTTCCATATCTCTTCTCATCCTTTTCGGTACCCTTTGTTGGACAATATTTACGATGTGTCCAAGCAATATTTAGAAATTGTATTAAAAATAAATCGCATTTATTCATAAATAATATTTAACCGAGACGCCTTCAAATGCTCGTCATAAAACGTCCTGCAAATATTTTTACGCGGATTCGCATGCCATGAAAGGTTAAGGACCGCTGGTATAGGCTGTATATTTTGACGTTTGAAATTGCAATTACTAACAGAAAACAAATATTATTCAGGCCTATACTCAAAGAGGTAAAAAAATCACTAGAAAGTCATATTGTTTTGGACTGTGACACGAATATTATATTAACAGTACTGGACCAAGCCGAAGACGTAGGCTTAATGGACGACTACCACAGTTTTATCATTACTTCGTTGGTACGTTAAAAGCACATCGTGTTAAGTATTTTTCTTTTTTTTTTTTTTATTAAATTTTAAACCTAACACGATTATATTGGTCGAAATGTTAAATACTTATAAAAATATCGTTTTCTTAAATAATTCGGCGGCAGACAACATACGAGATTTTTCGTGAAATTCTTATCAATAATATTATTACGACAATTGAATGAAAAAATAATAATAATATTAACGGATCTTAAAATTAACTGTTTTCAAATAAAAAATTCAATATTTAACGCAGTGTTAAAAATTATAAACGAAATTATTTTTGCAAAATTTTCCAGAAAAATCAATAACCCAACGTTCGAAATTAAACCCATTATTCTTCGAATAAATCTATAAATTATGTGTTTGTGTGTGTGTGTGTGTGATGCGTTTGACACCTGTAATACACGCGTGATATTTTATTTATATGTATTATATTTTGTATGGTGTGTAAGGATGCGACCACAATAAATTATGGTAAATTACAATACAAACGCACTAATATCACTGCAGTGAAATTAATAGATCAGTCAAGTCCGACAGTAGCCAGTATAATGGAAGACATAGAATTCGTCCAACAGAGAATAAATTTGAATACGAAAGTATTTAAAGCGGAAAATATCACAGTAATACATATATTTTATTGTCATATTGAATGTATAAAAAAAAAACAAAAATCTTATAATTTCACATTTATTATTGCACACATTCAGGTGCACGCGTTATTGATGTTCGACGCGGTGAACGTGTACGCCAAAGCGTTGCGCGGTATCGGAGGTACCAAATCGATCAAAGCCGAGCCCAACAGTTGTACAAACAGATCGAGCACTGGCTGGTCCAGTGGATTCCGTCTCATAAACTACATGAGAATCGTAAGTCATTTTACCGATAAGACAATTTGTCGTACAATATTTTTTATGTAATTTTATATAATTTCCACGCGATGTTACACGTGTAATATAAACCGACAATTGTTATTGTAAAAACGAAGATCGCTGATAGTGTTCGGATGAAATTACCTTCCGAACTTTTGGTGAAACGTTGAGATAAAATTGAAATACGTTTTAGGTAGAAGTCGACGGTCTTACGGGCAAGACACGATTCGATCAGAAATCCGGGTACAGAAATTTCTTCACGCTGGAAATAGTCGAACTGACGAATATGGGATTCAAAAAAATCGGCGTTTGGGATCCGGAAAACAAAATGTCTTACACGAGGACTACAAATCAAATGTTGGACGATCTGGTGAACGCGAACATGAACAAGACTTTTGTTATCGCGACTAAAATTGTAAGTAACGCAGTTCTATGAACGTAATAAACACGGGAAAAAAAATACAAGTATACGTATTATATATTATACCCCATATACGTGTTGTTTTCGTAGACAGATCCGTATATGAAGTTAAAACCGGATCATAAAGACCGCGTGGGTAACGACAAGTACGAAGGATACGTGGTCGATTTGATACAGTTGATAGCGAAAGAGATCAACATCACGTACGAGTTCAAGTTGCGGAACGACGGTAACGGGAAAAAAGACAAGAAGACCGGAAAATGGGACGGGCTTATTGGAGAAGTTCATGAGCTGGTATGACACGATATACTTAAATATGCACGTAAGAAAAAAAATGTGTCGTGTTTTAAACGATAGATTTTGTGATTGTTTCTAGAGAGCCGACCTCGCCATCTGCGATTTGACCATCACACACGAAAGACGGACAGCCGTAGACTTTACAACTCCTTTCATGAATCTAGGTGAGCGGGGGGGAAACGCGCGTTGTCGCCCTTATCGTTCTATAATGTATAATTCATAATTATTATAACAATATATATATATACGTCTGTTCGAATACAATATACACTCCGCGTAGGCATCAGCATCTTGTTCAGTAAACCGAAAGAACCGGAAACCAACCTGTTCTCGTTCACCCAACCGTTATCATTTCACGTGTGGATATACACGGCAACTGCGTATTTGGGTTTATCAATCGTTCTATACGTGTTGGCCAGGTCTGTTGTATATATAAATGACACGACACTCTTTTTTTTAATATAATTATTATTACGTGTCTATAAATGTTTATACGTTTTTTTTTTTTTTACGATTTGTCGTTAAGAATTACGCCCAACGAATGGCAAAATCCACATCCGTGCGCTACGGAGACCGAAGAGCTCGAGAACTCATTGTCCTTAATAAATTGTTTGTGGTTTTCTTTGGGATCTATATTGTGCCAGGGAAGTGAAGTATTGCCGAGGTAAATTATGTAAATATCCGAACGATATTTAACGAGCTACTTGCGTTAGTTCTGTGGCCTGATAAAAATGTTCCAGAGCTTTTTCGACGAGAGTGTGCGCGTCAATGTGGTGGTTTTTCGCGTTAATCGTAACGCAGTCGTACACGGCCAATTGGACCGCGTTTCTAACGTCCAGTAGAAAAGAGTCGGCGATCAAAAGGGTCGAGGATCTAGACAAACAGTCAGCCATTAAATACGGATGCGTTAGAGGGCAATCGACCGCCAGTTTTTTTGAGGTCGTATGCAAACTTACGGTTTTTTTAACGTATAAATTATACGATTTAACGTTGATCTTGTTTCTCGATTCAGAACTCGGACGTGAATCTGTATCAGAAAATGTGGAGCGTGATGGAAACGTACGGTGACACGGTGATGATGTCGGACAACAAACAAGGGGCAGACCGAGTGAAAAAAGAAAGAGAAGCTTACGCATTTTTTATGGAGTCCAGTATGATCGAGTTCGAAGTGCAGAGAAATTGTGATCTGACAGAAGTCGGAACGTGGTTGGACAATAAAGCCTACGGAATTGCAATGCCTTTTAGTGAGTGTGTCCATCTTATATTGTGTAAAATATAGAACTTTAATATTCGTCGATTAATGTATCGTCATTTTATTAATTTAAATAATAATCATAATAGAATTTTAGTTCGCGTTAAAGTGAAAAAAACCGATACCACTTTGGTATCTAATATTATCTGTAATTGTTGTCTAAAATTTCAAATAAAAAGAAAAAATACTCGTAACACAATAGATTTGAAATAAACGAAATTATTTTCAATACTACGTTACGGAACAACGAGTAAAATTATGAGAAAACGCAAACTAGTCGGTACGGCAGGAAGATATACGCCGACGGCGAGCACGCACGCACGCGCAGCACGCGTATGACGACTCGACGCGACGGCGAGTTGTGATTGGTCGACCAATCACAGTGCGCCTAGCCGCCGAGAAAAAGTTATATATAGGGGACGACCGACCGAAAATATTCATTTCACTTCCGGCAACAGTCGAGACCACTATAACCTCCGGAGAGACCGCAAACTAAAAACGACCGTCCATTCACACGAGAAAAAGCTACAGCGAACGCGACGACCTGATGGCGGACCATCCACTTAAATAATAATACTTACACGTGTTATAACAATTAAATATCAATGGAAATTGAAATTTTCGCGAAAATGTTTTTTTTTTTTACGCGCGTTACAAAATCTAATAATGAACGTACAACAGTATATTACATAGAAACGCGTGCGTTTTCAGATGCTCCACACAGAACAGCTGTCAGTATGGCGTTGTTGAGACTCTCGGAATCTGGACAACTGATGGAACTAAAAGACAAATGGTGGTCGGTGCCCGAAGACCAAAAGTGTCCAGTAATATATTTTCACATACTCGTAGTATAGTCTGTTTTGAAAACGTAGACGAAATACGCGCAATATATTTTACAGGCGCCAAAAGACGATTCGGCCGAGTTGGACGTCAGCGAAGTCGGAGGAATGTTCGTCATTCTTATTTTCGGATGTCTGTTAGGATTCATATTCTGCTTGTTGGAATTCTTGTGGAACATTCGTAAAGTGGCCGTCGAAGAAAAAGTAATTTCACCATATCTCATATCCGCAGAACACTACAATAAAATAGAACAAATTGTTTAGACACCGAATGTCTACACAAAATAGATTACAATATAATCTATACGTCAATGACGGAACCGTTTTGTAAAATTGTCTTTAATTCTTAAAGAAGTTATAAGCGTTTTAAAAATCTCATAACTTCTAAAGAATTTTAAACAGACGGCTATGTTATTACGTACAGATAATATTGTAATTTATTTCGTGCGAAAATTCGGTGTCTCAAGTACAGCTGTGGTCTTCAGGGTTCTTTATCCCGTGAACCAGTTAAAACAAATTCGTTTGTCAAAACTTTTAAATTTTCGCGGTACACCTAATAACCTGCAGCGCATTCTCTCGCGGGCGTTTCGTTTGCCTGCGTGTAGCGTTCTCTTAACTTATTTCACATACTTTCACAATAATAATAATCGACTGTACGTATAATAATAATAACAATAATTGTCTCTCTGTGTAATCGCAGTTGTCGCTGTGGGAGTCGTTCAAGTTGGAAATGAAATTTGTGCTCAAGTTTCATCATTCGACAAAACCAGTGCGGCACACCAAATATTCGGACGACGAACCCCCCAATTAAGACGAATTCTACATATATGAATACATTTGTATACGCGTTTCACGGACGTGGCGAACATTTCAAATATTTATTTTTTTTTTGTGTGTTTTTATACCCTATCTCCTACTAGTCACCAGTTTCATAAAATTAATATATGTGCCCTAAAGAATCCTGCACCCGCTCATCCAAACCGATGAATAACATCCCTTTCGCCACGCCGTCCGCCGTAACTATACATAATATACGATATAATATTTGCGGTACATATATTTTTGAGTGTTATTTTTTTTTTTTTAGACAGCGATGCGTATTGTGGTGTAGAAACGGTCATAACGATTAATTATAATAATAACACTCGTCGATTTTAATATTATGTATATAAAGAGAATATATAGTTTTTATGATTGTTATATTATTACGCGTAATATAGTATAAATATATTTAATAAATATATACTTTTTTTAATACTCGTAACACTGAATACACACAGAAACATTTATATATTTTTTGTATCCCAGGCCATTTGCCGCCAAAATAACCGCGATTTCTTCCGTATTCTTCTATCCGTTATAGTGCGCAACGATCAAGCCGACCCTCAATATTCTACCACGTATTCCTTTTACGACCTTTAACTTTTGCAGATTTATTTCGATAACAATCATAAAAGCGACATCAACAACACTCGCGGCTCGCCGCTACATTTTTTTTTTCTTATTATTTTGAATCGCGTTTTGAAAATATAAATAAGTACAAAAGTGATCTTCAGTTTCTGCTTAATATGCGTTTACGCCCATGTGAACTTACGTACAATGCGCGAACACACATATGCAGTGGCGTAATCATGAGGTGAAGGGGGGACATGGGTGTCAAATCCTCCGCTCTTGGCCTTTTTTTTTTTTTATTAGTCGGATGAAATTTTGAAACAAAATATAAGTGTTTTTGATCAAATTAACAAAAAATGACCGAAATCGTGTAGCACTGTTGAGTATTCGGTCGGAAAACGTGCCTGACATTAATTATAGCCTTAACGGTATCGACTGAATAACGTTATGTTCGTATTGGAATCGATTGAACGGATCTCGTCTACTCTGGCGTATAAAAACGTGCCGCCGATACTACCGCAAGAGTCTCGAGTATGTACAGTGTACACCCAACGAAATGGTTCTGAAGCCAAGAATAATGGATCTGAATTTTTTTTTTTTTTCTATCAATTAATCGTCTTATTTAAACGAAGATGAGAATATAAATTTACTTAAAAAAAAAAAAAATTGTACGACAAAATATATTAATCCCCGTCCTCTTCTCCCGACATCTATAATAGCCGCCACTGCACGCGCATATAGCTATAGTAATCGCATTAAAAAAAAAAACCCCCCCCAGTTTCGATTTCTCGAACGTGTGTCACACGAACGACGAGCGTATCAACGAAATGAATGAATGAACGAGACGCGCGTAATTATATATTTAAAACTTTTAACTCGGCGGTGCGCATGACGGTTGGACCAGTGCCCGAACGGCGCCGTCAGAAGAGAAAAAATATACCGAGTGGTCTCTACGCGCTATAACGAACGAACAGACCGTGGGCGCGTGTTAAAATTATCGTCCCGTGCTGGAGTTTATTGAGAAGAGAGGAGAGAAAACAAAATCGTCTCGAGTATACAATATATAATATCATCGCGTATCTACACGTATTCGTTTCAGTACGCGTTTTCTGACACGAACGCGCGGTGGACGAACGAGTGAAAACATCATGACGACGACCAGTCGAGCGGTGGTGATAATAATAATGTGCTGGTTGGTGTTGATCGCGACGCGAGCCGATGACGAAATCAAACCGCCACCACCGTCGTCGGTGGACCCGCGGCACAGGATCGTGAAAATCGGTTGGTACATCTCGACACATAATACCTAACCTCAGTGGCGTACATTCAAATTTGTTCTGGGGGGGGGGGGTTTAAAAATAACCAACACTAAAACCATCCCTTTAAACGGCGCATGAAGGAATTTATGAGTAGGAGCCGATAGTGCACACAATACCTGTGCACCGTTGTAGAGTGTAAAATTAAAACATGTTATAACGCGCAACGGGCCTTATAATAATATCACAATTTTTTTTTTTTGGTCCTGGGGGGTTTGAACCCGAACCCCCCGTATGTACGCCACTGCCTAACCTATACATGACAACAGCGAGTACCGCGCGCGTATATAGTTAAATATAAAATAAAATTGTACGTGTCCCTTTTTTTTTTTTCTTTCTTTCTTTCCTGGCCGTCACAGTCGCGCTGTTCAACGAGAACGACGAATCCGTCAATCAGCTGGCGTACAACGTGAGCGCGAAGATCGCGAACATCGTGGACGCGGTGTTGCCCGACAACAAAATCCTGCAACGGTCCGAGTACGTCGTCAACGACATGTACAACGTGACGCGAGTCGGTAAGGAAACGAACGGCGTGTTTACAGTGTACTGCACTTTATCTATTTCGACACTGGCCCAAGCCCAAAAACATAAACGCGTAAATAAACCTATTAACAACGAGGATAATACAATACCTATTAAAGGTGCTGCGGCGGGATCTCCGTAGGTGAGACGATATGGAGATGGGAGTTTAATAGGCGGAAGAATAAAGAAGAGAGTGTGACGAGGAAGAGGAAAGACTTAAAAAAAATGTATTTCTTAAAAGCATATATAGTGTTATTGGACTGACCGAATTAGAGATTGGAAAGAAACGATGAATTCGTTGTGTGCCTGCTATCAGCGAGGCCGTTTAAATTTAAAAGTTCCCGGACATAGTCGTGTACCTTAATATTGTAGTGAGTATAAACAGCAATGAGTACAGAAATGTTCGTCTCTAATTGTGTTAATATACCGTACATAAGTCATAATCGCACTGCAAATGCTGCAGTGTTATTGTAATTAAATTTTAGCGATTCAACGCGATTATTCATGCGTTGCTATTATTTAGCGCATTTGTGCAAGATTAGGTATTTTAAATGTAACATTATTTTTGACTCTACTTATTGTTGAACGAAATTTTCGTTTTTTTTTTTTTTATGTATATAAAGATTTATTCACAGCAAATGTAAACACGCGCGTATTAATAATATTTCGTTTAGAAAAATAAACTTAATACTACACTAATACATATATATATAATGCGTGTATAATAATAATTGTCAATACGATTACATTTCCGTTTATATATTATGTGCGTATTATGATGTGTGTATGTGTCTACGTGCTAAGTATGCGAATCGCTGAAGACCGGAATCGCCACATTAATCGGTGGCACGGACGACGAAGACGTTGCCAACGTGATCAGATCTATTAGCGCCCATGCGCAAATGCCGTTCATCGAAACTCATTTGAAAACGTTTCACCGGCCTGCCGATCAATACACCATCAATCTGTATCCCGACCCGTCTCTTTTGTCGAAAGCAAGTACACCAAACCACAAAACTGCAGACCCCAACGATTCGTCGTAGGTACATATAACAACAATATACCTCGGTTTTATCTAGGCCATACGAGATATAATACTGGACATGGATTGGGAGTCTTTCACGGTGATCTACGAGAGTCCAAAGAGTTTGATTCGGCTCAAATACTTGCTGATGCATTTCGATTACGGGTACAACGCGCCAGGAAATCTGTTAAAATCATCGAAGTCTCGCCCGCCGACGATTTTCGGTAATTCGTCGACGGACGTTGTATTTCCGTTTAGAATACGTGCAGTAAAAGTGTATAACACAACACGACGACTGCTGTTTACAGACCGCTTTTCAAAGAACTAAAATTGTCCGGCGAAAAGCACATCATTTTGGACTACGAAATCGAACACATCACGCGCATACTGAGGCAAGCGGATGAAGTGCATTTCATGGGAGACTATCAGAGTTACGTCATTACAAATTTAGTGAGTGCGCTGCGAGAGAATACCGAAATCTCGCTGTCAGCTATTACAATATTGTATCGTTCTCGTCGTGGTTTCAGGACGCGCACACGT
Organism: Slavum lentiscoides; assembly: GCA_032441835.1. Taxonomy (NCBI): domain Eukaryota; kingdom Metazoa; phylum Arthropoda; class Insecta; order Hemiptera; family Aphididae; genus Slavum; species Slavum lentiscoides. The sequence continues at coordinate 13,647,809 of CM063709.1, forward strand.
TGAGTTTTGAGGAATTCCACAAATCGATGGCCAACATTACGTTGATCCGTATACTGGATCCGGAAAGTCAACACGTTAAACACGCTGTAGAGGAAATAGTGTTCAACGAAGAGAAAAACGGACGGTTCGTTGTCCTGAAGCCGGATACGATAAAAGTAAGCGAATAGAATATTTTTACAAAATGACTATAATCGTCTTGGTGTTCGTTCATAAGTCATAATAATAATAGTAATAAGTATCCGCCGAGGAGACGTGGAATACGAAACAACGGTAAACGGTATTAACTATTTTATATACTTATATAAAAAAATTTACACACACACACAAATTATATTTGTTGCCCTCTGTATACTGTGCAGACGAAAGCTGCGTTGATGTACGATGCGGTGAACTTTTTCGCCAAGTCACTTCACGGTTTAGTGGCCACGCAATCTATGGGGCCAACTAAAATCATGTGCGACAATGTGAAACCGTGGATTCACGGTTACAGTCTGATCAGATACATGAGAGTGGTAAGAATTTCACGGTATATACCGTCGTGAAGGCGGCGGTACGCTGCAACACGAGGATCGCGATTCAAATTCGAAACCATCGGTTGGTACATCTCGACACATAATACCTAACCTCAGTGGCGTACATTCAAATTTGTTCTGGGGGTTTAAAAATAACCAACACTAAAACCATCCCTTTAAACGGCGCATGAAGGAATTTATGAGTAGGAGCCGATAGTGCACACAATACCTATGTGCACCGTTGTAGAGTGTAAAAATTAAAACATGTTATAACGCGCAACGGGCCTTATAATAATATCACAATTTTTTTTTTTTTGGTCCTGGGGGGGTTTGAACCCGAACCCCCCCCCCCGTATGTACGCCACTGCCTAACCTATACATGACAACAGCGAGTACCGCGCGCGTATATAGTTAAATATAAAATAAAATTGTACGTGTCCCTTTTTTTTTTTTCTTTCTTTCTTTCCTGGCCGTCACAGTCGCGCTGTTCAACGAGAACGACGAATCCGTCAATCAGCTGGCGTACAACGTGAGCGCGAAGATCGCGAACATCGTGGACGCGGTGTTGCCCGACAACAAAATCCTGCAACGGTCCGAGTACGTCGTCAACGACATGTACAACGTGACGCGAGTCGGTAAGGAAACGAACGGCGTGTTTACAGTGTACTGCACTTTATCTATTTCGACACTGGCCCAAGCCCAAAAACATAAACGCGTAAATAAACCTATTAACAACGAGGATAATACAATACCTATTAAAGGTGCTGCGGCGGGATCTCCGTAGGTGAGACGATATGGAGATGGGAGTTTAATAGGCGGAAGAATAAAGAAGAGAGTGTGTGACGAGGAAGAGGAAAGACTTAAAAAAAATGTATTTCTTAAAAGCATATATAGTGTTATTGGACTGACCGAATTAGAGATTGGAAAGAAACGATGAATTCGTTGTGTGCCTGCTATCAGCGAGGCCGTTTAAATTTAAAAGTTCCCGGACATAGTCGTGTACCTTAATATTGTAGTGAGTATAAACAGCAATGAGTACAGAAATGTTCGTCTCTAATTGTGTTAATATACCGTACATAAGTCATAATCGCACTGCAAATGCTGCAGTGTTATTGTAATTAAATTTTAGCGATTCAACGCGATTATTCATGCGTTGCTATTATTTAGCGCATTTGTGCAAGATTAGGTATTTTAAATGTAACATTATTTTTGACTCTACTTATTGTTGAACGAAATTTTCGTTTTTTTTTTTTATGTATATAAAGGTTTATTCACAGCAAATGTAAACACGCGCGTATTAATAATATTTCGTTTAGAAAAATAAACTTAATACTACACTAATACATATATATATAATGCGTGTATAATAATAATTGTCAATACGATTACATTTCCGTTTATATATTATGTGCGTATTATGATGTGTGTATGTGTCTACGTGCTAAGTATGCGAATCGCTGAAGACCGGAATCGCCACATTAATCGGTGGCACGGACGACGAAGACGTTGCCAACGTGATCAGATCTATTAGCGCCCATGCGCAAATGCCGTTCATCGAAACTCATTTGAAAACGTTTCACCGGCCTGCCGATCAATACACCATCAATCTGTATCCCGACCCGTCTCTTTTGTCGAAAGCAAGTACACCAAACCACAAAACTGCAGACCCCAACGATTCGTCGTAGGTACATATAACAACAATATACCTCGGTTTTATCTAGGCCATACGAGATATAATACTGGACATGGATTGGGAGTCTTTCACGGTGATCTACGAGAGTCCAAAGAGTTTGATTCGGCTCAAATACTTGCTGATGCATTTCGATTACGGGTACAACGCGCCAGGGAAATCTGTTAAAATCATCGAAGTCTCGCCCGCCGACGATTTTCGGTAATTCGTCGACGGACGTTGTATTTCCGTTTAGAATACGTGCAGTAAAAAGTGTATAACACAACACGACGACTGCTGTTTACAGACCGCTTTTCAAAGAACTAAAATTGTCCGGCGAAAAGCACATCATTTTGGACTACGAAATCGAACACATCACGCGCATACTGAGGCAAGCGGATGAAGTGCATTTCATGGGAGACTATCAGAGTTACGTCATTACAAATTTAGTGAGTGCGCTGCGAGAGAATACCGAAATCTCGCTGTCAGCTATTACAATATTGTATCGTTCTCGTCGTGGTTTCAGGACGCGCACACGTTGAGTTTTGAGGAATTCCACAAATCGATGGCCAACATTACGTTGATCCGTATACTGGATCCGGAAAGTCAACACGTTAAACACGCTGTAGAGGAAATAGTGTTCAACGAAGAGAAAAACGGACGGTTCGTTGTCCTGAAGCCGGATACGATAAAAGTAAGCGAATAGAATATTTTTACAAAATGACTATAATCGTCTTGGTGTTCGTTCATAAGTCATAATAATAATAGTAATAAGTATCCGCCGAGGAGACGTGGAATACGAAACAACGGTAAACGGTATTAACTATTTTATATACTTATATAAAAAAAAATTTACACACACACACACAAATTATATTTGTTGCCCTCTGTATACTGTGCAGACGAAAGCTGCGTTGATGTACGATGCGGTGAACTTTTTCGCCAAGTCACTTCACGGTTTAGTGGCCACGCAATCTATGGGGCCAACTAAAATCATGTGCGACAATGTGAAACCGTGGATTCACGGTTACAGTCTGATCAGATACATGAGAGTGGTAAGAATTTCACGGTATATACCGTCGTGAAGGCGGCGGTACGCTGCAACACGAGGATCGCGATTCAAATTCGAAACCTGACCGTCAAAATAATTAAACGATTTAATTTCTTTTTTTTTTTTAAAACCAAATTTTCAATTATCAATTTAAATTTATTTAATTCTACAAAATCCCCCCGCCCACAAGTTCAATTTTACAAGAAAACCATTAATCGCGATTCTTCAATAATTGTTCTTATAAAAAAGTCACCAAGAAAATCGAAAAACATGACAAACATTTTGGCACGATTTTCTACCGAAAAATCGCAGCAAATGTATCTATCCGAAGTGTTCACAGACAAAATGAAAAAAAAAAACCCAGTCGATTATAGAAGTTTTTTCGTAGACTTTGAAAAAAAATGTTTTTAAATCTTCCGGACCTCGCTATGATTGAAAATACTTGCCGACCTCCTCCGATATACGCATACTTATTAGTTATTAGTTATTACACATAGGTACCTTAATTCGGATTCGTCGAGAATTCGTATGTAATACCACTGTATACTGCAGATGGAGTTGAACGGGTTGACCGGCAAAATGAGATTCGACAACGAGACGGGCAACAGAAAATACTTCAAAGTGGACGTCGTCAAAGTGCACGAGAGCAAAAAACACCGTTTGGGTTCGTGGGATCCGGAAAACGGGATGACGCTGACGAGGTCCGCTTCGGAGATGTATTCTGACTTCACGCAGGCGATCACGAACAAGACGTTCATCGTAGTCGGCAAATTAGTGAGTATATCGTGTTATTTTATGTACCTACTTATAGAACGCGATTCAGTTGGTGCCAATAATTATTATTATACTTTACGGGACTGGCCGAAACAAGAACAAAACAAAAAAAATGTACATAACGAATGTCGTGAATGTCACGTAAGTTGATTGCAGCAGAGATCCTATATTATTAAGTACTATATGAAGTCGATAGATAAATCATTGTGTTCGAAAAACGATTCTGAGAGGAGTTTCAGTATGTAATTCACAAAAGTATCGTTGGTCGCGTTGGTCATCGGTATAATTGCGAAATTGGATGAAAATGTTCGTTGTTTTGTATTCGTCGACACAGTGTACGAGTACAATATGATAAATATTCACTGAAAATTCCAAAACTAAACAGGACCGTTCTTTTCCAAAGCGTATAATAGTGATTTTGTAACGTTTTTCCGTAATAGTATAATATAATACCGTTGAGAAAATCGAAAAACGAACACTCCAAATAGTATCAAACTTTAATAATATAGACAAAATTTGCTATACCGGATTTTTACTGCGTACGCGTAATCGGTGCACTCTTTCGTACACAGAATAAACATCGTCGCGTAATGTAAAATGTAATATAATGCAATAAAAATGACAAATTTTATAGGTTCAGCCGTATTTGATGAGGTGCAACGCGACGGAGAAAGGAATGAACGAAGACGAAGAGTGTTTCGAAGGATTCGCGTACGATTTGATCGCGAAAATAGCCAAAGACAACAACGGGTTCAAATTCAAGTTCACCACCAAAGAAGACTACGGAACACTGAACCACAAGACTGGCAAATGGAACGGTATTATCGGAGATCTGCAGTCCATGGTGAGCACATTATACTCAATACTCGCAGAGCCGGATCTTTGAGCGGAGAAGGCAGGCGGTTAGGTCCTCGGGCGTAAATTTCATTATATTTTGATTCTAAGTGCTGAAAATACCAACATAGGTCCTACGCATTATTTCAACTGTATTTAAAAAAATCTTGACTATCCTATAAGTCACGATTTTACCGTTTTAAATTTTACTGCACTGATGCAATCTGCATCGTTTTCAAATTTATATCAATAACAAAACTCTAAATCAAAATAAAATTCGCGCTTAAGCGACATTATACTTAAGACCCGTTTTTTCTTCTGTTTTATCGAGAGGGTTATAACACGATGGATTTCACCTCCGCGGAAATTTACGGCGGGCGCATTTTATTACAGTATTCGCCGGGTGTTAAATCTTCTCTTCTTGGATCCGGCCCTGTACGTACACACTCTCGTGTGCGTGCACGTGATTTAACGAATGAAACCGCGAAAAATCGGCAGCGCGCGGATCTGGCGATATGCGACTTGACGATTACATTCGACCGGAGGACCGCTGTGGACTTCACGACGCCGTTCATGACGTTGGGCATAAGCATATTGTACGCGAGACCGGAGAAAAAGCAGCCGCAGTTGTTCTGGTTCTTGAACCCGCTGTCGTTCAGCGTCTGGATGTACACCGCGACAGCGTACTTGGGCGTGTCCTTGTTCTTGTTCATGTTGGCCAGGTAAAACGAGACGAACGGATAAGAACAGCGAGCGGGGTACACAATGCGGCCTTAACGCGTCACAACGGTCATCATAGTTCGCCATCGTATTCCGTTCTCCCGTCGCATCCACAGACTCTTTTATACACACTGCAGGTCAGGGGCGTAATTACGAGGGGAAGTGGGGATATTGGGAATGGATTTTCTTCTTTACACAAAACATTATGTAAATGTACGGAAACAAATATAATAATAATCAAAAACGATAAAACCAGTTTGGTTAACAAAATTTGACAGTATTCGTCGTAATATTTCGCAGTTCGTTAACCAATAGGTTCATTAATGAACTACCAACCGATAGGTACGATGCGATTAGATTAGGTCACCGAAGAAAGGTTTACCCGTATTCAGATGTCGAATAGTGAAAAAACAGATGAAGCACTAGACAAATTAACTAAAAGCCCCGAAATTTTATTATAAATGTCGTTTTTTCGAGTATATCCCCCCTCCCCCCTAACATATTCGTAATTACGCCGCGCTGACACTGCGGTAAGTCTGTGCCTGCAGGCTGCGCTGACTTCAATATAACGTTGTGTAATATAAAAACGTATAATTAATGTTATATATCGTTCGCTTGATACATACGCGTGTCCAATTAGGAGAATTGAGTTGAGTTGAGTTTTTTTTCCATAACATCGCAGAATACATTTTTTTTTTTTTTTAGAGTATTTTTCTGTAGATTATTATATGACTAACATCCCGTGTACATATACAGCAATATACACACACAACACACACTATACACGCGCGTATATTATGAAAGATAAAAATTTACTACAAAAAAAAAAAAATTCACACACTACCCTTGGCGAACTCGTGGTCGTTGCGGGGACTGCGCCGAGGACTGCTGCATTTGGCCCAGACCGTTGTGGATCCGTTGTTTTCAGAATGACACCGTTCGAATGGGAGAGCCAGCGGCCGATCAAGCCCGGAGACGACACGCTGGAGAATTCCATGACGCTGCTCAACTGCCTGTGGTTTTCCATCGGTTCCGTGCTGTGTGCCGGATGCGAAATCCTACCCAAGTGAGCGCACCACGCGACGCACGCGGCTGCATATACGAACTGAATCCCACAAACACCAAAAAAAAAACCGAATTGAGTCCCGCCAAAAAAACTAAAACATTTTCCTTCCTATTTTAACAGACTCGGGACTAGGTCTGTAAGGAAAAATCCTACGGATACGGTTGAAAATATTTTCCCCTTTTTTCCCCTTTCACTAATCATCGTTGAATCCTCGGTGTAACTAGCGGTAGACTAGGTGACGTGTCAATGATAGAGGGTTTGACTTGGCACTTGATACCGTCCTATCGACGGCGTACAAGTAATAAAAAATCTGAAATTCTCGGTCGATAATATCATCGCGGTAGGTATTCGTCGATATGTGTGAGTTTTAAAAATTATCTTTTTCCAAGCGCGGACTCAATCGGTATGTTTTTTCGTTCGCCCAGCGCGGGGAGAACTCGATTAAAATATTTTCATTCAAGGTATGGAACTCAGTTAGTTTATACACCGCTCTATACACGCACAGTTTCCAGTGGTTTATATACCCGTTTATCACACATATAGAACGTTCGCATACCATTTTCGCGCTCGGTTTAACGCTATTGTACCATATTATATGTATGTGTCGTTTATATTATACAGCGGGAAATTGTTTTGAAAAAGATATAATATATTAGAATATAGTGGCGTCATAAATCTATTTTTTTGGGGGGAGACGGAGAAGGACGATTACTCCAAAAATAAATCTAAAAGGGTGAGTAGTAGTGGATCTAAAACGTTTTTATTATAATATTATTAATTCGTACAAATAAAATCGGCTATTATTATGTGTTTTTAGTGCTCAACAGGACTTTAATGCCTTTTGCACGCTACTTTCCGGTGGTATATGTCCGTGTAGGTTTTCTGCAAAACTTTCCTCTCTTATAGCTAGCAGCAGCTCTTCTGCGTCCTCTCGGGTGCTGTACCGAGTTTTTTGCATGCGTATTACCCCGAACGCAATAGTGTAGAGTTTTTCTTTCGTACAGAGTTCTTGGAACTCCAAATTTCGTTCACGGCACATTATATATATGCTCGATTTGCTCGATATTATAAATCGTCCACTCTCTCTTTCTCTAAATAATATGTGTAATACGGTCCAACTCTCTATAAAGTTTGATTATTATTTATGACACGCGTCTGGAAATTATATATATATATTATAATAATAATACGTAACGATGAAGGGATGTCCCGCTACTATATAAAGCAACGTGGCTGCTTATATATAAATATATATATATATATATATATATATATTTCACACAAAAAAAAAATTGATTATTTGCTTATAATTTTTTTCTCTAAGTCGTTGGGTGATTAATTTTAACGTTTGCCCTTAAATAGTTTTTAAAACGTTCGTGACGCCACTTTAAACGAGATTCTCGATGTGCGTCTTACACGCAAGTTTTACTGATGTACGCATACACGCATATCATATATGGTATATTTGTGGTTTTATTAACATATGTGCTTTGCATGTGCTCTTGCGCTCTCGAGTTTCGCTGTGTAATGTCATAAGTCGGCGGTGGCGCCAGGACTCGCCTTAACTGGCAGCACGACGATCCGTGCGAGTCAACGACTTTCCGAGTCGTTGTATTCAAACAAGACGTTTCGTTTTTGGACATTACGTATACCTATAGTGCCGCTACTGATGACTTACATATATATATATATATATATGTTAATTTGATAAATTCGATTATAACCAGTAGTTATTTGTTGTTATAAACGGTTACGATTTCCTAAAATTTATTATAATACACCGGAATGGTTGTTATTTTACGCATAATCGGTGTAGCGATAAATTTGTCATATTTTTCCTGAAAAACGATCGTTTAAACTATATTTGAAATATATATATATATATATGAGATGAATCGGTTGCTTCCGAAGATGGCGTTTTCGAATATTTTTAATTAATGCGTAAATATATGTATTATATATACATAATTCAACAGCGGTTATTATATCACAACAACCAAACCGCTTGGTCTTTTTCGGAATAAAAAAAAAAAAACGTTTATAATTTCCAAATCAAAAGTTATTACACGCAGCGAGTTAATTTTTATTGAATACAACGTTTCGAATTGCGCAGGATTTCATTTCTCCGGCAAATTTATCGCGTATTCGCCGGAACGACTGGGCGCGTATTTGCATAATCGTATTATAACCATTTGGTGTAAAAAAAAATTTTTTTTTTTTTTTTTAGGAAATCGTAAGCATATTAACTTATAGGCAATAGAGTATTTCAATTATACACTGTATTATGTAAAATAACCGTTTATCAAGTATATATACTAACCGATTAAATCGCATTAATATACAGTTACAGTAACGCTTATTATGAACGCGAGTGAATTACGCGTATAATATATTCGTGCACAAAACGTCCGACGATTATAGAATGATATAATAATTTTTTATACACATACCGAGATTCATCATCGATCCGGGGCGACTATATGATACGGCGCTGAGGCTGCACTTGACGCCCTGCGCCACGTCCCGCTATACGTTATACCGGCATATTTAATACAATATTATAATCACGTTTGACTGCACTTGTTCGAATGCTACATAATACATCTATCCCCGTTGATTGTTTGCAGAATCACACCCAACGAATGGCACGATCCGCAGCCGTGGAAAGACAGTAACAACGAGCTTGAAACTAGGCTTAACGTAGCTAATCTGATATGGTTTAGTTGCGGCACCATGTTGCAACAAGGTTCCGATATATCACCTCAGTAAGGCAACGCGAACCTAATACGATTAATACGTTAATAACAATAATAAATAAATTATACAAATACCGAACTAATATAATAATTATACGCTGGTATATGTACCTACGCCAAACAAAACACACACAGTGCCGAAACTAGAGGTTTTTTTTTGGAGCCTATATAGTAGGGTAAAGAAAAATTAAGGAGCCTATATTGTCTTTAATATTTCAGTACGCCCTTTTTTTATATATATATATATAAACGAATTTATATAACTTTATAATTTTAAATAGACACATTATTTATGTCCTACAGTTTTTTTTTTTTATAACGCCTTAAGGCTTTTTATTATACCGATCAATGATATATCTTTAACAATATTTTCATAAATGTGTGGTGAATATTATGATTAAAAAAAAAATCTTTGCCCCAGAAATTAATAACTTTTCTGACTACTATACACTTTACAATCCTTATTATCTAATTAACGTACATTTCATTGGTCCCAAAATATAACTCGAGGTCCTTCTTCCGAGTCCGGGGGAAGGGGATGTTGTCCTGCAGGCTACCCTCGGGTATAGGAGTTGCGGCACTGCAGCACACACACACACACACACACACACACATGGCCCGCGTGTGCTTGTAATTCGAGACGTAGGTACGCGTAAAATATACCTAAGAAAAATCGTATTACGTGATAAAAAAAAACATTAACCGAAATTAACCACACGAATCCACCACCGCTTATATCTGTCATTTCTCCAAATACAATATAATCGAAAATAGCGTCTTACGCACACATACATGATTGCTTACACGTCATACTATTTATAATATTAATGTTACTATTAATTATTACTACTTCGTAACTTCTAAACTGTATATACCTATAATAATATTAATGTCGTTTGATGAGATATATATAATTAATTCATGAACTCGGCGAATCGAATTCAATCGATTCTATAATAATTACAGCTATTATTATTATTCCGTCGGAGCGTAACGTAATAACAGCCGATTGACGAATCGCGTTTTTCAATCGTGAATCGGACAATTTTCTCGTCTGTGTATAACAACCAAAAAAACGTAAAAAAAAAACGTAAAAAAAAAATGTAAAAACTCATCTATGCGTGCGCGTTATTAACATAATATGTTATATTCGATGCGAATACCACTTATAGCTGGTACTTATATCATAGGCGTGACTACGGTGGCAGCCTAGGGTGCCTGGGCTGCCCCTGCAATTTTAGAAAGGCGCCGGTCAACCGAGTTAGAAGTCGGTGATTTACAACTTTTATTTAAAAAATAAAATAAAATGTCTTCTGAATTGATGCACTCGTTTATTTATGATTCTTATCGCAAATCGCAATATAATATCGTGTAATTATTATGCTGGTACCGGGTAACTGTCAAATGCCAGCTGGTACAATTTATGAGAAATATGAATTACTTTTAAAACTATTGACGGCAGATAATTTTCGTAGACATGGCAGGAAGCGGTGGTGACGACCACACCCGACTTCTGAAAAACCCAGTATATAAAGACTGCCCTACACTATCGCATCTATTATTAGATATTGACGATATCATTTCTCAAACACAGACATACTGTTAAACCGTAATCCGTTATATTATTATTCCCTGTTTTTTCGTATTTATGTGAAGTCTGAGTCTATTGACTCTTGCGATGATGAATATTTTATTTCGGTGTATTAAGGTGGCGCCGGTCATTAGCTAGGCTGCCGCTGCGGATGAAGTCTAGTCACGCCTATGACTTATATATATATATATGATTATTAATTTGTTAATTCCGAATTCGTTTGGTTTTTTTTTTTTATATATATATTATATATATATAATACAATAATAAAATGGTAAAAGTCCTTTTAAAAGCTGAAGAAGAAGGTGCGTTTTACTGCACGTATAGGTAGGTACGTTTTTATTGAACCGATGGTTACGTGTTGATTACACGCATGTATTCAAGAACAAGTGAAATACACGCACAACCCGTTCAACCCATACATATTAATATACAATTATATTACTTAAATATTTGGCATTGTCACCGTACTGCGTATATACTATATGTAGGGCGGTGTCCACGCGTTTAGTGGCGGGAATGTGGTGGTTTTTCGCTCTGATCATGACCTCGTCGTACACCGCCAACCTGACCGCGTCCATCACCAGCGACCGTCTGGACACGCCGATCAAAAACGTCGAAGACCTTTCCAAAGACTCGGAAATAGCGTACGGCTGTTTCGTGGACGGATCTACGGCCGCGTTTTTTCAAGTACGACACGTCACGCGCGCGCGTACGCCTTGAGTTCTTATCGATTAGGCCTTTGGGGAACTCAATGCTCTTTAAACTGCGTACCTACCAATTATTTGTACAATACAATTTGAAAATACGCTTTAACCTAACCCAACCCTGGCTTGTGTGTACAGAAATCGAACGTGAGCCTGTACCAAAGGATGTGGAGCGTCATGGAAGCGTCCAACCCGACGGTGTTCACGAAGAGCAATCAGGAAGGCGTGGACAGGGTGTTGAAGGGCAAAGGCCGGTACGCGTTCCTGATGGAATCGTCGAGCATCGAGTACCAGACACAACTCCACTGCAATTTAATGCAAATCGGCAACACGCTGGACTCGAAAGGATACGGTATAGCCATGCCGATGAGTGAGTGGTTTCGCTTACAGCTATTATTACCGTCGAAAATAACGTTTCGAATCAAAAAATATATGACCCCTCCGCCCCCCCCCCGATCGAATACAGTTCAAACGAATGAGTATACCTATAGTTTGTAGGGCACTTAAAAAATAAAATTTACCGAACGATATTCCTCCTCCTCGGTCGACCCTACCGCGACTATGGTAAAAAAAGTAGAGACAACGATAGAAAAGTAACGAAAGCAATAAAAAAAATTAGCGAGAGCGATAAACGTAGTAAACGCGATAAAAAAATAAGCGATAGCAGGAGTAGTAGCGATAACCGTAGCGAGTGCGAGAATCATAGCGGCGATAGCGATAACCATTTTAAAAAATCCTTTAAATGTTACAAATGGTCTGCGAGTGAAGGGAACGGTAAATTTTTAGCGGCCCCTTGAATTTAGTTTCCGGTAGGTAGGTAACATAGAATAGTCCTATCAGCCACTGCATGACGTGTAGGTCACAACTGTAGTATGAGTTGTCAAGTTTTTGATGAAAAAAAAACTGGTGCGTGGAGTCCCTATGCGCGGATGAAGTGAAACGAGACGCGTAAACACGTTGCTATATACCTATACCTAGCGTTTGTTTATCAGCGGAAAACGCCGCTGATATTATTGTCCGCGCTGACGAATGGGAATCGACGATTTCACTTCAAAAAAATATATATGTAAATATAAGGGTCATGACCTCTCCTAGTCGCAGGATATACTAATACCTGCACTGCGTCGAAATTAACGGTTTTGTGGTTTTTTTTTCCACTTAGATTCGCCTTACCGCACTCTAATCAGCGAATCGGTGTTGAGATTACAAGAGTCCGGGTACATGCAAGAATTAAAAGACAGATGGTGGAAACACCAAGGAGATGACAAGTGCGAGGTGAGCGTTTGTCGGGATAACGACGATCCGCCGGATCGTCATGCATTTATATATACACATAGGATCAGGAACAACTGACAATTACAGATATGCTATATATAACTTTTCGTTTTATGCGATATCTGCGCGCTACAATTATAGCGTTATATATTTTTCTTGTAAGAAATAGTACCTATATGCTTTTTCAAATTATTCCAACAATTTAAAATGACCATTTTGTTAATTAAGAATATTAGGGGAAAAAAATTGGTGGCAAATAACGCATAATATCATATATACATAAATATATATTGTATTTATATCTCTACGATTTGCCGAAGTTTATGAGAGTATATCCCGAAAAACCTATTCACGTACTTTATTTACATTAAAACACAATCAGAACCACCTTCTTCTATTCATTTTCAAAAGATAACTATCACGATGATTTCCTCGGAAGTAAAAAATTCCGTGCGATGCTATATATTGTTATTACACTTGATAAAGGATAGACCACGGATTAAGAAAGTCTATCTTGATTCGTGGGATAGACTTAAAGCAAGTACCTACAGTCTGCACGCCATGACGAAATTTCGTCATGCTGCACGCATTTAAAACGCAGAAAACCTAACAGCAAATTACACTATTATGTACTTCATCCAATATTAAAACCAAAATTCTCAATCCACACTAGTCCCTCTTACGACTTATTTGCAAGGATAAATACGTTTTAAATACGGGGTCGCGCCGACATTATCTTTTTTCTTAATGGTTCGCAGCAAGAAGACGACGAAGGCGACGAACTGGGTTTTACGAAAATCGGTGGCGTTTTCGTCGTGCTCATCCTCGGGTGTCTGATAGCGTTTATGTTTTCCATACTGGAGTTCTTGTGGAATATAAGGAAAGTGGCCATCGAAGAAGAGGTCAGGCGTTTAGCTAAAATTATTCCGTTTCTCCGAGACACGTATTACAGGCTACAGCTCACGCATAAATTTTACGTTTTCAGATAACGCCGAAAGAAGCGTTAATTTTGGAATGGAAATTCGCGATGAAATGCGATGGAGTGGTGAAGCCGTTGAGGCGACGGCATAACGCATCCACGGGGTATGACACCAGCTCGAACGACTGATGAATGACGACGACGCATTATGCGATCAAATCTCGTCGTTGAAAATCGGTCAAACGGTTTTAACGTGTAGGCACACAATCGTCAACGAGTACTTTGCCAGTACTTATTATACAATAATAATAAATAATTTGAAAAAAAAAAAAAATATTCAATATATTTTGTTTTTAATAATAATAAATGCGCAGTTACATTTCCACAATTCTGATTTGCAACAATTTCATTTCGACCCGTCGCCCAACTTCATATTTGATCGATAATAATTAAATAAAATGTTCACCCATTCGAAAATGTCTCAAGGTTTTTCTTTTTTTTGTTAGAAAATAAACAGTCAAGTAAGTGTAACGGTCTTCGAGTGGAACATTTGAAATATTCCAATTCGAAAAAGTTTAATTCTTATTACACAAACGCGAGATGATATTTGTATCGTTGTTATTTATATGCGCCAAAATAAATGTATAATTATCTCCACTTTTCAAATACTCATTCGCTCTCATATAAATAAAACTACATTTGAATAAAGGAAACGGATAGAATTCGTGATAATAAAAAGTAAAACAGATTTTACAAAAAGAAAATGTTATTTATACGACAAATTATTTTAATTTTGATTGCGTACAATTGTTTTAATCACAAAACTAAAGAATATTATTTACGAGTCATACCTTACACATTCAAATATAAAAACTAAAAAATTTACAATTAATAGCTGTAATCGTATTACACTAACATGCACATAATACCGTAAATACAATAAATTACTTTTTGAGCTTATTTACGATCAAATTGTTGAGCACCATTTTGAAAATGATATACTTATTTGTTCTGGCATGTTTTATATATAAAAAAAAAAAGTTTACATACGAATGTATGTAGGCACATTTAAAAAATTAAAAACTATAACACCATGGTAACTTTATCAATACTACGTACAAAAAACCGATAGTAAACAATGTATGGTAGTTTTTTCTTCGTAGAAATGGAATTTATAAGACTTAAAAATCAATGAACGATTGCGGACAAATGAAGTATAGGATAAGAAAATTATGGGGCAAGAATGTCTTGGAAAAAGTTGAAAAAAAAACAACATTATTATACAAATCTTAAACACTAACAAAAAAGTAATAAAATAATAGTAGATTTTTAAAAATTTTAAATTAGTTTCAAAAAAAAAAAAAATTATTATAATAATATAATATAGCTATCGATACTGACGATTTAAAATCGAAATAACATTTTTTGAACTTCGAAATGAATTTATCAAATATCGATAGGCGGTTGGATGCTACCTAGGAGCCGACGACAGACTTAATATTGACGATTTATTTTTTCTGCTCGGTTGCACTGACATCGGTGGTGATGGAAAGGTATGGTCAACTGATGACATTTCCTAAAATAAAAATTATTTCCATTAAGATAAAAACTTTACGTTATTTATTATAATAGGTAATTAATATTTATAATTCCATTGACCAAAAAAAGTTATTTATGATACATTTTCCATAACATATTTAATAAATGATATTCAAACCATATCACTGTTGAAGCAAAGGTATGAATAATATGAAATATAAATACACAAAATACTACTTGAACATGTTTGAAATGTTTTGTCATATATATAAAAAAAAAAAATTATCAACTATACGGATATGTATAAATTGTGAATTGAATAAAAGTGAAAATAGGGCATTTCACCAAAATATATTATTAATATTATTCATCATATCATCATTTTTTTTTTTTGAAACTATAAACTATAAACAATTATGTTTAATAGGAGACTTAATTTTTTTTTGTCTTTTTAATTTTATTAGAATGAAGTTCTCGGTTTCAATAATCTCTAATTTACAATGAATAATACTACTTTAATTTCGATAACAGTGTGTACATAAAATATCAAATAGGTATGTTGGTTTTCAAAAAAATATTACAAATTTATCAACACTTCAATTACTTTTGTACACATTAAAGGCAAGTTTAAAAAATAAGCAACTAGAAAAAAAGCAATTAGAAAATTATTTTTTTGTTTTGTACAACAAATTATACTAATTTAAGGAACCTTATTTCACTCATGCTTATTATTTAAAACCTTATATAATGTTCAATAACACAATGTGCATGCATACATTCACCAAACGGACTTTACCACGTATGAATATTGCAGGTTAATCGATACAATAAGCTGTTTTTAACAAGTAAAGCGAATTGTCAAGTACCTTATATCTTTTATTGAGATCCAATAAGGTAAGAGTTTTAATTTTATTTTATTTTTATATATATATATAAAGCAAAAAGACTACACATGTTATCTTCTCCAAATGACCGCCGACTGAAAAATTAATGGGTCAACCACGATTTAGTTTTTTGTCTGAAGTCTTTTTTGATTTTCGTTAGTGAAGAACTATGTCTACTGTTACGCTCAATTAAAGGGCTCACATTTAAAGTAGTGCACGACGCCAAGTGCATATTGGCCAATTGTGTAGATGGCGTTAGAGCGTGTGTACCAGGCCCGTTGGCTGTCAAGCTGAGCACAGGGCTCATCATTGTGGACACAGCTCGTTTTAATTTGCTTGGCGTTTTGTTAAAGCTCAATGCCCGTCCAACTTTGATGCGTGTTCTACTCGCAAATCTGAAACAAACAACGTGTCAAATTCATTCAGCAAAAAAATTGTTTAATCAATGTGACGATTTTGTTTCATTTACTTAAAAGCTTTTCCAAGAGTGCCAGTGGTAATTTCACTAGTATCAATGTCTAGTTGCTGAGAATCCAACGAAACTAATATGTTGCCCTAAATTTGAAATAAATTACAAGTAACTTTACAATAAGCGTAACCACTCACATACTTACAGAACACACGGTGTTGGCCACTTGTTGGGATATATTTTTTAAGAATATATTTTTATTATTAGCACTGCAATTATTTCCAGTCATAGTAAACGTATACAATCGTTCTTTAAAGTCATGATTGTCAATAATCATTAATGAAAATGTATTACGACAGTCTGGAATAAAAAAAAAAAATTTATATTATTTATGGTAGGAGGGAAAGAAATATTAATCGGATTTATATAAATTATTTTATTGTATAGTAATTAGTAATATACGATTTATATTTTATGAAATATGTTGTACATTAATCATATAAAAATGTTCCTAACAACTGCATTATGGGCAAAATACCTGTAAGCACAGGACTGAAAAGGACTGGGACAACCGTGGCAGGTGAATGAATTAAAACTGGTCGTACAGAGCAAACACGTATGTTTGTCACGACTTTACACAGTATAATTACCTTCAGTCTCTTTAATATCTATGACTTGTTTGATTATATTTAATGGCATCAATTTGATATGTTTATATGATTTGGCACCACCATTTAATTTGTGGGAACCAGAATTTGTTTCTTTTGGACTTTTTCCATTAAATGATTTCCTTTTTTTACAGACCTATAAAACAACAACTCTTAATAGTAAACATGAATTTATTCATTCTTTTTGCATAAAAAAAAACCTACTTCAACAACATCTGAGAAAACAAATATTGTTAAATGATCGCCACGACCACTAAGATTATCGCTGAGTTCAATCACATCACATTTTGTAATAAAACTTCGATGTGAAGAAACTAAATGAGGCTGAAAACAAAACACAATATTTGTTCAATTTAAAATGCATAATAAATTTTGAAATTAAAACAACTGAATAGGAATATACATCGAGTGACAATAATGTAATAAATAATTATCAATACTTACGGGACAATTATCGATATCATTAAATATATCAAACAGTACAACTTGGCCTTCAGTCTTTCTTTTGTCCTCATTGATATGAGTCATTACTTCTCGTATACTTGCTAAGGCCGATACAAGAGCTTGGTGATCAGGGTTATTTTTGTCTGAATGTTTCAATATGTCTGAGACATAAATCATAAGACTTTGATTAACATCCACACATATTTATTTGATAATAAACTATATTGGAAATTTTACATAACATACCATTCAATAAAAGACTGACGCTGGGTAGTCTTTGCACAGGTCGGATAAGAAGCTCTTGGAGACTCTGTCGACAACACTCAGGCCTAGTCTGACCAACTTTGAGGAATGCATGAAAACGAGGTTTTGTCTGATCACATTGCAAGAGCATTTCTCGTGTTTTTTCAAAAAAATTAACAAATGGCGGATAAGCTTTTACTAATTCGCTTGACTACAAAATCATAAAAAATTACTTTTTGTTCTAATAACTAATATGTATTTAAAAACATGTATAATTACATATTTGAGAAAAACACTGCCAATACTACTATCTTCTTGCCACGATGAAGCAAGGCATTTGAGCTCTTCTAGCATCTCTTGATGTACTTGATAAATTGGTAGGACATTTCCAAAAATAATTTTTATTTCAGTATTGTTAAGTAAATAATCTTCTTTATCCATCATTTCTTCTAGCGGTTCTTTGTAAACCTGTGAACAAATATAAAAATAAATATATTATATTTCTATAATATAATGAGGACCGATTTGAATGACTTAAAAGATTAAATAAAATTATTACTACGTATAACACAAAAAAAGTACTCACAGTAATTATTGTATTTAACACTCCCACATAGTTTATCTCGGTCTGTAATAATTCAGAGAAAACTTGATACCGTGGACTGAATGGTTTATCTTTAACAATTATATCTGGATCTTGAAAATTAATAGTTTAAATTAAAAATTGATAATTATTTACGTTATTACAAAACAAACCTTTAGGGTGTTTAAAAGGCGATGGATGATCGGGGCTATTAGTGAAATTTAAAAATGACCCACATGACAGCCTTAAACCATCAAGAGTGTTGGCAGCAGAGGACCGTCGTTTTGATGGACCAGAACTATTTGTAGGCGACGTTTCACCAGTAGTTGTAGTAGGTGTTGGAGTAGATCTTAACAATGAACCTAAACGATCTAAATGCCTTTTTCTTTTGCGAGCACGAGAAGAAGAACTTAATGTCAACGTGGATGACATTACACGTGTGGATGTAGGAGTATTAGACACATTTAACTAAAACAATTGAAATTATGCTAATAAATCAAATTTAAAAGTTACAATTAAGAAAATATAATGCTTACATTAGTTAACAAATACTCTTTTATCAAGGCACAACTCTGATATTGAACAGACGTCCAAAACCATGCTTCTTTCACAATTTCAGCATTATTCTTCTTTACAGGAGGAATCGAATCTAAGGAAGATTCATTGACAACCTAAGGAAAATTTTAAAAACCTTTATAATACTGTAATCACTAACAATATGAAATTAGATATGTGAACATAAAATTTTCATAATAAACAATGTGTTTTAAAATTTTATGAGGATTAGGAGTGAATTATCATTAATACAACGAAAATTAAAATAAGTAAATTATTTATAAATATTTAAATAATATCACATAATCATTAACGTCTTTTTCTTTTTCAAAATGTAGAACATATGAATTATTTTATTTAATATGTATATAATAAAATATTTTAAAGGAAAATATACTATTCCTAATATTTTGAAGTACAAACTAAATTGAATTTTAGACTTGAAAGACTAATGTCTATTAAATCTAGTAAATTCCCTCAATGTATTTAGCTGAAATTTTAACTCATATAACTACAAACACCGCTTCAGAATATTTTTTTATATTTTAAATTTATATCAAATATTTATTATATTATTAGATTATTTTTATGATGATATTCCAATTTTAAAAATATCAAGATTGTAGAAAATAGTTCTCAATTCTCTTATGTATACTATTACAAATATAACTTAATATGTATCAACATTAATACATAATAACAGTTAATTCGGGATCAGATGTATATGTATATGTCTGTGTATTAAGCATATTATGTAAATCATTTTCAGCTACAGACATGCATTCTTAATGTTAGAAAAACATTTTGAAGATTTTTTAAAAAATATGATATGAAAATATTACAACACATATACACCAAATTCAACAGAAATGTTAAAATAGTATTTGGTATTATACATAATAATAATAATAATCAGTCATTATTAATTAGTTATTATTTAATACTTATTAGTAAAAAAAAAAAATTAAATAATGTGATTAAATGTTTAGTAATAAGCCAAAAATGAGTTTGTCAGCGTAGTTGTGATATTCTGTGTAAAACTGTATGTTAAGAAAATAATCTAATATACATTTTATGAAATGTAAAATAATAAATACCGTACTTTATAGGTGAAACAAAACACCAATAAAAACAGTTGAAAAATTTAAATATTAAATCAAAAATATTTATAGATAAAAATAAAAATTTCAATTATTTTTAATAGTATGAATAATGTAAAACTGATATTTCAAGTTATGTGTTTTAGAAAAAGATTTAAGTTAAAGTACATAATTTAATGAAATAGTTTAACTAATTCTTATAAAAATACCATAAAAAAAAATGTGAATATATTAAGTATCAATAAATCTAAATAAATAAATATAAAATAAAATGGTTTATAATAGTTAGTTGGAGTTATAATAGACGTGATTAAGTGACTAAAATAAATGTTGTTAATGATAAAAGCGTTTATTATTATAGCAAATGCATTATAAAGCTTATTATATGTTGTTAAGATGTCAATTATGTGAATATAAGTTCTATATTTTAAATAAACATATACCCAATAATATTTATAAGTATATTAGTATTAGTTATTACTCTATTTGCACAATTTGGCAATGAAATAATAAAAAATGAACTATAAACATATTAATGCAAATCATAAAATGTAATCTCTATCACAAAATTATATTTTACATGCATAGAATATTATTTTAATAATAGGAATCTTTTTAAACAAAACATTCAGCATAATTTGATCCTTTCGTGAAAAAAAATTAAGCAAAAATACGAATAATTTATACACGCGTACAAGCAAAACCACATTCAATTAAAATATTCTAGCAAATTTATATTATTCTCAATTTTAAATTCTTACATACAATTAATTGTACCTAAATCATTTATTTTGATGCGAATTCTTTTTATTTAGAATACCCAAGTTAAAAAATATATAGAAAATGATTAAATTTATATTGATAAAAGTAAAATAGAAAAAAAATTGAATTTCTGTACATACAAAAATTAATTTTTCTTTGTGTTTAAATATATTTCATTTTGTTCATGCTTTAATGTTTTTTTAATAACTGATAAAATGATAACTATAATTTAAAAAATATATACCAAAGTTTGATTGGTTTGATCCAAACGTGTTGACATGGGATTAGGATGTTTAAACAAAAACTCGTTGCAATCTGGATCTAAAAACTGAAGCCGCATCTTCTTGGTCTCATGCGATATATTTCCATTGTCTACCACACTCAGTGTTCTTTTTAACCCCCCATTTCGAGCATTAGGACTTGTGCATGACACATCCTCTTTCTCAAATGCTTGAGTTAGATTTTTAGGAGCCAAAACACCTCGTAAACACGGTGTAGCATTTGGATCTCGATCGCCTAAGGGACTAGAAGAAGCGCATGTATAACTTTCCTTTGTTACCTGACATGCAAACAAAACAAAAACTTAACACCAACAAAAGTAAAATATTACAAATTAAGCTATGTTTTATAAAATTATTTTTTTATTTTTTAAAGCAAACATTTGTTAGTAAATCCCATATTTTTATGTTATGTGTGTTGTGTGTATAATATGTGATATATGTATGTACAATATTAATGTTAGTGGCCCTGTGCACAGCAAAAGCAATATAGTAACAAAAATAAGAAAAATTTAACATTTTAATCAAATCAAAACTCCAATATTTTTTTTTTTTTTTTGCACAAGAGTATTGTTCATAAGACAAATTTATACTTGTCATATGATTTCACACATTTTATGGATTGTATAAAGTAATTCTACACCTCTCATAAATAAACATTAATTTAAATAATTCACAATTGGCTTTTTTTTTTCTTTTTTTTTTTATATAACAATTTAACACATCACAAAAACATAAAATGTCTCTTTGCCAAAATCAAAATATCTAAAAATACATACCATATGAGTACATTCTGTATCATTTTCATCGCCTATTGGAGTTCCTCCATTTTGCAATAAAACATCCACCATATGTGATCGTTCTTCTTCTGTGAACCCTGAAAAACATATTTTAGCTCCGTGGAATGGTTTTAACTTGTGTTCTGAAAACTAAAAAAAAAATTTTTTATATAAATTGAATTATTCATTATTTAAACTAAATAGAAGAAAAAAATATTTTTAAAACTTACAAATGACGAATTGATTGCTGTGAACTCTTTTTCATTGCGTTTCTCCCATGCTGCATGTAGCCATGATGATCCAACAACTGGAATTTCATGTAAATAAGCGTACTGGGATTTTGCACTACATGCGTAACCAGACACTAAATGAGTGGTTTTGTGATTAATATTTTCTCGAAAACTACCACCCATCCAACGGATTAAACTCAGAAGACGTGCCTAGGCAAATACATAAATGTGTAGAAATTTACTTCAAATAATACATTACAGTATAAAAAGTACCATTTCATCTCGTTTTTGGATCCCTGTGACGCTGACAATAGCGCCAACGAGTGCATTGCAATAACGGTGCCGATTAACACCCAGTAAACCATTAGAGCTTTCAGCCAATTCCAGTAAAGCTGGGCGCCCAATAATTCTAAATAAAATTATATATTTAATTATACTGATATGTAATTACAACATTATTTTTTTTTAAAAACCAATTATAAAGCAATAACATCGTTTAGTATCAAATATCATTTTGCATATGTAATAATTAAAAACTAATAATATAGAAATGTACATAAAGAAATGAAAAATATTTCTTTAAATTAAAATTAAATAAGAATAATAATAAATGGAACAAATATCAAAATTTATCAAAATGATAAAATAAATTATGTATAATTAGATATTTATTTTAAAAAAAATGAAATTATAAATAACAATGTTTCTCTGAACATACCTAAAACATGGTCTTTTGACTGCAATTTCCTCGAAAAGGGTGGTAAGCAGAATATCATTTTTTTCCAATAAATTCACATCGGATAGATTTTCCAAATATTTAATAGACAAATTTAATTTCTAAAAACAAAAACAATATTGTTATTAATTAATATTTTTAAGTATACCTATAAAAATATTAGTATAAAGACAAAATTATTTTACCTTAATAGCCAATAACACATCTGAATCAGAAGAATATATTTTTTCCAAATAAATATTAAAATTTGACGGATCAGACTCTAAACTCGAAACACCTGAAAATGTAATTAAGTATTATTAATTAAACTGCCAAATAAATAAATGTTTAAATACAATTAGTGAAATTATCTATATCTAAACTAGAAAATATCAAAAGTTTTATTTAATATCAAAATTAATAAATAGGTTTTAATCAATTTCAACATAAATTATCAAAGTACCTATTCACAACAATAATTTAAATTTACAAAAATAAATACCATCTTTTAAAGTATATAAATACAATATTGCGATTATAAAAATTAAACAATTAGCTAAATATCTGGAACAGAAAACATAATGGACACTTTATTAAGGATTAATTTTGAATTGAAATAGATCATTCTTTAAATGTCACTTTCTTTTTTGATATCAAAAATTGATATCCTCTCTTAGTAAATATAGGTACTAGAAAAGAATTCCTTTTATTTATATTATCTACATTTATAGGAGAGTTTTTATTTTATATGAAAATTCATTCATTCATTCCTTTTAGCTACCTACCTAACATAAGGCTCAGTAACCAATTAGACAGTTTTAAATTAATAATACTCTACTGTAAAAAAAAAAAATGTAAGAAATTAACTAATGCTATAGGTATCGGTTAAGATACTCATTGTTGTAATTATACTTAATAATAATAACATTAGATATTGTATGTTTGAAAACAAATATTTTATTATTATTTATAATGATCAATTTTCAAATTGAAATTATTACTTATAATTCAATTAAATAATAAAAGAAAAGAGACTCATCAACTACAGTAAATAATTACAATATTTCATAATTTAATTTTTTAAATACATTTTGAACATAAAGTTATTAACTACAGATTTATATGTTTTAAATTTAAATTAATTCCTAAATTATCTATATTTATGTATGTTGACAAATTGCTAGTTTCCAAATTCACAAACATACCTAACATTTCTATTCATGAATTATTTATTTTGAAGGCTGATGACATAATATATACATCATTACAATTTACAACACAAGACAATCATAACATTTACAATACATACATGGAAAACTAATTAGGTATCAAATATTTTACAGTAAATTTGTTATATTTACACAAAACACAATAACTGAACAATTTCTAAATATTTACATGAAAATAGTATAACCAGTTATCTTTTTAACAGGTTAATTAAAATAAATAATAATAAAATTCTTAGAATAAACCATGCACTTATATTTATTTACAAAAGAAATCTACAAATTGGAATATTATATTAACTAGTTCTTTTATACATTTTGTGTATAATCAAATGCAATCACAATAAAAATATTAAATTAT
This sequence comes from Slavum lentiscoides, assembly GCA_032441835.1. Lineage (NCBI taxonomy): Eukaryota > Metazoa > Arthropoda > Insecta > Hemiptera > Aphididae > Slavum > Slavum lentiscoides. Next base: position 13,672,459 of record CM063709.1, read on the forward strand.
ACTATACCTAGGTCACCTATTACTATTATAATGGTGAAAATTGCTAGGTAAGTACATATTTTTAATAAAACTGTAATGTATATTAAAGTAACGATTCTTTAATAAATATTAAACTTATAAATTCTGATGTAGGCACTGACTGAAATATTTGAAAAATTAAAAAGTTTAATTTTCAAGGTTTAATTAAACTGAAACGCTAGTAGGAAAGTCACTAATTTCAATTGTCTCAATACCTTGAAATAATCATTAAAATTAAACATTATCAACTGAAGTTTAGTTTCAAGTACCTAATTTTCAATACAAATAACAAAGGTATTTATAATAATATCTGATTTAATTTAATGTGCGATTTAATAATACGAGATACGCGATGTAACTACTAGACATACGTAATACTTTTATATGATTATCACATGTAATTGTACAAAATATGAACCAATAGGAATATCATAAAAATATTTAATTCAATAAGTTTAGATAAATACACACACACACACACACACACACACACACACACACACACACACACACACACACACACACACACACACACACACACACACACACACACACACACACACACACACACACACACACACACACACACACACACACACACACACACACACACACACACACACACACACACACACACACACACACACACACACACACACACACACACACACACACACACACACACACACACACACACACACACACACACACACACACACACACACACACACACACACACACACACACACACACACACACACACACACACACACACACACACACACACACACACACACACACACACACACACACACACACACACACACACACACACACACACACACACACACACACACACACACACACACACACACACACACACATATATGCACACACACAGTTATACTTTATTCTACAAATTATACATTTGTTGTTTAATTACTGATTTATCTCTCGTTATTTTTTATACAAATGGTTTTTGTTCATTTCTTTGATACGTCGTTTAAAATATTTAAAAAATAAATACAAATGTCATACCTACAATATGCTTAAAAATACAATAATTTCCCAATGGGACAAAAAAAAAACTTAAATGCAATACAAATTTAACATAAATAAATAGATATATTACATAAACATTACCTTCGATAATAGTTGATAATTTATTCATTTTCTTATATTCCATATTACTGACATACGTTAAAATAATAATTTAAAGAATCTGAGAAATAACTGCGTGTATACTAAACATAGTTAAACTCTTCACAGTGAAAATAAAATATACATCCAATATTAAATACTGTTTGACACAACTACCTATATCGAAACGCACTACGTTCATGATAAAAAGTGTTTTTATCAGTTTACTGAAACAGTAAAATTCATTATTTTATGAATCAACTAATAATATAATATCTAATGATTAAAGATAATTCAACAATAATTACTGTATCAAATTTTTGATGTAAATGGATTTTTTTTGTTTATTACATTTATTGTGAAAATCCACACTAATTATTTTTAATTTACGTGGTTCTACAAATATGTATTTATTGACTACACTTATGCATTAATATCTTCAATTATAATTATATAAATTACTATAAAAAAAAAACGAGTTTATAAACATTCTAGTATAGACAGTCAAAATACAGAAATTGTATATATCTGTACAATTAATGGGTGTATTAAGTAATTTCTTATAAATCCATAGATAACATAAGAGAATATATCCCGAATAACATAAATTAATTGTTAAGTATATATGGATTATATCTTCAATATCACAGATATATAAATTGTTGAATTACTTAACTACCTAATTTATACATATCACAAAATTATAGAAGAAAAATTATTTAGCTAATCCTTACATTATTACATTATTATATTGAGAATTTAATATAAAATCGTATTTGATACTAGATTATTTACAATCTTATATTAAATTCTCAAGAATAAAATAATAAATTAGCACAGCCTCTATCGTGTTAAAAGCTCTCATTTACATGAATGAGTTTTACTTAATGATTTAAATAATAACTTTATTACAAATGTAAAATATTACAAAAGAAGATTTTATATCATATGCTAAATTACAGGTAAGTACTTCTAATGTTATTATTTAATATTCATGTACATATTAAACGTACTGAACATCCGAGTGATAAAAACTAATAATAAAACAATAATTTTAATGAACATAGGAAATCAACGTTGTAAACATTTTTTTTCTTTTTTTTTTTACTATAGTCTATAATGCAATAAAGTAGGTAATAATAATAAGAATAACGACAAAATAAGACACGTTTAGGAATATATTATCATAGCAATATATAGCGTAATGTATTTAAAAGGTTAAATATATTTTTTTTAAACTAAAAATATTATGTTAATACTTTTGAGTTAGCTAATCAACTATTACTATTGTTTCGACCTGACACTTCAGGGCCAAATATGTATTTTATTTTTAAAAAAATCATAGAAAAAAAAAAATTAATAGCTATACTTATTGATTTATAAGATATTTCTTCATAAATTAAGACATACAAATCATTCTTATTTACATCTATAATTTATTATACACGATGACTAGTGTGTATTTGAATAATATTTTTCAGTTTTGTTTAAATTTCGTCTAATATTTACAAGAGAACGTAATTAAGATTAAATCGGGACATTCAATGTAAATAATCAATTACGATAAACAGGGACGTATTTATAGTCATTGTAAAATAATGATAATAATATAAATGTTTTTTTTTTATCTTCTATATTGTAAACAATATTAGTCATTACGTATAAATAAAAAAAAAAAGCCTATATTGGAAATATTAAATATTTTCCTCCCACAAATACGAATCCCCTCTTTACTGCCATAACAAACCATTATATATAGATACTATTTATTACTTATTAGTTATTTGTAGTGTAAAAATTTATTACTATCATAATTTAGCGTCTATTTTCAATTTTTAATATTGTATTCGTCGGTAGCAATAAACACAATTCGTAAATTATTTTATTATAAGCACTATGATGCATAATTCCAGAATTATGCGTAACACGTATGGGATTGTTTACCAGTAATAACGAAATCTTTTCAAAACATTATCATTGCGAGTTACAAACACGCATTTACCCAACTGAAATCGACTGCCATTTACGTGTCATCTGTATGCGATTGCCAAAACAGTAGGTTTTCAGTGTTAAGCAAATATTTTCTATTAATAATTGTCAACATTTAGCGTGTCCAGCTCACACGTTTTTTTTTTTTTTTTTTCCTCTCCTTTTCTTTTCGTTCTGTGACAGTTGGAGAATATAAACCTGGCACATTTCCAACGATTACACGAGGAGTGTGTTTAACGCGCACGACCTACGAACAGTGTATTCAACTTAGCCTACTTATCGAAGGTACGTATGACCGAAATAGACGGCGTTTTTTTTTTTTTTTCTATTCTTTTTGCGAACTGCGAAACGGTAAAGAACAATATTTTCGCGCCGTCTCATATTCGTTATGGAATCGTAACGCTATTAACGAAACGAATTCGCAACGTTTTCATACAAGACCCCAGACGTGTAAATTTACACGTTACCACCGAGAACCCATAATAATGATTTTTTTTTCATTAATCACGCTAAATGCGTGATGTTCATTCCGGCGTGGTACGTACGCGACTCTTACGAAACATAATACGGACTGCAGGCGTATTGAAAAACACTCACTTTGTGTTTTCGCGAAACCGTCGTCGGGCTCGCAGTGGTTCTGTCCGGTAACGTTGGCCGACATCGTAACGGATACGAGGAACGCGTCTGTCCGTATCCGAGACCCGCTGCAGTTATCGCGAAAACGTACAGAGTCGGCAGCAGACCATTTTATTTACGGCGGTGCGACGGTTATTAAACGGAAATTTTTTTAAAAAAAATTATTCCGCAAACAGAAAAAAAAACCCCGAACAAAATCGATAATAATAAAAAAAAAAAAAAAAAGTGAAACGATATATAAATTAAAAACGGCCGAACGAAGAGCGCGCGCGCAGAGAAGCCGCGCTAAGACGGTACGCGGAAATCCGACGAAAATCGCGCGACAACGAAATAAACCAAAATCGCACCACGGCGAACCACTTGCGGCGGACACTAGGAAAAAATTTTTTTTTTTTAAAACACAATAACGAAAATACTATGGAAAAATATCAAACACACACGCACACGCAGAGAAACGCACAAACACACTCACGCACGCGCTCTACGCACACTCGTCGTAAACGGGGGGAACGGGTAAAACGGTCCGGGGAAAGAAGAGAGAAAAAACGGTTGGGACGCACGCGCACACCTTAACAGGTGAAACGGGCGGACGGCCGACCGTTCCGATTGGTCCGCGCGTGCCCGACACCCCGCGCTTATTGATACAACGGTATCCCGGTGTACCAGCGATTTTGAAATTTTTCAACCGCTTTTTTTCAAAATATCGCGGCGGTCCGAGACGCGGTTGTTTTTTCGTTTATCGATTTTCAAAACAAATCGATTATACGACAATATTAATTATCCCAACACGAAACGCAGTGAAGCGCCCCGTTCAAAAAAAAAAAAAAAAAACAACGAATTCCCGTCGTATTCCCGACGATGTCGCCAACTGTCGCGCGCGTTTCTCCGCTGTCGTGACCGGTTTCTCCCGCCCCCTCCCGTGCCGCCTTGGCACGTTGGTATTTTTCGAAAAAAATTCCCGAGCATTTTTTCGTCGGCCGCAGCGATCGCGCGCGTGTCCGGTACAACACCGTGTTTCACGGCGAAATACAATAAATAACGAAACCGACGACGGCCAAAGCCGGCAGCGTTCGCGGACCGGAAGCATATAAGCATACCCCATACATTGTTAGGGAACCTGTAGCAAATCACGTGTTCTGATTGGTTCTCTGACACATGTGATAACAAATTCAAATTCAAATTACAAAGTGTAATAATATTTTATTAATTATTTAAATGATTTTACTACTTTATTACTTATTACTATATTACTAGGTACTATTTTTTTTTTTTTTTTATACTATTATAATATAAATTTGATCTTTTAGGCACTGTTCTCACCAAAGCAACTTGCAACTGCAACTCGATTGCAACGCAACTGCGCACATTAAAATTAATGAACATGTTCTCACTGTTGCAACGCGACCAAAAAGCGATGCAACTTGCATGAAACTCATTTGCAACCGATTGAATGCAACTCGACATGCACGGTTTTTTTCTCTAGTTGCATCCCAATTTATTTACCTCTATGTCAAATGTTTCGAAATTCATACGATAATAACCATGAAATTTTTCTGGATCTTGATACAATTCTCTTGCAACAATAAATGTACTGTAGCATATGTTTTTAATATAGTGTGGATGAACCCAAAATCGCTTCTTTTCTTTCTTTTTTTTAAGTATAAATAAGCAACAACAACGTCATCCTCAGATGAAGACATATTACTAAATGTCTTTGAATGGAATGTCTTTAAATGTTTGAATGGAAAATTGGTTAAATTTGAATTTGAAAAAAAAATACATTTAAAGGCGATTAATTCCCGCAAAAATCGGTTATCAATTTTTCCTCTTATCAAAATGGGGAAAACAGTTGCAGTTAATAAACTTAATTTCTTCGATGAGAACACTAAACTGCAACGCAATTTAAACTCGATTGCAACCCAACGAGTTGGGCAGTCGAGTTGCAGTTGCAAGTTGCTTTGGTGAGAACAGGGCCTTAGATTAATATTATTTCCAGCTTCAACTACCTCATTATCATAAGACTTGGGGTGTAACATTATAATTTAATAATAATTAATAAATAAAAATTATTAATTTTAATATAATAATTTAATAAATAATATTAAAAGTAAACTTAAGTACACATTGTACACATTATATTATAATACTATAAAAAAAAAAAAAAGTAATATAGTAATATAAAATATAATAAAATATTATTACACTTTGTAATTTGAATTTAAATTTGTTATCACATGTGTCAGAGAGCCAATCAGGACTCGTGATTTGCTACAGGTTCTCTAACAATGTACGGTATGCTTATATGCCGGACACGGAACGATTTCATTTCGCGGTTCGCCGGTTAACCTAGAAACACGAATATTCCGCGACAGACAGACAGGTTTCCTCGACGACGGCGCACTCGTTCGCCGCTTCGATTACGCACACAGATTTCTGTGTTATTATTGTTGTTGTTGTTGTTGTTGTTGATTTTACAATATCGTTTACGACTCCGCGGACTATGGATCATAGATAAATTTCACTTTATGAATCATAAAATAATAGCAGCGATTAAAAAGGATAATATTATAATACGGTGGTATATCCCGAATAGTATTCATTACGATTTCTACAGTTCCATTGATGATCCCGCCACGCGATAAAGAAGATAACGCGCACACAACGGCTAGGAAAGAGCAAAAACAAAATATTATAATCGTTATTGTACATTTTATTATTGTCAGATTAGAGAATATTCTATTGTTCAAATAATTACTGCGATCAATAAAATATCAATATTAGCATAGAACATTATTATGATATTATTAGGATTCGTATTTCATAATATTGAACTTCTCGCACACAATTGTACCCCCTCCCCCCCCACTTTTTTTCTCGTTTTTGCCATTAGGCGAATGACTTATTTCTGAACTGTGCGTTGAACACACCCCGACCAATTAATTGGGTACACATCAAGAGTCAATAATGCCATTTTAAAGCAATAAACATTTCTTTTTTTTTCACCGTCAAATATTACGTTGAAAATATTTTCTGTTCTAAAACGAAAAACGAAAAAAAAAAAAAGGTTTTTATTTCAAATAATAAATATGTAAACAGTTGGAAATACACAAATTACATAAGAGGAACAAATAATATTACAAACAAAATGTGATCTTTGGTAAAAACAAAGTAATACTGATTGAAAACAACGTAAAAAAATTAACAGCCTTAATACGTATTTAACTAAAACGAGAAAACAAAAAAAAAAAACAATGCTTCTTATTCCTTATACGATTATTATTATTATTATTATTTTCAACAATCATCGTACACTTTTAAAACGGACATTTATAAACAAAAAAAAAAAAACGAACAACTAACAACACATTTAATTCTACAATCGAGTTGTTGACAAATTGTAAGCGACAGTAATTCAGATCGGAACAATAATAATAGATATGAGTACAACAAACCACTATGTGTTACAAGTAGAGGAATGCATTTTGCACACGAGAAATTTACTTCGATAACAAGCGTTTTCTTCCATTACTGACTAAAGAACCGACGACAATTTCAACCACACGCTGCAGAACGATCGTCATCAGCTCGTCAATCACTTTACCATGAAATGATGAAATACGATTGATGCTCGCAATTTACCACGTCAATTGTATTTAACACATATTCCAAGTATTTGAGTGTAAAAAAAAAAAAAAAAACATTTTCACAGTACCTATTATTACACATTAAATAGAACAAAACGTTTTCCGTTATGAAGTATAAGATGAAGAAGAAGATAAACTCAACATTCACATACAGTGTATTATATATATATATATATATATATATATATCTAAACAATAGGTACATATAAATTATAAACTACACATTTGATGATTTTTATACTATACGAGTTCTGACCAAGGGCGGGTTTGATTGCTTGCCAAGGAGAGTTTGGGCGATTAAAAATATTGTTTTATCGACCAGTTTAATTTTTTTAATATCAAAATAATAATAATTATATAGACGTATGTAAGCCTCTACTATAACGTCTACTAACGCCCAAACGGTGGAGGGGGTGACTGCCCCTTAAACACGCCCGTGGTTCTAACAAGCACATGTAACGCTTAGATCTAAATTAAATAATATAATTTGTTTAATAATTTTTATTTTAAAATACATTTTTTTTTTTTTTTTTGTATTTAGGCAAATTTAAATGTACACAAAACGAAAATGAATATATTCAGTTTACCACGCTTCTTATGTTGTACATCATTAGGGCTTTGTATTTTACTGTAATCCTTCAGGGGATCGAAACCGAGTACTTTCTCTCTTTGTCTTGCACACACACACAAAACATAATAAAATAGACGTTTCCTACTTCCAACATTCCGATCGACCTAGTGATGCGATAAGGATTCTGAAAACAGATTCAAATTCGTCCAGAATTTTATTGCAGATCGACTTTCCCACTATTTGGTCTTCGAATATGAAGATGATATCAACATTTTTCAAAAGAATATTAACAATTTTTTCAGTTTAAATTTTAGAAAAATTTATGAAAGAAAAAAAAATCGGAAATATGGGAAAGTCGATCTAGACTCTAGAGTATGAAAATTAATAAATTTGTTTAAATGGTAAATTTTATTTATTAAGTACCTATTTTTGTAAATCATGTGGCGGCTATCTTACACTCAAGGTGTATCCACCGATAGACGTTTAAAATTGGTAAACAACAATTTGCCAATACCCAGTACGTATAGGTGGTTTCAAGCGCAGATCCAGAAATCACAAAAGGAAGAGACTATACGATGATCAGCTACCTACCTAAAATTATACCTATTTAAGTAGTTATAATATGTAGAATTTTTAAGCAATGACTACAGGCCATTGACTAAGCCCCTTAGCCCCCCTTGGATCCGCGCCTGGGTGTTTTTACAGTTAAATTCGAAATCGATACACCACTGTTGTGTATAATAGATGCCACTGCCCATATTAAATTTAGGAAACTATTTTTAATAATAAACAATATAATTCACCAAAAACATAAAAGTGGACCCGAACTAAAAAGTACTCATATTAAAATTTAAAACTATAGAAAATCTACTCTCTTAAATAACTTAAAACTGTCAATAAAATGATGACTTTTAAAAACCGCTATAGCTAATACTTATTTAATTATTCGTAATTAAAAAAAATAATAATAACTGCTTAAACAGTTCTTTAGGGGCTTTTTTTTTTACTTCAAGTTAACAATAAATCGTTTAGTATAGTCTCAACCGCACAATGGCTTACCAATATATACTACTGATATTTCTGTATTACCGTAAACAGCCGACACAGAAGGGTATAATTTAGTTTTAGGTAAATCTTTAAAAGCAATACCTAAGAACTCGTTACATTTTTCAAAATGCAAAACACCGTTTTCACAATCCAATACCAACTGTAATTTTTCACCAATCTGATACTTGGGCGCATTGTTTAGTAACGGGTAATTGCCATGAGACACTCCATTGTGCAACAAAACGTTATCGATTAGATTCCAGCCCCAACCGTGCTTGTCGATACCTAACAGAGGCAAGTAGCCACTACAATGCACCGGCGCTTCTTTTGTCGACACCCCGACCATTGCCACTGTACCTGTAAACAGCGTAATAAATACATATAAAAACTTACTTTATAAAATGGGAATCATACAATATATCACCTAATGGTCCAGTCCACGTGACTTCCCATACGTGTTTACCGTTTCCGTAACCGATTTTTGTTCGCGCCATATCCGTACTCTGAGCGACCGGATTGCGATGCAGTGTAAAACCGTTTTGTTTCACTACAATGTGCATTGAACAATCGTCCGGATTCCACGCGTGGTACAAGGCACGTAACTTCGACTTGGGACTACTGAGTTGTGACAACAGGTCGGACTTGAGTAGCTCTTTGGGTATTTTCCGTCGACACATCAATTTCCAAGGCTCCGCTTTACCGTCGTTCAGCACTCGATACCAATTCTGGCAGACCATCAAGCAGCTAAACAAGTCGGATAGCTCCAAGCTTGAAAATATTATGTCCAGCACCAAGTCGGGCAAATACTGTGGCGCGTCATAAATGTCCATTGTAAACACTCTGAGCAATAATTACGACAACATAGCTACAAATACACGATTACAATACTTCGTCACGACACCGAGAACACTACACTAACGATTAAACACTAAAAACCGCATGATCAAATGCCAAAATAAATTTAATACATATAAAAACTTGTATTGCAATCATTGACTATAGAGTAACCGAAAGACGTACTTGTACAAATCAACTTTTATCACGTTATTGTTTATGACAAATTTCAAATGTGATAATGTTATCAATTTTATATGAGCGATCTGCGTGATTTTTATTTTTTGTTATTTTACATCATAGAGTACTCTATGTTACTCTATGTTTTACATTCGTATTTTTTTAGCTTAAAAAATAAAAATGTATTTTCTCGTCTTACAGTTTCTGCGTTTCTCGTAAAAACGAAAAAATTCGATGATTAAATTCGTTCAATATTCATCGTTCATAATTTTATCTCATTTTGAACGTCCGCTCTGGTCAAGAGCTTTCGTATAGAGACAACATTTTCAAAATGTTGTCCGCAAATATGTATAACAATCTCGATTTGGCCAGAAAACGTGAACAACAAATTGACACGTTAAAAGTTTTTAACGAAAAGTGAGTGTGAATCTAGTAGTGTTCCGAAGTGTACAAATCTACGATAAACGTTTGAAAATCAGTGTTACAGAAATTCATTTCGATAAAGAGTACTGTGTTGAATTTCCTACAATAGCTGGCAATTTGAGGTTGATTATTGAATTGAACCCTAAATTCCCTCTAGAAAAACCCAGAATGACAGTGCATCCGAGAATTATCCACAAATGGGTAGACGTTAACGGTGAAATAGTTCTAGCTCCTGGATTAACAAATGTAAACATATTTTTAGAAATTAATACTCTTAAACGTAATGTAATCGACCCGGCTTTTGTTTTCAGTATACTATTCATTCTGATTTAGGAAGAGTAGTGCAAGTAATAAGAAGAGAGTTTGAACTCGATCAGTCACTTACGCTGGCGAACGATTCAAACAGGTAATAGGTACATATATACTTTTGCTAAAATTTCGTACTAAATTTTAATTTTATATTTCTTAAAGTTTTCCAGGGAATGTCGCTAATTGTTCCGTCAACAATGCGTATACCTCTCTCAGTAATGTGAGTTAAAAGTGTTTATTAACCATTTTGAATAATGTAACATTCTGTTGACTTTAGGATATAGAATTTTCCGGTCTTGCAAAATTAACATCAACTGAATTACTACGTTTAAATAATAACGTCGAGTGCTTAGACGAATTTATTTCAGAATTGCCATCTATAGAAGCATCTAATAAATCAATTGAAAATACGATTACAAAAATAATGGACTTGGCGAGTAATAGAACTTTATCCACTCTGGGTTTATTGTTAGAAGTATTCAACCTATTTCATTGTCATAATTATTAGATTCAAACATGTCTAAAGAAGAACCGGTTAATAAATTAAAATTAGAAATATCCGAACAATTGGAACGAATAGAATCGTATCAAAAATCATATGCCGAGCTGTCAACAAAGTACGCTAAATTGTCAGAAAAATATTCCCCACAATCAATATTGGTAAAGTATAAAATTTTATTAAATATATTCGACATTAAACTTTCAATATCATTTTTAGGAAAATTTAAAAAAAGCAGCATTCCAGTGCGACGAAGAAAGCGAACGAATTGCTGAACAATTTTTAGCTGGCGATATGGATTGTGATAAATTCTTACAAGTGTATGTGAAATCTAGAACTGTAAGTTTAATAATTTCTTCAACTTGAATACAGTTTTTTTTTCTCCAATATTTTCAAAAGAAACGAAACGTGTAAATTTACGTTCTTAATTGTTTCAGATGTTATACACACGAAAGGCAAAAGAAGACAGGCTTAATTATCAACTGAAACAATTGAAAAGGGCTGGTTTTTAAATTCTCTTTATATCTTATTGAACTATAGACTTATTTTTTGTTATATTTGTATTATATTGTAAATTGAATAAGCTGATTTTGTCGATGTTTTATCTTGTTAATACTATTCCATGTTATGTTGATGCCTTTGCAGAGCTCAATATTTAAAAAATCATTATGTAATTTTGTCTCTTAAAATACCTATTGATTTATAAAATTTTATTATACTTGTTTCGATTTAAATAAATATTTACGGCGTGTCTAAGAAAATTGTGTACGTGTTCTATGTGCGCAAATATAAGAAAATAGTATTCTTTTAAGTTTTTAAACATTGTAAATTTATTATTTTTAACTAAACACTTTCTTTAAAAATAATTTTCCAGATTTTTGATTTCTTTAAAAAATGTGTACGTCCATACAGTAATTGAACTGGTCTCTCGCTTTCTTTGCGATCACACTGCAAATAGAAACATAATTTTTTCGTAATATCCGAATGATCGATAGTTATTTTATAATCCGAACTTATTTTAATGTTCGGCTAAATATGTGTAAAACTAGCACATCTACTTATTATTTTATTACTGTAGACAACTTTTAAGGTTTATAGTTTTTTTTTTTTTTTTTTTACCTATTTTTATAATTTAAAACAAATTGAAATTAATAATTACTTAATAGACACGGATATGCACATATAATATATATATATACATTGAAATATTATAACAACAAATGTCTTAATTACTCAATATACATTTTACCTTGAACAACTGTTCAATATAGGATTGATATTTGTAAACTATGCGATAAATATTATAATACTGATATGTAAATAAATATTGCATTGATACGCAATTATATATATATATATATAAAAAATTAACATGCTCCAACTGAGTGATACATTTGACCAGTCTTTAAAGACCTTGGTATTGAAAATACAAACTAAAAGTATGTTATGTAACCACGCAATCGTGACATTAGGAAAAATTGCCTTTTTAAAAAAAAATAGCAAACCAACCAACTATACTCTAAACATAATTATAGTGTAATCTGTGAGAACTGCCAAAAATCTATATTTAACACACATATATAAACCGACGTTGTAACACTTACCGACGCATCGCTAGCACGGTTTTTTTTGTCATTTGACATAATGTTAAACGGTACACGTAATTAAACTGAAAACACACAGAAGACATTTCATGGTACAATTCAGAACAAATAAGTAACTTTATTAAGAACAACATTAAACATACATTTCATAGTAATATACTGATACAGCACACTAAACATTTGTATTCTAATAAATACAATTGATCGAGGTATTGTTAAATCGGAATGATAGAAGCGTCTATTGATGTAAAACACAATTCTAAAAAGCGTTTAAATTTGTTTTTGTTGAATACTCTACAACGAACGATTTGTGTGCAGATGATTTACATGTGATTTAAGTGAGACTGACGGAGTTCTGAACTGATTAAAAATGTGCTGATGTAACTGATTATTCACTCTTCGCCTTGGGCGGTGTTGGCGGTAATGGCCGAGGAATGTTCAGAGTGACTTTTACAAAGTCATAAATGAACCATTGCAAAGCCGTTAAGGTACCGATCATAATAATTCTGGGGCCTAAACCTTTCCACAAACCGCCGAAACCGATTTTCTTCAAAACGTCAACAGACGATGCGCCCTTTTCTTGGTTCAATTTCGATACCAACGTATCGGCTGGATGCGACACTATAGCACAGAAAACTCCTGCAATGTATCCGGCAGCAAATGTAACGACCAATTGTTCTCCCTTGGTGCAGTCGGCCCTGGGCTTGGGTACAACATGAGCGTAAAGTAATTCGACGGTTCTTTCGAAACAGGAGAACTTCATCATAGTGTAAGGGATTTGTCTCATCCACAATGGTACAAGACTCTTGAAGAAAGCGGACACGCCTTCTTGTTGCAACATTTTGGGAACGGCTTCACGCATGGTATTTGCGAAACCGGGAGTAGTTTGAATTTTAACTTTGATCGATTCGAGGGGCACTAGACCGATGTCAGCGAAAAGTTCTGCAGACGCAGATGCAGCCAAGTAGAGAGACGTACGCCAGTAGTAGGCCTTTTCTTCTCCCAACATATCGGCGTATAGAATTTTGAAATATTCGTACAATCCGAATTTACCTAGACCCTGGATAGAATAACCGATGGCTGTCGGAGCCCAACCCTTGGCTAATCCTCTAGCGCCTTCATCCACCATAGTCACTTTGAAACCGTTGATAAGGTTCTTGTATTTGGCCGGGTTTACTTGAAGACGGCACTTGACCAAATCTAAAGGCGTGACCATTGTGTGCGTCAGACCACACGAAATAACACCGCCCAACCCACAGAGGGCAAAGTATTTGGGCGAACCGAATTCACAGCTATCTTCATTCACTGCGGCCGCTGCAATAGTTCTACCTGCAATCCCGCACACATAACATTACAATGGGGTATTTTTCTTTTTTTTCGTCATTCTAGGCGAATATTTTGACATTTAAAACGCGATTCGTTCGAAATATAAAACGTACCCGGTACAAGGTGAGCAGGAAATTTCGAGGCATTTTCCACGCCGTTCTGTTGGTTCACTGGTTTTCTGAGCTGATGGAACGGAGAATACATTATGGAAGAGTTTAAGCGTACTTTTAACGGTCAAAACGAAGTCGACGGGCACGGGACCACGCGAAAAAATAAAGAGTCACTGGCCGCACGCCGTAAAGTAGGCTACGCGAAATCGTAAAGTGACGAATACTGCTGAAGTGTAGTGGTCAAGGGACGTGAAAAGAAAAATGTCGGATTATCAGCCGGTTCCCAGGTTGACCAAGTTGACGAACATCGGTCAAGGACTTTTTGGACTTTAATATCGTCCGTCAAAAAAAAAAATCAACCGTTACATATGATATTGTCACGAATAATGCAACATTTAATTTAAGGAAAAAGGATAATTCCAAATAGTGTTCGCGTTTAATATTGTAAGCAATTACATTTTAGAAAAATCAATGGGGACATTTTGTTTCCATCTCTGAGGACACGCTGTTAACGGATAAAAAAAAACGTGATAACGTTTCTACGGAATCCGCGTTTCGGTTTTAATTCAAAAAAAAAAAACTTTTCCGTACAAACGTTCGGTAGTGTACAAAAATTATAAAATTTATTCTAATTCGTATGAAGTTGAGTATTTTTTGAACAAGATCAAATCACGTTGAAACATTTTGTTCGTATTGCCGGAAAAAAATGTCTGTCACATCATCGAATAATGATGACGACGTAAGTCAACAAAAAAAAATTAATTATTTTTGTTCTAATAAATAACTCGTGACTTACACGTATTGTACGTTAATCATAAACATAACAGTACATTCTTCTCCGATAAACCCAAATGTCATTATAACCGCTTTTTGTTACCTTAGTGATTATTACTTCGGAACATTCAAACAATACCTGTTACATATGTCTTACGAGCATAATAATTTCATTATGAATCGTAACTGTTGTTCAGACTTGTATCCTTCAGTCTCTTGTAATATACCTTGTTTTAGAAAGAAATAGTATCGACAATTGAATTCTACAATTTTTTAAAACTCTTGAGCTCACTGTTTGTATTATCTAATGTAAACAGATGTCGTTCTATCAAATCGTCTAGTTTTCTGCTCATTGGTCTTTGTTAATTATTACTACACACGCAGAAATTAATTTAGTTGAATATGCAGTTTACAAGCATAAAAATTTTGAAAAAAAAAATATATACCTTTGTTTAAAGTAAATAATTATTATTTAGTCGAAATATTAAAATATCATATTTCTCATCAAAATGCTTCTTCAAACACATTATTCAAATTTATCAATTACTACCGCTGTCCATTAAATTGACGTAATAAAAACTAACAACTCCGTTATGCAGAATTGAGAATACTGTAATTCGTTTTCATAAAATGTCAAAAAGATTCTATGGTATGTGTTTGCACACACCTGTTTCTGAGTCGATAATAATATTATAACCTTTACATAAATAATAATTATTTTTGTTTTAAAAGGCTCGCGGAAGTGCAACCAGCATCGTTTTGCAGTCTCAAGTGGAATGTCTTGAAAAAACTGACATTATGTACGATAATTTTTCTCTTTTTGATGTATTACAAAATCTTAAAGACCAAGTACGAGTTATGGGTGAAAGATTAAATCAGTTAGATCAATATTTGAATATTGTTCAAAATCCAACTGATCCATCTACATACCAAGAAATAATTGAAGTTAAACGAAACATCATTAATGGCATTACTCATTTACTGAAAGAAACAAAACCTCTGTGTAATTAAGATATTCTATATTACCTATATTATATTATGTATTGTTTCTTTAACCTAGTTTAAATTTCTTATAGATTATCCAGTTTTTCAATCTTTAAGTTCAGTGAAACTCTTAAAAACGTATGAAAAAGTTTCTTCGGAATGTAAATTACTACTAGACAATATCAAACAAGACAGTGAAAATATTATTAAACGTACTGATGGGTAACTCAAATATTATTATACATGTTACTTAATATTTTAAATATGTAATTAATTGATTAATAATTGTACATAGCTTCAAGAATTTATCAATTTATATTAAAGACTTCCAACAAGAAGTTAACTCTATAATGTCTCAAAATACTATTAGTAAAGAAATAGAAACTGAGGTCGCTCGAGAATTTAAAGAATGCAAATCTGATATGGTACATTATTAATATTTTATATTATTTATTACCTTAATATTGTTTTTACAATATTCATTTATTTATTTCAATTTTTTTTTTTTTTTTTAGTATGCATTATTATCACAAGTAGATCCGACTTCTGAATTGAAAGAAATTTTAAGTGTAAGTAAAAATATTAGATTATTATTAGATACAGATATTGCGTTAAATTCAGATATAAAATATGTTATTTAATTGAAAAATAAAATATTATTAAGTTGTTCAGCCTTTAATATTTTAATGTATTTGTTTAAAGTTATTGGTGGAATGCAGTGACGATAGTGAAGATGCTTGGGTGAACATAGAAGACATGCCACATTTAGTTTTACATTGTAAAAAGCTGTTAAAGAATGGTTTTGTTTTACAAAATGAACAAAATAAATATCTTTTTAAATTAAATCTTTAAATAATTAATTTAAATTAAGTATAAGTTTGTAGTTAAGTTACAATTTATAAAAGTATATATATATTTTTTTGTAATTTTAAAGAATTGTAAAATATTGTTTGATTTTTTTATTTAAAGTGATTTTAATTATGTTTCATTTTAACATATTTTAAGCATTATTAAATGTTGTACACACAAAATATATTGAGGTACGTCACCTATTGGCGTACGTATTTGTCAATTACAAATTCATAGTAAAACAATAATAATAGTCAAAATTGTGTATTAAGCATTTGTAGAACTCATTATTAATTTCAATATTTTTATAATATAGACTATAGACGACTTACAATAACTATAGAAATCCATTTTAAAAAAGGGTAACAAACTGCATGTGTTGTGGATGTCGGTTCAAGTGTAACAATTCTAGAATTTTATTATTATTTTGAATTTGAAAACAATGATAATTATATTCGAAATACAATTCTGAGCAATGATAGTATTTTATTATAATTAATGAATACGATAAATATTGTTAAAATATTAACTTGTGCAACATTTGAGCTCTTAAAAAATACAAAAGTTTTGCAGGTATTTTTTTGCATTTTTTTAATTAGTTACGTTTAAGTAAACTACTGGAAAAAATCGGAAAACGTGTCTAATGAGATATGCTTTGCTACCAGAGCATAATGCGTTGCAAGATCGTTCAAACTCTCCTACGCAAAAAAGTGTTTGTGGACAAAATAAAAATACCTAATCATTATATCACCAATACATTCTTCGCTTCACTTTAACATTAAAAAAAAAGCAGAATAATAAACTACTTATGAAGGACTCAATGTGTTATACCAAATATCTATACAGCGAATTTAACGTACTACTGGTAAAAAAAAATCAGAAAAGTACACCGATTTATATTATCAGAGATACTCTCAACTCTAAACATAATGTTAAAGGCAGTATTATCCAATGTAAATTTATCCTGTTTTTTTAAAATAATAATTGTATATATAAAATTTAATTTTTACGCGCTTATAAAACACAAAAAAGAAATGGCTACGACTACAACCCTCGACAAGGAATTATATGTATATATATATATATATATATATATATATGTCAGTGGAAGGTACTGTATCCCGAGTCGTTTATAATTGGAAACTGAGTGTTACACAAGAGATACAAGTACACAGGGTCATTAGAAAATTAACGATTTTTCTTTCCGCCACTTATAAATTTATTAAAATAATAATAATGTTGTTATTCTGTGATTATATACTAGGATTGATTATTAAATATAAATTATTATTATTATTATTATTAATCGTATTTAGACTAAAAATATTATAATTTTAAACAATTTGTTTGTGTTTATAATTGAACGTCTTTTCGTGTCCGATTTTTTTTTTTGTACTTTAAAGGTAAAAACCGTATTTGGAATGTATTATCGATGTCATTATACAATTGCCTACTTCTATAGTTAAAATTTCCATTTCATTTGTGTACCATACGACTATATGAGCCACATAATTTTAACAGCCAATTATTGGCCGTGAATGTAAATTTGAAAATTGGAGGGAATTAAAATAATAAATCGATGCGTTATCAAAGAGTATATTAAACCACCGGTACTTGCAGGTACCTATGGCTCTGAAACCACAAAATTTCAATTTACCAGTCCGTTTTATCTCTTTAATCCGTGATACGATTTAAATTTTTATCGTGATTGTTTCGATATTTTTTTCACCTCAAATTTTGTTTGACGTTAAAATTAATAATTGTTTCAAGCCGGTTCCCTCTAAGGATCTCGTGAACCGAGTCTCAGTGCGATACTTGTTATTACCGGCATAAAAAATATTAAACATTTGTAAATTATTATTGTTCATCGAAGTTGTACAATGTCCGAAGAAGTCATTATACTAAAGGATTTAAAACTAGTTCCCGACAAATATTACGATTACACCCAACTCCTACGAAATTCAAGAACACCAATTGTTATAGATAATGGTAGGTACCTAACTGATGACTGCATCAGCGTCGTAGTAAAAAGCATATTTTGTTGTTATTTGTAATGAAAATTAATTTTTAGGTTCGTTTGTTTGCAAAGCCGGTTGGGCGACATCTAGTGTTCCGAATTTTACGTTTAAAAATATTTTAGCTCGCCCGAGAAAAGAACGAGGGAAAAAAGTAATGAACCGGGTAAATCGTATTGAAGAAAAAAAATTAAAAATTGGTGATCATTTTCGTATATACGTATTTAGGATGGCGAAACGTTAATAGGAAATGACATAGCAAACATAGAAGCGGTCAGGTTTCAGTTAAAATCGCAATTCGATCGTAATGTTATTACGCAGTTTAATGTCCAAGAACAGATTTTTGATTATATTTTCTCGCATTTGGGCATTGACAGTGAAGGAAGCGTTAATCATCCAATAGTACTTACTGAACCAGTTGCCAATCCTAATTATTCTCGACTATGTAAGTATTTGCATTACTTTAACAATTAACTTTCGTTAAAGCCTCCATGGACTGAAATATTAATATTGTCTTCTTCAGAAGTGTCCGCGTTTTTACTCATGTAGTTCACGTCTCGCTGTCCAAAACGTCAGTACACAACTGAAAACGTAGATATTTTCGTAGAAAACAATAATAAAAATAACTTTGTTTTTACATAATTCAATTTCAATATATTATTATCATCATTGTTTTCAGTAATGTCAGAGTTGTTATTTGAATGCTACCATGTTCCTGGAATTTGTTATGGAATAGACGGCCTGTTTAGTTATCATCATAATGGGCTTGGTGAAAAGACTGGACTTATCGTTAATTGTGGTCATCACACCACCCATATTATTCCTGTAATCAAAGGTACTCCTGACCTAATAAATTGTCGTCGAATCGATGTCGGTGGATATCATATTACATATTATTTACATAAACTTCTACAACTTAAATATCCAGCACATTACAATGCTATTACACCTAGTCGAGCTGAGGTATTTTACAAAAATGTTGTACAATATTTTTACACACAATACTATTTCTAAACTTATTTTTTTAAGGAGCTGATCTATGAACACGGATTTGTGGCAGTTCATTATACTGACCAATTGAAGCAATGGTCAGACGCTGAATATTACGACAATAATGTGAAAAGAATACAACTTCCCTATTCAATGGCTGTTGTCCTAACACCAGATCAACAGCGAGATAAGAGAAGAGAAATGGCTAAAAAACTAGTGGAAATGAACGCTAGAAAAAGAGATGAAAAAGTAATATTAACTTTACTTTATGCATACATAATATATATTATATATCTCGTACATATTAGATAGTTTACGGCCGAATATCAATTTTACATTAATAGAATATATATTTTTACTGTATTTAAAAAAATAATAAAAATTCGAATTTTAAAATTGTTGTTTAGTTAGCAGAAGATGAAGAACAGCTTCATCAGTTATTAATGATTCAAGAGATGATTGATGATGGAGAACCAATTGAAGAAGTCAAAGTAAATACTCAAATGAAAATAATTTTATACCTGTTGAAAGTCTAAATTTTAATATTTTCAGGAAGTATTACGTTCTCATGGATTAAAAAATGAAAAAGATTTAAGAAAATTAATTTCCGATCTTCAAATTAGAATCGATAGAGCAAAATCAAAAATTGCTGCTTCTCATAATGCTTCTAATGTTGAAGAACATGTTATTGAGGAACCTAAATTACGACTTTTCAAAAATAAAATTCAATTGCCAAAAGAAGAAACGATTTCAAAAACTTGGCTTAAAGATATATACAAAAAGCGGCAAGACATAATTGATAAAAAAGCTGTTAGGAAACAACGTAGACAAGACATGGCTAAAAGAGGAACTGCTGCTTCTTTAGAACGGATGCGATTAATTAGTCAGTTAGCAAGAAAAGATAAAAGAGATGATGACTTTGGTAGCAGAGATGAAGATTGGGATGTTTACAAAGTTATAAATAAAGTAAGTTCAGTTTTTTAAATGTTAAACATTATTTTTAGCTTTATGTTATTTTTTAGTTGTATGATATATAAATTTAATTCTACGTTATAATATTAATATATTCTTTAATTTTTTTTTTTTTTTATGTAACGATAGTTATTACTTTTGTTTCATTTTGATTCCATAGATAACAATACATTATACTACAAACTCCTTAGACATGTATTATATAGAAATTTATATTTTCTGCACTATAATAGGATAAATAGGATTTAATTATATTAATAAAAATGTGTATACATTATATGGTTAGTTAATAATATTTAAATGTGTATCTTAGGAAGGAGGAGACACTGATAGTGAAGAAGAACAAGAAAAGATTACTGAGCTTGAAGAAGTTCTACGATTTTATGATCCATCATTTGTTAGTTCCAATGCCAATGAAGAACAAAATCCCAAAGAAGCCCATCAATTACACTTTGGTATTGAGCGTATGAGATGTACAGAAGTACTTTTCCAACCTTCAATAATTGGTTGTAGTCAAGGTGGAATAATGGATACTGTAGAATTCATATTGAAAAAATATAGTTTAGAAACAGCTAATAATTTATCAGAAAACATATTCTTGACTGGAGGCCCGACAAAATTACCTGGTTTTAAACAGAGAATTTATAGAGAGCTTAGAGAAATGAGACCATTGGAATCGAATATAAATGTAAAATTGGCCGATTCCTCTATATTGGATTCTTGGTTTGGAGCCAGGGAATTTGCTAATAAGAAAGATTTTCATAAATATTTATTAACACCTGAAATGTATGCAGAAATGGGTGGCGATTATTTTATTGAAAACTCTTGTTCTAATAATTATTATCCACTACCAGAAGCCATTCAAGAACCTGAGGGATTAAATGAACAAAATCCGGAAATTTAAGTTTTTCCCTAATTATAAAATTAATTATTTTAATGTATTTTTAAAATTAATATATTGATGAAAAATATTTAAATTTTATTAAAGTATAATGAAAATTAATTCTAAATATCATTTTATGTCATGTGTTTTGTACAATTGATGATCTCATAATGTGTATTATAATAAACAATTCATGTATCCATAACCTATTATATTAAATTTGTACATTTTATAAATTAAAATAATGCATTCAGATATATATATATATATATATATATATATATATATACACTGTAACAATATTAAAATATATCAAAGTTCTTAATTAAAGTTTACAATAAATATTTATTATTAAATTACCTGAAAATATTAAACTTTTGAAACTAGAGACTAGAATTGTGTAATACTAGAACATAGTATACTGCAGGATAATGACTACGCACATTGAATACAGCTAAATGTTTAAAATATAATTAATTATTATTCGTGTTATGGTAAAATTAAAAATATTATAATGGCCGTCATAATCTGGCGTTACAGATTAATAAATTTACCAAAATCCGGGACATTTTCATTTTATCTGGTATCATTAAATAATTACTTTTTAAAAAAAAAAATATATATATATATATATACAAGTATATATCCTAGTAAATCAAAATTACAACTAATTATTCGGAATTTTTGGAGTCTCAAGTTTTTTGACAGCTTCTACGGATCTTGTCAAATATTTGGTCGTAGGGTCTCGCACAAGATCGATTATTAAAGCTTGCTTTACTAATAATAGAAAATAGCTATCCTGCCGTTTTTTTTTTTTTTATATCGAGTTTTTATTTTTTGAATTTACAGTCCACGTGCTGTTCATTATAGAGAAAATACACGCGTTCCGCAGCTACATTCGAACCAGACAAAACGAAACTATAAATTCGGCAATAATTTTTTAATAGCGCACCTAATTTCTTGTTTGTCGTTGTGTTTTGAAAACAACCATTTTTATCTTCTTTCACTTGTCATTTTAGCGACGAAAAATTTGTTCAAAAATCTTTAAAGTCACGTAGTTACGGATTAAAATATTTATAATTTTCCTTTTATTTTTAAACATTTGCGGTGATAATTTTTTCGCCGAGTTAGTTTAGTATTTACAGTAATACTTATTACTATAAAATATGAAGTCCTGGGAGACATTTCGTTGTCCACAGCTGACGCTTGAAAAACGTTGAGCGAATCCGCGGAACGCGTGCGGCGACCCTAATCGCTAATGGAAATTATTATATTTTGTAATAATATAGAATGAATACTAATAGTGGCGTATTTTCAGTTTTTTTCTTGGGGGGGGAGGCAAGGATTATAAAATTTGTTCAGGGACGCTGAACAACAATATACGATTAGATATTTATGTATATACAAATATTTATTTTATAGAAAATATTAAAATTAATAATTTGAATTTGTACGATATTGTTTTGGTTCTTGGGAGGCCAAAATCCGGAGATCTCTTCCCGTAAATACGCTACTGTATAAATACTTATACCTCTGTTTTTTTTTTTGCTTTATGGGTTATTATAAGGCCTTTCGCAACTTCTATTAAACCCTTCCACTCGTCACGGTCCATCGCAGTATCAATGTTAGCTGTTCCGTCTACCATTCTTATATACGTATATCTATATTTACTCTATATTGCCATCGTTGTCGAGGTCTTCTCCTGGGACGCTTACCAGTTAGTTTATTAATTAATACCTTCCGAATTATGCTACCCTCAGCTCGCCACACATGACCCGCCCATTCTAGCGGCTTGGCTTTCAGGAAACATTTTATATTTGGTTTATGGAATATAGATTCCCAGTTAGTATTTTTTCTCCGTTCATAATCCCCGGTTAATTCATTTCTGACGGGTCCGTATATTTTTCTCAAAACTCAAAAAAAATACTCCAAATATACTTATACATAAAAGCATATTATAGTATTAATACTAAACTAAGCAATTGCTGCAAGATACTGTGATGTGTACGAATATAAAATGATAAACGCGTTGAAGGGATGATGATGATGATGATGACCATAATCGAATCAGCATTGTTTCGCCTCGGAAAACTTGGTGTCGCGAGCAGAATTTTCGCATACACCGGCTTTACTGCACGTCTGCACGCGTATCACGCCGTTATAAACAATAGATGTGTGAGAAGTCACGTGAACTTCAAACATTCTATTATGCAAGGCGTCAAATATTAATTCAAATTCATAATATTCCGCATCCTCCTTCCCCCAAAAAAAATCATAAAAAACTATTTGTTCTTGTCGTTTAATATTTTGAAATTTCATTTTGTTGATCGGAGCTGAAGCCTGAAATTCAATATTAACAAATTTATTTGTATTCTGTAAGCCAACGGAATTTTACAACGTATAGAACAGAAATATCGTTATTTTTAAAAGTACCTTTAAAAACCCTTCCTACCTCCGACAGAAAACAAAAGGCAAAAAATTGTATCTACGCCACTGCATCAGTGGAACGTAGGTAAATAAAGGACTCGCGTTTTTGTAGTCTATTTCAGCGGTTCCCTGCGCTACCTGCAGTACGCGACGAAACTTTTCGATATAATTTTCATTTTATTAAGATTTACCTAAAAATTAAGATTTTTTTTTTTTACTTTTATGAGTATCTTACAATAAAAAAAAAAAGGTTAATAAATAGATTAATAATAAAAGACAAATTAAAAAAAAAGAAAAAAACGATGATTCTTCTAATTCAGTTTTAGTATATAAAGGCGTAGTATAGGTACGCGTATATTGATCAGGATTAAGATTCAAGCGCATTAAGATCCAAAGTTTAAGGAGAGGTGGGGGTAAATATAATTTGCCACCCCTAAATTTAAAGTTAGTAGTCATATAATTAAAGTATTGATAACACAATACGAGAAATCTTATTATTATTTTTTAAATTTTATTTATTTAATTATTTAGGATTATGTGGATAACGTTTAAAACTTTTTTTTTTTCGAATGATCTGTTTTTTTTGTTACGTGTACTGTTTTTGGGTGCCTAAATTCATGGAGCCAACTGCCCATTTGACATTTCCTACGACCCAATTCGGGTCCTACACTCCTACCGCCCGTTAGAATAAAGCCTGATACGAGTATACAACTGTCTGTGGACGAAAACGCATCACGACCGGGGACGTGGGAGGGAGGCCAAGCCCTTCGCGTGACTCACACATAGTCATAATATATCGAAAACTATCCCTTTGAAAATGTCTAAACGCTTCTATCTGCACTGCGGCATATACGTCAACTTGGGAGACTTGGTCGTACAACTTCCACACAATGGCTTCAGACTTACACGCGTGTCACTAAACTATAAAACGTGCACGCTTATGTGGGAATTACGTAACGAGTGTTCGCGTGTATATACCCTAACGGTAATAATAAGAAGCGAATGCCATACGCGATTGTGATTTATACGCATATATTATATGGAAATACGTACGTACGCGTTATATAGGAGTCCATTATTATAATATTGTTTAGCTGAATTTTATATAAAGTATTTCGTTCGAACCGCGCGCGCCCGCCCCGCTCCCCCGTTCGTGTCGCACCTGCAGCAATCCATCGCTCTGCGCGCGTACCTATATAATAACAATCAAAAATGAATGACTGACTCTATTGTGACGAGACAAAACTGGTGTGTAATTATAATAATATGGTATAGTATACATTATAGTAATAATTATAGTAAACGGTGCGCAGACGAAACGTTCAAATTATACGCGTGACGTAACGCGGAATCCGGCTGAAGGAGGCTGCAAGTGCCAATAGTGGTGTACCCCGACCGAAATCTCGTACAATTATAATACGTAGATACATATAATTATTATGTAATATATAATATTGTCAGTGCGGCATGTGTACAGACAGAGAGAGAGAGACGTATACGCGTCTGCGAATTTGTATACATTTACCTATTATAGATACTCTAAAAAATATGAACTCTCATTGATTTTTTTTTTTTTGTCGCATACGCGTTATATGCGTACAGCTCGAATACGGCATTATATTAATAATATTCGACTATCTTTTTTTTTTTTTATATTATATTTAATATATTTATTCGGATTTATTATTATTATTTTAAAATAAAAAGGATACTTAATGCGAAATTAAAAAAAAAAAAAACCTATATGAATCCTAAACAAAAACTAGAGGATATACATATATTGTGTCGCATGATTCAATACGTATTTTCTTACAAATAACCATATACGCACAAACTCCGTTTCACGAGAGAAGGTACACGTTTTTTCGTCCGTCGATGCGCATCTCCCACCAATTTCGCCCAATTTGGCTAGCCGCCGGTCGGTAAAAACTGGGGGAAATTTGGCCTCCGCGCTGTTGACGGCGGCAGTCGGATGCGCGACTCGTGTATACCTATTCTCTCGTGAAACGGAGTTCTAGTACTGATTTAAGTAAGAGCTTGTAATAATGGGTAGTTCTAACCAACATGAACAGTTGTAATATTACACATTTGGGCAGTACTTACTACTTACCTGAAAATTTAAATACACGAATAGGGTATAGAAAGTAAAAAGAAGCGTAGAGTTGTAAAGAGAACGAAAGGCAAACAATGCAGGATTATTTCAACGGTGTTTTCTTCGAAGCATTAGATAAAAATTAATTAATTGAAAATGAAAATAGCCGCGATGAAGAGGTCTTAGAAAAGAAGAAAAATTTTTTTTTTATTAGTCTACGATAAATAATTTGTACTTTATAAGAGTAAAAAGTAAATTATATAATATACATATAACTAATTACCAATTATATGTTGTATTTGTGTCATTAATTTTTGGTTTCCTAAATTCTGGTCGTTAGGCAACATTTTTTTATCCGCTTACACAAAAACATTTTTAGTAGTTCTGAAAATTCCTTAGCAGTTAGAATTGCGAGCTCTGATATAAGTAAGCTGTGTTTAACTGGCAACTCACGTGTTATTGAGAATTCGCTTTATAATATTTATATAATATAAGAGCTGAATATACATGCATATACAGGTGCGCCAGTGGCGTACTTTCAATTTCTCTCTGGGGGGGTTATAGTTTTATATAAAACATTGAAACTTCGTCCTCATTAATGTTTCGAATTCAATCATATTATTAAAATAAATCAAATAAAAGTGCTGTTATATATAATAATATAATATAATAGTGCCATAAATTATAACACATCCACACGATTACACGAATATATAAACAAAGTTTGTGAATAAAACTGGTAATTTTCGACCAAGAAGCAAACGTAATGTGCCATGTGTTATCGCCTATCGGTAGTACTAGGAATTTTCTCTATCGATTCTTAGACGGATTGAAAAGTATAATATACTATACTCGCATATATCATGTCAATCTGTTCAGCCATGTAGTATAATGTAATAAATCGAAAACAAATAATAATTGTATAGTGTAAATTATATAATTTTAAATCTTTTTTTTTTTTTTTTGGTCCTGGGGGGTTTTAACCCGAACCCCCCCCCCCACACCGTAAATACGCCACTGCGTATTATAATTCTCGAGTAGGTAATTAATGAACATGTACACGTATATAATAATAATAAAATATATATAATTATGGAAAAAAGAAAAATATACAACGTCGATTTAATTGATCTTTTTTTAACGACAATATTGAAAAAGTAAGTTTTTTTTACATTTAATTATTATCTAAAAACGCGAGTATTTTCAATTCTTCTACAGTGTTTGTCACATTTATAATTTTTATTTACAATTTTTTTTCTGGCTCGCAGTTTTTGTTTTTCAAATATAATTTATTTGTTTCAATCGATTATTTGTATCAGTTAAATTCCGTTTATACATATAAACATTAAACAAATTACATTTAATGCGAAGAAAATTAAAATATTGTACACCGCGCGTTTATATTATACGTGTACCTATACAGATGTGTTGTTGTTTTTTTTTACTTTTTCCGTTTAAAATTAATATTTGTTTCACTGATATAATATTATATAACGTCGTATTTTGTATACACCGTATTGTACCGCATATACATTATCAAGATGGTAATACGATTATTACACAATACCGATTGTCAGTGATTGTAAAAAAAAAAAAAAGTGAATTACTTTTGATCAAAATATTATATTACAGTATATTTTATACTAAATATAACGATTGTTAAAATACGTTAAAAGTTAACTTTTAATTATAGTTTTAAATAATATATGTGATTCACATCTTATATATATTTTAACGAAAAAATAATTTTTATGCAAATATTATTTTTCAATTAATATAATACAAATTTGTACATATAAAAATATATAATTATGTATATGTAAATACACAATCTAGCCAAAAAGTAATATAATAATTAAATAAATATATTATATAGGTATATGAGTTGCTTTATTACATTTGTTTATTTAACAACTCCCAGCGGTTTCGATAAAAATTCGTGATCGGGGCCGGATACAGGGAAAAATGAAAAATACAACAAAATATTATGTAAATATGTTTTCTGAAGACGACTTTTTGTCGAAACCGCGAGGTATAGGATAGTACAAGAAAGAAAAAAATTTAATACAACGACTCTCATATATTTCTATATTTTTTTTTATATAATATTCTTTGGCTTAATATTGTATATTCACATATATACAATATTAAACCAATTAATAATTTTTATTTATAATTATAAACGATACGGCCATATAATATATATATAATAAGAATTTGTTATTTACTGCAAGTATATACACATATGTATATATTTTGTTTTTTATTCATTAATTTAATTTACCCATTATAATTTATATGAATATACAGCGAAATTAAGTGAAATTCAAGTTTCAAATAGGTATTTCTTTTTTTTTTTTTAATTTTATTATCGCCATTTTCGGAATTATATACATTATAAAATATATTATTAATTGTAATACTTATTATCTTATCCGCTTATAATATTATTTAGTAGAAACTATTAATAATAATAATAATAATTTTTTTTTTCGTTGACAAATTTCAAAATACGTATAATACATTGAAATTAAACTGCCGGTTATGTTAGGTTATAGGTGTTATATAAAACGTTGGAAATACTCGCGATAAGCAATAATTCTTGTCTAAATAAAACGATTTTTTTTTTTTTTTTTTGTTATTTTAATAATATTAAATGAAAATCTACAAGGCGAAAACAAGAAAATCGCTTTTGTAATCGTCGTTACCTATAATTAAATTTTTTTTTCATTTTTTTTTTTTTAATGGCAAAATTATAATTATTATAATATTTATTTCGTTTGATTTCCCGTTGCGTCTGCAATTTCGGCACATTTATTTGGAGCTAAATACCGCGCGCCACGTATTATATATAGAAATCAATAATGCGCTCACACTCGGAGGACTATAATATGTAACCGAGACGGTTTATGAGACCCTAGATTTTTGTCGGGATACGAATCAAACAAATCGGATTTTTCGGGGAATAGTTTTTTTTCCCCTTTGGCCGGGGTTTCATTACAGTTTGCTCCGGCTGTAATATAATAGTCGTCGCGCTGCAGGTGACGGTAATCGTCGCCGTCACAAGTATAGATATCCGCGCGACAATTATAAAAAAATAATAATAATAATAATTATTATTATTATTAATCGCGTTTTTTTCTTCCCCAGTTAATATATGTATAGTCAATAATATCGCGTGTTAAACATGTGTTTTCTGTGTAAATTGTGTTTTTTAATTTTTAACAAAATTCTCGACCGATACGGACGTAAGATTATATATTATTATTATTATTATTATTATTATTATTATTATTATTATTATTATATATATATAGAGCGTATTATAAAATATTTTAATAGGCGTATTTCATTAGAATATGATAGTTAAATAAATTATAATATATATACATTATGTTCAGTGTAAATCTGTCCGTTAATTCTTTATTATAGTTTATAAATTAAAAAAAAAATTAATTTCCAACAGCCAAACTCTACGAAATCGATTTATAAATTTTTTTTTTACAGAATTCCACATCATTATTTTTATTAGCTCCGCCGAATAGCCGAATAATACTCGTAATAATAAGATACAGTTTATAAAATTGTTTTCCCCATCGGTTTTCTCAGTATAGTTTCTTTGCATTTATTATCGGTGGAATAAAGACTTTTTTAAGTGCGTAATAATATATATTAATAATATATAATATATATTACACCGATCACCCCGGTTCTGACCTCCCCGAGACCAAAAATAAATAAATAAAAACGCATTAATATTTTCTATAAAATATACTTAATTTGATTAGTATATAATACACAAATATTATACTGTATACAATATTTGTGTGTATAAATTTATCTATAATCATATTTTATATATATATATATATATATATATATATATATATACACTAGATACAGGCGCGTCCCCAAGGGGGGGGGGCGAAGGGGCGTTCGCCCCCATAACAATTTTTAATGTATAAAATTACTTAAAATTTATATTAATAAATTACTTTTTTACGTAAGCTTATTTGTAATATAGTCGCATTATAAAAAAAATTAATTCAGTAAAATTGACTGAAGTTCGTCCAAACTTTTGAAAAATACGCATAGGTTATGTTATAGGTATATTATTGATTTAAAAATAGGTTCGCCCCCCCCCCTTAAAAACTGTCTAGGGACGCTTCTGACTAGATAGTTATGCGTTTGGCGTTCTGAAATTCGTGTTCATTCGTTCGTGTTACGTTTTCATGACCACGTTAAATCTCATAATATATATTATGAGATAATATATCATATTGTTATTATTGTTTATATGGAATATATATAATATTCTTAACATTTTAAACAAATGTTTTTTTTTTTTTTAAATTCTTTATACTCATATAGTCGTATATAATATTATATAATCGCATTACAGAATATTTTAATATAATATATATATATATAGTAATTATTTAGAAAATAATAATTGCACTTATTTGCACCGAATATAGAATTTTATTTATTTGAAAATTTATAAAATTAAAATAAATAGCGATATTATATATTATACGGATTTATATCGCGTTATATACAAATTATAAAAAAAAAAAAAAATCTCGTTTATATGAATACCTAAATAAATTCTGTTTTTTTTACTTTAATTTTCACGGCTAAACCCCCCTCTCCCCAAGAAAAAAAAAACCTAGACAATTTGAAAGTACGCCACTTGATGCGGTAACGCGGATGTGACGGGTATAACGACGACGAACAGACGAATATTATAGTCGGCGGCGGTGTCACGCGCGTTATATATACCTGCCTACACGGACTTGTTGCGCGCGTGTTATGTGATTCCCGTTTCCCAAATACACTGCAGTGCAACACACGTATAAACAACACATCACGCGGCAGGGTACGTGACTCGCCGTAAATTGCCGTAAACCGATTGCTGCAGTCCACGTGCGCTGGCGTGTTGGGGAATAATAGCTGACGGACGTCACACGCTACGCACGGCTCGCGGGGCACGCCGTTTCCCGCGGCCGTTACGCGCACTCATCGCCGTTTACGTCCCGCCGCGAGCGACCGCACAGTACCCACCACCACCCCTATCCGTACCCACCCACGACGTGTACGTGTACCCGCGATGCTCTTGCTCACCGCGCGGCGGTGTAATATAATAACCGCGGCGACAGCCATTCGCGTCCAGTGTAATACCGGATGCGCCGACGAACGGATTCCGTGCCGACTCCGTCTCGTTTACATATTGCATTATTTACATTCGCCGTATTCGACATACGCGTCAGGCACGTGACACCGAACGCTTGCACTGTACAGGTACCCGTTCGCAGCACGCGCGTAGTACCGTTGTCCGCGGCAGCCACCCCGCAGAGCCGCAGAAATATAAACTTTGGAGAGAACGCTCCCGTTTTTGTTATACAAACACACGCGTATACGAGCTATTTGCCGGTAAGACAATTTTTTTAAATTTTTTTTAATATTATATACATATATATATATATATATATACCCGTACGAGTATTAAAACATAATTTAATCTTGTAATTTGATGACATTTTTTTCTCCCCATTTCCCCCCCTCAGTTCGGCATTTGCCCCGGGTGCCCCGGCGCGATTTAGGGGCCCGTTATCGAATAACAAAAAAATATTATCACAATAGAAAAAAACAACGAAAACAATGAAGCAGAATCGTTTTTTTTTTTTTTATAGTAGACGCGCGGAACAAGGATCTATATATAGAATATTAAAAAAATTAATTTGAAAATTGCGAGGAGTTTACCTGAAATATTTCTTGTATTCTGAAGTTATCTTCAAAATCGATAGCTTATTTGATTCACTTTATGCACGTATAGCAATTATAAATTTAATACTTACTTATATCGCGCACAAGTTTCGTGTGAAAGTAGGGGCGTATATTTATATGGGGATCTGATGAGAGCCCCCCCCCACCCCGAAATTTCAGGAAATTTTTTTTTATGTATTCCGTATAATGTTAGATTTTTCTTATAAAAATTATTACAACATCGTTTTTATCGTTCACAATTTTATACAAATTTATACTAAATTCCTAATAGTTGTTTTTAATTGGTTGAGAATTTAGTAATCTTTTTCTAATTTTAAAGTTTAGTCTTGGATTAGAATTTATAAATTACTCAACGATGATATTATTCAATGTCTCAGCTAACCTCCTCCCCCCCCCCTCAAAAAAATCTAAATACGCCCCTGTGTGAACACGTGTGTATTTTCTAAACTGAAGATTTTAAAAACCAAATTTAGGTTCTTATAGTCGCGCAGTCTTGTCCGCAGTCTGTATATGTGCTGCAGAAAAGAGAAATCTTAATTCAGTCGATTAACAAACACTATAATTAATTGACAAGTTTTTGTGTTCGAATCAGTGGCGTATACTTAGGGGAGGGCTAGGGAGGCAATTACCCCGGGCATCACGTTTTTGGGAGTAACAAATTTTTAAGGTTTTTATTTGAAAACTACTTTTTTTTTTAATATTCAATGTTTTTTTTTCACAGTTTGGAGAAAAAAAAATATAATCTGACAATTTTCAGTAACCAATTTTGTCATGATATAAAATTTTTTTTATTCATATTGCGTGATAACTGATAATTATTGATGTAAAATGTAATATAAGTAATAACCGGCTACTTAATATTCACTAATTGTATGCAGAAAAAAAAAATTTCAATGTTTACCTGTTACTATATCATAAACAACTCCGGAAGTTCCAAAACATCAGAATCAGACAACTCACCATAATATCTTATAGCCACGAATTATGGGAGAAATATCATATTATTGAATAAATCTATTTTGTCAACAAAAAAAAAATAGTTATCTGGATAGTTGACCCTTTAAAGTTTAATAATAATACCTTTAATATTGTCATCATTAACCAGCACTAATAATTATTTATTATTTCTTGGCTTATTATTAAACGAAAAATGATATCGTGCTGTAAATTTGCGTAGTTTACAAAGTATATTTTGAACGTATTTTTTTTTTTTACATGCGTGCATTATAGGGGGGGGCAAACAATTAAATGTGTACCTAGGGCAACGAAATTCTAAATACATCACTGGTTCGAATCAACAATTAAAAGAATGAAATAAAAAAAATATATTCTAACAAATTTTCAAAAATGTTTACATGTATATTGCAAGTTATATTAATTGTATATAAGTTTTATACAAATGAAAAAAGGTTGTTTTTTTAAATGTTATTTGACTTCTTTAAAATTTCGATAAATAATAATCACCTATAAATACGAGTATGTTAAGTGGTTTTTAGCTTTCTGTAAGATTTTACATGTCCACAACTATAATTTACAAAAAAATACAGTTACATATTGTTAAAAATCATGCACACACATGCTCACCCATTTATATAATTCTCGCACGTCCTCTCGGTATCGGCTTTTTTTAAAATATTTTTTCGAAAGTAATTATTATTTGTTACCAAAACAAAAATGCGAATTATAGCAATAGCCGACCATAGTACGAAAAGGGATAGTATATTATAATAATATTATATTTAGGTACAGTGGCGTACCCCTTAACCACCCGAAAATGTTTGCTAAATATTTTTAATTTAAACAATTAGTAATAGAAACATATCGACATATAGGTTAATTGACGAATGAATACCGACTGAAAACGAATCAAACGGAGAATAAGATTTGTGGTATACACTAAAATGTTCAACACCTTTCAAATTCCAGAACAAAAATGCTATTGAAGTCAGGGGCGTACTCAAGGGGGGTTCGTGGGGTTTGAACCCCCCATGACCTCACTAACCGATGTAGTTTTGTGCGTTCATGCTTATAAATAATATAATCCACAGGAGCAATTTTCTAAAAAAAAAAATTTTTAAGAAGGGAAAAAATAAACAAATATTTTTTTACAATCCAATTTGAATTTTATGTCAACAAAATTTTCAACCCCCCATTGAAAATTCCTGAGTACGCTTCTGATTGAAGTATATGTACTTCCAAACCAGTCCTACATATGTCGATCCAATAATATCCAAATTTTTTCAAATATCCTTAACATTTCCAGTGTCTACTATACCGTCACGCAGGAGAACGATCGTTTTCTGGACGTTTATAAATGGTTTAGACTTACGCACTAAATATTTATCGCGATATCAACGTGGATATATCGATGATGTCACAGACAAACTTGCAAAAATATCAAGACGAAAAAATTAATAGTTTAAAAAAAGAAATTTAACTTCTATAATCAGCGTTGTAAAAAAAAAGTAATAAAATGTATAATCGCATAATAAAAACCACACGATTAAATTCAAAACAATTTGTTATATTTTTTTTAACACCCCCTCCCCAAAATAAAAAAAATTCTGGATACGCCACTGTATAAGTACATACACTGCAGTGTTTATGTATCCCAAGCGCGTACACGAGAAGGAGTTTTAGGGATTCAAACCCCCCATGGAAATTAAATAAGTGGTTTTTGTTATTGCGGAAGATTAATTTCATTTTTATTTTTAGCTTTTTCCGATTATTTTGCCACGGTTATCACATATTATAATTTAAATAACGTTCATGGTTTGCATTCTACAATAACGTAATATAATTGTTTTGACCTTATATGCATGTCACTACAAAAATTCCAGTACCTATCGATTTGTCTTGTGAATGGAACCGAATACGTGTGTAAAATTTTAATCGAAAAAGAGATCAAATCTGCCGATGTAACTTTAAAAAAAAAAAACATTTTCTGCTTGCGAAAAATCAACGTACGAAGACAATAATTACGGTGCCCAGAAACGCAAGTCGGCAAATTTCGCGAGATTACATGTCAGCTGCTGATTCATCGGAACAATATTTCATGAACGCACTGTATTTTTGCCATTATTTATTGTTCAACTAAACGAAAATTGGTTTTCTAAAAACCGTCGTATATAAGGTCTATTTTACAATCATTTATTGAAAAATACGCGTAGCACAATAAATATACTACAAATTTAAAACGCTTGAAAGATTGTGCACTTTTCGCAAACCTTGATTACCAAATTTTGATACGCGTTTGTCTTATGGTCTTGTGTCTGCGAGATTTTCATTTTTTTTTTTTTTTTTAATATTTTTTATGGATTTCGGGTTTAATTTCATGAGTTACTTCATCAATTATCATTGATAAATGATGTAATATGCGTATTACGTAATTATTAATTATATTTCATGATCTTTTTAAAATATCCTAGATTGCGTAGGTACCTATATAGAGGTATTTTTGTCTCTGTCTAATGAACAACGTGAAAAAATCATGTTACGCAATTCAAGAATTTTGATGTTTGGGTTAACTTTAGAGTTTAAGCACTACTTAATTATTATTATTATTATTATTATTATTATTATTATTATTATTATTATTATTATTATTATTATTATTATTATTATTATTATTATTATTATTATCATTATTATTATTAATCATATTTGAAGAAAAATTTTTTTTCGAGGGTACCACATGCCTTTTTGTAAAATAACGCGTAATAAAGAAGTACCTACAAAATGTTTTGAGATTTTAATTTTTTTCCAAAAAAATATTTCGTCGTATAATTTAAAATCAGAATAAATATCAAATAACAAACGTGTTTCCATGAATGACGACAATGGGTACTTTTACTGAAAGTTGGCTAGTCCACGTGCTTCTGTTATTACATAATGCTGCAGAACAATGTAATGTAAAGGTTCGTAATCACGCAACGTTTAATTTAAATGTTTAGTTATCCCTTTTCTTACTCACGTTTTAATTATAATAATACGAAGGATTTAGGAAAAGTAATTTATGATTTATAAGTATTAAATTTTAACTAAAATTTTTATTTTAAAAATTAAATTTTTTAAAAACGACAAACTGTAAACACACGATGTTATATAAAGACGATTTTGTTTAATTTCCTGGAACGCCAACCCACAAAAAAATTTATTCCTATGAAATAACTAAAACGTAATAGGTACTGAAATAATAAAATGGGTACTCCTATATAATAATCTCTTGAATCACAACGGAGGATTTATTTTATTTATTACATTAAGAACAGTTCAGAGTAGTTTTTTAATTGTAATAATTTATAATCACTTTTAAATTAAAAATAATAATCATTGATATATAAATTACTATAGTTCGCATCTAAATGAACGTATTCAAAACGAGTACTTATCTAAGATCTTGTCCTCGTATAAAACCAATATTCGAATATAAATTATTTAACTTTAAATTATACACATTACATTTACAATTAAAACAGTTTTATTCAAAGGTGGTATTTTATAAAGATTTAGTAGTTTGTTATTAATGCAATGGTTCAAACTTAATATTGCAATTATAATATAATTAAGTATTGCAATATAAATTATAACAGTATACAATTGCAGTAAATTATTTTTTTGCGCGTATACCTTTACTCAAAATAATACAAAATAAATTATATCTACCTTAAATGTTAATTATAATTCGTATTACATTTTTAAATGTTGTACAGGTCAGATTAAACATGGAAGAAAGTAAAGCATTCACAGTGAAACAAACTCAAGCTGGAGATGATTCAGGATACTCTTGTACATCAACTCAATCAAAATACAGGTAATCGTAATTTTCAATTGGTATCCTACTTTTATTACATTTAAAATATCAATAAATATCATATATTTATATAGGTACGTATATAGACGTAAAATTAAAGGAAACAATATTTTAAGAGGCATCTCGGAGTATTTTTATGTATCATTATGTTAATAATATTATATTCTTACAATATTAGGTACTATATTATAATGTTCAATGTAATTTTTGTTGAAATGTTCACTAATATTATATCGTGCGTAATTTTTAATTTATAAATATTTAGAGAAAAACCCGCGTCTTCAACATTTTGTTTTCTTTAATTTTTATAGTATGTTTTAACTCTAAAATTATTTGTCAGTTAATTATGGCCGTTCTGCGTTAATTTGTTTTTGGCATTATACACGTGTAAGAGATTGTGAAAACGAACGTTACACGAAAGCTTGGGAAGAGCCCCTTTTATAAGATAATGAAACAATAACGTCGATTTTAAAAAAAATTTTAAAAATGTCCTCTACCTATTATAACATTTATTATTTAGTAATTTATAACTATACAACCACAATATTCAGTTTTCATTAAAACTTTATTGTGGTTATAATAAAATCTACACGTATTTGCTCAACCTAATATACCTATACTCGTATATCTAAAAGTGTTCAAAAGGTAGGTATATCCAATTATTAAAATTTAAATAAATTTATAGCGTAATATACATATTATATTATCATACATATTCAGCTTTTGGTTAGTTCAAAAACTTATCTATTATTTATAATCACAATAAATAATAATCACTATAACTTACACGCTAAGACAATAGGATCTGAAATAAATGAAAACAAAACCAAGTATATGTGTATAACAAGAGAACAACCACAAATACATCAGACAAGGAACATACAGATCGGAGAGTATACATTTGAAAAAGTACATAGTTTTAAGTATCTTGGTACAGAACTAAACAGTCAAAACAACAATCACGAAGAGATTAAGAAACGTGTTCTAGCAGGTAACAGATGTCTACATGCAATATCTAAGTGCCTGAGCTCAAAGCTACTTTCGAAGAAATCGAAAATGAGACTATACAAAGTAATAGCAAGACCTATCATAACGTATGCATGCGAGACATGGTCAACAACGTTAGATGATGAGAGAAAATTGGCTATAGTAGAAAGAAAGTTTCTAAGGAAGATATGTGGACCTAAAATAAATAATATAACACAAAGATATGAAATAAGATCAAATGAAAAAGTATACAATACCTTTGGAGAACCAAATATAATTGGGGTAATTAGAGCCAAAAGACTAAGCTGGCTAGGCCACATACTGAGGTCTAACATGATTGGAAAGGAGGTCCTTAGTTGGAAGCCACAAGGAAAGAGGCTCTTAGGCAGACCTAAACAACGATGGTTTGATAAAGTCTCAAAGGATCTGACAACGCTAGGAGTTGAAAACTACAGGGAGGTAGCAATGGATAGAGAGAGATGGAAGGAAGTGTGTATTGCAGCAATGGGCCTAAACGGCCTCTGAAGCTGTTTAAAAAAAAAAAAACTTACATGATATACGAGTATATATCATTATCTTTAAATATAAATTTCGGCTGTCAGTGTGTATGTCACTGAATTCCTCCTAAACGGCTTGACCGATTTTGATGAAATTTTTTGTGTGCGTTCGAGTGGGTACCTAACCCTGAATGGTTTAAATTCACAATTTGACCCGGTAGGTTCAACGAGGGTAGTAGCTAACACGGGAAATTTTGAATTTCTAGGCGTTAAACAGTTACCGTGGTGACCATTTAAATTGTTATTGAGTTTAAAACATAAAATATATAAAACTATTATTGTTGTTGTTGTGCATACCAGTTTATATTTTTTCAATCAGTTGTCGTGCAATCATGCCTCACGAACGAAAAACGATTAGACGATTTACACACTTGAAGCACGAAAAAGAAGAGCTTCAAACACGTCCCAGAGTGTTGTCATGTCACCCGATTTTTCATTTTTTGTCTGAGGAGGGGAGAGGATATATTGTATTTAAATGTTACGGTTTTTCGGCGAGGCATTTCAATAATTTTATAAATTGTTTTCCCCCGACTATTTAAAAAAAAAAAAATTTAATTTTTTAATTTTTAACTGCGCACGGGCAAAGCCGCGTAATTCAACTAGTATAATATAAATGTTCGATGTTGAACGAACCATCATGTGTAATGTATTTGTACAACACTTAACAATAATGTTATATTTTTATGTGGTAAATTTTTGGGTAGAACAGCTGGATATGGAAAAGTACTCTCCAGACAGTTTTGGAATTTCTATTATATAGGTAGTAGCTTTTTAGATCGCAATGGTGAAAATTATAAACTTCACCGTGACTTTTTTTAAAATCGCGTTTATGAAATTCCATGATTTTTCATTATTTTATTTTCAAATTACAATTACAATATTAAACAGTGGCTATACCTATATATTTATGAACATTATTTTTATGAAACGAACATTATTCATTATTCGTTATAACACGTTCTTCGTCATTCTTTGGCCAAACATAGTATTTGACAGTAATATTTAACGTAATACTCATTACTCAACACTATATTGCAGTATTACCATATTGTTACATTATCGGTGACGTACCTTTATGATATTAATTGTAATATAAACTATATTTATCATAGTGTCAAATC
Organism: Slavum lentiscoides; assembly: GCA_032441835.1. Taxonomy (NCBI): domain Eukaryota; kingdom Metazoa; phylum Arthropoda; class Insecta; order Hemiptera; family Aphididae; genus Slavum; species Slavum lentiscoides. The sequence goes on from CM063709.1 coordinate 13,712,040, forward strand.
ATGTCACAGCCAAAGCGTATCAAGTGGATACAGTTGCTTCGAAGAACGGAGATCATCTACCTTAAAAACTACTGAAAAACGGTATATTATTTAAAGAATATTTTTTTTTTATTATTTTTATTTGTAGTTTGGGTATTTAATTAAATCTGAAATTTTAATGATGTTTTAATTGTATCACTCTGTTTATCTAACCTCATGCAGAGTTTGAAAATTTCGATTAATAATTTTATATGAACAATTATTTTAAAACACTATAGTGTAATAATCGAGTTCCACTCAGTATCATTTTTTCAATCTAATGTTCAATTTACGCTTACTTTCAAGTATGTGAAGCAAGTATAGTTATTACTTATAATTTATCAGTTATATATCCTTACCCACACAGCCAAACCCAGTATCTGTATCTCGCCCATACTTTTGTAATCCATACTTATTTGGTTAGAAATATGAGAACACAAATTATTAGTTTAATTTACATTTAGAATATAATTAATTTACTTGTAGTAGGTATTTTATAATTTTAATTATATAATAATTCGATGTATAGGAAAATGTCAACTACAAATTCTAAATCGCCTGAACCACCAAATCAAACTATAGATGTATGTGGCTCGGAATCTACAGCTAATCCAGAATCATCTAGTAATAAAAGTTCAAAATCTGAACAAATAAATTTGACTGTATTTGAACCACAAATGGACCAACTATTTAGCATTGACGGTATGTATTATATTAATAATAATAATAGTAATAAGCAATCAAAAATAAAAAGCATTATAAAAGTTTCAGAATTAAATCAACCACCTTCTACATCAAAAATGGAAATAGATGAATCTAATGATTTAAATGATGATGATACTAAAGAAGATGACGATCGAAACAATTTAGCTTTTCTTCAATTAGCTACTTTATGTAAATCGTATCATAATTATTTGAATACGAAAAATTTAACTTCAAATCCCAGTGATGAATCTACTATTTCAGGTATAACAGAGTTTTTGTTAATTGTATAGTGTTCTGTTGAATTAATAATATAAAAATAATAAATTTTAATAGATTTTCCAGATTTTTAAATATATTACAATTTTTTTTAACAGCATCAATTTTAAAAGAATTAAATGAACAAGAAGTACAACTGAAAGAAATTATTGAGTCAGACAAAATTCATGACGATTCATTTGGTTTTGTCGTATCTATGAACGATGGGCTTATTATTAATACGTCCAACAATATTCATAAAAGTATGGGCTATCCAAAGCATATGGGACAGGGACGTTCATTTATTGATTTTATTCACCCCAAAGACCACATGTCATTTATCAGTTATGTGACATCTGTTTTAACAGATCCTTACAAGATTTCTAGACGAGGTATCAGTATATTTAAGAAACACATAACATGATACTACTATACAAATATTACAATAAGGATAGTATTATAAAAATATGTTAAATGTATTAACTCAAACAAATTGTAATTTATTAACGCAATGCAAATTAGGTAGTAATATAGTGTATAATTTATTGGGTAAGTCCATAATATACTCATACACCATACCTACCTATAATTTGTTTTTCGTATATATATATATTGGCTACCATATAGAACTGTAGTAAATTAAACGTATCTCTTGCAAAAAAAAATTAAATTTTAGTTCATTTTATTATTATTATTTTTTTTTTTTTTTTTTTTTTTTTTTGTTATATAATAATTATAATTTATAACATTTAATTAAAATGTATTTAATATAGTTTAAAATTAAAGAAGTGTGTTTTGTTATATGCATTAAACATATATTTATCCATTTTTGTACACTCCATATGAGATGTACCATACTTAATATTTATAATTTTAAAAAATATATCTAAAAATATGACTTTTTCATAAAGAATCCATAAAAAAAACATGTTTAGATGGTATGTCTACTGTGACATTTTTGAAAGCCAAGAACACTGATGGATTTTACTGTAATATGCGGAGGTATAGAGGTTTAAATACCGGATATTCAATATACAAAAACAAAGATTACTATCAAGTATGTAAGCTTACAATTACATTCAAAGATGTATCATATGCATCGACTTCACCATGTTTAGCACAAATCAACAAGATACCACAATCTCAGTTACATCTAATCGTTAAAGCACAGATAATTCACTCTGCATACACGTGTATGAAACAACTAACATATATATATATATATATACAATAAAATAAACTTCAAGCAAATATTAATTTTCTTTTCACATTTAGATCCCGAAGAAAAAATAGAGACTTCTGTGAGTTTTATCACCAAACATAACGCATCATTTGAATGGTGTTATGTCGATCATTTAATAATATCATATTTGGGATATCTACCACAAAATTTCATTGGTAAATCAATTTTTGATTACTACAACGTCGAAGATCTACCAACAATCAAAGAAATTCACGAAAACAGTAATTTTTTAATTCTCATTACTAATAAATACCTACCTACTTTTAGTTTGAAAACATAAATAATATACTAGAAATTATATATTTAGTGACAAAACCTAGGAGTGTTCCGTACAAAGGAAACCCATATCGGTTTAAGTGTCAAAACGGTGATTTTGCATTAATACAAACTGAATGGTCAAATTTTGTCAATCCTTGGTCTGAACGAGTAGAATTTGTTATTGGAAGACACAAAGTCATACAAGTTAGTTTAGAAAAAATTAATAAATGTAAAATATAAACGGTAAAGTGATAATGAAATTAATTACGATTTTAGGGTCCTACGAATCCCGATGTAATCACTCTGGTTGATGATGTAACGCCTGAAACAAAAATAATAGAAGATAATAAAAATACAAATGAAATATATGATGATATAAAAAAAATACTGAATAAGGTAACTATTGTTTTTATTTATTACTGTTTTTGTCAAATATATTAAACGTATAATTATAAATTTTATTGTAGAATATTTACGAATCTAATGTTTCTAACCAGACAAATCAAACATTGGATTTAAGTACCAATGTAAAAAAACAAAGGTCGAAAAAATGTAAAGATTTGGCATTGTATATGAACAACTGCTTTGTAGAAGATATAGATTCATCAATTCAAGTACCTCTTGAAGTCAAAGTTCAACCAGAAACATGTGGTAGTTTTTCTGTACGTTTTTTTTTTTTTTTGAAAAATCTAATACAATCGCAACAATACTAATTCTTTGATATATTTATAGAACCACGATTCCGTAATATTAGGCGAAATATCTCCACACCATAACTACGAAAGTAAATCTAGTTCCGGAACACCGCCGAGTTATACACAACTTAACTATAACGACAATATTTTAAGGTATTTTTCATGTATATTTTTGCATACAATTTTTATTTGATTGCTGTTCCTTTCAACCGAAATTATAATGACATGTTATTATTACTAAATAATATATTTCTTTCTGTAGTTATAACTAAACTTGATATTAATTAAACGCAGGTAATTATAAAGAATTATTATTCAACCATTATCAGCTTTACGCCTTTTTAGCAGCAGCTTGGTGTAATTTTTATATTTTTGAAAACATTTTGGTAATGTTACATAACATTATAACGTAAATATTGTGTACACAGCATTTTATATAGTTCCTACAAACACCTTAATCTTTTCTTCACAGCCTTTGACGCAACTAGAATTCTGAGAAATGGGGTGCGTTTAAGATTAGGTTAAAAAATGTACGTATGAATTTTGCTAATTTTTATAATGGGCGCTATATAATGACCGAAAAACCCTTCTCCTCTAATTGCGTCAAGGACCACAGCTCAAATGTAATTTTGTATTAATTTTAAAAGCATAATGACATTTTACTGGGTATAACTATGTATTGCGTTTAGATTCTTCAAAAGCAATCTACAATCAAATTCGTCAGAAGATTTGAGCGATCAAAATTACCCTAAAGAAATAGCTGCGAGAAAACTCACTCCTTTCGACATGTTAGTAATAAAAAAAAAAAAAAAAATAGCTATAAAAAACCAGTATAATTATTGTATAAATTCTAAACGTTATTTCAGAGAAATGGACAGAATTCAACAAGACACGATCTCATTGCTTCAAAGTGTAACACCGAGTTCAAATACCGTCGTCAATCAAATGTCTACAAGCTGTTCTGAACAAAATTCAATGCAAAACAGTCAACAACCGCTTACACAAAAAATGCTATTACGGTGAGATACTGGAGTAACATTTGAGAATATATACAGAGGCGTCATTTCAGTTATCTTTCGGGTGTGCGAAGTTTCAAACAGGCCATTTTGAAATTTCATCAGGCCATATAAAAATATTTTATATTTAAAACTTGTACAAGCATAAAGCTCTAAAAAAAAATTATCTTTTAAATAAGCGGATATCGGCAATTTTTAAGTAAAGCAAATACATTTACAAATTTTTCTAGATTGATATAGTTAACTTCTTCTTTTTCAACATTAAGTACCATTAGCAAGCAGTCCATTTGGGAGTATATTAAAAAGTAAGGGGTGCAACCGCACATTCTGCCCCCCAAGTGACGCCCATGTATATATATATATATAAATGTGTTTCTGTGTATCAATTTATACATTTCGTAATAAGAGCAATAAATATAATGACATTTAGTTAAATTGTAGTTTAAAAATGATTTAATATAATTACTAAGTACCTAATCAATATGTAATTTACATGTACGCTATTATAATTTTAGTCACAATAAAAAAATGGAAGACGATCTTGTCAATCAACATAAAAACAATACGAAACGAATCAAATCTAGCGTGAAACAAAAACAAAATTTGACGGATGGAAATGTAGATATTGTAAGTAAAATCTATCTATAACGTACACATATATATATATGCATAAAAAAAATATTTGGGAACTTTATTCAATTTATTTTTAGCCTGATATAACAAATCACGGTATAAAACGTAGCATTTCAAGTCAACATGAAAATAAGTCGTCCAAGGTCACTAAAAGAAAACACCTCGCGAACCCGACTGATGTGATTAAACGTACACAAGGAAACGAAGAAATTGTAGCCACCCCTACTGTTGCTAGAGCAACGCAAATTTGGCTTCCTTCTAAGATCACAAGAGATTCACAAACAATGTTAGTGTTTTCATATTCTACTAATATATCATAATAAATAACAATATTATTAACTAGGTATATTATATTAATTTATAATTTCGAAATTTAGGGTTGATTTACCAAGATCACCACCCGTTTTGCCGAGCCAAACACTCAGCTATAACGTACCGCTTAGCAATAACGTAATGCCTTTAAAACAAAATGAATATGAAAATGCATTTACTTTAATGGATCCACATGAACATAATCAAGGTAAGTGGTATATAAAATATTTCAAAAAAAAAAAAAAAAAATACAAAGCAAAAAATTAATATTAGTACGTTAAAAAACAAAAAGTATTACTTGAACGGGTTCAAAATTCTACCCTATTTTTACAGATAATGGTGTTTGACGGAGTAATTTTATTTACAAAATTATAAAAACAAATGATTTTATTGTAATATTTACTGTTGTACTGTTGTTATTTTATACTTAAGATTTACGATTAAAAACAGACTTTGATAATATTATTTGTTTCGACCTTATATAGTAAAACCCTTTGATTGATATGTTAATTTTTATGAACGTGTACCTACCTATACATTTTGTTTTACGTATAACAGAGGCTTTTACTTGTGTTTTACAGAATCACTGTCTACCCAAATGCAATTATTAACCGTGCCATTATATGCTTCAATACCTGTAATGAATCACATTCCTCCAAGCCCCCCGGTTTTACAACCGTGTTTACATTATTATAATCAGGTTTGAATTACTTTAATAATTCATATATATATATATATATATATATATATATATATATATATATAAATACGTAGTAGTATGTATAAATATATAGACTATATAGTAAACACACAAATAAATGTAAATCGTCAAGGCCCTAACACTATAATTTACAATTTTCAGTTACTTTTACAACAACCGTACCAGAATATTCAATTCAAAACGAAAATGAACCCACAAAATGATGTTTCGGTTCCAATACTGTCCAATACATTTCATCAGGTAAATTTATGGTATTGAAAAATTTAAAAAGACGGGAGTAAATTAAATTCCAGGAACTCATCGTTCGATATCCGTCTAAACAATATTACAGACAACAGCTATTATGATTTATGATGTTATACCTATATGTTGTAACTATGCGCATTACCTACCTACTGCAAGACCATGTGGTGCGACAATAGTCTTGTGGACAATAATTCACTTTGCCTTAAATTAATTCTTCTAATTCACTTTAACTACATTGATTTTAGTGGATAATAAAAAAATAATTTAAATTACATAATGTTAAACGATTGAAATTCAATCATTGGTTGACGTAATAATCTGAAACTATTTAAATTTTATGCCTATAAATATATACTGACTATAAATCTAATATAGATTTTTTACTTTTTTTCAATGGGCATCATTTTGATGAAGTCCTATTATTGAACAGTGTCTCCAATCAAATCAGCTGTCTCTCTCTATATATACATATATTAGTGATGTTACGAACACAGATTTTTGAAGTCGAACCGAACCCGGACCGAACCGAATTTACAATTTTTTTATTCGAACCCGAATCAAACAAAACTTCAAAAAAAGTTTAAAGGATTTAAATTTTAAATTAATTTTTAAAATATTAAAAACAATTAAGTACCTACTCAATAGATTTAAAGGTAAATTGAATTAGTCAATAATTAATTATTAATTTATAAAACAAATAATAATGTAGATATTTAATTATAATTGGTAGGTACACTAGATAATTATATTACCTATCTATCTACTATACACTATATTATATTATATACATACAAAACAGAATATTATCTCATAGTCATATACATAATAACTGCTTCACAAATTACAAATGTTGTAACTAATTTAGCGTTGAGTATAAAAAAAAAAAAAAATGACAAAAAAATCTATTTCTGAAACCTAATACTACGAATATTGGTATATGAGTGATGTATACCTATTTGAATTGTCCAAGTAGCTCACTTCTGACACTGAAAACAGTCAGGACAATCGATAATACATTAAATCTTTGTTAATTCTTTTTACTACAAACTGGGGGAAAAATTACTATTTCTATTAAAAAAAAAAAAAAAAATAGAACAAACTCTATTTTGAATTTTTTCCGACTAATATTCAGTTTGAATTTCGTTTTCCAAGGTTCAATATTCGAACCGAACTATTTTGTGTTTAGTTCGGTTCGAATATTTCCAATTATGAGTTCGATTTTCGAATTGAACAAAACACCCCGGGTTCAACAATTCGTAACATCACTAATACGTATTACCTCATTTGTGCTTATTATTATTACAAAAAGTTTTACAGATTGTACAATGTTAAAAATAAAGTAAAAAACAAAATGTATAACAATTTTATTTTGTTTTTCTATGAATTTTTATGATGATTATTCAAAAGAAAACGAAACTTTCACAAGTAAACCAAGAAGAAGTTATAACAAGTTCTGACTCAGAATACAGTAGTTTTTACTCCTCAATTTTGCGATACAAGACCGATAGTAGTGATAGAGAAGTATGTTCACTTTTGTATATTTATATTTTATTAAGAAATTAGTACCTACCTAATAATTTCATAATTCAGTCTGTAAAGTGTACACTTTGCAACTATGTAAAATTAAAATATACCTTATTGAATTACCTAACTAGTAGAAATTTAACAGAAAATACAAATTTTAGGAATGTTCCTGGCCTCTTGACTTCAACAAAATGAACTGTCCTCGTGAGTTTATTAAAAATGTAAGTTTTTACGTTAACATTAAAAAAAAAAAAACTATATCTTATTATATTAATTTTAGCAACCATTCAAAATGGAAAATGTTATAATGACACCAGATATAATCTACCGGTACCAAATGGAACACGGGGACATAAATGAAGTGTTACGAAAAGATTTGAACACATTAAATACATTTACTCAAGTAAATTTAAATACTAGAATTAAGATCATATTTCATACGTATATTTGTTGCTTATAGTAGTGATAATTTAAAATACTGTGATTTGCATTTTAGCCTCTTTTAGTTAATGAACAGTTAAAACAGCTATGCGTGGAATTAAATGTAAACGGTACTTCAAAAACATCGTATTATGAAGATGGATCATCAAGCAGTGGAGGAGATGAATGTCTCATCTCTATAGGAGTAGGTATCTAAACTATAAACACTACCTATATAATTTGGTCTTATTATTATTAGAATATGTATCATGTGCAAAAGACAAATGTTGTTAATTCATTACACATTTTTTTTTTTTTTTTTTGGTAATATTTTAGAACAATAAGAAAAAAAATATCAATTTCAGCAGAATGGCTATGATTTATGAAGAAAATGCTCCATTACCGCCACCAACAAGCTCACCTCGTTTAATGTAAGCGGTTTACATAATTACATAATTACATACGACAAAATATTACTTAAGAGGAAGCCACATGCATTCATTTGTCTCTAGTCTATCTATCTATCTTTCTAATAGACAAAATTGGGTTGAATTTAGATTTTGAAAGCTTATTATTAAATTTAAAGAAAAGAATATTTTTGAAGTCGTCTCATAGCTATTTTGTAAAATATAATGTGACAAAGAAGTTACAGCTTTTTAAAAAATTTAAAAATTCTGTGACACGACCTCGAAAATATTTTTATATTCAAATTTGGTAATACACGCTTAAACTCCAAATTCAACCTGAACATTGCAATATAAATAAATATAAATTATCAGATAGACAGAGACAATGAATATTATGTGTGTGCGTATGGCATCCTTTTAATACATAATATATGTGTTTAAAACATTTTGATTTTATATTAAGGTCATCAAATAATAATCAGTCGACAGCATAAATTCTGAAAATTATCATTAAAAAAAGAAGAATTGACACTATCAAAATACATATTTTATAATACACTTCCATATATAAATTAATATTATTATTATTATAATTTTTTTACCTATATATTATAAATAGGTAAGTACCAAAAGAAAATGTTGATATATCAACATTATATAAAGTTAATAATATTTTTATTTAAGTTTATATAGGTATATAGTTATTAGGTTATCTGTTCTTATTGAATAAAAATAAATATATATCTTTTTAAATATATATAATTAAAGAAAATTGATATAGGTTAAAAAACATTTATTATTTAATAAAACTGTATTGAAAACCTCTAAATTGATATTTTGTAATAAATACCTATTAAGATAACTTAAACAAATTTAAAGTGTGTAAAAGTGACTATGATAATTTGTTTACGAAATGTATTAAAATATTAAAGTATTGCACATTAAATAGTAGCTATATCTTAAAATATTTAATAATAATTATTATTATATATATATATATATATATATGTTTTTTTAATTTAACACAAACTCAATCAATCATATGTACCTAATTAATAAATCGGTTCTTGGAACATTTTTTAAAAATTTAAATTTAAATAGTGGCTAAATTAATTAATTTTACACATTTTTTTTCAAGCTATTGTTCTTAAGCAGCTCAACACTGACCAATAATTAAACACACAAATGAAGTAATATAATAATACCTACCTAATTACAGTTTATATCTAATGTTTATACAACGGCTAAAATACAAATTACAAACATTCGTGTTTGAAAAGAAAAAATGTAAAGAACCACTAAAGGGGAAAAAAACAATGAATAGAATGAAAAATTAAAAGATGCCCAAGGTATATATAGGCACCTAATAATATACGAAAGCTTTATTTTAAATTCGATAAAAGTTTAGATGGATCTGAACACTATAGAATACAAAGTATTTACCTACTGAAGAGCATTTGTCAATTTAAAATGTATAGGATTTGCAATTGTACTTTTAAAAATTCGATATTTTGATAGAATGCAATCGTGTTATTCTCGAAATTCGGACAGTGGTTCAGACAATATTTTTAGATTATATTTTAGTATAAATTGTTTTAGTTTTATGTGTTTAGACTCGAAATTGAAATAGAAAATTAATTATATTATATTCAAATTGATATTACAATATGTTTAGAATTATACATACCTATTTAAAGATTTTTTTAGGTAATCATAATTTACTTTACGAACATCTAACACTAAAAAAAAAAAAAAACAACGCTATAGCAAAACAATTTACACACGACATTGTTTTCTAAATGGAATGATTTAAATTACACTGCTAAACAGTTCTGAGTACCTAATTTATTATACCCCGACTATGGCAATAGCCAAGGAAAGTGAAATTAATTTCCAATATACACTGTTTTTTTTTTTTTTCGGATTCTGTCCATAATTTTGTTTTAAAGAGATAAAGATTTTAGAAATTGGATAAGTAATCTAAGAAAAATAAAGCAATACTTCTATTTTATGTAAAATGTACCTATTTAAGTTAGATTAATTTATAGATAAAATATAAAAACAGTAAAATTTATACATAATTATATACATATTGATATATTTATATTGTATTATAATAAGTACCTAATAACTATTCAGATTGTTGAACATTAAAATAATTATTGTAATTATTTCAATTTCCATGACAATATACCACTTACCCACCTATTGTGGGACAATGCCTATAGTTAATAACACGTCTTTATTTTACTTAATTTCATCACACTTATTAATATATTTTAATAATGTTAATTGTCATTCTCCTACTTTTAATATTCAACAACAAGTCTCTGTGCCTATTATACCTAATTGCTAATACCTATACTAAGTACCTACTGTTTTTTTCCCTTCCTTTTAATAATCTCTCGACATTATTTACCCAACATCATTTTTACCACCTTTCTGATATAACTTTGCATTTATTCTCGTTAAGTCATCACTCGTAACATAATATATATATATATATATATACACACACATATACTTTATATTAATCAGTTGCATCGTTACAAGGCCGCCCGCAGGGGGGGGCCGGAGGAGCCATGCCCCCCTCGCTATTTTATTTGATATTTGTTTAAATTTGTGATATAATTCTTTTTAAATGTCAGATAATATAATTTTCAGTGTTTTTGTTTCTTGTACGTGTGATCAAATAATCGGTTATTATTTCTACTATAATCCCGCCCGAAATAGCCACGGCTATAGATTACCGTATCTGTGGAAACAACTTTATAGAACAGCAATAAACAATACATTTTTTAACATAAATATATTGTGTTATTCATTTTGATTTGTAATCTATAATTTTTAGTTTATAATACACTCAGCATAAAAACTAAAAATACACTGTATATTAAAAAAAAATTAGGGTGTATGTTTTTTGTTGGCCCCCCACACCAAAATTTTTTTCTGTGGGCGGCCTTGCATCGTTAGCACCATACTCGTCTATGCATTCTCATTTCCACATTTCTCTTCTCAAATGGTGTGTACGACAAAATGATGTGTACACTGGATGCATAAAATAAAATGAAATAATGTTATTTGGGATATCAACACGAATATACATATATATATATATATATATTTATTATTTTATCTGTAGGGTGGGCAGTGTGTTGCTCGAAAACTGTGATATTATATAAAAGCTGAAAATATTATATATATATTAAATAAATATTTATTTTAATAATTCTACCTCAAAATATCTCGCATCCCTAACGTTTTTCCATAAAATAACCAATCACAATTCGTAACATTATAAAATCCGATAATAATAAGACCTTAAGATGAAAAATTAACTGGTTCCTCTATTGAAAATCAAAACATCATAAATTACAATTATACCTAATGTTTATCACACACTGGCTGAATGAGAAAAAAAAGCGAGATCGATTACGTTATTACAATACGTCGATATAATTTTTTTTGTAAATGACTAATTTAAATTTGATTTAAACAATTTGTCTATAATTTTCCATATTTATGTTCTTTAGGGTACGGGTATCAAATATTAGCACTGAATTAACTGTATAATACTATAATTAACGTATCCGATTCTTCTTAATTTGTTGAGTGACATCGACCTTTACATTTCAAACTTTTAAATTCCACACAACGTCAAATACTTTTATCTTTGTTTGATCAATTCACGCTTTATAAACGTCCAAAATGTAAAGGCATTTTTTTTTTTTTTAAGTTTAAACACAACACGACTGATCGATAAAAGCCGGCACACTGATTTTATACGCACAATCGAGTAACGTAAGTAACCTATTCCTAAACTGCGTTGCTGAGACACAATTTGTATTACTGTGATAAGATATGGAAAGACTGCATAGTGTATTGTTGCAATTAGAAAACTTAAATAAATTTGTAGTTAATTAGTATAAATTAAGATTTTTCATAATGGGAACATTTTGAAATTGGGAAATTAGAGATAGAAATATAATTTTTAGGTGTTGGGTGTAATCATAAGTATAATACCTACGCAAAAAATTAATAATCGTAATATATCAAATATGAATAACATAGTTTTATTACACTTCATATTGATATAATATTACAGAGAATTTGTATAAACATATTGTTGATTTTATAAATGTTTAATAGCTAAGAAAATTACTAACAAATTCTCTAGATAAACACAATGAGTGATACTTAATCAAAAAGTTTGACATTTTATAATAGGTACTATTTATAATTTTATTATTATTATAATTTTTTTTTTTTACTTAAGTCTTTTAATAGTAAATAAACAAATGTTACGTCTTACATTTCTCAAATAAAGTAACTGAGTAAATACTGATTAACTGTGTAAGGAAAACATTAGCAAGTAGTAAACTTATGGTAAGAAAAAGTATAAAATTATACACAATAAACAACAAGTAATATTACTGTAACATTAGTCATATTACTCTCATGACATACTACTTAATATATGAAAATATTGTTAACAGTTTATTGTAAAATAAAATGCTTTTTTTGCCATTTATATCATTTTATGTATTAACACTAATTATTATATATTGTCAATGGTATTAATTATTACAAAGTAAGTTGGTTGAACGTTTTGTAATAATAATAAAAAAAAACAAAATTAATGTCTAATTATGTTTATATTTTAAACGAAAACATGAATAAGATAAAAATATAATTTGTAAATTCTGAGATTTTAATACAGTTTATGAAAAATAAAATAATTTACAATATATTACACAATTGAAATAAATTTTGTTTTTCTTAACCGCATGACTTCATTGATAACACTTTTAACAGTTGTAATTACCTAATTTACTTAGGTAGACTATGTTAAATAAAAAAAAATATATATATACATACATATATGTATATGTATATATGTATACACTCGAAATATAGATAGTAAACGAGTATATAATTATATCCTACATTATCACTGTATAAAAACTTAGTATAAATCAAACTCATTGAAAACTATTAGTGGATTCCATTCATGACATATTTGTTTTGAACAATTGAGACATTTCTCACTGCCCACGCCCTGAAAATATCTCATCAAACAATGTCCATGTGCTAACTTTTTACATGATTTACACTCTATTCCATAAACAACAATATTTAAACAACCCGAACACTTTCGATCTACATATTTTTCAGTCAAATATGTTTCCAGCTCGTTAATGGCCAATGGCGACAAAAAGATATTTTTATGTTTATCAACAATCAAATATCTGTGTGTAAAAAAAACGTCTAACTGCGTAGCAGACATCTGACTGTTAAACTTTATCACGTCGTTAAACGATACAGATCCGCCACTCGTGATAATATAATTAACAAGCTCAGTAAACAAAGCTTTGTTTGGATCGTGCTTGGCATTGAAATCGTTTACAAACATAGCAACAAACACGTAGTTAATGTCGCCGTTTTGTTCGCACACCACGTTGTTGATTTTGAGTTCGAGTGGAATAATTTTACTGTTTACGATTTCAATGGTATTTTGAAGGGTTTCATCGGGAAACAAGACACTATTTAAATTTTTGGCTTCAATTTCCGGTACCATTCTCGTTTGCATAAAATATTGCAAAAATTGTCTATGTTTATTGTTGTAAGACATTTTCAAGATGTTGTGAAGTGTCCGACACCAACAGCAGTATAATTGTCATCCTATAAAAATAATAACAAATGTTTTACTTTAACGATAAACTTATTGCTTAGGTAAAAAAACAAAATTAAAAATTAGCATTTAAAAAATCGATTCTAATAAACAAAAACGCGACGAGATAAAATGTTAGACAAATAATAGATTTAATCCGATAACAATTCATTTCTTAAGGCCAGCAATTAACAACATTGTTTTCTTAAGTTCGTCATAATACGGTAGTCGTGGAATATTTAATCACGATGGCGTTTTGAATGTGGAAAATCAAGTAATATTGTAAATTTTACAAAAATTCAGTACTTACAAAAACTCGACACCACTCTTTACCGGGAAGACAAACAGGAGTACAGTGAACGTATTTAGTTAGAAAAAATCAGAATCAGCAGAAACGTTTTAAATTTGAAAATTTCTGTAAGAAAACTTAGAGCGGACGCAGAACAAAAATGCCGCGCGGAACAACCGCGAAAATTGGATGAAAGATAAGCACCATTTCTTGATAAGAAGTTTAAAAAGAATTCACTACTCTCCCACCACCAGTGGCGTACACACGGGGGGTTTGGGTGTTCAAACCCCCCCCCATTGACTTTTTACAAAAATATTTTTTGTAGTGATTTTAGCACCATAGCGCCATATTTGGCGCGCGACCGACGACGTCTTAATTTCATAGAAAAATAATTTTTTTTGTTTTCATGACTGCGCAAAATTCACCATTTTACATTGGATTACATATTACACTATACGATCGGTATCGGGAATGAACGACCACAGCATGTTGCGGTCGTATTCCGTCGGTTGCGGAGAATCGGTCTAATGTGGTTGCGATAGTGTGTTTGGCGTTTAAATATGTGTGTATTTTGGGTGTTCCCGTTCAATTACCGATCGGGTCCGGTTAATCGGTAACCGACAAAACGCATAGTGTAGCTCCAGCCTAATAATTCTGCTGCTACAAAACCCAGCTATATTTAGTTTGCATTTGATCAGTAACCGTGTGATCCGTGCGCGCTTTTCTGTTTGAAATCACACAGTCGAATAATATATGTTCGTATTTATTGACATTGTCAATTTACCAATTGAGCATTTTGTAAATTTTGTGTGGTGTTTGCAAAATGTGGTGGTATAGGAAATCAAAGACTAGGTTTTCTTTCATTGGAGAAATTTGACAACTGGAAAAAGGCTAAAGAAGTAATTTGATTCATTATTCTTAGTGTAATATTATAATTATAATTATTATTTGTATTATTATTTGATACGTTTTATAAAAATCTTTTCAACTAATATATATTTTTTATATAACCCCCCCCCATTGAAAATTTCTGTGTACGCCACTGCCCACCACCAATGGGCACGAACCATGGACACTCTGTATATATATATATATATAAATTCTCCTTGAAGGAAAGTGACAACCTCCTTGGTTTCAAGTTTACGGGTAAGGTGGATTGATATCATTATTTTCCTTTTTTTTTTTTTTTTGTTATCACTGGCAGAACGTAATAATTGATAGCAAAGACGTACGAAGTTCGTGTTTGTAAAATGTGAATTTTGTCGTTTAAAAGTCTTATAATAATATATCTTTTAATAAGAATTAGAATAGATTGCCTGTTTATATTACATTATTAAATTTTTGGATATTCAATTATAGACCGAAATGGGTGGCAAGAAAAAAGGCGGAGGAGGTCATAACTTCGGTCGGGCGCTAATCAAAGACAGGTTTGGTCGCGGCAACAAAGTTCTGAATAACGACTCGTTTGTATGTTGGACACCATCGCTCTTATTGTTCCCAAATTACTCATTTTTTACCTATCGTATTTTGTTTCTGTTGGATATTAGTCTGAAATAATCGTTCTGTTTTTGAACAGCTACATACATCCGATTTAGCCGATGGATACGATTGGGGCCGACTTAATTTGCAATCGGTCACCGAACAAAGCTCTTTCGAAGAGTTTTTGTCAACTGCAGAATTGGCCGGAACAGAATTTACAGTACGCATTGATTAACTTTATAATATACTGTATCTATGTACGACCGTATATATGTATAATCAATTAAATTATGTTCAGGCGGAAAAGTTAAATGTAGAATTTGTACCAGAGAGTCGAATGGTCGGTACATTGACCGATGATGAACGATCAAAGATTGAAAAGTCCCATAAAGAATTTAAACACTTTATTAAAATTCCCCGAAGGTATACTTTAGTTTGTCTAACTGTATATAGAAATCAAACATAATTTATTCGTTTTCAGACCGAAATGGGATAGTGAAACTACTGCCGAAGAATTGGAAACAAAAGAAAGGCAACATTTTTTGGAGTGGCGTCGTAAACTAGCTGAACTTCAAGAAGAACAAAATTTGGTGTTAACTCCCTATGAAAAGAACTTGGATTTCTGGAGACAGTTATGGAGAGTTGTCGAGAGAAGTGATGTATTAGTGCAGATTGTAGATGCTCGCAATCCATTACTGTTCTATTGTGACGATTTGGAGAAATACGCTAAGGAAGTAGATAAAAACAAAACTAACTTGCTGTTATTAAACAAGTCTGATTTGTTGACTGTTACACAACGTAAATATTGGGCGAAGTATTTTGATTCTAAAGCTATTACGGTGGCTTTTTATTCTGCTAAACAAAGTGAAGAGACTATTGAAGAAGGCAATGAAGAAGATAATAAAATTGTAAGTATTAACAATTTGTATTTATATATTTTTCAAAAGTGGTACCATCTACATCTTTGTACGTTATCTTACAATATAATTATATTGGCGCTGTGTACTCGTAAATAATAGATATTTATTATATGTGTGTATTTGTATTTTAAATATTGTGTATTCGATTTAGATTGAAGAAACGATTGATGAAGAAGAAATAGAAGTAGATGATGAGGAGTGGAATAGTTCAGATTATGAAACCGACGAAGAGGAAGAAGTTATCGGAGATGTTGATGGTAAATTTTTTTTTACATTTTTATCAATGTTTTTGAAAACATTTTTTTATTATTATTGTAGAAGAGTGTTCTGCATTTAAAAATTCGTCAAAATTGTTATCAAAGGAAGAATTAATTACTCTCTTTAAAACCATACACGGAAATCGTAAACGTTTGTCAGATGAATTGGTTACGATTGGTTTAGTAGGTTATCCAAATGTTGGCAAGAGTTCAACAATCAATACACTTCTACTTAACAAAAAAGTATCAGTGTCTTCTACTCCGGGAAAAACAAAACACTTTCAGGTATCTAATATGAACAATAATTAAATTAATCAGAAGAAGTTAATATCCCATATATAGATTGATTTTTTTAAATGCTAATCATGGCAGACGAAAACCATATCAGCCACGTTTGTAATTTTAAATAATGTTTCAGACGCTTTTTGTTGACAAAGATTTGATGTTATGCGATTGTCCTGGGTTAGTAATGCCTAGTTTTGTATTTACAAAAGCAGACCTCATTATAAACGGCATTCTTCCAATTGATCAGATGAGGGACCACAGGCCTCCTGTGAATATAATTTGTTCCCAAATACCAAGACATGTGTTAGAAGACCAATTCAGTATAATGATAACAAAACCTTTAGAAGGCGAGGATCCAAATCGTCCACCCACAGCTGATGAATTCCTCAACGCTTATGCATGTAATTCTCATTCAGAAATTTTCGGTTTAAACTTCTTTGTTTTTATTAATGTCGAACGATTTCAGGTAGTAGAGGATACATGACAGCAAATGGTCAACCAGATGGTTCAAGAGGGGCTCGTATAATTCTCAAGCATTACGTTCAAGGACGGCTATTGTTTTGTATTGCTCCACCAGAAGTAGACCAGACAAAATTTCATTCTTTTCCACCCCCTGAAGAAAACCGCACAACAAAGACATACACTCCATTTGAAAAAACTCTTCTAAAGGTTTTTTTTTTTTTTTTGTATAGGTATATAGTTACATTTTATTAGAAATAAAAAATACTCATCATTTATTTTACAGCCAAATGTAGCTTCAGGGTCCGATTTAGACAGGACGTTTTTTCAAAAAGTCACAATGGGTGCACACAGTAAAGGCATGCAAAAAATGGATATAATGGGCAGTATTAATAAGTATGTAGTACACTAGTACATAACTATTATATTTTGTTTTACATTAATAATTTGTTATTATTGTTTCAGTCAAGCTCAACAAACCACATCAAAACCGTGGAAGAACCATAAAGAAAAAAGGAACAAACACGAAAAATTAAGACGTCAGTTCAGACATCTTGATATATAAATTTTGTTGTTAAATTACGATATTTATTTGTAATACGTATATTTTGAAATGCTCTTTTAAACTCTAGAGCTTAACTTTTATTACAATTTTTGCTCTGTAAAAGTTTGTTTAGTAATAATTGTTTACAATAATAATAAAAAAATACAATTAATCATTTCCTTTTATTTTTTTTATTTAGAAACCTATCCAAAACACTGGAACGTTTTGTCACTGTTGTATTTCCATTATTATTCCTTTCTGACGGACGTGCATTTAAAGCTCTGACGAATTCCTAGGAAAATAAATTAAAACAATACATGTATTTTTTTCCCTAAAACAAGATTAATAAATAAATCATGTGATTTACCTTGGTTTTTTCTTCCAATATTTTTTGTTTGACTTTCGCAGGATTGGCTAAGGTTTTCTTCTTTAGTTTATTTCTTACTTTAATATTAATTTTCAATGGTTTTACAGTCTACACGATTAAAAAACAAATATATGTATTGGATACAATTATAATTACATACTTTGTTCATAAATATTATACTTACTTGAAGTGAATTTCTAGCGTTTACTTTTGTCTGTAATGCATTGACATCAACTTCATCCACAGTCGATTCCAATGTTATCATTTCTGCTGGAATCTATGATAAAAACATTTCATTTAAATGATTTATATCCCTTGTAACAAGCACGTCAATTATTATAGTAGTTAACTATATATAATACCTTTTCTAAAAGCATTTTCACTTCGGCTTCTTTACGCTGCTTCTTTGTTTGGAAAGGATTCCGTTCCAAAGCATCGAAATTAGGTTCACCAGATCCTAGTTTATCAATAATATTTTTATCCCATTCAATGAATTTTAATAAACAGTTTAAAAATTAACCTGGTACTAGTAAACTAGAAAATCCACAGTCATGACCAGCTCCAAGAACATCTTCAAATGGACAAAACATTAAATTGTTGATTGTTCTTGCAATGTTATGTCGGAGATAAGCATGCTTTACAGTTTTAGTACAACATTCTTCATAAATCTGAAAAATCAGTTACCTTTTAAATATTACCTCTGAAACAGTCATAAAGTGTCATACGCACATCAACAACATTATTTATGGCTACTGCTAAACATCCAGTCTGACTGAAAACCATACTTCTTGGACTGGTTCGTACTTTATAATCTTGTAATGGTCCTTTTAATTGACGGATATCCCAAACCTTAATACTCCTATCCATGCCAGATGTAGCCATATACCTACAAACATAAAAATTAAAAATAAACAATTATGTAATATATAAATGTCATCAAGTTGTCCATTACATTCCATTGGAATTTACAGCAAGTGAAGTAACCATATTTCCATGACAAAGTATTTTAGCAACCGGTTCTCGAAGATTTGGACTCCACATTGATACAACACCTAAACACCGAAATCATTATCGTATAGGTTTGAACATATTGTTAGTTTTTATTGTACTTTCAAAAAGTAAATGTAAATTAATGACCTTTAGTATGTCCCAAACAGATCAATGCATTATTTGGATTCTGAGTCATAAGACTCAATCGACCCATTCTAGCATTAAATTGCGATACCATTTTACCCATTGATACATCTAACCAAGATAAAAATCCTTCTTCGCTCTATAAAATATAAAAGAAATTGAACGCTCTCATTGTAATGTCAATATTATAATACGGAGAAATGTGTAAAACTCACAGCTGTACTCAAGAGAAAATGATATGGTAAAAATTCCTGATGTAAGACGTTGTTTAAATTCTTCAAGCAATGTACCTCTACGCCTTGATTATCGTACATATACACCCATTTTTTTTGAGCAACCGAAAAGAGATTTTCATTGTGAAGCCATCTATAAATAAATACACATATATATATATATATATATATATATATATATATAAATCGGCCGTTATTTTTGAAATAATAATTAATTTTTAGAGATGTGTCATTATTGAATTTTTCTCTAATTAAACTACTGAACAGAACTTTATGTCTAAATTACATTTGTTAATTGCCAAGATCCTTTAAAAATATTTTTTACTCATTTTAATTTATTTACGTTCTGAGCTTACTTTACATCATACACTTCTTCCATAACATTTATCTCGCACATCAAATGTTTCGTTACCCAATCCATAGCAGCAACATGGCCTTTTCGTCCACCAATTAATAACTGACGACCGTTTAACGAGTAGTCAATACTAAAACATTAAATTGAACAGTTTATCTACATTAAAATGAACTGTTAATCGTACGACGGCATACGCTTACTCATATGGACCAAAATCAAGGGTCAAGTCGAAATGTTTCGTTGCACTAGTCACATCGACTGAATTTGAAAGCTGAGTCTGAGTAATTTTTGTCGTTTTTTCACCTGGTTCAGCAATAATATAACTATGAAAAAAAAAAAATTAACTTTCATCATATAACCGTATTAATTAACACTTCAAAATTAAACCAACACACAAAACATAAATATAACGTATTTTACCCAGAATTTTCCGGCAACAACACACTCGCTGCTTCCGATATCTTAGCTGCTAATTTATTTTTGGTTTCATTTACTATTCGACGTTGGTGTACTTTCCCCATCTATACGGAAAATTTAATTATTAGCCATTCGTGGTACGGAACAGACGTATTAATGATTTCAAAAAACTAAAATAGTTTTTCACTTTTTATCCTAAAATAGTCTATTGTTTCAATTTTACCTCGAGTATTAAGAACGGATTTTCTGGTAGAAAAAAAAACAATAATATTGCTGTTATTCTCCTGTACACATTATCAAGCACTTTCTTTGGAACTTTTAAAAGTCATTCAAACAGAACACAAATTAGAATAATCGATATTTGCTAACATATTCGACGATCACGTGTATTTACTGTTTGCCATCAACTAAGATAAGATATCATGGCAGTTTACCGAAAAATGATAAGAGTTCGAAGAGTGATAAAGATTTTAATTTTTAAAAAGTGCTGCCAACCATTGCCAACAAAACTCTTGCTAGATATAGTACAAATTACCAAGTACAATGTACAAAGTACTTTTTTCTCATGGCGTTTGTAGGGAGTGTTTGCACCTTATAGATCCACCTTGGTCGAACCTATACTCATAATATGATTAATTCTGTTGGTTAATACCATAGATAATAAAGGTATATTTATTATCAATGGTGAGTGCCGCAGACAAGAACCACAGAATTTGCACAGAATAGAATAAATATTATTTGTCTGTACGGTCATCGTTCAAATTCAAATATTTTATACAGTGTAACCATTGATTATAGAATATACTATATACTTGAATATTCTATAATCAATGGTGTAACCTATAAAACAAATATAAATTATTTTCATATAATTTTTCGATAATTCTACGTTGGCGACAGATTCGACGAGCCATTTTTACGGCCGTTGCTCTTATCATTTTTCGGTAAACTGCCCCCAACCCATTTTATCAACGATTATCCGTTGGATGCACTGTATTTATTAAATATTATCGTAATTATTCGTATCGTAAATATTTTTGCAAAGCTTCTTGGCCGATCCGAATTTTATTAAAATTGTTCGTTAAAACGTAATAATTGTCATTTGTGTAGGACTTTTCGGTTGAAATTCGTACGGGTCAATGCGATTTCATTGCTTGACACGATTTCCGTAATCGAAACGTCCACCACTAATGATTTGCAAAATGCCTGTGGCGGAAGAAAATACGTCGATTTCAGATGTGATTTTGCAACTTCAAGAATACAGCCCGACTGTAAAAATAAACCAGAATTAATTCGACAAGAGATCCGTTGTTTGTGTAATTATTTTTAACTATAATTACAGATACCCGATTCCATTACGTCTGCCGTGTGTTCAGAAGCTGGGTTTGAGACGAGTGACCCTCGCATGTAAGTAAACCGAAAAACCGCTATTGTATAATATAGTGAAGATTATTGTAAGCGACTAAGCCTAATCAATTGAAATATCGATTTGGGTTATTTTAGGGCTAGTTAAAAATTCTGTAATTCTCGTAACAATTGGAACGGAATTCGTTTTTAAATTTTTCTTTTAAAATTCTTGGACCCCAATTCTATTTTATATTTCCCTTTGATAGGCTCAAATTATTTTACAAAATAAAATTATCTTTGATTTCTAAATGTATTTTTATGATATATTATATTTGATTTAAAATTCTGGTTGGAAATTATATAAATTTATGCGACGATCTGTTGGTTAAAATTCATAATGCGGCGTACTCTGTTTCGTCACGCCGAGCGCACCGACTTTTTTGTAACGTAATTTTAACGTTTTTTTTTGAAAAATTGAAAAATGTCTCTAGTGTGTAATAATGTATAATATGTATTTATTTCAATCGAAAAATACGTGTATTTGAAATTACGTACAAACACCCCATTCAGGTGCAAATTGCCATAATTTTAATGTTTTTGAACCCTGTGTTTATATTTATTTCAGAATACGTTTGATATCAATTGCTTCTCAAAAGTTTATCGCCGATATAGCCAATGATGCGTTGCAACACTGTAGAGTACGTTTGGCTACTATGCCGACTAAAACTGGTAAAGCTCCTAAAGATCGCAAATTCACATTAACTATGGAAGACTTAACGCCGGCACTCAATGATTATGGAATTATTGTTCGAAAACCACCGTATTTCGTTTGAATTTTATTTTAAAATAAATAAATAGAAAATATATTTGGGATACATTATTATATTCATTGATCATAATCAATAATTTTATATATTGTAATTTATTAAAATTTAACTTTTTTTTTTTTTTTTTTAATGAAATTTAAAGAAATAAATATCTATTGGTAATAGCTGCATTAGAAAAGTTTGTTTTTTTTTTAATTTTAATATTTTGAACCATAAATATATACATATGAAATGTAGTAAATAATATATATATATTGGAAATAAAAATAATAAGTATAAGAATTTTGGTAATTTTTAATAGGTTTTCCTACACTTATTTAATATAGTAGCTAAGATCTACTCGTATATATGAATCAATATCAATTTTTTTTTTTCGTGTTAAAATAATGGAAAGTAATAAATATGGCCAAATGTTCAAATGAAAATTATACCGTGCACAATGATAATTTTATCATTATTTTCATGAGAAATGAGTATACATAATATATACTCGATACTTCGAAAACTTGTTTTCTGATCTTTGTAATGTCCTGTAAAATAAACAGTAAATATTTTAGTGAAAATTATAAAATGACAAATAGGAAATAAATCGTTTAAAAAGTCAAACTACACAACATCATCGTACGTGAGTAATTTGTTTTTTCTAAAAGTGTAAAAAAGGCGGTTTTAGGGAAAAACATACAGGTTGATTTTATTTTTGAAAAAAATGTATACTTGAATGAGAAAACTAAGATAAAACGAGATATTTCTGCAGGCACATACTTATAATAATATATATGTGCGTTAATATTGCGCGGTTTTAGGAATTTTAAATGTAAAATATTATCGAATCTTTGTGAATGAAAAGCCACTGAAAACTGACGAGCACCGCCCGTTTAGAACTGTTAACGTTTTTACTAAAAATATTTAAAAATCATTTTTGGGTAAAAAAACCGAGCTTTTGTTCATATTTTTCTAATTTATTGCAGGTCCCCAAAAAAATTATATAAATCACATTTAATCGAATCGATTATATTATTAATAATGATATATTTTGGTGTGTCGACTAAAATAAAAATAAAATAGTCGCTCGCTCGTGTCGGTACTTATACACTTTTTATTATGAAAAACTGCGTGAAGTAGATCACTTCGGCTGTCAGCTGCAGTATTATGTTACGAGTGGCGCACACAGCACCGGATCCAGGCAAGGAGCACAAACCGAGGTAAGTGCACCGGACGCTATATTATATAGTCTTATAGAGGCAGGCGCGGATCCAGAAGGGGGTGCTAGGGTGCAGCTATAGCACCCCCCTTACCTGGTTAAAAACAAATATTATACACACTATATGTCTACACGTATTTTTCAGTGGGCCGGGTACATTTATAAACTAAATTGGTAACAAAATAAAAACTATGTATTAAGTAATTTTCCTTTTTTTTTTTTTTTTTTGAAATAAAGGGATTTGTTTTAGATGTACTTGTCACTTATGTTTATCCTTCTAAATATTTAGCACATTATTAGGACTAAAAGAAAGGTCATGCCATCAGGATGGAGTATACAGAATATACAATACCTTAACCGAAGCACTCCCCATAAAAAAATCCTAAATCCGCCACCGTATAGAGGGAAGGAAATATATCGATTTGTATGGAATAAAATTATTGAAAATAATTTTCGCATTACTTTTCACCGCTGCATTTCAATATACTATCCGATTATTATTATAATTTTCGCAACAATATAATAGTACCTACTCGTCGATTCTACATCGATTCGCTCATATAAATGTCATTCGCGTGTATACAGGAATCAGTATGGTTGTGCGACAATAAAAATGACAAAACAGACCAGGTACACATAAATTCCGTGTATTTAGATAATTTCGCAAGCAGATTTCACGGCGTACCTTTACCTTTTACCCAGGGCCGTAGACACAGGGGGCAAACCCCCCCTTGAACATCGGAAAAGTAGAAATTTCAATTTTTTTTTTTACGCACAACAGCATTGCAGATGTTACAGTAAAATGTATGTTCATATTTAGATTTTACCAACATCTTGATGTTAAGTAGATTTGTTATTTATGAAAAATAAGTAGGTACCTATATAATAACAATGTGTATAATAACATTATGTATAAATGTTTAATTTGGTCTATGCCATTGTAAACATTGATAAACATGATTATAGATTTTTGTGCTGATAAATCATTACGATACACGATTATAACGCACGAATCAAGATAGCACTGAACCCCCCCCCCTATATAAAAATCCTATCTACGGCACTGCTTTTACCTGCAGGGCCGGCGAGTTGCAGGACGACGGGGTCCTGCAGAGCGGCATTTTTTTTTTTTTTGGACAAAAGACCGTCATGGGTGACATTTCAAACCTATATATTGTTATGTAAGTACCCGGAATTTCGAAACATTTTTTTTTATATATTTCAAATTACAATGAAATGCTTTTTATATTACAATAACATTATTAATTTAAAAAAGAAAAATGTAAATTAAATTAATTTTTATTTATTTCGCCCTGTAATACCGGATAAAGTTCGACTCGTACGAATTTTGTTTATCTATACTTCATTTAAAAATATTAAATATCGAAACTGATATTTTTGCGATTTTTTTTTTCTTGTATTTAGGTTATTTAATAGGTATTATTTATAGGGCCTGTAAGACTGTTGCGTTTCGGGTAGAAACGTTGTGTATATTATAATTAAATTATTAGCGTACAACTTTTTTTATGAGTAAAAAATGATTAAATTTACATTGTATACCGTTTTGGGGATAGGACACGGACATTTATAATTTATCCCTGCAGGGCGGCAAAATGACTAGCACCCGCGGCTCTGTATACGTATACCTATAACGATATACCTGCAGCTCCGTACCGACAGAGGCGTATTCAGAAATTTTCAAAGGAGGATGAGCAGGGGCGCAATTTCACTGAAAAAACTGGGGGTGCTGAAGCCCCTCAATTTTTCATATTATTTTATAGAGTTATCGATATCCGCAACACTTCAATGACCATTAAACAATTACATATTTAAGTAATGCTTTGTAAAGTATATTACCTATTATTCAATTACAGTAATTACACATTCATCGATAAACGTAACATATGCATAGGCGGAAATCTATTAAATTCTCTGGGGGGGGGGGCTAACATTTTTAACATCAGTCATAATCAGTCAAATATCCAAAATACATACAAATTATAAGATATTTGGGGGGCTTAGCCCCCCTTATTTCCGCCTATGAACATATGAATTATTAAACCTTAATCAACTTTAATTTTAAATTTGAGTTTACACTTTATTACTTATTATAATAACAACAACAGCCTCCTTTCACTTCGAGCAAAAATATTTATTACTTCGTTTATACTTTATATCAATTTGATTGGTTAGGTCTTTTTTTCAATAACGATGATAATCTGTGATAAAACTAAAATAGTACTTTGAATGTTGTCACACTGCGATGTTTTCGCCGAACGTCGGAACGGTCGGAACGATTTTATCGCCAGTCGCCACACTATACCCCTAATCAAATTGATATATTTTGTCAATAGCATATATTATTATATTATAAATTTATAAAATTATCTGAATTTAAATTGTTTTCTTTGATTTTTTTTGACCAGTCTGTAAGACAACGTATTTTCAGTCATCGCACGATTATTCATTTAAATAATATCATAGAACAAAACTGTTGTTATGTATGTATTGTGTACGTCGTAATAACTAACTAAAACTTAAATAAATACGAAAAAAAATTGGGGGTGCTAATTTCAAAACTGGGGGTGCTAAGCACACCCAAGTCCCCCCAAATTGCGCCTATGAGGATGAGACAGTTTTTCAATATTTGTGTCTTCACCTCCCTCCCGGATCACGATGTGTTTTCGTCCACAGACTGGTGTACTCTTATTCCGAATAGAGTACAGAAACGAGTTCTTTATTATATTTACGTTCCCCGCCGTCCATTGGCTTACCAGAATATTATTGTTTATGATTCAAAATATTTGATATATATATATATACGTCCATATAATATAATACAGAGTGAGAGTGGCCGGTAATAAATAAGTGTACAATAACTCCGGAGGGTTATTTTACACCTAAAATGCAACAAAGAGTTCCTTTAGACCATAATATAATGGTCATAACACCGTTGGATCGTGTGAGTTTTGTAACGAATAATAACATAGTGCGTCAGAAACGTAAATAATTACTGTTGTTTTTGACATATTTTGTTGTTGGTCATCCCAGAATAATATTTATGTACATATTAGAGCGTATAAAAGTAATATATAAATTTAGAACCGTTTTATAACATCATATTATATAGACTTGTGTTTTGATAATGTGCATTAGTACATATTAGTGCCATCGAGTTATATGTCATAACTCACATGTTCCATTGTAGTTATAATCAAAACTCACATGTTCCAAACTTCCAACTTAAAAAAAATGTATTTAAACGACGAAAATCATATTTTTTATGAAAGATTTGTGTTTCTCGACATAAATTATACAATAATGAAGTATTTTGGTTTTATTTAATGTTACAGTGCCTTCTCTCTAGTTTTTGTCGTTTTCTGAAAAAAAGTGATTTCTGGAACATGTGACTTTTGATTCTAGCTTACTCGTATATTGATCGATTGAAGTATTTGAAAATCGATTTATACATGCGCGGGACCGGGGCCCTATCCGTATAGCGCCCCGGCGGCGTTGCGCAGTGGCGCTTGTGCGACGCCGCCTCGTCGCACAAGCGCGGCGCGCGCGCGCGCCCATTGCGCGCGTAGTGTACGCGGGCGCGCCGGAGTGCAGACGACCACCCCGCGACGTCGCTGCCGCCGCCGCGATACGGCGTTATTGCAGGGAGACCCGACGACGCGCGCGGGTAGTGTCTGCACCGCGGCGTCGTAGGTACCGAGTTTGTGCCGCCGACGGCCCGCGAATATCACAACGACGTTGGCGGACCGCGATTGTGACGAGATATTTATTATTATAATGCGCCGGCCGTGACCGCACGCCGCCGTCGGCCTTCTAGCCGCGGACCAACGATCGCGCAAATCCGTCGGTCGCATGGCGCCCAACAAGAGCTACAACAGTAGGCCCGTGTTCGAACTCGTCGTGAGTATATAATATTTTTTGCACTCATTATTATTATTATTATTATTATTATTTATCCGTATTTATATAATATGATATTCATTCCGGAAAACGTTATTATTGGACATTTAATTGACTATGTAAAGTTAATCGGGGGTAAATTAAGACCGGTTACGTTTTTTTATAACTCGTCATTATATATAATATATATCGGCTATATATATGCGCGGGATGATGCGCCTACCGCGGGCATATATTTTAACTGCAGTTTATGACGGGATTATTGTTTCAAATACGGTAAAAAGTAAACTATATACGGAGTAATATAAGGCGCAGCGTTTTAATGAGTCGTTTTTTTTTTTTTTTGCGGAGTCGCGCTTACTTAAATATCTTTTACAGAATCTATATAGGAAATGGCTTACTATAACGGTACTCACGAAAGTGTAATATATAGTATTGTATAGAAGAATGACACTGTATTACGACGAATTCACTATCGTAAACTGCCGTAGTATTATAAAAAAAAAAAAAAACACGATTTAATATTTTAATCAAAAATTTCTACGGGTAAAATACTATAAAATATACAATAGTAGGTATTTTATTATATATATATATATATATATATAATACGAGTATATTAGTGTTTGATACAACGTGATTTGTTGCGGCGGTGTTGAGAATAAAAAAATGTTCCTCTCTTACACGAACACTTTTTTTTTTTTTTTTGTGCGATATTACACATTAAAATATTTGTATATACAATAAACGCAGCTATAGGCGAATGTCGTCGTGTATAAACGTTCCTCCTATTCGTTTAAAACACCGTATAAGTCGACATTTAAATCTTCCTCCGCGGGAGGCATTATAATTACATAATCGCTACAAACACGCAGTATATGTGCAGGGAGGGGCGTAAAAAAATATAAATATCTTCTTCTTTTTGTGTTTATTGGGCCTTTAAGACCATCCCGTCTCACAACCGAGCCTCCGTCCTTCTATGTCTAACGTTAGATTCCTCCCGCAATTAGACCCTCCTGCCAAATGTTCATAATCTTTTTTTACATAACATCTTCCCCCTGCAGCTCATTCTCGCAGGCGGCGAATCCCATAAAGGTCTTTTCTCCGCCGGATTCTGCTCTGTTACTGCACGTATAGCAGCGGATTTTGGTTCCTCCTGTATTATACGCATATGCGTCCAGCCCATCGCAGTCTAATCTCTTCTGTACAGATAACTTTTAATATGCGCCCGAATCACTATAATATATTATATAATATAATGTTTCCACCTCTATTGTATTTTTTTCTTCATCTTCACTCTCCTGCAGTTATATTATCCTTGACCGGACCAATTCTTCGTAAAACTTTTCTTTCACAAACAATGAACATTGTTTTCGTCCTTTGGTTTTGTTGAGTGGCGATATTATAATATATATATATTGGGGGGGGGGGGGAATTATACCGTCTGAAAAATTGATGTACGCCCTGCACCGCGGTCATCAGTATAATAATATTATTGTGGTTTGTACAGGCCCGTAGCGAGATTAATATTCTTCAGTGGGGTGGGGTGGGGGGGGACATTATCAATCAATTCGAAAATCGCCGTCTTCCGAGAAAAATGATAGGGAAGCAACGATCGGGTCTAGGGGGGCAATGCCCTCTTTTCCCCCCCGTGACTACGGGCCTGGGTTTATAGGAGACAAATCGTAAAATATAATATAATCCGTACATATTTGTACTACATAATATTATGACGGGGTACGGCTGTTAAATGTTAATTTAATATCGTACACATAATGGCGTACACAATATTGTACTCATGAAACATACGCGTTTTGTATACTTCTCGCCCATTTTTCCTGTATTCGAGACTCGAGTATATACATATATGTTCGAGACACATATTTGATCGATAAAATTGTTTTTGAAAACGTATACGTACAATTCCGAAATGTACACACACTGCAGGCCACCTATTTTATATGCTCGGTAGTACACATTTTGTAATAAATAAAAGCAGCGCGCGTAGTCGTTCAGCTGTATGTACACGGAATCGGAGAAAAATCGCGCCGGGTGACGTGATTGAATGGGATAAAAAAAAAAATTTAACGCGAACCGTTTATCGTGCAGATCAGTGAAGGGGGAGGAGAAGGTTTTGAGGGCTCCGATTATATGTATATATATATATATAAAAAAAAAAAAAGTGCTGGGCTCAGCCCATTATATACAGATAATGAACGTGAAAAGTGAAAACGTTATAAATATACGCAGTAAATTGTAAAACCGTTTTTTTTTTTTTTTACGTTTTTCAGTCATTAATAATAATGTTTTGTCATCGTATTTGTACCTATACCGATTTCTCTATAAGTACTGCAGCTGATATCATCGACAATCTTGCAGCTTTTCTCGATCGATTTTATTTGGAAAAAATTACTTTCTTTTTTTCATGATTTTAATACAGTTTGGAAAACTTCTTTTTGCGCATCGTGAGGCGGAGGTGCGGCGAGAATCGTTACACAGCGTATAGATTAAAATATATTACGCTCTTGGTGTGTTTTTTTTTTTTTTTTGGCACTTCTTAAATTTGGATATCCGCGGAATTGCAGGAATATATATATTGTTCGTAATATAATACTGCAGTGTATAGTATATATACAGTGTATAGTGCAGTATATACTATACAATCTTTAACATAATTATTATATATATATGAATTATGAATTAAATTAAGCTTAAATTATTTAATTATAATAATTTTAAAAAAGTTAATCTAAAATTTGTTTGAATTATTCACACTGTAATATATATATATATATATATATTACCCATGACAAAGTTTATTAATTGATTAATAGGTTTTTTTTATTGTATTACTTTTAGGGTTATGTTTATAATGTATATATATAATTATAATATGTAAATGTATAATGTAAATTTTGCACCCACTGAACTAATTTTCTGCGGGTGCCCCTGTATAATATTTATAGGCGTGTATATTATTACTACACCGACATACGCCGGTGACGTATATTATGTATATGTGAGTATGCGATGTATATTCTATTGTTTATATAATAATATACAGCTCATGTATAATAATGATCATATTATATAATATATATGCGCGATCATTGATCTAAATATATATATATATATATATATATAAATATTAATTGTATTTAGCATATATAGTTATTAATAAAAAGTATTAAGTTATAGCTACAGCTGGTTACATATATTAATAAAAGTACAAAATAAAACACCCCCCGTTAATTTATTCCTTTTAAATTTCATATTCCGTAATTAATGCATTATTATTTAGAACGGATTATTGATAATAAATACAATTTTTTTTTATTGCCTATATATATTATAACGCGTATGTAATTATAAATAAATCGATTTCACGCAACTACAAAATTTTTTTTTATATTGCTAAAAATACGCGTTAATAATATATAAACCGCGATTGTAACGATTTTATATAGGTACTGTCGATATAATAAAGTACATTCCATATAACTATTATAAATTGTTGTAAAAATGATACGCGGAACACGACGTATTGTCGACCATCTGCAGTATAAAATTTATATATTGTTATATTCTCAGGCTCTTAATATATTGATATTATGGATGGGTTTTTTTTTTTCAAAAAAATATCCCCAGTTCCACAAGAAAATATAAACACAATATATGAAAATATAAATTCAACAGTTTTTTTTTTGCTAGAAGTTTTTCGTTTCGTTGTTGAAAATAATCGAAAAACTTCTGCGCCGACGTTCGCGATTAATATTAATACAATTATATCTAAAAACAATATCATAAAAAAAAAAAATAAGTAATCGCAAACGCGTTCGTAAAAAATGAAAAAAATAAAAACATTAAATAAATACCGTTCCACTTTTCATTCACTCTGCAAATAGACCGATATTTTTATGTCTTATTTTCCACCACATTTCTAGGTCCGCTCCTGCAGTGATATTTTAATTTGACGATTCGTTTCTGCTGCAGACTCGGACATTATTAAATTATTTTAAAGTACATATTGCGTAATTAATATTTTTAATAAATTATATTACAGCCACGTGGCAAATACTGCAGTCGCTTAAAAAACAATATATATATATATAAAATGTTTTAAATATTTTTTATACCCGCATTCTATCCTATTATTTCACGGGCATTGATTAATTAATGTTAACTATACGCGCCATCTATTGGCGCAGTATATATATAATAGACGCGGTTTTACGACTATATTTATAGTGCGGCACACAAAATTATTTAATTTATTTTTAATGTTTAAAAAAATTATCATACACACATATATATATAAAATATAAAAAATATAATAAATTATTTACTACGGATTTTGATTTCACATCGTCGTGCAGAGTGTAAAAAAAACATTTTATAGATTTTTACGGTCTGCTGCAGTCGGTTGTGATTATAGTATATTTTTGACATGATATTCGGCTGTAAACTAAAGAAAAAAAAAAAAAAAACTTTTTACAGTAATATATAACTGCAGATATAATATATGCAGTTATCTCGCAATTGGCAAATAATATATACGCGGGGGAATTATAATATCGATTCTCCATTATCGCACAATAATAATATAACTAATTATATTATATACTACGGCTCCATATATAACGTCATCCGAATATATGAAACCGTTTATTATATACTGTCTGATGGTGACCCATATAAATTAATATGATACAATATTACGCGTATGTATATTATATAGGTTGAGACATTTTTTTTTTTTTTGTTACGCGCGATTATATACGAGTTATTCGTTATATATACGAAAATACTTTAGCGATGGTTTTATATACGCGTACTGCACATATACATATATAGTAATATAATAATCGGGTCATGACCTAAATAACATATTATATATTATTATACGGTCGCAGTCGTGCAAACGTTTATACGAAGGGTTGAAAAACAAAAAAAAAAAAATATTCATTTTTAAAACACGCTTTCTGCTACAAATAACCGAATTTTTTATTATTTTTTTTTTTTTGTGTAAATTACGACGAAGTTTACTTATATATATATATATATATACAATTTGCTGCGAATTTAAAAACGTTCACAAGAAACCGTCCGTGTACGTATATGATATATAAAAAGGATTTATTTCTTCAAAAATTTTTTTTTTTTTAATTCGATATTACCAAAAACAGAAATATATTCTGCGTTTTAAACCTGAAAATTATTGAAAACGGCGTAATACCGCAGCAAACGCGTTAAATAAATTACTGCACTCCATATTCGTTTTGGTACAGTACAATTAGTCGCCTAGTAAATTGTGCTCGTTATTGTATAAATATATTCTGCTTTGAAAAGCAACCGTAACATAATTTATGAGAATATTATTTAAACGGTTTTCAAGTGAAAAAAAAAAAACAATAATAATATGACTATACTATATACGAATGATATATATATATATATAATATGCTAAGAATTATCGACATCGCATATATATACGCGCCCTGCGGCGTATACCCAGAAATTTTTTATGGGGGGGGTCCAGCATTTTTATTTTATTTGTTCTCTAATTTATAATTATAGTTTAATTCATAACCAACAGATTCTGTTACTAACACTAATAATAGTCATACTAATTATATACACACACACACACCTATAGAGAAAGGTTTAATATACAAATAGGTAGGTATTACAATCTGAAGTCAATTTTTATTTTATTTAAAAAATGCATCATTTACGCGCGATTTTTTCCTCCCAAAAAATAGTTTTGCTCGACGGCCTTTGGACCCACTTTTCTATTATATAATAGATTTTCATTTAAGTTTTATTAGATTAAATTTGAATCTTATGAAAATATTTTTAAATGTTGAAATTGCAATGAGGGGAGGGGGTCCGGACCCGAAATCCCTTCCCTTTGCTACGCCCATGTACGCGCCTCATCTTTATACTCATCCGCGCATTAACAACATACATATTAAAAATAGTCACACGCGATTATTTTGATTTACAATTGTATATCGTTTATGGAATATACATGATATATGACATCGTTTTACTGTCAATATCAAAAATCACGCGCTGTCGAAACGCATCAATAGTCAATACATATATATGTATTATAATGTATATATAATAATTCGATATATAATATATAATTTATACAATAATATTCACCGTCTTTGAGTGTTTTTTATAGCGTGTATATAAATACAGTATAAGTATATTTGCCCGCGAATCTAAGTAATTATGGTGAAATAACTGCAACAGGAGTGGATAACGGCTCCTTTATAGAGCGGCTTGGGAGATTTTACTTGGAGCAGCCCAATAATTATATTATAATAATACAATATGGCTTACAATATTGTACTTTTTATGATATTTCAAAATACCTATATCGTTTTTAACTTAATTCCATCTACAATATACTTATAAAAACAACAACAATAACCTTAACTATATACCTATATCACACTGTATATTAATAGAAAAAGTATAATTTTATACATATCATCATCATTCTACACGCAGAAACTATTCAAACAGTCAGTATAATTTATGTAATGTCTCTCGTTTTTTTGGGGATAGACAGTTTATGCGATTGCAGTATTAGAGAGAGAGTCACCCGCGCTGTACTTATTATTATTATTATTATTATTATTATTATTATTATTATTTTATTATTATTATTATTATTATTATTATTATTATTATTATTATTATTATTATTATTATTATTGTTATAATTATCATTATCATTATCATTATCATTATCATTAACTATTATCATTATCCATTATCGGAAATTTCCTGATTATTATCATTATTATTATTATTATTATTATTATTATTATTATTATTATTATTATTATTATTATTATTATTATTATTATTATTATTATTATTATATTATTATTATTATTATTATTATTATTATTATTATTATTATTATTATTATTATTATTATTATTATTATTATTATTATTATTATTATTTTATTATTATTATTATTTATTATTATTATTATTATTATTAACATTTCATACCACCCCCCAAACCAAAAGAAAAAAAAGCTGGTGTACTTGAAATTTTATTTGCGCTGCAAACGGAGCTGAAGTTCAATGTAATTCGCTATTATATATATAATATTCTATAAAAACAATAATACAAAATTACAGTGTATATTACATAGAACAAAAATATTGTTATTTTTAAAAGTCCCTTCGCGAAAACCCTCCCCCGGAAAAAAGAAATCGTGACTGAGTACCTATATATATACGCGCGCCAATCTTTTTTTTTTTTTTGCACTTTTCCCAGCTCTCTGCAGCCTCCGTAAATTGTAAATTTATCTCGCGGCCGTATACAAAAAAATAAAAAAAAAAATAGCTTTGGTTTAACGTACAAAAAATTTTTTAAAATATTTTTTCGAAGAAAAAAAAAACGCTATAATAACACACACACACACACACACACACACACACACACACACTGTCGTTTGTCTTCGGACGGCGTGGCTGCTGCTGCTGCTGCTGCAAACCAGCTTCGGTATCGCGGGCATAGGAGTTTGACCCCGTTGACGGAACGAGTACCGCTCGGTGTACACGTGATGCGGCGGCGGCGAGAGAGCGCGTCGCACTCGTTCGCCTCGGCCGTGAATACGCGCGCGCGAGACGTAAACAAAAAACGAGTTGAACAAAAAAAAAAAATTGATTTCGCCGGTAGTGTTTTTTTTTTTTCATATTCGCATAATCTTTTCTAATATTGTTTGTAATAAATGCACATTATATACATATGTATATATATATATATATATATATATATAGCTGTATCGCGTATAAAAAAAATCATATATTATTGCGGCGCACAGGGCCGGATTTACGGGGTGGGGGGAGGGTTTGTAGCCCAGGGGCCCTCACACTTTTGTAATTGTTTTACAGTTACATATAATAAAAAAATAGTAATTTATTTGTCTGTATAAAATTTAATTTGTCGTCAAACAAATACGTATAGTAGAAGATCTTGTACAAAAATATATAAAATCAAAAAAAAGAAAAAGAAAACGTTTCTGCTAGTACTCGAGACATTGATGTGTAAACGTCGCGTGAGCGGTAAAAACGGAACGGAATATTGTGATTGGAATACACGTGAATATCGGTATCTTTATTCGAAGTAATTTCGATAATAAATATTATTATCAGTCGTCATGACAACGGCTTACACATTACGCGCAATTTATAATTGCGCGTAAATTAATTAATATTAATAAATATTATTATTATTATTACACATCA
This sequence comes from Slavum lentiscoides, assembly GCA_032441835.1. Lineage (NCBI taxonomy): Eukaryota > Metazoa > Arthropoda > Insecta > Hemiptera > Aphididae > Slavum > Slavum lentiscoides. The sequence continues at coordinate 13,748,481 of CM063709.1, forward strand.
AAAAGTTGCGGGCATTTAATTTTAATTATTTAAATAATTATATATATAATATATTTATATTTATATATATAAATTATATATATACGTGTTATTGTTTTTACGTTTAAGTCACTTATACGCTAATTTTTTTTTTTACCAATTTGTATTTTTATAGCGCAATTCCATAATACGCGATATGACTCAGACCGTTTTGATTGTTTTTATTTATAAGTAAATATATATAGTATAGGCGTACTACAGACAATATTAAATGTTATTTAATAAGCAAAACGTGTATTGTCCTGTTTATTTATTTGGAGCCCCTGCAACATAATATATTCCGCCCACAGGCCACCACACACCTAAATCCGACCCTTGTGGCGCGCGCGTATAGGTGTATCTATATAGGTATTCTGTTCCGACACCGCGGGATTCGGGAGACCTCGCTGCGGATCGATCCGTGATTGATTTATTGCGCATGATGCGCTGACGTGATAGCGAATGTTTTATATATATATATATATATATAAGTGATCGCGTACATTTTATAACAAAATATTTTAATTTTCTTCGTTTTTTTTTATAGCTAATTTACTCCATCTGCTTTTTACTTCTCAATGTGGTAAACCTTTTTTCGGCGACGTATTCCTATATAACCGCGCCGCATGCCGCCAGTTGATAGCGTTACCCGCGGTCAATAAACCGAAGGAATATTATCATGCGAATTATAATATACTATAAAATATATATACCTACTAAGAAATATTATTTTTGTTTTTAATTATATTTTTTTGTACATTGTTGTGTATTAAAAAATAAGGCCCGCGCGGGAGGGGATACATCCCCCGTAATTACGCCTTTGATTCGCTGACGTGCATGATTGATCGTGATGGACTCGAAGCTCTGCAGCTGTTTGGAACGGTTTTCGGATATTATGATTGTAGAATAATAGAGATAGATAAAACGAATGCGCGTGTGTTTTGTAACGTATACATTCCGTTTGTATTTTTATAAGAGTATATCGACGACGGTGCGTCGTTGTTAATATTGTGGAGCTAAAAAGTGAACGTTGCGTGTTTTAAGCACGGTATACTTGCACATAAATACAGGTTTTTTTTTTTTTTAATTACAACGATATTAAAAGAAATTCAATACGTGAAACGGTGATGATATTTTAATGTTGCCGTTTACAAACGCGTATAATACAGATTCAAACGCGAACACGGTATTGATGAGGAATATTACTCATAACAAATATAATATTATGATAACCATTATGTAGTGCGTCTCTGACTATACCGGCAGTCCCCGTTAGTGCCGTATTTAAGGGGGGGTGGGGCAAGTGTACCTTGTTGCCCGGGGCGACAAATTTTTTAGTTATTAAGGGGATTGAAAGCGGGTATTTTCTCTCTTTGTCTTACACACATGAAACATAGCAAAATAGACGTTTCGTACTTCCAACGTACCGATCGACCTATTGGTGCGATAAGAAATTTGAAAACAGATTTGAATTCCTCGTGAATTTTACTACAAAACGACTTTCCCACTTTTTAAATTTTTTTTCATAAACCCTTAAAAAAATCAACCGAACAAATTAAAAAAAAAAAATTGTTAATAATTCATTTTTGAAGGTCTTAAAAAAAAAGACCGGGGGCACGAAAAATGTAAATACTGCCTTGGTCCCCGTCCGAATCGTTTTCCACCGTCATACGCAGAAACGTTAATCCCTAAAACTGGTATAACGATAACCAAACCGCCGTCCGACAGTTTTTGGCAAAACTCTTATGCGCATGACGTGTTCGCCGTGATAGTTTGACCGCGTGTCGGAACGAACCTTTTTGTATATTATTATTATTTTATATAAGGCGGGCGGCCTGCGCGACCGAGAAGAGCACCGCGCGCCACCGGTGGCGGCGGCGGCGGCACGTCGCGGCGCGCAAGCACCGCATCACGACGCGCACTCGCACACTTCCGAGATAACGCACGACGGCGGCGGCCGTGGCGGACACCGGTCACTCTGCGAGTGTCGGACGTTCGTTTCCCTCCCCGGGATCGTTTATAATATTATTATTCTCTTTTTTTTTACTTTTGTACCGCTTAGTGATAATTTTTTTTTTCTTCTTAATACCGAAACGTCAATATTTTTTTGTACGAAAACAAAAAAAAATTTCCAATATAAATAATATAAAATACCGAAAATAAAACGTATAAACGCGCGTTTTTTTTCGTTAACGTAGTTCGAAATATATATATTATTTTTTTCATACTACGATATCGGACGATCCAATAATAAATCGCACGTTATATCAAAAACCGTAAAAATAACCGCATCAGTAGTTATTATATAGGTATAAGACATAATAATGTTTCGGTACTCGGTGCGATCATCGCGCCGCCACCACCGTCGTGGTGCACCGGCGTCGTCGACAACGTGCTATTATTGTTATAATAATAATAATAATAATAATAATTAGTGTGTGCGGTGTGTGTGTGTGTTCGCGCTGTTATAAAAAAAAAATTCCGCGTTAACGGTGTCTGCGTGGTCGGCGGCGGTGTGCCGCGCGTTCCCACCGGCCGCGGGGTTGCAGAGCGGTTGACGCTGGTGCGGGGCGCGACGTAGTAAACCCGTCGTTATTATCCGAGAGAGAAAAATAATAAAGAAATGAACAACTTTATGGACTATTTCGTGACCAAAGAGAACTACACGAACCGCGGACACTGGGCCAGGGCCAGACACGTATCCGAGGTAAAAAAAAACATTTTCAAGCAACGCTTTTTCTTTTTTCCTTCTTATTCTGTCTCTCTGTTCGAGACACATTCGTTTTGCCGCTTGTATTACGCGCGCCTAAACACAATATTATTTTAATAGTAACGATCGTAGTGTGTGTGTGTGTGTGTGTGTGTGTGTGTGTGTGTTACACTTTGTACGTCGCGTCGCGGCGTGTATGTTAAACGGGAATATTGTGAGTGCGCGCGCGCGCGCGGCGCGCTCTCTCTCTCTCTCTCTCTCTGTCTATAATATACAGCGGCTGTTGCGCGTTACCCTGGTTACCACCGGCCGTATACGGGAATCGTCGTCGGCGGCGGCGACGTTGCCGCTTTGTGCGCGTTGAAATCCGAAACTCTCCCCTTCCCCCCATCCCTTCACCGTTCGTGACAGGGTCGATCGGGCGGGGCGGTTTCTCGACGCGCACGCGTCTTCCTCCTCCCGCCGCCGTAGAATCGCTCGGGGGGCGATACACGTGCACGGCGAGCTGTACCCGTCCGCTCCGGTCGGTACGCCGAAGGGACCGAGGACGTTCGTAAGAAAAAATACTACGTGCAGCACGTGACCCCCCTCCTCCTGCACCGCACTTTTGTCACTGCAGTCCTGTCGTCGCTTCGCGCACGCAATACAATATTTTAATAATTTATAGACTATACGTTACGTTCGATCAGTGGCGTATCTATATTATACTTTCAATTTCTCTCTGGGGGGGGGTTTATATAAAACATTGAAATTTCGAATTCAACCGTATTATTATTGAAATAAATTAAAACATATATATATATATATACTCGTATTTGTCGAAAAATTTTCAATTTGGTATATAAAGAGAAATCGTGACTTAACGATTTTCAAGATTATTTTGGAAACATTTTGTCTCGTTAATACCAGTCCAGAGTTATACATATTTGGTGAAAATTTCAAGTTTCTATGACCGTTATACAGTTATAAAATCACGAGAAGATAAAACGGTAATCGATTTTGACGAAATCGCGTTTTTATGTCGTTTTTCGGTAGTTTTTTCTGCGACGCTATAAAAAAAAAGTATTGAGAAAATTGAAAAAATTACCTCTTTAAAGTACCAACTAAATGCAGTTTGCTACAAGTGAAGATCGGAGCATTCCTTCGGGTAAAATTTTTGGGTACAGACATAAAAAAAAAAAAACAAATCATTGTTATGACTATATAATTTTCAAACTATTTTTTTTGGTCTTGGGGGGTTCTAATGGACGTTAATACGTCAGAACTTGAGACTTGTCCGCACAATTCTGACAAAACTGCTTATTTGTGGTTACTATAAATGCGTGTATTGGATACAAGTAATTTGATTCATTTGGGTGTAACAAAACAAAACATGTATTATTAAAAAACGATGTGCGAAAAGAGAGATATGTCCTAGAGTATTTTTAAAAAAGTGTTATAAAAGTAATAATATCCTCCCCCACAGGGTTCCACCGTTTCAAGAAATTCTTCAATAAAATCCGAAATACAGAAAAGTTGTATAGAATATATAATATTATCGAATGATAGCGATAACAATTTGTCCCGCTCGGTCAATTTCGTTTCACGCGCCAAACACACACACACACACACAGTTTTTCACTTTGACGTGTCCGTTAAAACAATTTATACGCGTTTTTTGGCGTTGTGCACAGGCGAAAATCGGCGGGAGGGGAAGGGGAGCTTCAGGGTACTAAGTCCCTCTAAAACCCCCCTCACGGTCGGCTGGCGTTTTTAAATAAAAAAAGTATTTGCGCTAAACACAATATTTAATAATAAAATAATATATATTTCTTTCGCGTATAACGTCCTTTTAGCGATCCTGCAGAGCGAAGTTGTATTGGTTTTACAATGATTTCCCCCCCTCGTGTACACAGATTTTCGACTAGAGAGGGAGAATAAAACGTCTCCTCTATATTTTATTTACAACAATAACGGAAAATATTTTCGATTATATATATATATATATATAAAATAACGTGTAACTATAATATATATTATATATATAACCGTCGATTGTGTTTCCACGCTGTCTGCGGCGTACGCGCATTTCGTTATACAGAAATTTACATAAGATTCAACGCGTTTCGTAACGGGTTTAATATGATATGTCGCAGTGGTCTTTTAAACTTCGGTTAACCTGCGCGGGCTGCAATAAAATACACCCGATCGTGTGTAATGAATTCGTTGTCGACCGTTCGTCCAGAATTTTTATATTAAAAAAACGCGTTTCCAAACGAATATGTTCTCAAATAGGTCTGCTGACATTTTACGTGTTATTTTATATTTATATTATTAATACTAGCTGACCCGACTGCAGACGTTGTCCTGTTGAAATTCCAATAAATTTTCCCCGCGGAGCGAAATATTCTTCCGCGTTCTCCATCAGTCTTTCACCGCCAGACGGATAGTTTTCAAACTATATATATGATATGCCTATATTATGACCTTCTGCGTAGATCACAAATCAAAAACTGCATCATGACCGCGATTGCAGGACAAGTACTTCCTGCGAGATCATCCGCGGTCACCAATAAAACTCGCCCGAATTTTCTCATTTTCCGGGCGACTTTTCCAATTACTTTTTTTTTTACCCTAAAACCTTATTCGGACTATTACGAACAAATCAACTGTAAATACATGTTATTCGTAGATGTGAATTCGTATTTCCGAATAATTTCGTTTTTTTTTCAATTTTTGAAAAATATTTTCAATTGTAAAATGTACAATATTTTTCTAATAAAAAAAATTGCCAACTTTGATTTGTTCTTAGAATGCCGGCTGCAGAATATTATGATAAGATCGTTGGTTTTTTTTTTTTTATTTATTCGTATATATTGTTTTTTTTTAAGACGCGTCTAACATTATATATTATATACCCGTCCAAATGGGTATATATTATATACTTATACCCAAATCGGACCTCACTAGTCGTTAGACTATTCCTAGCCGAGATGACGATATATAATAATATGTCAGTCTTCTGCAGCTGTTGTTTATTATAATATTCTTATAATATATAAAACGTGTTTATTTTCATTCGAAAATACTCTCCGGATTTCGAGTTGAATAAATCGAAATGCGATTATATATAGACTACTATTAATACCGCGCTCAAATATAACGTATAAAAATATTATAATATGCTTAAATTTTCAATATTATATTATCCGCCGTAACAGTAACAGCGTGCACACGCTATTACCACCCGGCTTAAAATAATTTGTTGTCGCCTAAAATAAAACATAATTATGTATAGGGTATAATATTGTCGATGAGTACCACCCCGCCGCTATATATATTTTAATTATTGTGTTCTGTCGAGTATTTTTTTTTTTTTTTGAACAACGTTAACTCGTATAAAATCATTTTGAACGATCGTATAAATATTTTTTTTCCTAAAAAAAAAAATATTTTTAAAGTGCCGTAAATAGTTTTACTGTATAATAGTATTTATGTCTGTTAATGTTGCCAAAATGTTGTATATTCTTTAACTAGGACAGTATAAAATGAGTGTGTCATTTGTCTGATTTCGTCTATCCCGAAATCCGTTTTATATATATATATATATATATATATAAAGTAATTAAATAAAAATAAGTATTGTTCGCAGTTTATTATTATCCTTTGCGACTTTTATTCGAGTTTATTTTAAAAGATTATACGTTTGAAATAAAAATGAACTTTCCTATATGACTGCGCTGTCTATATATATATATATATATAGTATGTAGAGAAAGTGTGTGTATTTATACGTTATGTTTTCTGGAAAAGTGTTAACTTTTTTTTTATACTTTCGTCATTATTGCGAATTGTCTAAATTACCACTCGAAATAGGAATATAATTTTACAACTGTGTTGAACTATGTAATATATACAGATTAAAGATAATAGAACATAAATAAAAATTCTATAATTTACGTCTTATATCTATAATAATTTTTTTTTTTTTTTTTTTTGTACAAATGTCTTCGTTATTATTCGGTAAAAGTCATTAATTTTTTTATGATATAACGTATACGCGTTGATTTCACATACTGTGTATAATATTATCAAATCGCAAATGTTTTACTTGTTTTTAAAACGCGTTATATAATTTCGTGAATATTAAATGAACAAAAATTGAAAACGGTATAATGTGTACCGCGCACGACTAAACAACCATATATAACATAATAATATTATCACGCCTTTTCCACACAAAGGACGAGCAGCGAGGTGATGTAATAATCGTAAGAACGTACATATTTACAAGAGTTAACGTGGCGTGAGCACGTCAAACGTGTGTATAAAACACAATAATATTATTATAAGGACTAAATATTATTTGTATTATACGAATATAAACTTTTGAAAGGTTATCATAAATGTATTGATTTCTTCCGAATCGTACGCGTTTTTATTTTGAACATCGCGATGTGCTATATACATATATATATATATATATATACTTGCCTGCGCTTCACACGATTTCTGTATATGTGCCTACATATGATTATTCGTATATACGTATTATAATATTAATAAAAATATCTATATTGTATACCTTGTTTCTATCTGCGTGATGCAAAACTCTCGAATTCATCATAATATGAACGTCTTCTTCTTTACCGGCTTACGCTGCGCCTGCCACGCGCTCTTCTCCATTACTCTTTGCTGCATCCTCTGGATCATCTTTCACTTGGATCGTTTCGTCTGTTTCTCGTGAATATACTTCAATATATACTGTGTCTGTCGATATCTTCTGTTTAATATTCCGTATAGCACTCATTTCCTTCCGACATGCCCTATATACATAAACCATTGAACTCTTTTGCTCTTTACAAACGGGTTATAAATGACGTTATGGTGTCTATTTATAAACTTCTTAGATCTTCATTATGCCCGATTTCATCGTATTGTTCTTTAGCAGTATTGTTTTTAGTAATAGATTTTTCTTTCGCGGACGTTATAGGTTTTTCGTCTTCGTTGCGTAGACCATCACGCGGTTCACGTCCATAGATTAAGATGGGTCACATATGTGCAACGTATATAACCTTACTTTTGAATTTCCAGAAAGATAATATAGTATTGATTATATTATACGGTGTTGATATTGTGAAATGTGCTCGTGTTTTGCATTGATTTTTTTTTTTTTGTTGTTGTTACAGTAACTCTTGACGTGCATCTGCTATTGTCCCAAATAATTTGAAATCATATATCATGAATTTGAATGAAGTATTGCAAATTGTAAAAACTCCGTAAGCGTATTGTATTATTATAAATATACCTGTGTAAAATGCTCGGTGAAAAAACGTGCGTAACATCTGCGTGTCTATGTGTATTGTAAACAAACGGTCTGCAGTATTGATTTCCTACCACCGGATACATATTTACAGACGTTTGACACGCCGGGGAGTTTGAATTCCCTTGACTGTGACACCACTACCACTACCATTAGCATCACAGTCAACCACCCTTAAAACACATATATTTAGGCACTATTATATATATATATATATATATATATATATATATAGGATATTATATAGGTTCTTGACTTCGAATTTCCAAACGTGTCGCAGCGTATTGCGCATATGTCAAATGCATACATTTTAACACATGCGATAAACACATGACCCGTGTACACTGCAGAGATGATACACGCGTTCAGCTCCAGCCTGCATCTGGACGTATCATATGCCAATCTGCATATTTCTGATATCGGCTTCCATTCATTTTTGTGCGTGTATTTTATACTGTGGTTATGGGTCAAAATAATGTCTCCGGTAAAAAATTGTGTCTTGAAAAAAAATCTATTTTTCCAAAAAAAAAAAAAAAATTTAGAAATATCTCTACAACAAAAATAGCACTTCTGCCAAAAATATCCGTTTTCAAAAACAAAAATTAATCGATTAAAATTATGTAAAAAAATTCTTTTTTAAGGCGCAGCTATAAAAATCTGTATATTATACCGACTAAAGAAAAATCCCACCTAATCATTAGAATGATGATTATCATCGGCCAGTCGATCGTTTTATATTATCCAAATTTTACATTACTCGTATACATTATAATGTTAATGCGTCGTATTTCCCTTATGTATATATATATATATATATATATATATATATATAAAAAGCATTAATTATTTAATATTCATGTAATAATAATAATAATAATATTAATATTCATAATTTATTCTATAATCAATGGTAATAGTAATCGATAATAATTTATAATCGCCTGTATATTGTCGGGTTATCTGGCGAGTCTAGTTCTGTTTAGAGGTATTTCACACAACCTCGAACTTAGTCAAAAATAATTCGATTGAGTTTGAATTCGTAAGTTACGTAATAGGTATATATTTATTTGTTTGAAAAAAAAAAAGATATTTTTTTTTGTATAGAGAAACGTTGTCAAGAGATATGTTGAGTTGATCGGTTACCGCGTTGTTTGTCGCATGCAGTCGGCGATTGTAATATAATAATCTGAATGAACTGATATTATTATTTCGAAATATCTGACACGAATCGCATATAATTGTTCGCAAATCAAACTAGTACAGCCGCCTATATTTAGATGAGTCGCGCCGTATCGTATAAAGGAAATAATTTAATTAAGATATCGATATTTATGAAAATTAATGACGTATATAACACAGCAGTGAACTGAAAAAAAAAACAATTATTTAGAAACTGTGATCAACGCAGGTTTATCCATTTTTCAAAAGATAAATACACGCAGTTCGTTCAGTTTTTCTCCGGATTCAAATGCCGTGTACCCCGTGATATATGATTTGTACAAGTTACCTTATTTTCGTTCCGAACGAACGATTTAAAACATGATCTTGCGAAGTATAATATTATAGTGTTATTGATTATTATTGTTATTAATAAAAGTGCGCGGTATACTCGTTGGAATAATTTAAACGATACAATAATATACAGATATATTTTGGTTTAAATGTAATAATAACAATTATGGACGAAAGAGAACTCGTGCGTGTGTAATATTTTAAGTATGTAATAATGTTTTTCAAACGTAATGAAGAGGACACGAATTGAACCCAGTGATAACCAAATGATTACAAAAACAGCCCAGGTTCCATGTTATTTAGTTTTTGAGATTACGCAATATTGTAATAAAGATAATAATAATACGTATATACATTATATATAATAACACTATTGTATAGCGCACTGCACTAACACGATAAACATAAATCATCATCATCATCATTATATATGTATATGTATTGATTCTGTTTTTTTTTTTCGTTATTCTAATGTGTTTTTAATATAAAATACGATTTTCGTAGCGGGTTTTTGTACATACAAATAATATTTGTTCCTACATATTTCTAACCGGTGTGGACGGTTATAGTTACGCGTGATGAAAGAATTTTATCGAATAAACAATGCTCAATTAACTTATTATAATTAATTAGTTTCAAAGTAATGATGTACGCGGATCCGTTTAATAATATTATTCTTCAAATGCTACTACGTATAATAATAAACGCGTATCTCACATTGATTATCATTTTACGAAAATTTTTTATTTATTTGAACAGTTTTTTTGATTTTTTCTTTATTATAATGACTATAATATAATATACGTTATTTCTTCTATATATATATATATATATATATATATATATATACATAGAAATCATTAATCATTTTCATGGGAAGAATACGAAAATATACGGAGTTTTTTTTTATCGACAAATGCCGAGCACATTTTAAATATTTAACTGTGCTTGTATACACACATGTTTATATATAGTTAATTTATCTCTTGTGTAAAGTTTATCTTAGGCACCCCTCGTGGATTCGATGAAATATTTACCATTGATATTTTATATACTAAACCTCGTTGCATATTTAATTTGGTAAATATGTTTTCTATTTGAATTGCTAATGATCTCGAATAAATATTTAAATTAGATTGATACAGCGCAATAACTAAAACGTAATATAATTTACGTGTTCCTGTATAATAGTTACATTGAAGTGTTATTAAATTGTAAATGGAAAATTAAAGACGACAATAGCTGCGCAAATGACCTCGAATTTCAATTCGCTGAATGATCCAGGTTAAATTCCCCTAAATATGTACGTTACTATATAATATAAATTCGTTCAGTAAAATAGTATTCGAGCAGTTGGGTTGTGTAACGTGCATCGTGCATGCTGTGTGCGCATACTGTATATTATATAATATTATGTGTGTCATTTTTTTGTACGAAATGAAACAAAACTGCATGCCTATTCGTATGGAAATCAATCGTTTTACTACACAATTTTATTCAAGTTTGAATTGTGTTTAACGTTTTTGAAATCGAAACTGCAGTCCCGTTGGAACTCGCAGTGTTCGACGTATGACGAGAGAATTTTGAAAATTCATCTGCAGCTGTCCATATAGCCATGATTATTTTATTTTTATTTATTTGAAGACCAATGGTTTGGCCGGTTTCAATATTGATAATTTCATTGCAATTATTTCTATATTTCTATTTTTGGTTCCAATGATCCTGGTAATGTTGTCATCCGCGTATACGTTTTTCAAACGTTAAGGAGACTAGGGGTTAGCGCATCATTCCGTCTTAATCCAGTTTTGATTTTTTCAATGTTTCTCCTAGGAAACATATAAATTATTTGCGTTGCAACTCTTCATTAAGTTTACAATAGTTTGTTTGACATTCCAAAATTTCTAAACGATTTAGCGACGATTTCTATCGACGCTGTCATATGCTTATTTCAAGTCGATATCATATGTATCTTAGTATTGTTTATCGTCCTCGTAAAATGACTCTAGAACTTGTCTGAGAGTAAATATTTTGTCAATACTGTGAACTTCTCTTTTTATGAAAACGTGCTAATAATCGTCTTATATACTGCAATGGTACTCAAACGTTTTCCATAATCCAGTGCAATGAATAATTTTCCAAACCTAACCACTATGAAAACTAAAAAAAAAAAAAATGCTTCGTTATATTACAATATCGTGTTTGTGTCTTAATGTAAATATAGTTTTAAATAAATGTTCACTATTTTCGCTGAAAATGTTAACGATTTCATCGTAATCAATTATTCATTCTCGTATACGGTATTGTCATTAGACCTTTTAAATTTTCACTTTTCATTGTAATTCTAAGACGATTATTAATGAGTTTTAATTTAGAAAAACGTCTTTCTGTTGAAATGCTCTTGCGGATAATTATGTGATATTTTAAATTATATACGTGTATTAGGGAAATGGAAATTGAAGGTTGTTATTAATAAATGTTTGGAAAACAAAAAATAATTATACAAAATTAGTATAAATAAAATGGTTTCTTAATTAATAATTTACGTAACATTTAAATATTTTTATTATTCTATATAATATTAAGTATTGACTGTCTAGAATTTATAAACCTAAATATTGAATAAATGTATTATTTTAAACATTTTTTCGTTAAATATTTCTGCTAAATATATTTCGAGTCCGCGTAAAGTGGCCATTGACAGAACGTTATACCGTCTGTAGTAGAGCGATGTAACTGTAATTCATCACTTTTATTCGGTTTTTCTTCTTCTTTCGATTCGTCAAATATTACTTACACTTTTACATCCGTTAATTTATTTATTAATAGTTAATAAAACGTAATCTATAAAACTAATTTGCGTCAACACCTGGTGTTGCTGAAGAAGATCTTTCACCGTCGTCGAGTATTGTCTGCACAGAACAATAAAGCCCGTAACGTACTTACCTAGTAAATATAGTTAATAGTTCCTATAATCATATGACCTGAAAAAAAGACCATGGAGACGGATAGATCCAGGTGGTTCCGACACCAAATTAAGACATTAAATAAATATAGAAAAACTTAAACAATAAAAATTAATTTTTAAACTTTACGTTTCGCTTGAAACGTCGAAAGATTTTCAATTATGTCGTTGTGATTAGTTTTTGCCATTATAAACGGGACTTTAGGATATCATTTGATGAAAAACAGTGTTTTTTTTTTTTTCATGATGGAATAAAGATTTATAGCAATTATTGACAACCTTAAAATTTCTACACGTGAGCGGTTATATTGTAATTTGTAATATTATTCTGATAATCGTTTGACCAGGTTTACTCGTATAGTTCTAAACGACTTAATTTCTGGTATTGGGAGGAAAAAAATCATACAGCCAGAGCTATCTGTCGGACATTAAACAATATTTGTGTAAAATTTATCGTCTAGAGTGCAGCACATAATATTAGAGTCAATGTGGAATAATATTTTGCTATATACCTAATATCCCGTTTGTATACGAAAATTTCGTTTTTTCGATATATTGCTATAACGGAAAAAAAAAAATAAACATAATTACGATATAATATTATAACAACCTGGGCTTACGCAAACAACTATTGTTACGTTATTATAATAATAATATTTTGTTATATTTTTACTATTTCGAAGATATCATCTGTTCGGATCAAGTGTGAAGTCTTCTAGTGTACATAGAAAAATAAAAGAATATATATATACCTAATATGACTTCATGGTCACACTCCATGGCCACAACTGGTTACAATGCGATAGGAAGCTAAGAAAATGGCTAAAACGATTTAACAAATTACGTATACGTTTTTTTTTCATTTTATCGATTGTGTGTTTCGAACAGTGCGAACAAAAAATTAATAGGTTTTTTTTTATTATTATTATTATTATTGTTTTTGTATTTGAAATATCGACGAATTCAAATGGGTTTGGTGTGTGTATGTTTTTTTTACGACATTAGGAGTCGTATGTAATTAAATAAAAATTATAGAACGTCAAATCAAACGTATTGAATAGTTTTGTGTAAATTATTATATATTTATATATATTATTGATATTTACAGTCGTATAATATAATCTAAACCAAACAAAACTATAATTGAGTAATATAGTACGAATAATAATATATGTGTTTAAACTTACGAAACGCGCTAATTCAAATACTCGAATATTATATAGTAGCACTCTTCAACCGGTATAATTATACAAAAATAAATACAATATAATATGTTCCTTATTTTTTTAACGTGTATAATGTATATAGAGTTTACATCATTTTATCGGTATAAAATAAATTAATAATAATAATAATAATAATAATCAATTCGAGTTATTTCGCTAATAATAAAATATTATCCGAAACGTTATATACGAGTACACATAGCGACAATTTATTTTTGAGGTAATCATTTTGTTTGTAAAAAAAAAAAAATCTTAATGTACAATAATTTTTTTTTTTATTACTGACGTTTCTGTAACGATTTCACTAATAATCATTCTTGGAAATACGAGTATAGTGCATAAATATATCGATTGTTAGAAACATTATTTATTTTATATTATTATTTTTAATCAGTTTTGCATTTCCAGTGAATTTTTTTATTATTATTAAATTTATTATACACGATGTTGTATTTATTATTATTTTACTATAAGTGTAAAAACTATAATGAATAATATATATATAATATGTTTAATGTTCATATTTTTAAGTATATTATAAAATTCCTTATATACTCATATTCTATTATTATTATTATTACTATATCACTGTTATTTTAAACACATATATATTTTAATTTTATCATAATATTTTATATTTATCTGCAATTATTAAATCCGCGGTTTACAGTCATGAGTTCTGCAGAAAAATTGTACCGCATTTTCTCGTGTATTATGACTATATACCTATATTTATATTATTTTAATATATATATATTATTATAATATATATATTTTTTTTTTGTACTCTTACATTTTATTATGAAAAACTAATTTTTCCTTGTATTTCTTTATAAAAACCAAATTACCTTTGTTTAGAAAGTAACAAAAGTATGATTTTTTTTATGTATGCTGTTAAGTATCAAAATATTTTTTCTCCATTCATAACTATATAATTAATTTTTAAAAAAAAAACCTACGATTTAAACACATTTTCTATACGTATAATTAAATATTAAATCGTATACGTTTATATGAATAACGTATATTATTATTATGCGATGCCGAACCTCATTTTTATAATATATGAATAACTCTTCTGGAGCGTTGTAGACTGCGGAGAATATATTAAATACATGTATAATAGCAAGTAGGTTAATTACTCGTATATAAATTTCCTGACCGCAATTTCGCATGGCTGCTATATAAACTTTTGCGAACAGCACATAATATATATATACAAACAATTTAATCATTTTACATTAAACATAGTGTTTATATCATTATGTGTATATATGTGTTTATACTGCGTATTAATTTTAATTATGTCTTATAATTATTTTCAATTACATAATTGTGCAATGTTCAATGAATTATGTACTTAGCGTGTTATAATATACTTAAACGAGAAAATTAAATTTCAGAGTCGCCTTCCGCAAAGCAATTATTTTAATTTTTACCCCTGTTTGTTTTATATAGAGAAAAAAAAATTGTTAAATTTTAACTAGTTTTAACAGTTATCGTCCGTCACAATATTGTTTTAAATGATTAAAAACGTTACGTATTGGGAAATCGCGTATAATTCCTCATCTTTATTCTCAATAGATGCGCAAACAAATTATCGAGAAATTGCATTATTAAGATTTATTAGAATTTATCCCGGCGCGGTGATTGACTATGACTGACACATGCCGACGACCTTGATCTTTGTTCAGTTTCAAAAAAATATATTACTGCTGTATATAATATTATGTAATTTAAAAAAAAAAACGCATTTTTTATTATTATTATTATTATTATTATTATTGATTTAGATCCATGTGTAATATTATTGTTTTATACTCGTTTCGATTAATCAAAATTAATTTATTTTATATTTGACGCGCTGGATTTACTAATCGTATATAGGTATTATTATAATATTTACTATATGTATGTAGGCGCCTGTTTTTAGTGTGTTTGATCGACAGTTAATTTTCAGATCATTATTAATAGTAAAAAAAAATAAAAATAAATATATATATATATAACTTATTTACTTTCCAATTAAGTATATATCATACAACTCGTCTATGGATATTGTTGCGATATTCATTAAATATTATTAATTTTGAATTTTTTTGTATATACCTAACTTTTAGTTCTGTATAATGTGTAGGAGGTACTGCCGCATTATAATAATAATGTGCGTTTTTAACACCAGAATTTCAGACAGAAATTTTTTCGTAATTATATCAATTTTGAATTTTTGAAATTACTACGGATATATAATACTTTACAGTCAAAACGCATATATTTTCTTTATATTATAAATATAACAGGAATTTATTTAATTTATAATTATATATATATATATAAATGTATTCATTTTCAGTTTAAAGTATAATAATAAACTATTTTGATTTCGCTTTTAAATTATACGTATATATTATATATAGGTCTCTGCTGTAAGGTTGTTATGTCGTGTTTCGCAACTTATTTTATTAAATGTTAAGGATAATATATTGACCAAATGATTATGTGTATAATAATATATATATATATATATTTACATATATATTCAACACGCGCGTTTTTTTTAAAATTCTGAACGGAATGAGGAAGCTATTGATTTATTTGTTGAGTTTGTTTTAACACGCGCGATCACTTTTTTTTCCTGTATATACACACACACACACACACACACACACACACACACACACACACACACACACACATGTACACATACAATGCGTAGATTGTATAAACTAACTGGCAACAGATGGTATAATCTGTTATAACATATATTATAAGATTATATATATATATATATATATATATATATATATTTAATAAATAATACGAAAATATTTTTATACATTTAAATATTTGAAAATTTCGTATTACGCGTCGTAAAAAAGACAACGAAAATAAAGACTAAACGAAATAAATCCGTTTTCGTAAAACAGTGTGTAAATACAAATACATATTGTTAGGTGTAGTACCTATTAAAAGACGTATAGACGCATTTAGTGTGTATAATATAAATACGTTTATAATAATGTTGCATGTTATACATATATATGTATAATGTATATATATATATATATATATATATTATTTAATATATGATAAATATTCGCCCGTAAAATACAATATTGGCCTTGGTATGAGTGATGTAGTGCGGTTTTTATATTATAATATATTACAAGTATATATGGTGTAGAATATATATATATATATATATATATACATTTTATTTTAGACAAATGATAATTTTGTTTTAATGAACTGTATGTCTGTATATATATATATATATATATATATATATATATATATATATATATATATATGATTTATATATAACATATATATAATATATAAATATATATATATATTTATTTATTTATATTTATATACTTACTTTAATTGGGTGCCGAAAATAATAATAATGTAAATAATATAAACACCTATATTATATTAGTTATAAATATATCAAACAATATTGTGAGTAGATATCAGTAAAAATCTTAATTTTTATTTAAAATTAATATTAACAAAAAAATATTATTAATTATTTGTATACTTTTACAAATATAATATATTCATAATAATAATAATTAGGCATACTATGTTAACACTTTAATAATTACATATTAAAATAATATAAAAACAATAATTTTAATTTATAAGATTAGGAATAACGACGATCTTTAGCATGTGCAAATTTGTTAATAGCATCATCTAAATTTATTTTAGATGCCTCATTACTTTCTACTTTTAATATTAAGAGATCACTCAATCGTTCATCCCCATGGTTAATCTTAAATAACTTTTGACATATTTTAAAGAAGAAAAAATCTTTCGTTTGTAGCTGTTGTTGCTGGCAAAGTCATTAAAATTGAAATTATTTTAACGTTTCAGGAAAAGCATTAGGAACTTTTTTAGTATATTTGAAACAGTAAAAGGTCAATTTCTTTATAATTCTCTGATTCTGAAATACATAACTTTTTAGCACATGCAAATTCACATGGTAAAGAATATTTTCAATTTTAAAATATTTATAATATTCAATAAAAGATTTTAAGTAATTTGAGTTTGAATTAAAAAATCTGAACATGAAGAATCAAATATATCATTTACCATTAATACATTACATACATTATCTGAAAATCTTCTATTTAGTTCAATAGTGAATCTGAAAATCAAACATACATAGTACTATTACCATATAATTATTTATTATTAATTAAAATATATATTGTAAAAAACTAAAAATAACAATATATATATATATATATATATATAATAGGTGTATATTATAAAAATAATAGGTAAATAAAAAAAGAAAATATGTCTTTTGAAAAATATTTATAAAGGTAGTACCTAACTAGTTTTGATTATAATTTATCATCAGATTAACCTGATAATACATTTTAAACATTTTTGAATACTCAAGGCATACTTTCTTTTTTATAACATATATTTTATTTTACTTTATAAGATTACTTATTACAATCTTTTTTAATTTCAATTTTAAATTTATTTATTATTAATAATTATATTAAAATAAATCAATCTTTTTTATATACATTTTCACTAACCTGTCAATTGCTGCAAAAAATATATCTGTTTTAAAACATTGTATATTAGCCTGTTTTGAAATATTTTTGCCAACTGTTGTCGAAATAAAATAATCTTGAAGATTCTTGTTCAAAATTTGTTTTCTTTTTTCTTTCTTCTCAATATTTATTTGTATGCCTAAAGCTGTAGCTTTCATTTTCATTTTATTATGAAGTTTTTCCCAAACTTTATTTGAACGCATATTTAATAAACTTTTTTTGGTTAAATTTACTAGTTTAATAGCAGATGAAAGTAAAAGTTTACAATTTTGTAATTCATTAGATGTACAATAAACAATTTCAAGTATGGATTCCATTGAAATTAAAATAGATATAAATCTTGGGCATGATATTGCTTGAAGATATCCTACTGCCATTACTCTACAATTTTCATCTCCATCTGATGACAAAACACTTAAAACTTCACAAATTTCTATAAAACGATTATTAACTTTTTTTAATGACTTGTACCAATAAGCCCATCGAGTTTCAACTAAACGTTCCAAATGAATAACCTCCAGATTTTTTTGTTTTTGAACTTCAACAAATAACTCATATCGATTTTGACTATTCATGAAGAACTTATAAATACCTTGTACTGTTTCGAAAAAATCATTAATCGGAGAAATATTTTTTAATGTTTGCACTAGACAAAGATTTAAGCGATGTGCATAGCAATGAATATATATGGCTTGAGGAACGATAGACTGTATTCTCTTTTGAACACCAGAGAAGCAACCACTCATCACACTAGCACCATCGTAGCATTGAGCTACACATTTATTGATATCCAATCTATTTTCACTTAAAATTTTTATTATCTCCTCTGACAAACTTTTGGCAGTTGATTCTTTCATATGATAGCACCCAAGTGCATGTTCATAAATATTAAAATTGTTGTCTATAAATCTAATTACAAAACTTAGTTGTTCCTTTTTAGAAGCATCTTTGGTTTCATCAACAAGGATAGCAAAAGTTCCGAACGATGACATTTTATATATATAAAAAATTAAATAAAAGAATAATGTAAACTAGTTTATAGGAGACATAAGAGTTAGTGTCCAAAAGTAATATTTTATAGAAATTAATCAATAATCTTTTTTAGATATATTTTCAAATGCAAAATATACTATTTTACGATATAATTAAAAATTAAATAAAAGAATAATGTAAACTATATATATATATATATATACTATACATTTTATTTTAGACAAATGATAATTTTGTTTTAATGAACTGTATGTCTGTATATATATATATATATATATATAAAATGTAACAATAATTACCATTTCACTAGTGGTTTAAAACATCAATATATGTTCGGACTTGACATATATATATATATATATATAATATATATATATTTATATATAACATATATATAATATATAAATATATATATATATTTATTTATTTATATTTATATACTTACTTGTTTTTATTCGTATTAACGTGTTTTGTAAATATATAAATTACAAACTTCTGTTAGGGAAAAAAATCGAGTTATTCGATAAAATATTGTCAGGCTGTGTATAATCAGTTGCTACCTTTAAAATATTATAATCATTAATAAAGTCGCGTGTCAAAACTTATAACTCTATACAGTATATATACACCGTTCATGTATTTATTTTACGAATATTTTTAGCACTGTAACGGAAAATGTTTTTGTTTTTTGAAACATTTTGCAGCGCTCGCTGAAATTTCGTTTTTTTCTATTCTTTAACGTATTTTCTTGTTTTCACGAAAACTGATATTTTTTCTTCTTATATTTTATACGCGTTCATATAGTAGTTTATTACTTTTAACATTTTATACATAGATTTTTCTATATATTGTTCTACTATATATTATAGTACATTTTTATTCATTTATTTTTTTTAAAATTAATTGAAATAAATAAGACATGAATATTTATATTATATATATACGAGTATACATATATATATATCAGAGAAAGCGCTGTATTCTGCAGCCACAAAACGACATTTTTAGCTTAAAATTTCAAAGGGTAGCCTAAGGGGGTCCACATTCCGCTCAACTCTCCCCTACAATAGTACTATACATGTGCATTATAATTTTATCATGCCATTTGAATATCTACTGTACACATTTACCTATATAAATACATTCACAGGGAATAATATACATAATTTATACAAATTTAAGCGTATCCATAGAATAGTAAATATTAAAATAAATAAATAAAAATGTTGACGATTTTGAGAACAAACAATTTAATATAATAAATTTTAATGCTTCAAAATGTCCTCATATATATATATATATCCAGGTATAGTAGATACGTAGTTTCACTATATATATATATTTTTTTCTATTTAAAAGAAATTCTGTGGTACCACATTAAATTTCAACAATTATATCAATGTACAACAACGATAGAATGCAATAGTCGTAATAAAAAGGAAAAAAGCTAAAACTAATAACTAAATACCAACAAATAAATATATTAAGCCATTAACCCATATAAGATAAAATTAAAAAATCAGCTAACGAAATTAATTTTTATATAATTATATAAAAATTATATATACAACCAGTGGGAGGTACACTATATATATATATATATTATAATTAGTCCAATAGTTTATAAATCAATTATTGTACTCATAGTATTTACCGTTCTTTATATATAACAAAATTAACGTTTTATAAGGCGTACAGTATGTATTATTTTAAAATTCATTTGGGTCTTTTTATAATGTACATTTAAATTCTGTAATTTTTTTAAAAATAATTTTGTTCTACGTGAAACTGACATCCCAATTGATAGTATACCCAACGTAATTTCGTTTATCAATTTTCATATAGTGCGTATACAAATATTTGTATAATTATTATATTAAAAAAAAAAAAAAATACGTGTTTCTTATAATTAATTTAGAAACGCGTAAAATGTTCCTTTCAAAATTAATTAAATATTATTTTTTGAAAAATCATTATAGTATAGTAACGTATACAAGAAAGATAAGAATTTATAATATCGTTTGTGCGTTAATGTAAGTTGGTATAGTGATAACGTGTTATTTTAATTTGACTTCAGAACGCTGTTGTTATACGCTGTTGTTTAAAACATTGAGTGTGTCTGTTCCCATATTCTATAGCAATTACGTAAAATATATAGGTATTAATTATTATTAACATACTTATTATATCAGTGGCGTAATTACGAATGTTATATGGGAGGGGATATAAAATTTATAATCGGATAACCCATAATATTGTAACAATCCTTCCAGCATTAATATCAAAGTGATTGATACTCATATTTTATACTTTTTTTGTTTTCTTTAATAAAAACGTTGTTTTTTTTTTAGCTAATTTGTTGAGTACTTCATATATGTACGTTTTTACTTCAACTTCAGAATACGACTAAACCGTTCTTCGGTGGCCTAACCTAACCGCGTCGTACCAGTTGGTAGTTGGTAGTTGTATCGGTTAATAATAACTATAAGGAATATTATGAATTACGATAAATACTAACAAATTTTGTTTACACAAAAAAATATATTTTTTATTGTTTTTAAATATAATAATTTTTTATTATATTTTTCGTAAATTAGTTATAATATGTTATGTAAAAAAGAAAGCCCGTGGGAGGAATCCATCCTGCATATCCCCCGTAATTACGCCCCTGGCTTATACGAGTATATACGTATAATCTTATTAAATATTTTAAAAACTATATACGATTAGATTTACTTAATTTTTTCATCTCATGCAGAATAAATACGTTTTTTATGTCAATGCGAAACGCAAAGTGTACATAATCTGCGCACACAATAATAACATTATGTTCTTCCAAATTCCTGTATTTAGACTTATAAGTATATTGTATTACACTGCAATTGGAACGTTTTATAATGTTATCACATCAAACGCATATATATATATATATATATATATATATGTTTTTATCGTTTAAACTATGCAAATTCTGACTTACGGTATTTACGGATCTACGGCATATTATTATTGTTATTCAAAATGAAAATATGCGCGAATAGTGCAATAATATTATTTGTTTTTTAAATAATAATTATTCGTCGAATTTTTAAACACAATATGATTGTAGTTTTTTTTTTTTAATGCAACGCCAACTATCGTATAAAACATATATTAATTTATTATCTGTTTGTATGTAAGTTTGTTTGTATATAAAATGTTATGTTCACGTGAAACAACGATCAATTAAATTTTTATTATTGTTATTATTATTACATATTGTTATTGAAGAACCATCTCTAAATTGTGATTTAATAATATTATCTAAGTACATATATATGTGTACATAAGTCGATTTGAAAGCGCTTATAAAATGATTACATAATTCAACGGCAGTATATATGCACGAATGTCAGTATATCCATCCAATTACCATAATATATAATATGTACGTTAAATTATACGCATATTAAATAATAAACAAATTGTGTATAATATATATAATCTAATATGATAAAACAGTTTTGTTGAATAAATTTATACTTTTAAAATTTCAGAAAACATATATACGAGAATATTATATATAATTTTAATCGCGTCCAACAATACACTACTGACTTATATATATAGTTTTTATATTTTTTCGAAAAAAACATTATATACGTTTATATTTCCATATATAGGAAATAATACAATAAATCAGGGCATTGCAATATAATCTATATTCATATTTAAAACAACGTAATTTATATATTTTAAAACGCGTATATTTGGAAGTGATGACGTACGTTTTTTTTTTTAAATATTATTATAATATTTGTAAATTTGTAAATGAGTTTGTCGGTCGCATATTATAGAAGACTATAAGACATTTTATGATTTTTTTCCATAAATAATATTGATTGAAAAAAAAAATACTTTGCAAAATTACAAATCCTTTACAATATTATATGTGTTTTTCGGTGGCGTAACTATAATAATATAGGGATCAGAGAGTGCACCCGGGCCCGTAGTAATACAATGTAGGTACGCTATTATAAACAATTAACAAAAAAATTATTAAACATTTATATACATATATTGATCAATTTTTTTTCAATAATTCAAAAACGTAATTGAATTGAATTTTAATTTTATAAAACTGTTGTCTATATACAATTAATTATAAATGTTGCACGTTAAAATGAGTAAAACCTACATGAGTATGGAGCATATAAAAGCGCAAAAAATTAAAATACGATACAGTTCCGAAATTAGACAGCGATTTCACAAAACCAATTGAATCTACGTCAGAAAATTCTATTATAAGTACAGTCTGCACTTAAAATACCACATGACAATTTCGAAAAAAAAAAACATTTTCCTTTCGTTGAAAATCTCGCTCCCGCGGGCTCAGATTTTGAAGTTACGCCACTATACCGCGTTTTTGTGCGGAGTACACAACCCTTGCAAGCCCAATTTATTGATTGGAAGAAAAAAATCCGCGGGTTAGGTATATATGATATTCTTTGTCGTTTACTTTATACATTATATATATATATATATTGCGGCCATCAGCAGCTCCGGCGTAAAAAAAAAAAAAAAAACCTTCTTTAAATGTGTCGGTATAGGCGTATTTATATTTTTGAAATTATCGTTATTATACGCGCGTTTAAATTGACGTTTTAAAAAATAATCATTATAAATTCGTGTCTGCGAAGTATACCGGTATATAATATTTGATACCCTTTTTTTTTTTTTTTTTTTTCCACAATCTGTTACTTATTAATGTTGTTAGAACAATAAATTAGTGTAAGTAATGAAAGATTTTTTTTTTTTTTTTTACACGAAAGACGGAATAAAGAAACCTTCCAGTGAAGGCACTTTGACTGCAGTTAGTTAATATATTATATAGTTACAATTATTACAATATATACGAGTATTTACAATTTTTGGATTTTTAAATTTGTAGGAATAAGTAGGTGCGCCGACACCACCGCCTTTTTTTGAGGATTACGATGAATGTTTGCTGACGCGAGAATTTTTATTAAGGGATTTGCGTGGTTTTGTAGATTTAAGTCGAATCGTTTGTATAGAAGGTTTTCGCTATACATCTTGGACAGAGGAGATGGCAAGATCATTGTGTAAGGACTGGTTTTGAAACGTAAAAGGGTGCTTTGGTTATATAGCACGGTGGGGTTTTGGATTGGAAACGCTGTATACGGTTTGTGTTCCGAGACTTTTGCAGAGCCCCGCATTGTTAAGTATTTGTTATACCTATACATACTTGAATATAATATGTGAATCGATTATTGCAGAAACGTCACGAGTCAAATATTTTACGAAACTGAGATATTAGTAAAAACGTATACTACTATAGTCATGTGTTTCTATATATGCGTCGAGTGTAAAAAAGTCTTTAGTTATACTCTTTTTATCTATAAAATTACAACCGAAAAATCCGGTTGAGAACGAAAACGTCTTTAGTCAATGAATTGTGTCGTTCCTATCCAAAAGTTTTAAATAATTGACTCATGTGACGTTTTTGCAATCATCGATTCGTGTGTATTTTGATTGTGGAACGGGTACCTATCTATAATTGCGATTAATATTAACATATTCGTTCTCGCGGCGCATTTTGACACATCCCCCCAATCGATTAATTTTTTTTTTCTTATATATATATATATATATACAGGGCTGTAGACACGAGAGGGGTTTAGGGGGTTCAAATCCCCCCTTGTACATCGGAAAAGTAGAAATTTCAATTTTTTTTTTTACGCACAACAGCATTGCAGATGTTACAGTAAAATGTATGTTCATATTTAGATTTTACCAACATCTTGATGTTGAGTAGATTTGTTATTTATGAAAAATAAGTACCTAATAACAATGTGTATAATAACATTATGTATAAATGTTTAATTTGGTCTATGCCATTATAAACATTGATAAACATGATTATAGATTTTTGTGATTTTTGTAGATTTTATTACTCGCTGTCGATTTATATAATATATAAACACACGCTTATATATATACATATATTAATTTATTTACATAAATAATATTTTTATATGCGCGTTTTCCTCGATCGTATCCGTTTCGCAATATCGTCTTAAGGGCGCAGTGTTTCTCTCATATTTGCACCGCAGTCTCGCGCTGCGCGCACCGTTATTCCTATATATACTTCCAACATATTATTATATTATTATATATAATATAAGATCTATAATGATGCGACAAGGATTCTGAAAACACACTTGAACACGTCGTGACTATATTTTACCGTGCGTATGATCGACTTTCCCACTCGCTATATACTTTCAGTTTTTTCGTCTTAATTTTCTTAACAAAAATATCGGCGATTTTTTCTTTTTTTTTTTATTAGAAATGTGGAAAAGTCCCATCTCTGCTACAACAATATATATATATTATAGTGTAGACTGGCGATTTCTTTATTCAAGAAATACTCCAGTCGAATAAACAATTAGTATATATATATATATATATATATATATATACATATAAAAGCGAGAGAATCCCGCGGGCGGCCAGCAAATTACGACGACGCGAGCACGAATGACTATCGTCGGGTTTTACTAAAAAAAAAAAAAAAAATTGTAGAAAATTAACTAATTAAAAGACTAAACTAATGAGAATTTTTTTTTTTTTTTTTTGTAAAATGGTTATTTTGGATTTTAAGTAAAAATTTTTAATGCGTCTCAAAAATATACGCAGTAAGTAGGTAATCGTAACGCCGCGGAGTTATGCAAATTATTATAAAAATAAAAACATAACAAATATTGTTCAGAACGAAAGTCGGTGTTCGTGATGCGAGACAGACATACGAGTATACCACCAGTCTTGTAAAAAATACTTTAAAAAAAAGTATTTAAATACTATAATATTTATATGTTATATTCTTATGCGAATACTTTTTTTAAAAAGTATTTAAATACAGTATTTTTTACAAGACATACCACCCTGTATATATAATATAGCGTTCCGTATTTATACTGCCGCCGCGCCTATATAAAATATTACACAGCACGCGCACAATACGAACAATGGCCGCGTCAAAACGCGTCCACCGGGAGATATTGGACGATCGTCCCTAGTCGACGCTGCTGCAGCCGCGGCGACGAAGATCAGCTGGTGGTTTTGTTTCACACGTGTTCGAAAACGAAATATAATATTATATAGGTATAGTGTATTATTATAATACACAAAAACCCTCTTCCGAACACACAAAAAGGGGCCGACCAACCACCGTCGTCGTCGTCGTCGTCGTCGTGGAACGCGTTGTACGCTGCAATAATACAATAATAATACGACAAGCGTTGCAGTCGTCGAACCGCCCTGGGGTGGTGTAGGCGAGATCCAAAAGCGTAGCGTCGGGTGCGGGTCGCGTCGCACAATAATAATAAAATAATTGCACGTATATAATATATTTACGTTGAATTTACACGACCGGGTTTATCGATCTGTTATTATTATTATTATATTGTTGCTATACAGCCGCCACCGCCGGTCGGTCGTCATTCGACGAGCTGCAGAAAACGCGTTTTCAAATCAAATATACTGACGCGCGACGGAGAAGGGAAAAGAAAATAATATTATTTTGACGAAGACAATAATGATAACAACGTCATATTATTCTCCCACGGAATAATAATAAAACGCCCGGCACTAGGTCGTCTCGCGGTGGTGACGTCAACAATAATATAATGGCTGTTGCGTTTGCCCGCCGCCGGTCCTCGCAACACCCCTCAACACATCGCGGCGTCCGCGTCGCCGTAGCGTGCGTCGGCCCGGCCACCGCGTTTATATATTTTACGACACCGCACCGGTGTAGTATAATAATATCATGTATAACGTCGTCGTTATTCCCGAGATCGGCGTACACCGCGATATACACGCACGCGCTCTACACACGCACGACGCACACCACTCCGTGTGGTAGTAGTGTAAGGCACGCGCGGCGCATGCGCGCGTGTGTCCGCACACCGACAACGGTCTGTGTCGCCCGCGACGGTCCGACCGTCGTCGTCCCGTCCCCGTGTCAGTCGGCCATGGTTTCTTGACGCGCGAGTAGCCTTTTGTGCTACCAAAAAGAACAACACCACCGCCACCGCACACGCACGCACACACACACACACACACAAAAAAACACTCCTCGGACACCAACTATAAACAATTTATTTTACCACTTTTTCGTTATAATAGAATTCTCTAATCGGTTTTCTTTAAAACCATTTATTTCCCTCCCCCGCCACCTCGTTTTTCACTAGCGCGCGGTCTATCACCGTTCCACGTACCGGTGGTAGTTTGTTGCAGTCGCGGTGTCTGAATTTTTTTTTTACTCGTTCTCTCTCGAATTATAATAAAATATCGTTGTCGAGGATTCACACACACACACACACACGGTCGTCCGAAATGTACAAAGTGTTACGACGAGTCGACGCCATCTTATCGCCGAAACGCTGTGTGTTGTAACGCGCGCGCCTGTGCGTCGGTTTGTTTGTCCCGCACCGTCGTCCACGGCGTTTCCATCGTCCGTCCGCCGGCCGGCCGGCCGACTCCTTGTGCTGCTGCTGCTACTGTTATTATTGTCGCGGTGACCACCAGGATCGTCATCTGTTGTGCGCACGAGAATAAACGCATTCTCCGAACGTCTCGGATCCGCCGACGCCATGTCTAAGGTCAGTTTGAAAAACGAACGCGTCCGTGATTTTTCTGCCCCGGGGGTGGATGGGGGGACGCCGGAGTTTTCGTTGACGAATATTATTTCGTCGATAAAAATAATATCGGGGTAAACGAACGGACACTGTTTATACCGTATTATTATTATTATTATTATGTGTCTCGCGAAATTTAGGCCGCGCACCTTACCTACCAGGCGAATATCGTTTGGCTCTCGGTCAAATTCGACTCGACCCGTCGACGGGTTCGGGTTACTAAAATTAGACACCGGCGGCGTGCGACGCGTTCGCCACCTGCACACACACACACACCGGTTCGGTGGACTCTCTTCGGTGCGCGCGCGCGCGCGTTTCGGTGGTACACCCGTCCGCGGTGTTTTGTGTGACGCCGACAATAGCGACACGACTATAAAAAAAAAAAAAAAATGTCTTTTGTGCCGGTGTCGGGGTGCTGCGGTGGTTCACGCGTTTTGTTGATAACGCTTATCGCGCGGTGGTGCCGTGAGAAAAGTTTTCTTTGCGCGCGTCCGTGGCCGGGTCGGACGACTACGACGGAGACGTGGAAGAAAACGCCGCGCGCGCCTTGCCGACAAAAACGAGGCGGTGCGGCGTGTCGTCGCCGCTGCACCGGTCGACCGACGACAAAAACCGTCTCGTAGGTACCGGTTTTCCGCGTTTCGGCGCCGCTCGGTCGCGTACTCGTGTGCGTGTGTCATAGGCGGAAATTGGTGGGGGGGCTAAGCCCTTCCCCTCCCAAATATCTCCATAATTCGTATGTATTTTGGATATTTGACTGATTATTATGACTTACTGATGTTAAAAATGTTCGCCCTCCCCAGAAAATTTAATAGATTTCCGCCTGTGGCGTGTGTGTTTATTGGATTGTCGCGAAACGGTATACGCGCGCGAGTTCACAATGGAATTGTGGACCGCGCGTGGTGTGTGAGCGCGAAAACGGTATACCTATAACAACCGTTGTGTGCACAGCCGCATCCGCGTGTGTGAATTTGGCGGAGTCGTGTTGGAAAATAAATAATTTTTTTTTTTTTTTTATGAATCTCCGAAGTTAAAATATGGAGACGCGGGTTGTTCAGCGGTGTTTAAAACGATTTTTTTTTTTTTTTTTGGCGCAGAATCGCGCGTGGTTTTAATGTGTGTCGCGACAAATTTTCCATATTTTATTTAACGTAGATTTTTCGCTAATTCTGAACAATCGTTAGTAGTAGCCTGCAAGCGCTGTCGGAACGTTTCAAAAAGAACGCCAAAACTTCTTCGACCTGTGCACGTTAATATTTTTGCTCGAACGTAGCAAATAAAATAATACACGCTGTGCGTTTATCCGGTAATAATTGGCGTGTTACAAAATAACGAAAATCTCGTTAAAAACCTCGGGACAGTGCGAAATGTTAACCGTCGAATTATGATAATTTCCTACGAAAATCCGTTCGATTTTTAACGCGCGTCTGAGCGCGCCGGCTCGTGACGAAAAGTCCTTCTCGGTCTTTACGCGAGCATGTGTAAAAATAATAAATATTCCCCGTTTAAGATTTCGAAGGTTGCCCAAATCTCTAGTCTTACATTATTATATTTACATATTATATATATCAGTAATTTTTCCCGTTTCGTCGTTAAATAATACGTTGTAAATTTATTTAGATTTCATTTCATTTTTCCCCCACAAATTCAGACGATTCCTCCGTTCTAATCTCATCTCTCTTGATAACAAAATCCTCATCTATAAACAATTCGTTCGACCCACGCGGTATACAACTTTGGGGAACAACAAGAGAATCAAACCTTAACGAATTTCAAGCTTTTTCGATCTAAACACTTTCGACTCCTAACCACAGGCGCAAATACTCATTAAATCTTAGGGGTGCTAATTAAACCCCAACAAAAATTATTTATAACAGACACGTGAGCGGATTCGCCCTGTAGTTCTCTCAACAAGTGTACCATACTACCATATACATATTTTTAAATTAAAATGATAGTATATAGTTAACTTAAGAAAAATAATTATATAAATTTTTCGTTTTAATATCAATTGTTTTATATATTAACAACAAAACAATTAATTACTCGAAATATTATGTAAATAATTGCTCAAAGAAAAGTTATTTTAATTGTATTATTAAAGATGCTAAAATCTGTTTTTTTTTTTTCCGCAAATATGTTCAAAACTATTTCAGTATTTATTTCAATATGTATCATATGGCTATATCACTATATGGTCAGTGCATCGATGGAAAATATTGGGGGTGCTAATTCGTATTCTGTGGGTGCTAAGCACAGGGCCATGGGATTTGCGCCAATGCTCCTATAACTATATGGTACGTCCGCTATCTCACACTTCACAGCGGTTTAAATATTCCAACAATCCCCACTCTTGCGTCTAGCCTCTACGAAAAATACCATCAACCATACAAATCTTCTCGTCTCCGACCTCTCCTCACTTACAACTCCTAATAACCCACCCCGCCGTCTTAATCGAAACTGAGACCTACTTAATACATAAAAAAAAAGGCTGCATCCGAATTGCGTGCGCGTATTTTTCGTAAATTTTCTTAAATTTATTTTCGCGTAAATTTTAAAGAAAGTGAGCATATTTGAGGCGTAAACCTGTATTATAATTTTTTTTTTGTATAAATAAGCGTATAATAAGTGTATTTGTTCGAGAGCGTTCCTGACAAAGTTTTTATAAGAATTATTAATTATCAGTAAGGAACGGATTTATATGCTGTGTAAAATTTAATTTAAAAAAAATTATATCCTCAACACTGTTCGATTTCAGTCGAAGTACACACATTCACATAATACGTTGAAAATTTATTGTCTCCGATCTATGACGACCGATCGTAATATATAGTAGGTAAAGGATGTTTTTAAAGGTTTGAAACTCGCTGGTTTTAAAATAGTTTTTATTCAAAAACGTAATTCGACAAATTTGTATAACTGTAAATAAGAATATAAGTTGAAAACAAAAATGTGCATTAAAAAGTTACAAATATGCACAAAAAAAAAGATAAAAAAATTTTTTTAAATAAATCACGCAATTCGACTCTGTCGCGAGAAAACTGCGCACGCAGTTCAGCCTAAATTAATGATTTTCGCACGCAATTCGGAAGCACCGGGGGGGGGGAAAAAAAAGATAAATAAATAATTTAAAATAAAAAAATGCTAACGCAATAATAATAAACATCGTTTTGAAGTAGTGTCACGGGGCACCTCCTTTTATCACGTTCTGTAAAATTACTTACTGTCAAAAAAGAATTACATGATTGTAGATTATGTTTTCTAATAAACAATTTTTTTTTTCTCATAATAAATTTAAAAACTGAGTATATTATATATATATATATGTAATAGTTATTTATGTTTTGTATCAATTATTATATGTTCACGTTTATCGTTTTGTAACGCGATTAAAAATATTGGCTTATTGGAAATCGCGATATAGGTACTCGGTTTTAGAGGTGACCGGGCGAACGGAACAATCATCGTCAGCAGCCATGTATATTATTATAGTCCAGGAATTGTGTTATTTACCGACTTCTTACCGCCCCGCGTACGTTTGGCTCTCGTTTCGACGTCCAAGAATTTTCTTATCTGAATTTAATCTGTGATGTATACAAACGTTGTTAGAAAATATTATGCCGCGATATAAATTCGTAACGAATTCTGGTGTGAAACTCGCCAGCACTGCAGCAGCAGCATACGGTAAACAAAAAAAAAAAAAACGTTCCACCTATCCCCACAAAATAATATTCCGTTTCGGTATAAATTCATACGGACGTATTGGGTTAAACGCCGCAGGGACGGCTGATGGACGCACTTTTTTCCCTGTCGGGAAAAATTTTAAAAGGCCTCATATATATATATATAAGGCTCTCGCTTCATTTACGATTACATAATAAATACACGATGAAAAATAGTATACGATATTATAAACTTTATTTTAAATGACACGTACCTATATAATGTAGATATAAACACAAATATTATGAATTATTAACTCAAGAAATCAGAAATAATAATAAAATATCGTATTAAAATATACTATTGAAACGTTAATAATTTCGTATACATATATAATATATAGGTACGCAATAAATTAATTATTTGTAGGGCGTACACGATTGCGGTTATGAAATTTTACCGAAGAGTTTTATAATATGTCGATGACAATGAAATAACCAAAATACATACACGCCCATATACGTGTTTTCTATTCAATATTATTTAATGACTTTTTTTAACTTTACAATTTTTAAAGTCGTGTACTAAATTGTAAAATATAACGTATAGGTGCGTAAAAATTTTAAGGACTCCCATTGACATAGACCCGCCGGAAAAATGTCTTCTTCTCTACATGAGGCCTATCCGTCCCTGTTAATCTTCGGTTGCAGTGTGTAACGCTCTTCTCGTCGTCGACCGCGACTGGAATACGCGTCAAAAAAAATATATATAATCGTATTGACGGCCCCTTCTTTAGAGCAGTATTATTTATATAATATAAAAATAATATTATTAACACTAATTACGCTCTAGATTTATTTACCGTAATAAAAATGTAATCTTCGCGTATTATAAATTATATATATATCGCGTATTATATAATACGACTGTACGCGATAAGAGTGGAGCTATTTGCAATATTATTAATAATATAATATTATATTATACGAGATACGAATAACCTAACCGCGTTTGAAAATCGATTGATTTATCGAACGTGAAAATTAGTGTGTAATAATGTATTAGCGCAACAATTATAATAATAATTTGTACAATATTTGTTTAGCGTGAATTCGCTTTTTTTTTTTTTTTTACACGAACAAAATGCTGCAGTATATTATTACGAGATTTATTTCTTCCCGCATTAGAATAGTGTAAAAAAAAAAAAAACGGCTATTTGTACTATTCGCAATAATATTTCGTTTATTTATCGTTATTTTTCTCTCCCCGTAACGCGTGTGTATTATTAATTATAATTCTACGGTCGTAGAAATAAATTTTAAAAACTAATCGAATCTTTTTTTCTTTTTTTTTGGTTAATAAATTTCTATCGATGCACACACGTTGTTTGAAATAAATCGAGATATCGACGTGTCTTATATATTATAAATTGTGTATAATATGTTTTACATTTAATCTCGTCTCGTTCGATCGCGTATTTTTTTTTTTTTGTACAGTGTAAAAAACATCTTCTCGCGACCAAAAAATGTCATATCTGTGTCTTCTTAACACGCGATATATCGTTTTTTTTTTTTTTAAGACTGCGTATTTTCGGAATGTGTGATATGTGTCGTTTTTGCGCACTACCAAATTGTTTTGCTCGAAAATAATTACGTTTAATATCGCATTACGAACGATCGCGGGCGACGATGAAAAACAACAGGATTTTTTTTTCTCTCATATAATATATAAATTCTTATTTAAGCGACACCTAAACAGGCGACCGATGTCGACGATATATATATATATATACACGTATAGAATTTCGAATCCTTCGACATTTCGATAAAATTAAAAATAATATTCGTAAAATATAAATTATAAAATTTATTCGGTTTTTGTTTGTTTTATTTCTAAAAAAACCCCCGTCGTGATGGGTTATTATAATATTGCGATAAACTATAAATCCGCCAGACTTGTTCTTGAATAACAACATTACCGTTTCCTATATTATAGTGACACCGATCAATAATAGACATTCTATATAATGGAAATTGGATGTTTTAAACAACTGCAGCAGAGCGTGTTGATGGTATCGTTATATCGATTCTTTCGAAAAACTCGTGACTATATGTTATACAAATTCGACATTATTATACGTGTTACGTTACAGTTGTAAAATAATTTTGGTTATATTATATATGCATCTAACCAGTTTAAAAAAAAAAAAATTTTAATCAATACCGGCTCGGATTTTTATTCATTTCAGAATTTATACCGCGATCGAAAACCGCTTTTTATTATAATAATTGATGTTTCCAGAAATTTATACGTATTACGGAAAGAAGAAGTGATAAACTTATATTTTTTTATATCGAGTCGCTATAAAAACGTTAGTAATTTTATGCAAATCGCGTGTGTTTAATGTCTCGTGTGAATAAAAATTAATAATGCGCGACGGACAAGACTACTATATAATGAGTGTGCAGTTGTTGTCACGTTGCAGGTGGGCACTCGTCTCGCTTTGCTCACTTTGACGTAATTAATAGCTCGTGTATTATTATTATTATTATTATTATTGTTTTAAATTCGAAAGTAACGGTAAATCGTATCGCGATCAGAAATGATTTTGAACAAATTTAAGGTATTTTTTCGTTGAACATTTAATGTGTTCGGTTAAAAAAAAATGTACAGACAGTTTGGAGTAATTTTAATATCCCTGCAGTAAAATGATTTTTTTTTTTTTTATATTTCATTTGTATTTGCGTAAGGAAAGGAAAAAAAACTGAGAAATATACGTTATAATATCAGCTGTAATCGAATATTTATAACGGAAATGATACCAGAATGTACTCGTGTGTAACTTACGTTTGTTCAATGACGAATTTAAATTACGATTTTAGTACTTACGTCATAAATAATAATGTATCCTTTGTAATTTTAAAACTATTTTTTTTCACTTCATAATTCGTAATAACGTTAAAACTTAAAACGTGCTATGCGCGTTTATAAAAAAAAAAAAGTTATTTTCATATATTAATAACTTCCTGACCGTTTTAATACAATGCGGGCTTTTATATTTATAGGCGGTGTTGAGGATGCGGCGATGTGTCTGCTGTCCTCCCCAAAAGACCCGCCAAAATCGTTGATCTTTACGTGCATTATCATATATATATAATTATTGTTTTAATATTATTAAAAATATATTTAAAGTGTACTCGCGCAGAAATTTTTATTAATGCGGAAATAATACATTTTACAAAAATTTCCAAGAAAAGAAAAAATTCAAACCGTTGATGAAGAAACCTAACGCGCGCATCTATGTATGGTAACCGTCTATTAAACGGGTGTGTAATTTTTCAGATCTGCTGTGCTATATAATATACAGAATCTCGATAAAAATTCGTTTTATATAAACTCATCGCATAATTCGAATCGTATTTGTATATTATCGAATCGCATATTAATAATATGGAAATATATAACTATAGGTATATAATTCGTGTTAAAACTATAAACCGATCAAAAAAAAAAAATGTATGAATTCAATAATCGTATTTATTTATTTATTTTTTCGAATAAAATATTTCGTAAATTGTTTTTTTAAATTAACGGAATGACACAAATGTTCGGATACAAATCCGGATGATCCTAAAAACAAAAAAAATTCAAAATTCCGACTACAACGCGAAATAATAAATTGAACACGTGTTTTCTTTTTTTTTTTAAAGTAAGGTCTATATATTATAATTCTCCCTTTGCAGTGACATAAATTATGAACGAAAAAACTGTGATCAGTGGAAAAATCCAAAATATGTCACTGACTGTGTATTCGCGTGTTTTTTTACATGGTATTGATATCGTGTTGTTAACGATTGATATACGTCAATATAACTAATATTGTGATATTATGTGATCTATGTTCTTACAACGTGGACGTGTTGTTGCAGTAGAGTAATAACACGCGTATTACATGCACCACCACCATCTGTAATAATCATCGCAACACTACTAGGCGCGCATCAATTACGTTATTTTATGTTACACTCTCTCGCCATTTAAACTTGAGATTTTATTTTATATAAAAATTATACGAGCTTTGGAATTGATGTGACCAGTGTATTTTAAATTATAATAAAACGTATCGTTAAAAATTAAATTATGCCCTATGGGATTCTTTTTTTTTTTTCGTTTAATCGGTAATATCGATCAGCGAGCACCGCGGTGTACACAATCCCGTTTTTTTTCTTTGAAAAAGTCATTGAAATATCGAGGAAGTATATTACTACCGTACACCCCCCTCCCTCCAGTAGGGGTACCAAATTTATCCAAGTCCAAGTATGTTATAAAGTACTCTTTATCTGATTAAGGTATCGTGTTAGTGGTTTTCCTTGGCACGGCTAAGATGCGCGCGTTCGGTTGATTGCAATGAGAACATACTCGAAACTTATTTAGTATTTAGTTTAACGTCGTCGGACCGTGGTGGTGGTGGTGGTGGTGATGGTGATGGCCTCTGATGAAAAAAATTACAAATGAAAAAACGCGTATTATAAATAATAGTAATAATATAAAAAAAATGATTGTAAAGTAGCTTACAATTTATTATTATTTTGTTTTTAATTCCGTAGAATTCGTATTGTACGTCCTTGATCAGTATAAACACATTTTTCTTGTGTAAATCGGTGTCAATTTTTCAAAGGAGAAACGCGTTGGAAATTTTATTGGCTTAATCAGTGTCCATAACCTGCAAGGTTGGTGGCTGCCAAAACGCTTCGTTTCAAAATATTATTTCAATACGCATTTTAAAATTTATTTATTAATTTTTTTTTTCTTTCCCGAAGCTTATCGTGACTGGTTTTAACTCTTATTGGTTTGACCCACAAGCCGCATTATGCACTGCGGTGTTTTAACAGAATATATTTTGTGTATACATAGATACATACATAAATAGGTCTGGGTAAAATGTTTCGAAACGTTTTACATTTTTTTTTCTTCTGTTTCTCATTAACTTATTATAACGATTAATTTATATTGTATTTTAACGACGACGTCTGAAGTCTTTTAACTGCTTATAAATACGATTAAGTTTTATGCTGGCGCTGCTCTGTATATCAATTTTAATTTCTAATCAATTCCGCACACACGAGTACACTACGAGATATTTCAAATACTTTGCGCTCTGAGTAATGAAAAAAAAAAAAATAAATAAAATCTCAAACTCTACACTCGTGAGTCACCGTGTGTGATAGTCGCTGAAGATAACTCGTTAGAATGCTCGACAAACAATAATAACATTTGCATTAACTGTATTATAATGTACTGTTGTTGTTTCGGGTAAACGGATTAAATTGCAACGAAGTACGTTTTGTATCTAATACGCGTAAATCCAATTTTCTGCTCGCCTCTAAAACCGGTCAAGAGTAAAAAAACACGTGGTTGATATTATATTTTTAATGTTCGAGAGACGTGCGTATATATAAATGTGGACGAATCTGACGGATATTATTTTAAACTCTTAGTTTCTCGCGAATACCGCTAAATTGTACAAATTTACTTTTATTAATTTTTTTTTTTTTAATTACGATATTCCACGTCTTCTATCGTCTTTCTAATTTAGTCTAATAAAATATTCTGTTTCGCTATTAGTATGTAATATTATGTGCGTTATATACTACAGTCCCCATGATATAATAATTGACGAAACGTTTCTCAAATCTCTATCAACAATAATCAATTGACTTTTCTCGTCATTTTTTTTTTTTTTTTAATCGTTCAATAAAAATCTATGTGCGTATTCCCCGTCTATTAATTATAATTCATAAACCGTATGTAAGCAAACGTGATTTTTGTTCACTAATTTTCGTCAGTATAATTTGCCCAGCCGCATATATTATAGAAATAAATCATCGCGCATATACCGCTCGGTTATTATATAACACAGAATTAAAATTAATTCTCAGTGTCATTGATAGACGCATTTATTGTGCATTTTTAGTTTTTACACACACACACACACACACACACAATTTGTAGAAAACAATCGGTTTTGTCACGCACGTATTACTATATTTACATTTCCAATTGTTCGATTGCCCTGCATATTATATATAGTTTGAATTTCTCTACACTGAAGTTACTCTATACCAGCTAGTATAATAACAATATCACGATAATATAAAATTTTGTTTGTACCTATTTGCCGACCAATTTAAGAGGATACTGAAAGTAAAACACATGCAATTTACCGTAACTTTGTGTAAAAACTAGTTTGCGCGTACATAAAACACCGGGGCTAAAATCAAAATAAAAACACCAAATTTTGGAACTACATAGAAGAGAACTTAATCTATGTCGTAGCGTTTTTTCATAACTTGTTTCAATTTTGTATTATATATGTAAGAAAAAAATATAAATCATAGAAGTTTAACAGTTAATTACTTAATTTAAAATGATTTTACTCGTATAAAAAAAATAAAAACGCTACGACATAAATTATTAGGTTCTCTTCTATATGTGGTACCAAAATTTGATCATTTCATTTTGATTGTAGCCCCGGTATTTTGTGTTCGCGTAAACCAGTTTTTAGTCTCTTATTTGAGATGTGTATAGCATCCTCTTAAGTACAATATTTAACAATCGGTGTTTCTACATATATCGAGTTGATGGCTTAGAAAATAAAATAGATATATTAAATGTCAATAATTTATGTGTTTTGCGATTTTCAATTGCCCTTCCTGTTAAATAAAAATTAATGCATATAATGTGTACCAATTAAAAAAATGTTTAAAAAAAAAATGGAATAACTAAGCGCAAATTAATATTATATATTATTAGGCGCGTATAATTATCGAAATATATTTTTGGTATAGGTACATATATACGAGTTATAACAAAATAATTAACAATTTTTTTTCTTCTAACGATTAATGTTAAAAAATAATTAAAACTATAAATACTCGTCATTAATATGAATAAAAAAAAAAATGTATTAAAGCCGAGTGAAAATATAATAACCGAAATAGAAATCCGTTACGTATTTTTTTTTTCACTTGATACGCACAATAAATTATAATGACCGATTTAGTCGAAACCGCGATAATACAAACGAACAAAAATTTAATACAAGTCTTATATTTGTTTATTTTTTTTTTTTTAATACTCGTTGTCTTTAATTAATATATAAAAATTGTGTATTAATAAAACATTCGTGGGAGTTTTAGCTGCCGTCCGCGTATATTGTTATACAGCGATTTTAAATACGTCCCGCAGCGGTAAAAAAAACCGTGGTTAAGACGGGGCGTGCAATAAGCGTGATATTAATGAAATATAGAAATTTATAACGTTAAAAAAAAAAAAAATTCATATCGTATAGCTGGCGGTATTATTCACAAGTGTTGTTAAAAATGTAACAATATATATATATATATATATATATTTATATAATAACCGTGTTAAATAAAATTAACGTATGCACACGCGTACAACACAATACCCGATGACGATAAGTGGACGCCAATAAACTAATATAATAAGATTAACTGAAATTATTGTTATTATACGTTTGTACGGAACGTCACCGCGTGATTATTTGTATATAATTTATTTGTTTATATATATATATATATATATATATATATATATCGAGAATAATAATCTTTAACGATTTGTTATGTAAATATTATATTGTGTAGGTGCGTCTTTTCGCCTATTCGTTTCTCTCGCGACCGTTTGAAAACTCGCCCGATCGATTCAATCATCGCGTATAGTATTAGTTTTCCGTGTGACACGCGCCTCTCTATATTATACGTTCGCCCAATATAAAATAATAAAACGCCAACAAACTCCGTTATCGTCTCGCGCGCTCGCTTGTTGAATGCGTACGATTATATTACATATTATTTATAATATTCATTATATTAATATAGTAATTATTACGATTTACATGCATCGGTATGTTGTTTTCCAATTAGTTATAGTGGGAACTTCTGGTTACTGCTTTTGTCACAGTAATGTCCACGAATCGCCTCGTGTTAAACGCTTAACGATGGTGATGTTTTTTTTCGAACAAAATGCGTGTATTTTTGCGTATCTCGAAAAAAATGAATATTTAAACTACAAAAAAAAAAAAACCGCGAAAAATGGCAATAATCTGGATGAGAAGATTTGCCAAATCTGACTCTTTTGAGAACGTCGCAGCAAAATTTAGATTTACCCTTCAAAAAAAAAAAAAGAATTACGTCATGTGATTTTGAACGGAGTTTTAGTAAATATAAAAAGTCAGAAACGGAAGATTATCGTTCGTTTTTGAATACTTAAAACATTACGTAATTATTTCACGTAATATACATTTGAATAGCGTTAATGATTTAAAACCGATTTTTTTTTTTTAAACGTTTTACAAAATGTTTTTAAGTGTATATTTAATCATATTTTTAATAAACCAAATGCATATTTTATCTTTTTTTTTTTACTAAATCCTATAATTGGGGGGCATTATATTTAATAAATAAACTTTATTGTTTTTTTTTTCTTCTTTTTTTGTTCGCCGCGTTATCGGCTTGAAAAAGTACTTGTCAATGGAACGTGTTTGTTTAAAATTTTAAAGGGTTTTCTTGTAATCTGCTGCCGCCGGTGTATTTATCATCACGTATCGATATTGTGCAGCGCGCGTTTGTTTTCGGCCTGCTTAGATTTACGTGGGATTTACACTTCGGGAAAAAATTCGCTTTTAATTATTATCGATAAGCGTGCATATATATTAACCTCGTTGAAGAATCGTCAATTTTTTTTTTTCTAATATCTAAATACCCATGTATTCCAAACGGCGGCGGTTAATCCATTTTGCAATGTGTATCGAAACAATTC
Source organism: Slavum lentiscoides (assembly GCA_032441835.1). Lineage (NCBI taxonomy): Eukaryota > Metazoa > Arthropoda > Insecta > Hemiptera > Aphididae > Slavum > Slavum lentiscoides. The sequence continues at coordinate 13,788,990 of CM063709.1, forward strand.
GTCGATTATTATAGGCGAATACATATATATATATATATATATATATTTAAGTTGAATTTTATCTTTTCTCTGTGTACACGTTTTTTTTTTAAATTTTATCTGTAAAACTAAGTGGTAATTATACCACGACGACGATGATGATGTTGTATACACTGCAGTGTATATTCGTGATCACGATCAGTCATTAAAGGTTCTAAGCCTTGTCGTTCTAAGCCATTCCTCTATACGTTTGACGCCATGCTCTTCAATGAAACAAAATATATAGACGGTACAGTTCATGAGTTCTCTTGTATGAGTTGTTCAAAATATTGTTTTCTTGGGCGTCCTCTCGATACCTTCCTAAATAACTCTTCTTTTTTTCAAAAATGTTGATTATGTAATGATTCAATCATCTTCATCAGCTGCCCTCCCCCCCTCGTACTTCTTCTAAAACTCGCCCGTTGCTTTTCTATTATCTATCCATTTCGTCCACTGTCCGTGTTTCACTGACATAGGCGGTCAACACACTCCAAACAAATGTCTTATAATGAATCTATTGCGTATATCAATAATACTCGGGTGCTTATCGGCGAGAAGTTGATTCTTGTTTTGGAATGCTTGCTTTGCTAGTATACTGTTCTTCTTCCGACGATGTCTGATGTCGATTTGTTGTTAACAATGCTTCCAAAGTAGCAGAATTCTATTTCAGTATATATTATTCCACATAAATAATAGTAAAATGTTTATATTTCCTACATATATATATATGGTTTTGACGTATTCGTAATATATTCTGCGGTTTACATTCGTAGACGCATAAATTACGTCGCTGAAATCGTTTAAAAAACACGATTATACGCGCGATAATCTAAATTAATTAACGCGTGGCGGTATATACTCGACTTGTTTAATAACTGCTGTGTTATATAATGTTCGGATTATTTATTGTATGTATTGTAAATTGTAATACGTTTAAAAACATTTCTTCGTTTTAATGTAAAAAAAAAAATGTACTCGCGGTTTCAACGAAATAATGTCGCAGTTCTTATCTAAACACACTATACCGAATGACTTGCATTTCTTCGCTATATCTGTTCGAGATTTTTCGAGGTATTTTGAGAATTTTTCGAATAACTACTAAAAAATCGTTAATATTTCAATGATACACTCGTAATATTTATACAAAAATCACAAGCTCCGAATATTACTATACACGCAATAATTCTTCCGAGTTTGTTCGTTATTTTACATAAACCCCCATATACCACCTATAATACGTTATTATATTTTTCACGTAAAATGAGATACCCCTATTTTGTAATATTATTATTTTTTAATCGGCCCTCAATTTATTCTGCGCTCAGCTTATAAACGTATCTATATTACATATTATTATATTGTGATTCTCGGTAGATACTTTGATACTTTTTTTACCATAAAACACATTATATAAGAACACGCTATTTTCTTTTCCAGGATTGTGAATAAATATTATAATATAAATATATGTATATATATATGTGTGTGTGTGTGTGTGTATAATATTTAGTGTGGTGGTGTGATGACAAAATACCGCATATGCACAGGCACGCGTGCTACAGCAGTAGTCATAAATTTAACAACGTCGCGTAATAATTACATGCGCTTAATTTTTATTATGTCTGTAATAACTCACGTGATGAAACGTCGTTTGAAATTATGTAAATTAAATATATATATATATATATATATATAATATATATTTAACAATAAATAATTACTCGCATTGAAATCATCATCGTGGTATGATACAGTGGCGGCGTGAAGGGGTAAATTTGAATCACGTGATTCAAGAAAAAATATATATAGGTGGGTGGATAGTAAGTTTAGGTAGGTCTATAATTATAATCTTAAATATAATACTTTACTTGTTATTTACAAAATAAATGTCATTTATCTAAAGATATTATGTATTATTTTTCTACAATCATGAATAGTCCTATAAAAAAGTACTTGCGAATATAACATTGATATCGAAAGATTAAATGGGGTAGGTATAGGTGGGTTACATGTATGATTTGTGATTTAAGGGAAAAAACTTCGTGCCGCCACTGGTACGATATTCGAATATATATATATATATAGTTTAACGTATAATATATAATCGAATACATATAGTAGTGTATAATAGCGTATTTAGTAGTTATATTTATTAGATTATTTCAGCAGGTCTTAATCGCGCAACAGTTTTTTGTTTATTAAATATCCTGCTATTATAGTGTTTTCGGCCGCGAATTTGTACAAAATTTTACGTCCGGAGCTCGTTGATAGAGCAAACCGTATATGTGATTATCGGATTTGTGTTGTGTCGTTAAAGGTTTATCATCATAATCCTCTAGCCACTGAACGCGTTTGAACGTATAGTGTATTATATAATAATATAATCCTGCTGCTGCTCCCCCCTGTATACGATATCATCATCAGCTCATGGATTTGAGTATTTGTTTTCTTCATTTTTTTTTTTTGTACGTAGTGGTGTTTCCAAAATCGAAATTTATATGATTCGAGAGTTGTCGGAAAAAAATTAATATTCTCCAAGGGTTAATTGAAAAACATGTAATATACAGTGTAACAAAAATTAATATTATTGTAAATTAAAATTATTATTATATAAAATTATAAAAATTAACGAAATATTTTATCTTTTTTTTTTATTCTCATACTCGATATTTTTATATATATAAAAAAAAAAACCTATTTTATTTATATGGTGAATTAATTTTGTTACGAAAAGATATCATTTTAGTACAAAACGAATATTTTTTTTTTTTACTGCTAAAGTGTGTACCACAAAAAAAAAAAAAACGTGTTTTATTATTTATTATTCGAGTTCTAAACACTGCAGATACCCGCGGCCCTGCACTGAGCGATCTCTCGCATTGTGTCGACCAAATGGAGGATATTCTACGCGACCGTAGTATATATAATGGTCGTATATTATGATGAGATCGCCGTCGTCGTTGTTTAACCGCCACCACCTGCAGTAAAATGGATTTACTTGGGTATTATTATATTGATTTCAGTAGTTGTACTTTGGTGTAAATCGTTTGTAATTCCGACGGCACAATAACGTTTATTAAACAACTGAATTATTATCGCGCGGATAATATAATACAAAAACTTGCGCAATACCGTGTTTATCGACTCGACCCACCCATTAATTATTATTTACAGCGATCGCGGACAAAGTTTTGTGTAATATAACGACGTATTTATAAAAAAAAAAAACAATATCTAAGAAAAATTTGTTTTACCCGAATTCCGAACGCGAAAAAAAATGTACCACCGCCTGTTAATAGTTCGCGTCCGACTTAATATTTTAAGTAAAAAACAAGAAAAACTTGTGTACAACAATATTGTGCAATCGGTTAAAAACGACGTGCGAATGGAATAATATAGTGAAGCCGTCTAATGGTTTCGGTGCTGTGCTGCGAGTCGTTAGAGAGAGCTGCATTATAATAACGATCGCCTCACGTGTCGATCGGATTTTTATTTCTACTGTTGTGCGTTTGAAATCGATTTTTTTCTAGTTCTGTACAGAAAATTATCGTTATTATTTTTATCGTTCTCGGAAATACGTATAGAGACGGGCCAGAAAAAGTTTTCAATAGCTGGTATATTGCATAATTGAATAGAAAATAATTATTATTTGCCTATTTATTAATACAGCTAACGATAAAAAGAGTGTCCGCTTAGATGGATTTTCGACTGTCTGTGACTGCTGCGTGCGTTTGTTTCCGACCGTTTTTATTTTCGTAGATATAAGTGGCGGTAATTGTGAATTTTATTATTTAAAACGTCTAAAAACAAAAAAAGTAGTAATAATTAAGTATCTAAATTTTATTTTCCGATTCGAAGGCTTTTTATTTCGACGTCTCGAGTGAGAAATGCTTCGCGGTGTATATAACAATATACGTTATTATAATTATTTTTTTACAAATATATGGCGTGTGTTAATAAATTGGCAAACGGTTACGATTTGACTAAGAGACAATTAATTATTGTACTGACAACAAAATATAATAATTTGGCGCCAGCCACGCGCGCGCGCGCTCGCGTTTAATAATAATAATAATAATGATTGTAAATGTGTCGTTTAATTGAACGCGATTGTCTGTAAGCGAACCGCTATAATAAAATTGAAAAAAAAAAAACGTAATGATGAAGGAACTAAATAGTGTTGTATACACGATAAATAACGTTTAACCTATCGACATTAGAATTATTGTGTCGCTTAATTATTATTATTTTAAATGTTTAAATTATAATATGTGTGTGTGTGTGTGTGTGTGTAAAAAGTAATAATAATATTATTGTTACGCGAGTTAATTATTAATATTCGTTCGTTTTTATAATAATACGAGTAATGTATTTTGTATTATTTGTTGTTGTAGACTGAAAGTGAATGTTCGGCTGCCGATCGGGCCGACGAAGCGGGCAGGCAGAATGCCAGCTCTCCGCCTTTGGCCATGGGGCCCGTACAGAATACCGAAGACGACGGCATTTCGTTTTGTGAATATCACGATTTGCCACCTCCGCCCGATGGCGGATACGGTTGGGTTATCGTGTTCGCCAGCTTCATGTGCAACATGGTGGTGGATGGAATCGCGTATACGTTCGGTGTGTTCCTCAGCGAATTCGTCGAATATTTCGGCGAAGGCAAAGGCAAAACGGCTTGGGTCGGAAGTCTTTTGTCGGGAATGTATCTCAGTGCTGGTGAGTAAATGCAAAACCAATAGTTTTTGTACCTGTTCATTATTTCTGTGCATAGCCGCTGCCCACAATCGAATACCGTTATAATGGATACGTTTTATTTGATTATTGTTATTTCTCAGGTCCTATAGTGAGTGCTTTAACCAACAAATACGGATGTCGCGTTGTGTGTATGGCGGGCAGTGTCATCGCGTCTTTTGCCTTCGTGCTCAGCATATTCTCACCAAACGTTAACGTCCTGATGATCACTTATGGTTTTATGGGTGGTAAGTTAAACAATATCGTCTGACCACCTCTCAGTGTGGTGGTCGGACAGGTAATAACGAACTTGCCGTGTGTGATATCTGTCGGCCTGTGATAACCTAACCTAATTGAGTAAAGAATGTTACATTGCCTTGTTTATAGGTGGTACGACATCCCACCTCAACGGAGATCGGCTATCATCATATCGAAAAATATATATGATTACTCTAAAAAAAAAAAAAAAATTAGCCTATGGTTAAAATAATTGTTTAGGACAAAAGGTACGTTAGGACAATTTTTAAGTATCGATTAATTGTTTTTTTTTTTCATTTAGATCTCTTTGCTACATTTCGTTTTTTTTTTTTTCTTACCACCGAAACCCTAATATTTTTAAAAGTAATCAATCATTTGATGATAATTAGTTTATTATATTTAGTTTGATTCGTTGAATTTCCAATATTTAACATTCAGTTTCCTCCACATTATGTAAATTTTTTTTTTTTTTTTTTTATAACTTTTATATAACGAAAAATGAAAAATATGCCGGTAACATCACAGCTGAGTACCTATACGAATACCTTAAAATAAAATAAAGTGTTTTTAATATTGTAGTAATGAGTGAAATTGATTGTGATTGTCGTATTTATCAATTAAAAGAATCAATCATTTTGAGATATCATGTATATTATTTTTGGCATACACATTCGTTATAGAAAATTGAAAAATATTTAGTTATAAAATTAACCACCAAATGTTTTTTTTTAAATCTAAAACTAACAAAACAAAAAAGAATATTTCAAATAGTTTTAAGATTGTTGTATTGAATGAGACATTAGTAACAAAAATATTATTTTAGAAATATTTATTTAATTGTCTCATTAATTGAATTAATTAGTGTGTATGCCAATTAATTACTAATAATAGTTGAAATATTTCTAATTATTTTTAAACTGTTATGCAAATGAATTGTCTGTGAAAGATGTACATACTTAATAATAACTTAACCATAGACAGCAATCTGAGGAATTTAAAATACTCGTGTTAGTTTTGTAAAGAATTGCACATTTTTTCTCGTCTATTATTTATTTAAAATAATTTTTCGTGTTAATTAGAAAATAAATATTTTAGACATAAGAACTATATAGAAGTAATTTACAAGGAATGAGTTTTTATTTTATTTTTACTATTCTACATGTTTTTTTTTATAATTTCTATTTAAAATGGTAATTTGAATTGAATACGCCATCGTACAGACACAATTTGTTGAAATGTATTTGATTAATTAATCGTAAAAACTAATACAGTTCCCATAACTCTGAAGTTTTTTTTATTGTTAAAAATAAATTTCAAAAAATGACATAATATTTGAAAGTATTATGAAAATTCATTCTTTTATCTTTAGTAAAGTATTTTGTATAAATTAAAAATGGCCAACTGATAAGAACCAAAGACTTTTTGAGCTCATTTTTAATGTAAAGTTTTACTTTTGTATTGATCATTCTCGTCTTTTTTTTTTTAGTTAAATGAAATACATTGATTGATGATCTATTGTGAACTATCGTGTTGTGATAAATAATATTAAAATTATTGGAATCAGAATATGGTTGAGGATACTTATTATTTTAAATAAATGTAGCACATCTTGATACTCATTGGTTACTACAAATAAAGTCCTAAGATACCTTTTCAGTCAGCCATTCTTAATGTATTTAATAAGAATTAAATAATTGTTTATATAACTCGTACTTTTAATATGTATTATTAAGATCTTAATACACGTGTTTATCCTTTTTATTATTTATAAGTGATATGTTGTAATAATATTATATAATATTATTATATATTTATATAATTTTTTTTTTAATAGTTCATATTTTTGTATTTAGGTGTGTAGCGTGATTATGACGGGTAAAACAAAAGTGCTTGTGGTTTTACCGAGCAATTTTTCTAAAATCTTATTAAAGTTATATAAATTAATTTAAACCATCTTACAGGGATCTATTATTTTGCATATAAGTATAGAAAAAGTATTAAAATTAAATTTTTTTTTTTTTTTTAGGAATTGGTTTTGGCCTTATTTATTTACCAGCTGTAGTATGTGTTGGTTACTACTTTGAAACAAAAAGATCATTGGCCACTGGCATTGCTGTATGTGGTTCTGGTTTTGGAACATTTGCTTTTGCACCCCTTGCAACTATGCTCCTTAATAACTATAGTTGGCAAACATCAAATTTAATACTTGCTGGGATGATTCTTTCTTGTGCTGTAAGTTTTCTCCAATAAAATTTTCAGATTATTGAGAAAAAAAAATTTATATATATAATAATAAAACAATTTTTTCCAGTTATTTGGTGCTTTGATGAAGCCTCTAGAGTATCCAAATGAAGGCTGTAAACCATTGCTTCAAAGGATGGCAGATGAAAAGCGCATGCAGATGGAACGTGGGTCGATTGGCGGATCATATTTTATTGTACAACTTAAAGATGGATCACTAGAAAAAAGACAAAAGTTACCATTAAACATCGATCCTGGTGTCCATTCCAGTTTTAATTTAGATGAATTGGTTAATAATACTGGCTCTCCTATTACGCCAATACCTACCATGGCAGTTTTGCCAACCATCAAAGAAGTAAAAGCACCAGAACAGAGTGGATCGAGTAATAGTTCCAGCAATGCTGGAAGTGGAGAGTTGAAATCTGATAAAAAAGATAATAAACAGCAAGAAGTATCCGAACAAAATGACGATAAACTTACGAATGGTGAAAAACCAACTGAAGCAAGTGGAAATGGAGATTTGAACGAAGCAAAAGCCACTATTCCCAGAAATGCTTCCCAACCTGCGTTTACAACTCATGTTCAAGGTTTACCGAAAAACGGATCAGTACCATTTTTTGATCGTATCCGTAAGACTAGTGCCAGTGAACGTTATCGTCCTACACTGGGACCGATTAAAGTATCTCGACCTAATCTTAATTCAAATGGAGATATTCGCAAATCTATACATTTAAGATTATCAAATGTTTCCATACTTGGTGGTAGTAAAAATAACAATGCTGAAGATATGTGGTCAAATGTTAGTGATTCAAACATATATATATATAAATTTGCTAAAATTTATTTATTTTATTAAAATTTGTTTCTCGAGTTTTTTAATTCGGTTTTGTTTACAATTTTCAGGTGGATACAGATAGTATAGGATATACGTCATCCAAAACGAGCATAAGAGGAAGAGAAACGGTGCGTCCAATGTCCAGAAAGGATATCTTTTACTCGGGTAGTGTGTTGAATTTGCCCGAGTACAGATCACAAAAGTCACTTGCTAGCTATCGTCAAAGTATTTTGTCATTGCCCAAATCCATGATGAAGGATAAAGATGATGATGAGGAAATTGATGGTCAGTTTGTCGGATATGAACAACTCACAAAATTATACAGAACACCGCCAGATTAAAACAAAATGCTAATTTCATTTTGCAGAAGGTTGCTGTTCATTTTTACCCGAGTCTATTAATTCTGTATTGTCTTCGATGATGGACTTGAGTCTACTTAAAGATCCTGTATTTATGACTATTGGGATCAGTAACGTTTTTGGAATGGCCGGACTTTATGTACCATTTGTGTATTTAGTAGATGCTGCTAAAGAATCTGTGAGTTTTGACAACTTATTAAAATCAAATGATAAAATATAATATCCTCTCACTACCGCGCATTTAAATTGACAAATGTGTATGATATTGAAATTTCAGGGTTACAGTATTGATGCAAACCAAGCGTCATTCCTGTTATCAATCATCGGTATAACCAATACTATTGGCCGTGTAGTTTGTGGTTTTGTTGCCGATTTCCCATGGGTCGATTCACTATTCCTCAATAATGTGTGTCTATTAATCAGTACAGCTGCTGTCGCTGCAACACCGTTCTGTGTCACTTACACTCATTACGTGATAATGGCAATTTTCTTCGGAATTGCAGTCTGTTAGTATTTAATAGTTCACCGCCATTAGGGCGAGGAGTGATGGTGATTAAACTAAATTGCGTTCATTATGTTCCAGCTGGCTACATATCTTTAACGTCTATTATCCTTGTGGACCTATTGGGTCTGGACAAACTCACAAACGCCTTTGGTCTCTTGATACTGTTCCGTGGAGCAGCTGCAATTGTCGGATCACCGTTAGCTGGTGCAGTATATGACTGGACAGAATCCTATGACTGGCCATTCTTTATGGCCGCTTTCTTTTTCCTGTTGTCGGCAATAACTAGTTTTATGGCAGCTCCTTTGAAACGTTACATGGACCAGAGACAGATGGCTCTGCCTCAAGATGATGACGATGCACTTACACCAATCGATGAGGATGATGAAGAAGACGATGAAGAGGAAGACAATACGCACCACCATCATCACCAGGTGCCTACCATTATTGAAACAGCTCCTACGCCAAATAAACCACCGTTACAAGAAATAAAAGAAATCGAGTCGGTGGTTTAACGTTTTTTAAAAGCTCTTGTGTTCTTTTTTTTTTTTACTTAAAAATGTACGTCATCTAATTTTATAAGCATTTACACAAATTTTTTTTTCTTTCTATATTTAGCTTTTCTCAAATGGAAAAATATTTTTTAATCTGTAAATAACAATCGTTTTATTTCTCAATAATAAAAATATTTCCATGATAGTTCAACAAATGCCCAGATGTAGGTAAACATTAATGTGTAAATAATAATATCGAGAAAAGTGTTTGACTAATTTAAACATTGAATTATATAAGTATTTTTTTATTTTCTCTTAATAAACTTTACGAAATTATTTTACTATACGAAAAAATATGTGTAGAGTTATAATATTATATATATATATAAATTACGATTATTTTTTAAAAAAAAAACTTGGTCATAAAAATATGCCGTTTAAAACGCGTGTAGAAGCTGTGATAACTTCTTGATTTTTATTTTTATTTAAGGGGCATTTAATAAATTCATAGGAGTAACAACAACAACAATACATACATTTGATTTTAACTGATTTATAATACGTACGTGGTATACATTAAAAGTATAAATCGATTTTAATTCGTTTTTGTAAATAATTAAAATAATTATATAATAATTTCGAAACCATTTTATTTTGTTTATAATTATTTCAGTAAATAAATATACTTATTTATATATTTATATTTACAAAACTGTACCAGTTATTATAATTTAATTATTTTTATTATTAAAACACATACACTATATATATATATATATATATATATTTATATATTTTTTTCTCTGAATAGAATATTGAAAAATGAAAACCACTATATAAATATTATAATAATAATCGTAAATTTATATTGTAAATATACATATTGAAAATAAAAAAACTTACAAAAAAATAAAATGTACAGTTTTTTTTTTTCATTTTGGAACCTGCACCATTGGTGGCTTTGGTTTAAACTTCAAGTACAGAATATACAATCCTATCATTGTAAACGTAGCGCAGGAAATCTATATAACAAAATAAAAAAAGCTCGGTCATATAAATGATTGAAACGTATGATCTACCAGAGTTGTCCGGAAGTGTACCGGCATTTGAGAAAGTAAAGCAAAACTCGTTGTTATCGATTAAAAAAAATTTATTTTGATGACTAACAGCATATTGCGTGGAAATAAATTCTGTGAAATCTTTTATTATTACTATTTTAATTTTCGACGTGCCAAGAATAATTCCAATAGGAAATATAAATTAAATTTATTAATTACTTAAAATATAATTATAAATTATTATTAATATAATTAATAATAATTGATTTCTCTCAAAAATTATGAATTTTTTTTTTTTTTGATAATACGTATTACAAAAAAAAAAACAAAATAGTTGATTGTACATTTTTGTCATAAAGAACGATTTACAATTCCAGAATATGATACGAATATTAAATGTCTATTATTAACTAACAATGTCTACTATCTAACTAGGTACGTTGTGTCAAATAACTGTTATTTTAAAATCGGAGAAACAAAAAAAAAAAAAATCGATTAATTATTTAGTGGTAAAAGAAACACTCGGATTATTGTATTTCGATGTATAATTTCGTGATTATTTATTCGTTTATAAGTAAACTATACAATGTAAAACGTTAAAAAATCATAAAGTCATTATTGAAATTATAGCTATAGAAATTAAACCCATCCAATCTACCCGACGTGTGGAGGATAATATTTATTTTACGAGCGTACCGTAATTTTTCAAGAGGAAAAAGTAATCGTTTCACGCGGCCACGAACACCGAAGGCAGCACAGTCATACTTTTTACACAAAACGGCACGGCCGGGTTTTTTTAAATATATTTTTAATCCTTCGAAAGTCATAAGCATTTTAAAAATAGCATTTTTTTTAATCTTACACGATATTTTGAAGAAACAATAAACTCCGCGTCATTTTATAGGTAATATTTATTGTGCGTAAAAATTTTGGTGTCGTTTATTTCTCCCCCACCACCACCACCGTGAAAACGGTTTTGTCGTAATAACGTTTTCTCTCTGTACTTTCTCGGGCCGTTGCGCGCGTTTGCCCGCGTAACGGAGCGAAATATATTTTCCGAGCTATCCTTTATTTTTTCCCAAAAATATCGGCTGTTTCGCGTGCACTTTTATTCGGACGTTTCTCCATAAAAAAAAAAAAAAAAAAAGTAAAACTTTAAAATACAATAACGACGACGGCCGTGTACACGTTTACTTACGTTTACCCGTCCGTTCGTAGTCGTCGTGTTGAAGTAACGGTTGACGTTCTTATTTTCTTCGGCGTTCGACATTTTTGTTTTTTCCCCTGCGCGTAAAACAGTGCTCGAGACGAGGAAAATAACAAAAAACGAATATTGTCGTCGTCCGTAATGTTGTAAATACGAATGCGCTCGTTTTTTTTTTTATTATACCCTTAAATAACTATTCGAGAACGGCGGCGGTTATTAAAATTATAATTTTACGTACCTCTGAATAAGAAGACGATATACACACAAATAATTACGGCTTGCTGCTCGCGCGTACGACTACGGGAATCTCAACAACGCCGCGGTCACCGTTTCATCGATACAACAAGTTCGCGCGGTTCTATATTTGAATTTTGTTTTTTTTTTAAATCGGTTTTACGAAGCCGCGTTTTTTTTTTTTTATGCGCATAAAAATCCTATACCAGAAACAGTGCTCCGATGTCTTTCTTACAGTCACAGTTCGTTTCCGGTAACAGCGAATTGAATCTATATAGTTAGGTGGGTACTTTAAGAGAGATAGAGAACGCTTTGATTTAAGCGTCAGAAAAAAACTACCGAGAAATTACGAAAAATTTCGTCAAAATCGATTAATCGTTAATATTTCTTCGTAATTTATCCAAACGGAATATTATACGATATACCTACACTTGCGTGAAAGTCACCACGTTCGAAATCGAGCAATACGATCGAGAAGTGTACATAAATAAAACATAAAATATTTTTATAAACATACGTGCATTGAACTATATATGATCATAATATAGAATTCAACGCATACATGACGGCTGTACGTCTGCATAATATATGGACGAGTTTAAAATCACGGATTGGACGAAATAATCTGCGGCAATACGATCCAACGCAGTGGTTCCTAACCTTTAATTTTATTCTACGCCCTCCTCGTAAATTTTCAAAAATCTCACAATTTTTTTTTTTTTACCGAGCCGTACAAATCAATTTTACAAAATACAACTCTATTATCATTGTATACAACTATAATGACTTATTTATTTTTTCCATCGTTTTAAAAATAATATATATATATAAATCGACTTAATGATTAATAATATTATTTTTATATTTTTTAATACAATTTTATAAATAATAATTAAATATAAGTAAAATTAATTTAATGAGAAATTCGAGATTGTTTTTTTTTTTTCTCACAAAGTCCATAATCCGTGGGTATCATTTTACGCGCATAAAACCGATTTCTTCGTTTGCTTTTTATTGAAATTCTTGTTATTTCGTCATCATCATTATATCCACCCCTCCTTGCAATATCTAAATTCTCGGCGGTGGGAGCAAGGGTTTCCCCGTCCCCGGTTGGGAACCACTGGTCTAACGTAACGCGCACAACGTTTTATAAATATTTGATCGTGGATTTCGAAAAAAAAAAAATATATTTAATTAATATTATACTCGCCCGCAACGATTTCGGTTTCGACAACTGGTTTTTTAATGGAACGATATGCCGAACAGAAAATTTCAGTAATATTATTCGGTACAGGTATTTGAATAATATTTACAACAGAAGTTTTATTTTTGAAAATTATTTATAATATCCTTTTCTACACACTCGATACCAAGCACATGCGTATACTTTCAGTTATAATCCGATTATCGATCCGACACGTGCTCGAGAAATTATATTAGATGAAATCGTATAAGAAAAAGGGACTTCTGAAGTAACTTGTATATAAATTTCGACGTATAAAAATGTAATTATGTTCTATTTGTATTATGTGCGTTTCTAAAATTCGGTGTTCGTTCGACAAACAAGCCCAAAAGTTATATAAAATCGTGTGTAATGCCAGGCTCACCTTTGTAGACTTTCGAAGATTTAAAAAATAAATTGTTGTTTTATAGTAATTTCAAACGCTATAATTTCGAGACATTCAAATTTTATGTTATAAATATTGTGACAGAAAACAGGAAAAGTTGGAAAATTGTATAAAAATTGTATGCACGGTAATTAATTAATTATATTATATTTATATTTATATTTCTGTGCAATTACTTAGTGATATTTATATAATTGAACGATTATAATGGGTCATAAGTGTGTGAAAAAAATTGATGTAATTCTAATAGACAGCGAAACAATATCAATAATTATTTTTGGTAAAACAAAATTTTCATATAATTAGTGGGTATACACTAAAGGTTTTCGACATTATCATTATTATTTAATACATTTTAACGCGGAAAGAATAACTAAATAAATTATAAATTTCGCTATTAAAAGTGAATAACCATTTAGGGGATGAATACTATTACACATATAATAGTAAATTATAAGGTAAAAACAATAATTAGGTTCAGTAAATACAATTTTTCAATTCGTCTAGAATATATATATATGTATATATTTTTTGTATCATAAAATTGAAACGTTCTTATCGTATTTTACTTAAACAATTATTTATATTAAACTTACATTTTAAAAACTATGGCTACAAAAATAATAATTTCAATTTGTCAATAACACGGGTTACAAATAAAAATAGATAAAAAAGTTTCCGTTTTATAGTATAAATACAAATAAAATACAGACAAATTTCAAAATTCCAAATTTTAGGACCTTTTTTTTAGAAACATAATAAAAGTATACATTATTTACAATTTTTCCTTGAAAATTAAAATATTATTCTATAGTTTTTTTTATTTACAACACTTTCCAAGTACAATCAACATTTTTTTAAATGAAAAATAACGTCAATTTCTAATAAATTGAAAATGATCAGTTATTACATATTATACTAGACTTAATAAATATATTGCGTAGGTATGTAAAAACACGTAATACGGAAAGTAATCTAACGTATGTGCTTTGATAAATGGTACTCGATTAAAAATCAAAACACACACACACACACACACACACACACACACACACACACACGTACATTTGTTCAAAAAAAAAAAATTGCTACAACCCAGTCAATAACATTTAAATTAATGTCCGATAGCGCAGACAAAAATAAGTTAATACAAAAATTGTTAAATTACATAATTAATGACAATAATGATATATAGACTTAAATCTACTTGTGAGAGAATAATTTATATTTTAAAAGTAATTTGTAGTATTGATAACGTAATAATACATCGAGATATATATTGATGGCTGTCAATTTCTTTAAATGATAATATGTGAAAAAAATATTCCTTAATACTATTCTTAGAACGTTATTATTATTTTTTTTAAAATTACTAATTAATCTAAAAACAATAGAGTTAAATTATTATTAACCTTCACTGTTCACAGATTCTCTTGCATGGTGTGTACGAACGTGTTTGTTGTGGTTAGACTTGGAACTAGTTGCTTTGCCACATATTTGACACGTGTGAGGTTTTTGCCCAGTGTGCGTTTTTATGTGATCCGTCAGATAATAACTACGATGAAACCTACAGGCACAAAAACGATTAACTATTGATTAAAATACAAATCATTTATTAAAATCAATAATCATACCTAACCCTAATTATATAAAACAGTACCTTGAATTACGTCTATTTAAAATTGTAAACTTAAAGAGACGCAATAAAAAATTTATTAACAATTTAGTGGCCTACACTACAATGAATTTTATACGACAAATTATATCAAATATCTATTACACGTACTGAAAATAATACCGTGTAATTATACTTACTTTTTACCGCACACTTTACACTCAAACGATCGATTGCCTTCCTCGTGTTCTGCCATATGCCTCATACAATGTTTTTTCCTAATAAATTGTTTGCCGCATTCGTTACACGTAAACGGACGAACACCATTGTGGGAACGGACATGAGCTTCCCATTCGTGTTTAATGTAAAATGCACTTTTGCACTGGGTACACTTAAAAGGTTTGTGCGTTCGTGACGTATGAGTCCACTGATGCATTCTTAAATTCCATTTAGTTCGGAACGATCGGTTGCAAATATTGCACGAATATGGTCTCAAATCTTTATGAATAAGCATATGAGTAGCAAAAGATTTACGCAAAAACGTACTGTGACATATGTCGCATGTCATGTTTTCAGCATCACGTTCTTTTGTAGGTAAATACGACGGATCATGCGATCGCCGTATATGTCTAGTCAATGACGTTACGTGTACAAAACGTTCTGAACACCACTGACATTGTTTCGGTTTGACTTCATGAGTTTCCTTGTGCCACGCAAGTTTTTTTAATGACGTGAATACCTAAAAAAAAAAACAATACATTTTATAGTATAGTACAAACTGAACTACTTTGTTTTACTTACCTCTCCGCAATGGCAGTAGAAATCTTTTGGAGTTCCGGCAGACTGATGCTGTTTACGTACATGACTATTTAAATTGGCTTTACACCTAAAGGCAAGATCACAGCATGTACAGGCGTATGGTTTTATATTTAGATGACCGTTCATGTGATCTTGGAGTCTAACTCGACTGACGAAACTTTTATTGCATTGATTGCAGACGTACGGCTTGATTTGAAGATGACGTTTCAAATGTGTGGTCAAATTAAATTGCGAATGGAATTTTCTCGAACAAAAACTACAAATCAAGGGATGAATGTTAAGTATATGTTCTCGAAATTCTGTTACCATAGGAAAAACTTCGTAACATGTTGGACATAAATTAGTCTTATCTGAAAACAAAACAAAAAATATGTAATAACATATTATCATACATATTTTAATTACTAATAAGGGTAACACAGTTTACATTTTTAAGTTCTATTCAAATAAATTTTGTTTATGTGAAACATTTTATTTAATCATATTAAAGAGTTTATATTTGAATATAATTATCACAACAAATTGAGAATTTCTAAGTTTTAATAGTTTGAAAATAATCTAAAACATTTTATTTATATATATATTTTATACGTACACAAATGAATATAAAAAATGTATTTAATTATTGGTTATTTTAAGCTAAAAATTACTATTTTCTTTTAAACAAATCAATGCCATACAGACTTCATTTAACTTAGATAAAAACGTATTTAGTACCTTTATGAAAATCAAGGAAGTGCGAAGTCATTGTTATGTAATCATCGAAAACTTGACCACAAATTCCACATTCTACTTTCAGAGACGATTGATCGAATGGATTCAAACCGTTCTCCATTTTAGTTGCAAAAAACGGCCGTATGTACATTAGACCTTTTTTCACACCTTCTTCGTTTTTATGCGCTTCGTCAATATGTGCTTTACGTGCCTTGACGCCATCGAACTTTAATTTACAATACGGACAAATTAGTTTTCCTAACAGTGGTTTCACTTCTTTTTTCTCTATTATCTCTTCTTTAGGAATCTCTTCTCGGTTTTTTAAAGACAATAAATTTCTAGCAGCGGTACTAACTTCATGTACAGTATCGTCCCATGCAGTACTAGTATGTGGCTGAGACTCATCGCCGCTACTTTTCATTGTCCATATGGATGCGAGTATCGGTTCAGGTGGTTCTAAACTTTCTTGGCCAGACAGTTCTCCATGAGCTGGCATAAGTTCATCGGTCTGAATGTCTAGAGTTATCTGATGTTCTTGATGATTCGAAGACAAATATTCAGGGTGCAGTTCCATGGTAGTGAGAGTACTGTACTGTGGGGGGTTGAGTTGAGGATCTGGATCAGTATGCGATATGCGCGCATTTTCACTCGAGTAAAAATAACGCGACATGTATTCTTCGTGTTCAATTAAATTGCCGCTCGACTGATATGGATCGGCATTAAAATTTCCAGTAATAAACGAGCCCGTTTCTTCCGATTCTTCGCGATTTCGAGTCGATTCGTTCGATTCTCCATGATAACTAGCCGTTCCATCCGGCTGGTCTTCATCATATTCTTGGCGGTAATCTTCTTCAAAAGCTATGTTGTTATCTTCAATATCATTGTCCTCATCCGGATCTTCCAAAGCATCTCGGAGTTCTGAAAGCGCGTGACTATTTTGACTTTTGGGCGACGCACAATTGATTGGACTATTTCCGTCGGCATTATTAACAACGTCTTGCGCGTTAAAGGTGACCGAATGGCACGACGATATCGAAGACGTCGAACTACTGTCATCTGATAGGTGTTCTTCCGAACCTTCTACAGCTTTGGATAGATTTGGCGTTTGATTGGTTAGTGTCAGCAAAGCTTTTATGACCTGTTTTTTGGGATGTGTATTCAAGTGCACAGGAAGAGATATACCCGGACGCAAGTACAACGTGCAAACTGGACAACATGATTGAGGCTCTTGATTCATATCTTCAATATCTACAATTGTATTTCAGTCTAAAACAAATAAATCAAAAGAATTTACGTTAACAGTTGAAAATAACGAATCGATAAAATCGATTTACACCAAAATTTCTGTATTACATTTCGGTGTTTTAACGTATTTATTGTAACGAGAGTTATGTACGATCATAATGGGAAAGAAAAAAAACGTTGTCGATGCAGAAAAAAAAACGCACTGCGATTTGAAATCGTCGAAACTCCCGAAATATTAGTAGAAGACCTTGGCCGTACGCGCTAGACGACATTGCGTTACGACGAAATAATTGGATCGCAATTTCGCAAGGCGAAACGTGAATTCCGACAGGCAAGCATCGCTCTTAGTATTGTTTCGTGTACACGGTCTGGACACAATTGCGCGTTAAGACGTTTCCGAAATGGAAAAAATCGCAAAAGATGAGCAAAAAAAAAAAATAATAAATAATAAATAAAAAAAAAGGAAAAAAACCTATACAAGACACAAAAAACCGTACTAGTTGAGCAATAGGCACAATGTTGCACAATCGTCCGGACACTGAAAGTAGGCAAACCACCATTCGTAGTATCGGGGGCAATTCGTAACATTTACTACGACGGTACAAGTACCCACTGTACTTATCATAGTGGACACGAATACATGTACTGGTGATCGATTTCCAGCGTACTGACACGCGAAGACAACGGATCCGAACGCATTTGACCGTAACAGGCACACGTCCTGCGTGTGCGTAAATATCGAAACGGGGTTTCGTTTACCTTTGGTGATGTCCAGGAGGTGGTGAATGCAGCCGAAAGGAGAGAGTATCGTGACGAGACGGGCTTGGCTACCGCGAAATATGTAGCGCGACACCGCGCGCCCGAAACGATACCGAATTTGGAAAAACGTCGAAATCGCTTCGCATTAATATTTTTCTTTTTTTTTTTTTACCAAATTATTTTAAACCTACGGACTTAAAAACTATTAATATTTCTATTGAAATTTATACTTATTATAATACAAAGTATTCTTTTTTTTTTTTTTTTTTTTTTTTACAAATTTACATGATGGAGAAAATATCAATAGCGAGCAGTGTTGCCACATTTCCAAGGCCAACGTGTCCAAACAAAACGCAGAATTGCCAAACTGTCGAGACGCGGCCATAAAATCGTAACGCTGATTTCTCGACCGTAAAACGTTAACACATTGATTAATCAATGCGGAAAAGAGAACGCGTTTGTCGTCGTCTCGCTTTCGGTTTTTTTTGTTTGTCCACCACAAATTTTTTGTCCTCAACAGAGATCCCAAACGCTTAATGCGATATTATTACACTCGAGTTATCGAAATTCACCGTACTGAGTACTCTCCTGTTCTGTAGCTGAGCAAAAACCGTATTGGACGCACCGGTTTTGCAATCGATATTCGTCGAACATAAACACACGGTGTGACGCGATCGGAAGAAGTTTCTTACAAACACAAAAATACAATATTTAATCGGAATTTGTTTGAAAATATTATCCGGAAATATCAAGGTCCGAAAGTTTTAATTCGACTTCCCACGACTCTCATCGCTTTATGCCACCAAAAAGTATCCGCCTCTTCTTGGCAGTTTACGAGTAGGTATACCTAGTTTGGAAACCGCATATTATGAAAAAAAACCAACTACGCGATTGACGCTTTCCGGGTGTTAAAAAAACGGACGTCTATGGTGCGCGACACCGTTAAATAAATAAAAGTAAAATTTGTAAAAGTCAATAAAAACGTGAAAATCAAGCGTATACTACTTAGGGTTGCCAGATTTTGAAATCACCAAACCGGGACATCGTAGGTATTGAAATAAGCTTTTTTTTTTTTTCGTACGGTTATATTTTAGACTAATAGTAATATTTAGATGACACACATAATACGATAATCACATAATGATACCGTGTACAATATCATTCTATGTTTTATTATTAAATAATACAATATTAAAGTTATTTTCTCTCGCCTTCCGTTAACCGGGACAAACTTAATGACCGGCCGGGACACCGGGACATGTCGTTAAAACCGGGACGAATGGCGAGCCTGCTACTAGGTACTTATAATAAAAATAATTATTAAACGTGTGTGTTTTAACAACGTAGGTACGTACTCGTGTGATTTTATATAATATTAAAATATCGGTGTAATAAATAGCGCGAGATATTTTGTAGAAAATTTATTATTATTCGGAAGAAAATTATTTAATGGTCCGCGGTTTTTACGAAAAAAATTCTTTATCCGGCGGGTCCGCGTATACTACAAAAGTATATTATATACTTATAACAATCGCTGGTCTACAATACACACAAACAAATATTCCGTCCCTCCTTCAATTAATATTTATTTAACGTACAAATTACGACGATTAATATTCCGTTAATTATTTATATGTAGTTTTCCTCTCGGCGGGTCAATCTTTTAATAATTAGGCGTTACCTTTATTCATCGATAATAATTATTATTAATTAGTAGGTAATTAGTTAATATATGCTCGTTACCAACGGACTTATCGAGTCACGTTGTTACTACATAATCGGGTTTTCACATTTCTCGTTTAACGCCAAGTCGTTTTAGTATTATTATTCGTCGTGAAATTTCAATAATTATTACGTTTATTTCTCTTCTTCTATTACAAAACGGGATTATTGTCCAACCGTGTTTGCGCGGCAAACTCCTCGAATTATTTTTCGGACCGTTTTAAAAGGTTTAAAATAAAAAAAAAAGGGGGAATAAATCGCGCGTTATTTCATAGCGGTTTTATGCGTGTGTATATAATATTATATATAATTACAGTGGAAATTTTATTTCGTTTTTAAAACCGCGCATTTCATAAACGATTCGAAATAGTAGTAGGTACCGACGATTATATAGGCATTTAAATAATAGCTGTATGTGCGTTTTATATGCGGTTCACCTCAAAGGTTATACACTGTTGTACGACGTGTATTATATAAGGTGAAAATTAAAAAGAAACAACAATGACATTGAAATAACGGGGAAAAAAAAACCAAAAAAAAATTACATCGTTACTCGTTTAAATCAATAATTCCTTTAATTAATGAATCTTTTTTTTTTTTTTTTTTTAGTACATCCCGTCGAATTGCGCAACAAACACTCGGGTACAATATTGTTTCAATGGTATTCACCTGTTCCGACAAAATATAACGTTTTAATTATTTATTTAGGTGGTCACACGTATATTGGAATACTCATCATTGGCTAACGACGACTATACCGTCGAGGAGATGACTATACATATAAAATAAGCAATCGGCTTAGTATAATATTTAACGTGACCATAATTTTTTTTTTTTACTCAAAGCGGCACACATGTAAATTTTAATAGGAAAACCGTAATAATTTTTGCGTAAAATGACAACACTAGAAATATAGTAAAACACAGTGCCGTGTTTAAATTTTATTAAATTTTTTAGAATACCGTATACATAAAACATATTATATTGTTTTTGGTTGTGATGAATAAATACGCGCTCTTTTTTTTAGTGGAACAAAATGCCACAAATCACGTTTTTTCAAAGCGGGACATTTTTGGGTTCTTTGGGGACAGCGGGACACAAAGCTCGAAAGCGGGACGTACGGTCACGTTAAGCAATAATATTATGTCAGTGGCGTCATTTGGTGGGGGGCAGGGTGGGCATTTGCCCTCGTGTTTACAGTGGGCCGACATGATCCGTGCCGATATGACGGAAATATAACAGTTATTCCCAACCAAATCTGTAGTAACGGACTAACGAGTTATGAGTACGTATAATAATAAATCGCGTGGCAAACAGCGGATTAAAATTGAATTACTACGTAATAAAATTAAAAAATATGCAGGTTTTAATCACAATTTAAAGGCGGTCAAATGGTGGTTACAACTTACCGCGGTTCTGGATTTTTTTTTTCGATAAACATGGTTATCGTTACCTAAACGCAGTGCGTAAATTATTAACGTTAATATTCGAAGAATGTACGACGTATCTACGTTTTAACGGTTGACGCGTAGGTACCTGTATGGCGTACGGCATAAACGAATTTTTTTTTAGCCGTTCTTTAACGTTTCGAACGTATGTTTTATGTATAGATAATTTGTGAGTGGCAAGTGTAAAAGAGTAAAAATGAAAAAAGCTAAATATTTTGTGACCAAGACGGCGAGAAAGAGAGAAAAAACCGAACAAAATGCTCAGAACTGGTCACAAAACGTCATTTCTAACATGTTTAACGTCGCGACAAGGGAAACTTCAAAATTTTAATCTACTATATAACTTCAATGTACTATACACATTTGTTATAGCTGACAAAGTAATACATTTCCTTAAAAAAATATATCGGGCGATTCGTGCCCACGATAACGAAAATATCAAAATTATGTAAAACAGAAATCGTATTGAGCTAAATGTAAATGGGCCCGTTAAATCTTTTGCCACTGCCTTTCGAAAACTGTAATGACGCCACTGTATTATGTATTAAAATTAACTTGAAAAATATACATTTTTGGAAAACGGACGATACACCAGTAAATGCAGTTCCATAATATCACTACACTATTTTACACAGGTATCCGTGCGCTTTATTCTTTGTATAAAAACGACGTACCGACGTGGTCACGCAAACAACAAAAAAAAAAAATGATCGCCATTTACGATAAATATATCGCAACAACGTTTTGACGAGGTCATAATAATTATTATTATAATACGTCACAATTAAGGATCACGTGGAACAGAGATTGAATCTGTATTGTCACATTAACCCATACTGTAAGTCAATTTCTCACGTTTATTTCGACAAGTTCCCAAATACAAGAAACGTATATACATATATATATTTATCTTTTACAAAGTCTGCTCGAGCTACAAAATTGTTTATAAAAATTCTGAAAAATATAAAACAAATCTACTAAAAAATAATAAATAATTGCGTATGTCAAACGTTACACGGCAATTGACCGTTCTACAATATTCCTCGTCTGGGGACACCTCTGGGCATAAACAACACGCAAATGGGCTAAAATAAAATTGAATATTTTCCAGTACAAATCAATATGGTTTTCCACGACTCTTCAAATTATATTTAGCAATAGAAAAAAAAAAAAAAAAATTGGGCAAAAAAAAAGACATTCTATAATCAAGGGTATTGTTTATTAAAGAATATATATATGTTATAAATTACTACAGTTTTTTCATTTTAAATTGTAGTAGTAAACATAAAATTTTCATGTACCAAAATCGGAGGGATTTAATTCATAATTAAAAAGGCAACCAACAGGACACATTAATCGCCAGCGTTTAACATTCGTGTTTTGTTAGACAATTGTAAAAAAAAAATAATAAAAATAATTATAATAAGTTTATTAACCTAAAGTATTGTTTTAAAAACGATGTTCATCACTTGTGAGACATAAAAAATAAGGGGTGCTACAATGGGAGCCAAGCCAGTTTTACTTATTAACATGAATACGTGTTATAAATTATAATTCTGTTTTACTGCAAAAAAAAAAAAAATCGTTTAAGAATAACCACACGACAATAATATAATATAAACTTGTTACCCTTTCATAAAATATAATCTTTCGGTGACAAAAATGAAAATTCAAACAACATGTACACATTTCTAATTCATAGATATATATTTTTTAAACAATATTGTTGATGATTAGGAACTAAAAGGAAAAGAAAAGCAGACATAAATATATATTTTTTTTTGAATATTATGGCTCCAAAATGTATATAAAAAATTAATAAATTAATTAAAATTATAAAATACTATACATATTTATATTTTATTACATAAAATATAATAACTAAGGAAAACGGTTTTAACTTTTGTTTAAACTTTTTTTTTTTTAAATATCTTTATTTACACCATTAAAAGTTTATTTTTATGGATTTGTTATTTATGTTTTCTCCCCTTTTTATTAGCACTCCAGCTTCCTAATTTCTGTTTCTTTTCTTTTTTTTTTTTTTTAAAAACTGTTAATTGATGTTTTTTTTCCATATAAACATTTTCCAAAAACTATATTTTCTACTCTTCGTGGGATCGGTTGATGATAATAGCATCTCTACGGTCTTCTGGTGACAATTCCTTGTCTTCCCAACCCCAAATGCCATTATGACTTCCATCACCGGTTCGATCGACACGTTTGCGTATCATATCCATGGACACCGTTTTTAAATCATAAGCCCAACCTACTTTCGAAAAGAAATCTATAAATCCAGTTGTTAAATTAGCACGGTAATTTCCCAATTCTGCTGCTTTGTAATCCCATGGGAACACATGGTGGTAGTTGTGCCATCCTTCGCCGAGAGCACCCAATGCTACACCAATATTTTCAGAAGGATTGATGAATCTGAAATTTATTTATATATTTAATTAATTGATAAATTACACAATTAAAAATTACGAAAGAATAAATAGTAAACAAATTTTTTATTAACTGATCAGGAAATCACAGCGGACAGTGGTTATATAGCGCAATATGAATAATATAATACAACGGACTTTGACACACTGTTATATAATTATACTAACACATTCTTAGTTAGCTCATGACCTTTATTTGTTCTCTAAATTCTTTAAAACAATTTCTACACATAATCTCTTCAATATATACGATTACATTTAGCAGATGCTAACTTCACAATTATTTTCTTAAAACATATCTAAATAATTTGTGTCTTTATAACACTTACTTGTCATATGGTCTATCACCCCACATATGAGCGGCACTATTTACAAGCCATGTCATGTTTAAAGTGAAAGTATATCTGAACATGGTAGCTACAAACCACGCATTTGTCCATGATTCACCCCAAACAAAAACAGGCAAACAAGTAGGAACCAAGAAACATAAAACCGGCATCAATAACAAATAGTACCTAGAAAAAAAAAAGTATTGTTAATGATTTATTTCTATTTTATTAAAATGCAAGATATTTTTTAATTACTTCATCTGGAAGGATACAACTGGATCACGATCTAGATCACTCATATCAATACCACGTCCCTTTTCTTTGATTTCTGGGTGTTTACGACACAATAACCATCCAACATGAGAAAAGAAAAATCCACGTTTAGCATTGTGAGGATCAGCATTTGTTTCACTGTACTTGTGATGCATTCGGTGATCTCTTGCCCATTCATAAATGTGATTCTGTAGTAATTATAATATAATAATTAAAAACGTTTTATATTAACCCTATAATGATAATTATTACACAAAAATTGGGAAACATTTTATTTGCATTGTAATTTTATAGTAACAACTAGTGTTACCCATTGGTAATTTAAGACAATTCAGATTTTTCTGTGTGATACAAAAAGAAGTTGACAGTTATGAAAATTAATATATTATATTCTGAAACACATTCCTTAAAAAAAATATATATTTCGATATTATTGACCAATTGATTACACATAAGTAAACAATATTAAATTCTTGGAACTGTATTAGTGTACTGGTTATTAACATTTTGAAATATTCATAATTGCTAATGGCTAATTATTTTTACCTAAATGAAAAACATAATATAATATTATTTATTTATACTTCTGGTTAGGTAACATTTTGAATTATCAGTGACTTTCATTGTTAATTAAGCTGCATAAATAGTTATATAATATTGTACTTTTAGTTAGAACTATACATTTAAAATTTAATAATCATTTCTAGAAGTATTTATATTATTATTTCAATAATGACTACTTAAAGTATTTCCTGTAAACTCTTGGTAGTTTGGTTTAATATGATTTAATAATAATTTGGTATTTACGTTTAAATACTTGCAAAATTAATGTTGTTGTGTAAATATAAAATGTATTAAATTACCTCAAAAGCAATTGTATTGAAGATCATTAAAATAATACGTAATGGAAGTTTTGCTTTATATGATCGATGGGCCCATAATCTATGTGCTCCAGCAGTAATTCCCAACCCGGACATTTGATACAGTAAAATTGCTAAGAACACGTAAATAAAACATTTTTTAAACAACACGATAAAGAATTAAAATTATTAATAATTTACCCCATATCGATGTTGGTAGTTTTGCAGAAGCAAACATTAGGTATGCGCCATATAATGCAGCTATATGTAGATATGCAAACAGAGCAACATTTCGCCAGACAATTTTTCTTTGATACCTGTATGGTTTGTATTTACTATTTTCAATTGTTTCGCCTTCTGCTATCTGATTTCCTTCATCAACTACTGATGGTTCCGTATCATCTTCACTGAATAAAACACTAGGTGTGCCGACTGGGCGCTTTGTCATATTTGGAGCCATTTTCGATTGTATTCCTTTAAACACAAATGACAAAAAATTTAAATTAAAAATATTCAAAATAAGTACACATACTTTAGATTCAATGTATTTAATTCCCTATGTGCCTTTTTTTCAATAAATATAAAACACTGTTCATAAACACGATAAATTTAATTAATAAATAATAATATGTACATTCGTGTAACGTAACATATTATACGTGTAGTATTGTGTGTTGTACATATTAACGAATTTCAGTACTAAACGTCTAAACACAGAGTTGTATGAAAAAAATATAATTAAATGAATAGGTACCTAAATATTTAAAAAGGAGTCTTTTTTTTCTTTGATCCATATTTTAAAAGAACACCACACAGATATTCAAAGTAAATGAAGACAAATTTAATTAATTTTCGTGTTAATGTTCATATCAGCAGTCAATAAAAAAAATATCAAATAGCTTTAAAGGTTTTTTATATCAATAATATATATTGATATAATACACACATATGTAATAAAATAAAAACCATAAAAATATTATTTTAGATGAATAAACAAGATAATTATAGTTTATAGAAACCCATCATTATTTACAGTAAGTATAATAATATGCTCTTCAGACTTTACAATAATACCTAGTAGGACTTCCGCTGTTATAGATCAGATTAAAAAAAAAAAAAAACGATATATGTATTTTTTTAAATAATGATGTCAAAATTATTTGTTTCATCATTTTTACTTTTTTGTTATACAACAAATAATGCATTCATAGACAGAAAACAAAACGTCAAAATGACAAAATAAACAGCGCCCAATTCAGTTTTAAGACGTAGTTTAGATTATGTTGTAGCTAGGAAAATAATACGTGGTGCGCAATTGTGTTTAGCATCCACTGCACCAATTCCGATATTGTAATGTCAAGTCAAGGTTATTTATACCAATAGGTTTTCGTCGGAATACTGGGAAACAATTTTTTTTTTACACATTTTCGATAACAAATGTGTATTACATACACAAAAAAAGCGTATTAATATTATTATTTTTAAGCCGAAGAGAAAAAAATTCGCATAATTATCATACGAAAAGTGAATAATATATATATATATATTTTTTTATATTAACTATCTATTCGGCGAGTAATGAAGAAAAAAAACATGTTATTTTACATAAATTAAAATATAATACAACAGTAGTAAAAACATTGTGAAGTGTAGCGAGCGGAAAATTTTCATCAGAGAACAAACGCCTCGATGTAAATTTTAACTTGTTAAGTGTTCGAATATGCATAAATACTACATCATTTTAGGGGAACAAAAGCCATATTAGATACGATAAGAAATGTTGCTCGACTATTATTAATAGCGTGTTGCCTATATAAAAGTAGATAGTGTAATTTCTCAACCTAAAGTCAACAACAGTTAATTATTTTTCGAAATATGTACGTACATAGAACAAAAAAAAAATTTGAATCTCATTTTAAATTCTAATTCAAGGTTAACATAACTTTTTCATGTTAACATTTTATGCATATAATACCTACTAATATTATTTACGCCTGATAAAATCTCGGTTATATCACAATATGTGTGTGTTAATATTAATTCCTACTCGTTATTCAGAAGGAATTGTGTATATAATGCGATCGAATGAACATTTTTTAACGATTCTTGTATAACACATCCAATACGCTACAGGTATAACGTTCAATTAATACGTTATAATAAAACAATATTTTCTAAAAACATTAAAACTTATATTATTCGTAGCAATTAAAAATAATAATAACCCAAAATCTAATAATGAATAAAATCGAGTAATATTTTCATAAATATTTAAACATACATTTACCTATTCATAAAAAATATGTAATCACCAAACAAATAATTAATTAGCCTTAATAACTACTAGACAATTCGATTGAACTGTTAAAATCTGTTATTTAATAGTTGGCACACATTTTTATTTTATTTTTTATTACATCGCTACGGTGTAATATTCTTATACCGTATGAAAACGCAAGTTAAGCAAAAATAAGCAATCGTTAAACAAGTTATAACCAGTTTAAATTCACGATAAATAATTTCTCTTTCATATGTAATAAGTAATAACCAATAGCATAATAATACGCCTCACAAAAAAAAACCATTGAATACTGAAGAATTTAATATTATTGCATGACGTATTAATCACACGGATGTTTATACAAAGATGTGTATTAATACATTTGTTTACTTAACTCAATAAAAACACATTTTTCCTCATAAAAGTTTTAAATCTATTTTAAAATACGTCTAACTGTATAATAATCACAATTATTGCTATATTAACAAAGGTCGTGGAGGTCATATGTATCAAAAACCTTTTTCCCGTACCAATCTGAATGATATGACTAAATTAGTCAATTAGGTAACAGTCGCCCAGTGGTGTCCAAATTTCCAAATAATGCTTCCCCAGCAAGCATACGAGATTATTATAAAACTTTGAAATTATCAACCGAAATGGATCTCAAATGTTTTAAAATTGTTTGTACATAATTAAATATCAACTTGTAATGTATCGATAGGTGAAAGCACTCGGATGAATGGACGATTCAAATGAAATTCAACTCATTTTCAACTCGTTACAGAATTATATTATATAACTAGAATATAGAGGAGAACAAGATAAAAGTTGAGAAATGGGCGGTCACGTGTCTAACAATTTCATGGTATGGGTACATACACTACAACCAAGAATATTTGCTTTCACCTTTCGTTAAATAATAAATTTACATTGCACGGCGGCGATAGACACTCTGGGTTGTCTAAAGAAAGAGATGGTCAGATTGCTAAAAATACACATTTAGAATGCAGGCGTATGAGGGTATTTGTGCAAAGCGGAAGAAAAACCGTGTTTACTATATATAAATCCTATAAGAGGGAGAAAGTAAATTTAAAATTAAATGCCTTAATTGAAATAAAAATCTATTATGAAACACACTAATATTTATGGCTTATTAATTACAAATTAAATTGTCAAAAATGATAATTTATGATTTATAGGTAGACTACAATAATTAGTATAATGTACACAACACTAGGAAAATACAGAATATATTTCTCGGGAGAAAAAATGTTAATATTTACATGTTTTTATTGAATAAAGTCTATATAATATTATGTAAATTGACTTATGGTTGACAATTTTTTAATGATTAAAAAGAAGTCACAGAAATATTAATATATTATAAAATAACAGTACTAGAAAATATCACGGATTTTAAAATATTTAGATTTGATGACTTATATTCATATAAGAGTATATACATTTTATGGTATATAATAATATTATCACGTTTTAATAAAATAAAATTATACATAAACCCTTAAGATTTACTAACATGAAGTGTACCTATTTAATTTGTTTGCAATATTTGTTCCTTTAAATTTATATAAGTATAACAAAAAAAAAAAATTGAAATACAATTATTAAAACCACAGCCAATCATTGTTTAGTTTTCTTTTGATATAATATACAATATGCTACTAAATTAATTACTTTTTACTAGCTTCAGTTAGAAATATTTTAAAAGTCCATCATAGAAATAACAATAAAATTGTACTATTGTTGTCAATAACTACGATTCTTATGAAAAATTATTTTATGTAAATAATTTCAACTACTACATTTATTTATGAATATTATGCGTAATTACCATAGTAAATTGTACTACGTTCCTGATAATGTCTATAAATTAGAGCGGATACCTTACATCAATACATTAAATATTTAACATTTTTAACATATTATACATCAATCAACAAATTTATGACGGATGATGAAGTAATATAATTTTACAATTCATGATTTTAATTAAATGAATACATATATATGTATATTTTAAATATGATCAACATACTATTGTTTAAGGCTAAGAAAGTTAAGAAGTAGTTTAAGAAAAACAAACAGAAAATTATAAAGATTTAGAAATTGTAATGGATAATCCATATCAAATTTATTGTTTAGTTAAACATAAAGAAATATTTGTTTTAACAAAAAATATATATATAAGTATATGAAATTTAATTCTAGAATTACCAATTTTAAAATATGTACATAATAATACATATATATATATATATATATATATATATATATATATATCAACATAACAATAGGTTTTATCATTTTATCTAAGGCCATGTTATGTCTAATATGTATAGTGTATATATTACATTTCATATGTTATTCAAAAAATTATTTCTGTTGATTAATGATAAGGTATATTAAAATCCAATTTAAAAAAAAAATAATAATAATAATGTATTTTTTTGTTACCTTGACATTGTCAACACAATGTCATATATAGATCAAAATCATATTGAAAAAATAGTTATAACACAATATTCAAGTAGACAATTTTAAATTAAATATATGTACTAATTATCAAATGCAATACTTTTGTCTTTATTTTATGCAATTTATCAATATTTGACCACAATGGATTAATCAATTTTAATATCAGCAAATTTTGGTTATAATTACTGAAATGATTATTCTCTTGCCCACAAGAGCCAAAAAGAATAAAAACAATTTAATACATTACATAATCATCTACTATGAATTTTATTTTCATTTCAATATTTTAAATCTATTGATACATATATCCTATTCATGTTACACTTTACACTCTTTAATTTAATACATCAAATTATTAAACAATACTACGATAAATATGAGTAGGTAATAAATAACAATATATATATATATATATATATATACACACATACATACAAAAAATATATATACATATTATTTATCATATAGTTACTGTGGTTAAACATTTTAATAGCTACAGAAATTGCAAGTATAACTTCATACTATGGACGTATCAATGTTTTTAATAAGTAGTTATAAACAGCAACTATCATCCACATAAAATACACACCTTGAACAACTACTAATTTATCACTATTCTACATAAAAATCAGGGAAGAGAAATATATCATAATACAAATAAATAAAAAGTAAAAGCCAAATACTTTATAAAACACCTATAGATAGTCCACAACTAGTTCTTTTGGTTCATTTAGTTTGAGTTATGATTGTCGTGACATGGCATATTCAAGAATTAAATTTTTTACTAAGTTTATTCTCGTATTCTAATTCATCATAAATAATTTTTACCCTTGAATGTAATGCAAATTTTAACAATTTGAAGCTGTTTTTTCTTTAAAGCGCCATTTGCTTGGAACAAGAACTTGTGATTTCAAAATAACGTAACTTAAATACACATTTTAATTTGAAATTTTTTTCCTTAGAGACAATTAATCAAATAATTGTATGTATTGTATACTAGGACAATAAGTATTTTAAGAAAAATTAATTACTCCATGAAATATTAAGCCCGTTCATTGTATCTCTTTTACACTTAAATAGCCATTATACTAATATTTTTTTCGTGTTAAATATCAATTATATGCATACTGGAAACAAGTCATTTAATTAAACATTTATGTGAATCACCTTTAAGAAAGCCTATGAAATTGGTTCACCTTGAATTTAATCAGTTATTTAATTAGTAAGTTTATTAAAAAAATACAGTAATATACAAAGTTTTTTTTAAACATAATGTAGATATATCACGAGCGTGATAATATAAGAATAAGTAATATATTAATGCTTGGTTGTAATCATTATATACACAGATAATCAAATAAATACTTTATACATTTTTGTACCTATTAAAATTAAAATTGTTTTGTGATCTAATACCGGAGTCATAAAAATAATTATATTATAATTTATTCAAATGAATTTGTCTATATAATAATACGTTGAATACATGGGCGTGCTTAGACATACCTCGCAATTTTTTTTTTTTTAAATGTCGGAGGCCAAGAGTGAGCCACTTTAGTGATTTTCGTATCTCGTAAATAAAAATTATCTGAAAAAAATGGTTTGCGCAAAATGCAAAGAACAACCTATGCTATTGTATAACTTTAATGTTGGCGTTAATAAAACGTTTTAGGCACTGCTCGCCTTAAGAGCCTGCACACGTTTGTTGAAAAATACTAATATATATATATAAATTTAATCCAAATAAGATTAAAAATTAACTTGTTTTTTGTCATTTCTTTTCTACAAGATAAAAAATTAATGTTTCGAAAATGTAGAATAAAAATGATACATGTATTTTCATATAATATATAAAAATATAGTTACTTTACATAATTATCGAGAGATTTACACCAAAATATGCAAGTTATCCAAGTCTATATAGGATATATCACTAATTAAATATTAATATTCATTATAATATAATGAATATTAATATTATTGCGATGAAAATTGATGATTGTACTTTAATGTTACTGAAATGTAAATACACATAATATTATGAACAAACCCACCAGGAAACAGCTCATAAGGTAATTTTTGTTAAAAGAACAATATTATTTCTGTACTAAAATGGGGTCTGGTGAAAAACATAACGAAAACTAATGTTTAACCTATACCTATCTGTATACATTTCCTTATTAATGATTTTTTTTTAAAAATTATAATTATAATTATGTTGCGCTTCTTTAGTAAAATACTAAAATGAATAAACATTTACAACAGATGGTGTTTAACAAATAATGATAGATATTTTATACACATTATGATCATTAACATTATACTGTTACAACACAACTCATAAATAGCAATATTGTACTTTAATTAGGAGAAGGCACCTAGAACATTCCCTCAATTGAAAGATTAATTACGATTTGTCCATAAACAATGTACTAATAACAACTTAAATGATACAGTGAACAGATTGATTAATGTAAAATTAATTTTTATCGATAGAAAAAGAATTTCGATTCGTTGTCTCCGAAAACATTTCAATAAATTAAAATAAGTAAAAATTGGCGTTTGACTCGAATACTCGAACCTAAAGATCACGAAAACACTAGGTACGTAGTTGATTAATATATTTTATTTATGCGATTTCAAGCGGACAAGTTGGCTATCAACAAACACTACAATTAATAGAAATCTATATGTATAAATAGAAAAATATTTTTTGGCACTCAGTTACAACAGGGTTCTAATAAAATGTACCTACAACACACATAAAATGTATCTATACAAATAAGGTCAAATGACTAATTTACTATCTAATGTAAAGTTACATCACAGATAACCGCGATTGAACAACACACATCACATTATCTCTAGAATTTAAAAAAAAATATATATATATATGTACATACAAATACCGGAAATTATATAGGCAATATAAAAGTATTCAAGGGGGTTCAATAAAATGTTAAGTCGTATAAAAATTGAAAATGTTCCAAGCACATAATTTAAACGTAATACATTATGTCCGACGTTTGAGAACGCAGCGAACAACCCGGAGAAACGAAATAAAAACGTAAAACGATAATCAATATTATTTACCTGTTAATCCAAGTGAATAACCGTGTACGTTTTTAAACGCGTATAATACAGGATATAATAACCCGGTACGATCCGTGCGCGTACAAATTTTTTTTTTCTCTCTCTCTCTCTCTCTGATTTTCTATTTTTAATACAGTCAGCAATCGGTGTGGTAAAGGTCGTGAAAGAGAAAACGGCTCATATTTTATTCCGGAATTAGAAACGTTTCTTTTTTTTTATTTTCCCCCGAAACGCACGCCCGGTGAAAAAGAAAATCGGTACTACACCATTCGACACGAACAAAAGTTAATTAATATTATTTGGGGGCCGACGAAGGTCCCGCACAAAACTCGCGACGAAAACCACCAAAACACTAATGGAACACGGACACCGACTGTACTTGACTATTATAACGAGTGAAACGAAAAATTAACGGACAACCCCTTTTGATAAAACGTGATAAAAAGCATGACGCAATCCGCGGTTCCCCACCACGGTGATCGGCAGACAACGGGCAAGCCACACGGCGCCAAGTCATCACAGTGTGTGTGTGTTAACCGAGTTGTAATAGTTCAGCCGTTCGACGAATGCAACAACGATTTCTCGATCGAGAGAACCGGCCGATGTTAAAATATCAAAATGCGCGTTAGTTCGCCCCCCCCCCTTACCGCCACCGGCGGATAATTGGCAAATGGAAATATTGCGAAAAAAAAAAATGCGATTGTTCTCGTTATTAATTGTTGTTAATGTCGATAACCCGTTAGTTAATAATAATAATAAAAAATGTATTAAAATTTACATAGAACCGCAGACGCACCGATCTCGAATTGTGTGGCTCATGAATAAACACGTGGTCACTATTATACACGTCATACCAGTTTTTTTTTTTTTAATAGGATCCTTCCCACCCCCCAACTGATTTCATGCGTTTTCCATTTCGTTTTTCTAATAAATAATATTAATTCATAAATATATAAGAACATTATTCGAGACACGTTTTTTTTTTTTTTTCATACGTAATAATTATTAGGTAACATTAATATTTCATTATTTATAAGCAATTCATATATATTTTACTCAAAAAAAAAAAAAATAATAAACGATTATCGGTTATCACCAATTCAATATTGAACAAAATTTTTTAATAAGTTCTACGCGCTCACTATTTATTTTCGCGTCGTGTTTTTCAGAACGAAATTCCGAATATTTGTTAAAAACATAAATTGTTGATTTAAGCAGAAAAATTTACGGAATATAAAAATATTATACAGTAATTTAATCGTTTCTAAATAATATATATATATACACACACATCAACATTTTCAAATTGTTTCATATTAATATAACTGGTATGCGAAGAATACCAATAATATACTATTAACAAAATTCCTCAAAATAACGTAAACTGGTCGTGACATCGATTTGCAAACTTAAAAATTACATTTTCGAGTTATTGTAATATTTTTGTGACCACGTTTGTAACTAACTATAGTCTTTTGTTGTTCAACAACTGAAACATTAAAAACTAAGGAAGTTTTACTATTGACTATTTTAATAGTCTCGTTCATAGAATATAAGCGTTATTTTAACAATAATTTAGAAAACAGATAGTGAACTCTTTACAACACGAATCCCCAGAGTTGGATGGGAAATTCATAAATTATCATTGAAATCCGATACATAAAAGACACCTAAAAAAAAGGTTGTTTTTTCATTCTATACACATTAAATAAACACGCTAAATTTGATGTAGTAAGAACACAGACATATTATTTGTTAATTATGTTAAATACATTAACCATTTTATTAGATAATTTAATACTTGTAATTAAAAACCAGTTAAAATCCTTGAACATTATGGATAATTAGTTAAACAAAATATAATTTCATTCAAAAAGAAGAAGAAGTAATTATATAATGTATATACCCTAATTACACTATTTTCAAAACTTTTAATACCGATTCCAAATATCAAAAATAAATTTTAGTAAGCCTAACTAAAAATAATTAATAATTCTGTATAATAATTACACCTATGGTGTCTATATTATTAAATGAATATATATAATGTGTCAAATATTTAATTTAGTTTCAAATAAATCAACTAAAATAATTATGTATTTATAATAAATTATAATATAATAATTACATGAATTGAATTCAATAAAAATAATGAAAGTAATAGTTTGATCTAAAGTACAAAAATCCCTAACAATGATATAAAGTAACCTTGTTAGATTTAATAATAAAATGATTACTATGAAAATCACTGACATCAAAAATTATATTAATTTAGCGATCAACACAAGATATACTTCCTAGTTAAAAAAAAATTACAATTACCATGTTAACCAGTTTTAGTTAAAACAGGCGAACTATACACAGTCATATGATTAATTATAGGTTACAGTTAGTTAAAAATTCTGATTCTCAATATTTGTACCCGCAAATATTAATATTATTTTTAAAAATTTGTGATTTTACACAGAGGAATTTAAAACAAAATATATAACAAATAATAATAATAAAATATATATATAAATGGTGATGGCAGCTCATTGTGAAAATATACTAGTGACACAGCGAAAAGGCTGATGCAAAACAACTGAATACTTTTGAAACGTGTACAAGACATAATTTTGCACCTTTGTATCATATCAATAAATCAACAACTACCAGATAAAACAAATTTGTAACATCTCACAATATAATAAAAAAATTTAAAAATTAATGTTTGCTTTAGTTATACGAATCTAATATATAAATGATATAGCTTCACATAAAAAAATAAAATCAATAGAAAAAAAGGAAATGCCTAAAACGTTCAAACTCTAGTAGTTATTAAACTATTATACCTATTAGTAATTAAATTTGACAATACGTAATATGGGGATTTAAGTATTGTATAAAGATTTTCTATTAGTATATGTGAATTATTAAATTATTTATAATGGATAAAAATACTTTTCAGTAAGGACACATCAGATATATCAGTGGAGTCATCGAACAATTTTAAAACGGAATTAGGAAACCGCTTGGTCTTTTTTTCAAAAATTCTTGGACACTCAAAAACATTACTACGCCTATAATCGTGAAATGTTAACGATAAACGGATCAGTTTAGAATATTTACTTGAAAGTCGCAATTTTAAAATCAAAACAGACCATAAACCATGGCGGCGCCAGGAATAATCAAATTATTTCAGTACTTGAGTAACAATCGATAATTACACTTTTTTCACAAATTTAGCAATTCACTGATTTTTTTTATTATTAAAAATGATCCCATATTAATGATTTTTTTTATTATTAGGTTCATAATATTAAAAACGCTGTTACAGTTGTTACGCGACGCCAAAAATCACAATAATAACGAAAACAGAAAATTATCAATTTATATACATTATGTATGTATCTATCCGCCAAGTATTTTTATATTGTCCACATATTTTATCGGCAGTTTTTGTAGCGTATATTCATTTTGTGTCCGTCTGCTCATAGTCGTAACGTTTTCGATTTAATGTAAAATTTAATGAACACATTTTTGTTAAAAATACCTTTTTTTTTTTACTTAATTAACGAGATTACACTTTAAAAGCACATTCAAATTATTTTTTTTTATCTTTTTATCTATACGTATATATACACTTGAAGATTTCATCAAATTTTTGTTTTTACGCGAATGTTTATAATAATATATTCTACCACTTTTTTTTTTTTTTGTTATCATTTAGGTAGTCATAATAAAAGAAAAAAAAATTAAAATAAAATTTAGGCCGATTTAATATAGGTACTCAAATATAATAATATATTGTAATTTAATAATTTTTTTTTTAATCGATATAGATTGTATAGTTGAACGCGATACAGTACAGAAACAAGTATAATTATGTACATTTTCATAATATATCTGTTAATGTAAGTAGAGCCCATAACGTTTAAACATTTTAATGGAATTCTAATGGAAAAACACACCAGACTTGAAAATGTGTGATAACGTGTTTTACGGCGATTTTTTTTTTTTTTTGTACGAGACGGAGTACTGAATATATCGAACACATTTTAGACTATGAAAAAAAAATAAAAAAAAAATGAAAAAAAAAAAACTTAAAATCGAACGTAATAAAATAAAAATTCCGACAGCTCGCAATAACGTCGGCTTACGATAGCGGCCGAGTGCGCACGGTAACTCACCTTCAAAACGACGTATTTACGGCCGGATATTCTTCGGAACACAACGACATGCAGTCGACGATTGTATTTAAATCGCAATTACAGCACAAAACTTCCGGGTAACGTCACAAAAATTAATAATTTCAAAAATAATATCGCGAATTTCGATTGAGAAAATTCGGCGCATCCAAAGGAAAGTTCTAGAAATTGAGGTTACGTGCGTAGATGTTCATCGATTCTTCTTTCAAACTCCCTGGAAATTGTTAACAACAATTGTGTGATAACACTGATAACCGGTACGCGGCACGACCACGATTATTTCGCGGTGGAATAACGCTCGCGCGTTTATACGATTAATTTTTTTTTTTCTAATTTCTCCCCGCGAACGTGTATTGTGATTTTCGCTGTAACAGTTTTATTAACGAGTTAGGTACTCCAAAAAAAAACAAAAATCACTAACTCGTTACTTAACGAGTCGTTTTTTGTTTTTTTTTTTTCGCACCCGTCTCGTAATAATTATTAGCTCAACTCATTGATCGTTACATAATTG
The DNA here is from genome assembly GCA_032441835.1 of Slavum lentiscoides. NCBI lineage: Eukaryota > Metazoa > Arthropoda > Insecta > Hemiptera > Aphididae > Slavum > Slavum lentiscoides. Next base: position 13,827,351 of record CM063709.1, read on the forward strand.
TGTTGAATAACGGGTAACGCGTCTATCTACTCTATATAGGCAGGTACTACGACGACGTACAGTGATTTCAAAAGTTACTCCGCATAATAATGTTATTGTACGCTACACGAGTCAAAGAAGAATGTCGAAATTATTGAAAACGGTCGATTTGTCGACATTATATACATACATATACATATATACTAAATTAATTTATAATAATATAATATGTATTATTTATTTTTAAAAAAAAACTAGTCCACTAGAATACGGACCGGTCAGATTTTTTTTTTTTTTTTTACCTATAACCTACTCGATGATATTGTTATACGACGCTTCTATATTATACCTACCAGTTTATAATCTAATTCCCATTATAACTATATAATATAGATATTTAAAGTACACAAATATTAACAATATGTTTGTAATAATGATTATTATTATTTCCTCGATAATTATCATCACGCCCTTCTACGTAAAAATCACGGAATTTTTTTATTATGAATATATATATATTTTTTTTTAATATAGATAATGTTCTTTTGATTTCAAATGGTTCATTGTTTTTTTTTTTCTTTATATAATTGCCATACTCGTATACGCGCTCTGTAAGATAAAACGTTAAGAAGTTTCGTTCGGTTTTCGGTTAAATATTTGTAGTATTTTCGATTCTGAACGTAGTAAATAATAAGTATAGTAGTATTTACAACGATTATTTATTTATTATTTTTTCTTTTTTGTACAATTTTTCAATTGTATATGTAGGTAAAATGAGTGCTCCGGTATCGTTACGTGCTTTGTAAAAATCCAGTAACAAATTTCGTCTGTTTGGTATAATTTAGAGCATTATATAGTTTTTTATAAATTACATTGGATATCTCCGTTCACAACCGTTTTTCGAACACAATGATTGCGTTCAAATTCACATAGAAATAATAAAAGTCTAAAAATATCTTACCTAACGTAGCCGTAGCCTAAGGCTATACCTTTTTTTAATTTTCATATTTTTCGTTTTTAATTTTTTTACAAAATTTTAAATACTTAGTAAATTATAGAACAATAATAATATATTACGGTCTTTATCGTAACTATTATATTATTTTATTACAGTAATTTATCGCAATTTTATTAAGTGTTTCGAGTTTGAATTTCGGTGTGTATAATAGTATAATGCGTTATTGATGACATTTTTCACGCGGACTCGGTGATTTTTATATTTATTTTTACTGAAAATGTAATACATTTACGTTATTTTATATGTACCTCAATTTTTAAACAGACTTATAATAACCACAATTTTTTTTTTTTTAATGACCTTTTTTTTACGTTTCAAACCGATAAAATTGGCGATTTATTATAAATTAAAATCTATAAAAATTTAGTAGAAATTTACCTACGTCATTCTTACCTAACGTGTTTTAAAAATTCGTGAAATCCGATAAAAACAAATATGTTTAAAATTTCATTTGCGACGTAATTAATTATCTGCGCAGGTAGCATTCATAAAAAAACTAAATGATAATAACAAATAAAATCCAGTCATATGGTACGCTATACTACTACGTATATAATATGATGTGTACGACGCGTATATAGGTATATGTACGTCTTTACCTTGAAATTTTAATCTCGTGTAGTCGTGTTTCTCTCTTATTATACCGTCATCATCGTTCAATTAAAAAAAAACTTTAAAATTGAAATAGATTCAGCTTTTATTTATTTATTTCGTATGGCACGTATAAAAGACACATATAACACGTATATACATTATAAATCACGAGTTATAAAAAAATCATAAAAATTACAAATACTGGTAATAAAATAAGTCATAATAATATCTTACATAAAATGTTGTTAGTATAATATCAAAATAAATCAAATAAAAACTTTATTTTTTTAAAGATACAAATAGATTCAGCTATATAGGCTTATTTTAAGAATTTTTTTTATTCATATATTTTTACCGCCATTTAAAATACCTTTTTTTTTTTTTGGAAAAATAAAAGACTATATTGCCTGGCGCAAATAGGTACAATATATTATGGAAACGTCGATTTTTTTTTTTTTCAAAAAGCTGTGGTAGCTTAGGAAAAGACAATATGTGCTGCGTTCGAAAATATTCTTCACTATTAAAATTTGGTAATAATAGTGTTTAAACTCTAAATTCAATCCAAATACCGTACATATAATAATGTTCTTCAACCGGTAATAACGTGATTTTACTATATGTCGTCTATAATATATTATGGAAACACTAAAACTGCGAAACCCTGCAATTACGGGTGTGATTTTTTTTCTGAATAAAATAGATATAATCGTTACTGTATATATATATATAATTTATATTAGTTTTAATTGGTATATGAGGCATCATTAATGACGCACTACAACCAACCTCTAAAGGAAGTCAGTGGATCTCTAACTTGGACGTGAATTTATAATTATAATTATAAATAAAAAATAAAATGTTATTAAGTAGTATACATCCTTCTACATTTGTTAAACTGTTAAATTTAAATTTTTATATGTATTTTATGTTGTTGTTAATGCTGTAATGTTACCATACGAATAATAATAATTCAAAACGACGTTAATACTGTTATTAATTTTTAATAAAATAATAACATTTTAGTTACGAAAATATACCGAAATATTATACGCCGGCCATTATAAAACAATTTCAACGCCTATAAAAAATCAATAAGCAAATATTTAAAAGTGTGTAGATTATATATTTGCTCTGCAGCAAAATAAGGTCTACAATTAATCTGCGATGCTCAGAATTATTTCTGCAATTGTACTTGTTATTTGAATATATAGTTATAGTATATATACGAAGAGTTGGTGAAGAAATTTAAAAATGCCGAAGAAAAATATTGGTTTGATATATATATATTTTTTTAATATTTATATATATAATACGTTGATTACATGTATATTTAATCAATATTGTATAATAAATAATTTGTAACATTAAATCGATACATTTTAAAGCAAATACAATAAAAAATCAATAAAATATATTATTCCGATAATATCTAAAATTTAAGAACATTAATTGGAATATATATATAAATTTTAAATTTCAATTTCAAATTACGGTAATATTTTATTGTATAATGATATTAATATTATAATTGAAATTTTTAAATAAAGTTACTACATAAATAATCGAATCAGTATAACAATTCATAATTTCAAATATATTATAAATGATAACGAAACAATGTTAGCTACACGAATATGTTAATCTATTTGTATTACTGGTCAAGTTTAAAACCATCTACATCCATAATATTATTTTAGCTTTTAATAAATGTTTATTTAGACCTTTAGCGCAATTCATAAAATACGCGTAACTATAAGTTTAAATGTTTGCTTGAATAAATTAATGAAAATATCTATTGAACGTTTGCAATTAAAGGTCAAAAAAAGATTATCAATTATAAATTATATTATATATTATAAAGTTAATAAAGCAAATATATGGATGACGTATTGAAGAGTTAATATAGACTAGCATATACATATATTAAATATATTATCGATATATATATATATATATATATATATATATATATAATTATTTTAATAATCATTCATCGAACATTTGAACCATAAAATTTATATTCAACGATTATTATAATAATCGAATCAAATTTCATTTCGATTTCTATTCCCGTGTATCTAACTATAAAATATCTCGAAAATCAAATCTCACCTATTAATCGTATTTACGTTATTATTATACTATTATAGGCTTAGGTATAGGTACTCCAGTTTATCGTCTTTTCGATGACAGTATATTATCTCATATATAGTTTTAAAAATTAAAATAATAATTTTAATACGTCTAATATTGCAGAGACCATGGGCGTACCCAAGGGGAGGGATTTCGTGTCCTCCGGACCCCCTCCCCATTGCAATTTCAACATTTAAAAAATATTTTCATAAGATTCAAATTTAATCTAATAAAACTTAAATGAAAATCTATTATATAATAGAAAAGTGGGTCCAAAAGCCGTCGAGCAAAACAGAAATTGTTGGTTATGAATTAAACTTATATTTAAACTATATAATTATAATCAGAGAACAAATAAAATAAAAATGCTGGACCCCCCCCCCTATAAAAAATTTCTGGGTACGCCCCTGATATAGAAACCATTCTTTTTTTTATATAACTATATAGTATAGTGCTTGCTGCGTTTGTTAGTTCGTTATTATTGTAATATGCACAATTGAAAATTATGTGTACAAATATTATTATATTGACTTACGATAATAATATATTTACCAGCTATAACTTTATGCGAGTCTAAGTGTATATTTATATTAATATATATAAAGGAAATAATTTACTAAATACGTCTCGTTTACTTATTTAATTAAAATTTTAAAATATTATAATGATAATATTTATTAAAAATAAAAACGTAATATCCGCGCGGACTATAACATTTATAATATATATATATATATATATATACTTTATATATTATTGTATAGTTATGTAATATATATTTATCGAGTATTGGAATTCAAAGACCAAAATATTGAAATAAGTTTTTATTACGTAATAAGACGCTTTACAACTGCAGTGATTTCACGTATACTATTCCCCGCGTATATCGCATAATATAAAAACAAAAATATTGATCAGCAACAGCTCGTGTTACGCAAGTAATTAAAATTGTATGTGGTTGCAACGGCTTATGTTACTTCGGACCTGTACTATCGCACGTATTATATTTATATTATACGACGAAAAATAATATAATTTAAGCATTTATATATACATAAATTTATTGCCAAGTCGCAGAGGCTTATATATATATATATGAATTTGTATTTCGGAAAAAAAAATATATATATATATGTATAATATGTATTAAGTACTTATTGCGGTTTCCAATATATTATTCGACGATATTTTTCGTTTAATAATCGGTTGTTATTGATAAAATTATTATTTAATCGCGCGCTCAAAAAAACGATGAACTTTTACGTAAAATATAATAATATGTCGTTGAACCGACACTGCATTTTTAACGCGATAATACGTCAATTCGCTGTGTTCATAACTGCGTACATTTCACCCAGAACTGCTTGAAAATAAATTTGAATTCGTGTATAACCGTTTATTTGACTAATATTTACGTAACAAAATCTATATATAGTCGTGTTATTGTATTTTAAAATATTTTCATTACGTAGTCCCACTATATATTATGGCGGTACGTGATGATTAATAATTGATTTGATTTCGCGTAATAATAATATACCATGTTTTAACAAATAATGAGTTTTCAAATTTCAAATTTATGTGTTTATAAATATATGGGCGTGTTCAAGGAGGGACAGCGGTGGATCAGTTTTGTACTTTTTAAAACGCGCGATGCGACGAAATAATAAGAAAAATAAAAACACGAATCTATATAAAAATTCTAACAAAAATGTTATATTTTCTTGAAAATTAAAAAAAAAAAAAAAAACAGGAAGTCAAAAATAATAGTATATGTAGGTACTTACAGCTGCTATAACTATATTATGTATAATCATAATGACAAAATGAGTAAACAAATCGTTTGGTTTTCCGTTTAATTTGAAAATTTATAAGCGTACCAATATATATATATATATAGGTAGTTGTCGAAAAACAAGGAAACTTGGCGCCAATATAAAAATAATATTAACAGATTTTCTGAAGCCTACTCCCTCCCCCCCTTCACGACGGGCATCGACGGTTAGAAGTGCAGCTGCAGGTAATAATATATATCACTTCAAGTATTGAAGTTACGCATAAAAATAATATTTAATAAATATAGAAAAAAAAAAAGAATAATTGAAAATTTATAAATAATAATTATACATATTAATACGAGTATTTATCACAAGGGTAATGAAAACCGTTTCGGTTCAGTATATTCACGCACACGAAATTAATTTTTTTTCCTCACCTTAGAAAACAATTTACCACTCCAATACTCGATTTAAAATCTATATAGTTAAGCCCGTGTAGGTATTTAGTTATAGTACATATATAAAAATATTTTATTCTATACCTACCTATTTTACTGTACAATTTCATTAGTGTGTGTGTGTGTGTGTGTATGTATATAAATTCAACTTTACTATTTTTCGATTACACGCTGTTTTGATGTCCAAATATCCAACGGCGCGTCATGATGAAAACATACATAACACATTGCTGCTGCAGGTTTATTAGGTAATAGTGTCGTAATGCATATAATTATAATTTCTATTATTATAATAGCGAAATACAAATATACAATAATATATCAGGGGCGGTAAAATGGGGAGATATATCCCCACACTGCACGACAGCTGTTTATTAATATTTTTAATAATATATATTTATATAGAAAATTATATAATTGTTTTTTTTTTTTTCATAATCTATATAAAAATTATATTATTGTTTATTAAATATGTGTTTTAGGCGTAAAAAAAAAAAAAAGAGTATTTTTTTTTTTATGTAGAATATACAGTATTACAAACGAACAGTTCGAGAGAAAACGCGTATATTACATAATGTAAACTATAATTTTTTAGATTTTTATTTTTATTTTTTACCAATTTCTTTTATACAGTTAAATTAAAAATATGTTTGAAATTTAATACGTTTTTTGCACACATAATTATGTCATTCCAGTACGTATTTAGCCATAAGCGGAAATCTATTAAATTTTCTGGGGGCTAACATTTTTAACATCAGTCATAATCAGTCAAATATCAAAAATACATACAAATTATAAGATATTTGGGGGGCTTAGCCCCTTAAGCCCCCCTTATTTCCGCCTATGTATTTAGCCACAATACGCGAGACCATTCATCGCGCGCGCGATGCGAGGCGTTATAATAATAAAACGCTATATAAATGAAATGCTATGGTAAAAAAAAAATAAATAAATAAACTGATTTAGTCATTTATATTGATAATTAATATTATATAATAATAGTCGATTTTTTTCCGGTTTATATTTCGAATTATAATAAACTGCAGATCTGTGTTCTTGTAGATTATGGTTTTAAATGATGTGTATATATATATATATATGTTAAAAAATGTATGCTTAATGACGAAAAAATCATTTGGCCGCCACTGCAGAATAATATCAGTCAGTGTCAAAAAATAGTTTTACGAAAATTCAACGGTCCTGCAGACATGGCGTACATATATTATATACCTACAATTATTTTAATCGTCCGGCCAATTTAATAAATCGCCGCCGCCCGCGGCGGACCCGTTTTTAGCGGCGCGTTCATCGCAATAATGAATTTCTCAAGCGGCGAGTCATTATTCTAAAACAGATATTTTTCCGTCACCTTTTGCTAATTCATGTATATACGCAATTATTAGCATAATTTATGAAAATAATTAAAGGATGTTCGTCACGATCGTGTCGAACAATGTTACGCACTATATTACATCTCTTATTGTACGCACTATATATATATACGTACATACATACACCCAAAATGTAGGTACACATTTTCCCACGCGCTCACAAAGTTGTAAGTACCTATAAAAAGGATCCTTTGGACAGGGGTCGGAGTGGATCGAAATAAGAGGGGGGGGATGGGATGATTCTAATGGGTTATTGAATAACATAAACACAATATATATATATATATTGACAGGAAAAAAATATTATATGTAATATAATATATTTAACGCCGTCCGAATAAACATCTTTTATATTTTATTATTTTGAAATTTATATATATATATTTATATATATAAATATAATATAATAATATAATTATATTATATTATATAATATAATATAATTTATATTTATTTATATATATATATATATATATATATATATATATAATATAGCATTTACATAAATACAAAATAACATTCGTTGTATTTGTTTAATATATATATATATATATTAAATAAATCATTATATATTTTAAAAATACAACGAATATGACACGCTATATTACAATAATTATAATTGTAATACAATTTTATGGTATTCACGGGTGTCATTTACTTATTATATATTGCGTAAAAAAAAACAACGTTACATTTGACGTCAATTGACGTTAAACATGCAACACGTATATATATATATATATATTTTATACAAGTATATATATGGAATTACGAACACGTTCATGAATTAACGCTGTTGAATGTACGCGTATTGTTTATAGGGATATAATATGTAGCTGGTATGCGTGTAATTATTAATTTATAAATAATGCAAATACATTGCCGAATTGGACACAAACAGTATATAGTGTATATAATCGTTGAATATTTATCACATGAGTATATTTCTAAAAAAATATTAAAAAATTAATATAAGCAATTTGCCAATTTCCATATGCGCAATTTTTATCTACACGAAAATGTAATACAATATACGTAATTAAAAACGTCCTAAAAGAAAAAAAAAAATTGCGATGACGGAATTCATATATACCTGTTCTGTTGCCAAATAAAAAACAACTGCGCGTGAACCCATGCATAGCAGTTATTTCTTATACGCTAATTATTATTTTTATAATTTTTTTTTTTATTATTATTATTATATAGAATTTCGGTAGATTAAATATATTTACTAGGTATATATAATAATATGCTAAATAAATACGTAACGTTCGTTTTTTTTTCTACATTAGTATATTTTAGCGCCTGTATGAGTTTTAATATTAAATTATTTTTAAAGTGTTATTGTAACGGCCGACGAGATTTCGTTACGAGTGAAAAATTTAGTTTCAAACAGAAAAATATATATAACGCTAGCAGTAAATCTCAAGTTGGATTAGAGTGGGAAAATATGAGGGGGATCTTTATTGTATAGTAGCGTGGTTATGATCGCATATGAACGGAGAATATATTATTAATATTATCCGCAATTTCGTGTAAAAACCATAATGAAATATGGATATGACGCTTAAGTGAATTACTTATGGATAAAGATTTTAGAGTTTTGTTATCATTATAAATTCGAAAACTGCAGATTTTGTGGGAATCAGCTGCTGTATAAGCGCCGCCACTGCTTATATAACTATATATTACACATGCGACATTGGTGTTTTAAAAAAGAAAATATAATTTAAACGCGTGGAAAAATTATAGAAAATATTAAACAACCTAAACAAAAAAATCATGGAAAAAATTCTTTAAAACCATTTGCTATTAGTGTAGTCGATAATAATATATATAATTATTTGAATACCGTGTATACAATAATTTTTTATTATACGGCCGACTATACGCATGACGATTCAGTCCGCCGATACCTATAAGCACCGCGGAATAAATAATAAATCATGACCGATGTCCGATCCGTTGATCGGCAAAATTATTATATAGTATATGTTAATTACTAATAATTTCACAAGTCATGTGCATTATATTATCCTTAATAACACTTTTTTTTTTTTTGTACATACTACATAGTGAATGTGCAAATCCATTTCCAAATATAAACTAATAAATATTAAATAGCAAAAAGTGCGAGCATTCGAATTTATTCCCCCCTCCCATCAAAAAAAAAAATCTCTATTCCGTCAGCTCAAATCGTGTTCAATATAGGTGTTAATGATTTCCAAATAATAATAATTACAACGATTTTAATTCTCCCGGAATTTACAAACTTAATAATGTATATATAATTATGTATTATAAATTTTATATCGATATACAACTGATTGCGGAATCTCTGAAATTAAATTTAAAAAAAAAAAACTAATTCCAATGTGGGAATTTCGCTAAATATGTTTTTGAAAATAATCGTATATATATATAAATATAGAAGTTAAAATAATACATTTAATAATATTCAAACAGATTTAAAAAAAAATTTACGTCGATATGTATAGTATAAATAATATTAATAACACGTTATATATATATAGTTGACCGTTTAAAATTTAATTCACATTATACACGCACTGTTGCAATTTCTTCGCTTTTATTTATTTATTTTGTATATAGGTATATACTATATATTATGTAGTACTTTTATTGTAATAACTAATAATAATCATCATTTTCTGCATGTATTGTACATTTTATATTGTTCACTTTGGTTGACATATTTTTTCTTTTTCACTTTATACATACGCATGACTTTCAAATGATTCCGCGGTGTATACAGTAAATAAACAAATTTAATATGGAATTCTTATATATTATATTATATTATATATATATAAATAATTAATTATGAGTATTAATTTGTATAGTTTTTCTTATTTTATTCTTTATTTATTTATTTTTTTTAAATTTTATATTAAAGACCGGTACAATTTTTGACCCTATATACACATCTAGTAAAACTTGAAATCACGTCACTATGTAATGGTTCAAGCACAAAACCTCGTTACACACACACACACACACACACACACACACACACACACACTATTTACTATATAGAAAGGAATGAGAATAATATTGCGTATATATAAAATATATTATCTTTATATATGTATAAAAGAACAAGCCTTTTTTTTATATACCAAGTTTCTGACGACACTATTGAACTTTTTATTATGATTTTTTTTTTTTTTTTTACAGAGTTGTTCCGAATACTTCTCCGAGTAGCGGTAGTAGAACTCTAAATGTTAAGGATGGGTGGTATATCGCAATTTGTTAAAAAAAATTAACAGTATCGACGAATTCGTCCAAAATCGCGCACGAGTTGTTCGAATTTTGAAATAAAAATTCGTAAATACTGTTAATATTTGCGTCATAATTATATGTCAAAAAATGTGTGTTTTTAAATAATAATTATTTAAAAAAATATATATATATACAATTACATTTTCGTTTAAAATTGCGCACGGGCGAAGCCGGGTGGTAATTCAGCTGTATATAGTTATTATTATATCAAATACTGTATTTAATTGTTAAAATAAATTGCAACACAAAATTTAAAAAATAAATAAATAAATAAAAAAATAGTTTACTATATATAATAGATCGGCGAATGGTCGAGGAGAATGACGAGCCACGTTTCCGCATTTCCCTTAGAAATGTCGAACATTATTAGTTTTAAATTCCAATAATAGGAGATGACAATAATAGTCATATCGCTACGGAGCTATATTATAATACTATAACAGCGGCGGTTAAAAATTGAAATCCCACAATTTATTCCTTCAATATATTTACTGCAATATAATATTATTATTATGTACAATAACAAACCGGCAGTAATTCGCGCACAACGTATATAATATCTAGTATATATACCTAATAACATTATTGTCGGAGGAAATGTCCTTTTTAAGTAGACTGCAGACCTAGACTACGTGGTGAAACTACAATACGATATATAATCGAAATTTAATAAATTATTCACGAGATCGTTTAAAATAAAATTCGAAAATTAATTTTTATATTGTTTATTATGTATATATATATATATATATATATATATATATATAGGTACTTCATCTTTTTATAAAACAATTAAATATTTTTTTTTTCAGATCAATGTTTATATAGGTACGAAAATACGCCTTTCTACAATTGACACACTTAATAATATATAACACCACGCCCCTTACCTGTGCACACACAATAATAATAATAATAATAATAATAAACCGCGTTCTTCTTTTCGAATAAATAAATAAAATAATATCGTATATACGTGTAGTATTTTGAAATATATACTCGTATTTATTAACCACACGTGAGTAAGTATATATATATTATATATACACATAATTATTCTTATAAGTCACTCACCTTAAAATCACTTTCATTTAATTTAAAAAAAAAAAACGGCGGACTTATGACCGGTCAAACTCGTCACGCTGTATACACACTATATAGGTTATTAAACGCAGCATCGGTCACATTTATAAATCCGAATATACATATATTGAACATTACAAAACTAAAAAAACGGGTAATTAATTTATAATTAAGTTATAACATTTATATATATATATATATATATATAATGTAAATAATAAACACAATTATTTTTTTTTATAACGCGTATATAGTATTTAAAAAATATATATCAAGTCGGTGCGTACTGCTGCGGGGACGGAGTGGACGGTCTGGAAAATGAGATTTTTCCAAATGGCAAACGTTTTTTTTCAAACCAACTCTTCCCGTTTTCTTTTTTTTTTCTACAATTTATACCAATATATAGAGATATACTTAAAAAATTATTTTGTTTTCAAAAAAAAATTGTCTACGCGTATATAAAAATTAAAACCGTTAGTGTACAAATAAACTGCATATGATGGGGTAGATTTTATATAAAAACTGTAATTGTCATTGGTTCTTATTATTTAATAATAAAATTGTAATAATTGACCGATAAAAACATTATGTTTTAGTGAAAATAAAATTTAAAGTTTACTTTCGCTATATACAAACCATTAAACTAATGAAAAAATAAATAAAAATACAATTTTATTAAATGGAATCGCTATTAGAAAACAGAGAACAATTTTTTGGTTGCGTATTGTAAATGTATAGTGGGTGGCGTGGATTAGCACGTTTCCTGCACTCTGCCCCTGGACAGTGTACATACTTTTATGCATAGGCGTGTCCAGACCTCCATGGCTGGGGAGGCCAGTTATAAAATTTAAATTTTTTACTTACTACAGCGATCTATATTCTATACCTATATTTGTGACTTTTTTTTTTTGTTGAATGGCAATTATATAGCACCTGGAATTTTTTCACCCCGCAAAATTAAAGAGTATTTTGATCTTAAAATTGGTTTCCTACGCTATTATAACTAATAAATAAGGCCAATCAACTAATATGCTACTTAGTTATTTTTTATAAATATTTAATATTTATATAGTTTCAACCACGGTAGATTATAAGCCAAGAGGCCGAGAATGAAGTCACTGGGGAGGCCGGTGCCCACCCTGCCTCCCCCGTAGACACGCCTATGCTTTTAAGGAATTTTCACTGGGCGAAATTAGACAAAAAAAAAAAAAATTGGCGTCTTCGCCTCCTTTCGACGCTATATGCTGCAACGCGGTTTAAACGCTTGCTGGGTACTTATCCCTCCAAACAAATAAAACCGTGTATAAGCCACTAAAAATTAAAAAAAAATTAAATCCATCCCGGCAGGTGGTTCTAAAATAAAACCGTCAAATTTTTATTTTTTGGTTTTCCGCGAATTTTAATCAACGCGCGCCTTATGATATATATATAATCATAATATGATATATATCCTATGTAAGAGAGAGAAAAAAAAAAAGATTAATTTGGTTAAAATATTATATTTTTGGGTTAATATTTGTTCGCTGTATCATATAGTATATATATAGGTACTTTGAATATACTTTGTTATTATATAATTACAACACTATATACGCATTATCCTGAAAACTATTGACACGTTGATGATTTATTATGGTTTAATCACAAACGACAGTAGCCTAATACAATAATGTAGTTACGAGAACGAAGCAACGAACTCATCATGTTTATATTGATAAATGATGGAAAACATTTTAATGGCTCGAAAATTGATTTTCTATCGCATATAGGTACTCGAATATATGGCTCTTTCGATTGTACGCAAAGTCTATTATTATGTTGAACTGCGCATATTAGAATAAATTAGGTCTGTATATATATATATATATATATATATATATATAAATATATAATAGTAGGCATATGTTTTTTCATAACTAGCCTTTTTTTCCTCGTAAGTACGTCACAATATTGACATGTACATGTCTTATGGCTGGGGTCATTCTATAAATTTGTGCGACACCGAGAGCGTTACCATAGTCCATGACGTCATGAACCCGGCTCTACTCGCCACCCGGCCAATAATAAATTATAAATAATAAATACACGTTGTCTTTGGAACTCGTTTGTTTTTTATACCTGAAAAAAATTAAAGAGTATCCACACTGCATGCAGGTACATCGGTACACGTATATGTCTATAGACTATAGGTACTAGGAGACGAGGACTAAGCTATAGATAACTTTTTGTCACGTGTAAAAAATAAATGAGATATATACAAGACATATACATGTACCGATATATATATCTGCATGCAGTGTAGATATTATAAAATGTTTGTAGTTGTCGTTTGATTCGACATTCTCGCAATGATAAATTATTATTTTACGTACCAGCCTGCAGTATATATACCTATACGCCCATCTACCGCTAACAAATTCTGAGTATATTCCGCTGGTTTATATACTGTACTGACTATGTATTAATAAGTAGGTATTCAGCAAACATAATAATAGCAGAAAAATAGCGTGCTGTTTGCAGGATACCTACTTATCGATATTCAGTTTTAACGTGTGCATAGGAGATAATTCGCTCGAGGCTTATTGTTGTAACGAATAACTGTTATCCAATCATAACTATATAATATGAGCGTCGAGTGCGCAGTATTTTCCACGCGAAACAGACGCGCATATATACGAATAAAAAAATTTAAAAAATGCGACACTTTTTGCGCCCGTCTTATCTGTATCTATTATACTGATATAATAAAATAATAAAGCCGAAGAGTTTGCGCTATTATCTATGGAAGTTGGAAGTTGGAACTATACCTACCGGTCGGATTTGAAAAATTATTTTTGCATTCGATAGTCCGATTATTCATGAAGGATATATAGGCAGTGCTCGAATTGGTAAAATAAAAGAAAATGGGACTCCAAGACTTTAAAAAAAATCAGCGCCCTTTACAATGATTAAACTCAACCAGATGAGTACAACCGCCCCTCCCTCCAACGATTCATCTTCATCAAATTATTACAATATATATATATATATATTATATCAATAATATATACCACCAATTACATAATGAATATATATTTTTATAACTTGTCATTTATTAACATATAAAAATTAATAATTACATTTTTACTCCAGCTGATTTGATACCTATAATTCATTTTAAATGACATTCCACAACTGTTGGTAGCTGTGTTTTACTTCTGTATCTTTCCTTTTTTGGGCAACATTCTTCTTCAGCAGATCTTTTTTCCTCTGCAGCGTATTCAAGATCAAGACAATACATATAAGTGCAAGAGGATATTTTTTTTTAAGTTTTCGATTGAAGTATGCATCATAATAAAGTACATCTTATTATATGTTCTTAGAATCGTATTGCAGAGTATAAACACAACTATACCGTTTAAAGCATGGCGACATTATAGATTGTTTTTTTTTTTTTTTTTGTTCTATAGATAGTGCGGTGTCAAGTGTCGTCTACATAGGTTATAAAATTATAATTTTTTTTTAACAAATTTTATAATATTACCAAAATTTAAATACGAGAATATTTTCTCATGACGACACACACGTGTGTTAAATATTCTTTAACGGAAAAAGTTTTACGATTTAAAAACAAAAAATAAAACGTAAATTCTTTATTAAAAAAAAAAAATACATATATATGTATGTTCTTGCATAGGCATTGCGTAAAAAGTAGTACGTATATGTCGTTATTTCGAAAGTAGTATTAATTCTCTCCAATTGAAATTTGGTAACAGGTGTGTAGAAACATTTAGTAAATTCACGATTATAATATATACGTTTTGCATAGTGTATTTTGCAATAGAGGTATTACCTATATTGCCTTTTAGACTGAAGATCAGGTAGGGTTATCACGCACTACCTACCTATGACCCATCGCGTACCTACTATATTAACAGTTCTAACGTATTGTAATTATTTAATACGGCTTTTAATAACCCTGTTTGTTTTATATTTCTGAACGCAATTGCTGCTCTTTAATATGCGCGTTGATAACTTGGCTTTGAAGACATATATATATTTTTTTTAAACCTGAAAGAATTGTATTGTATGATCTCATAAGTAATTATCTGTAAACTGCAGGATTCACTGGGATTATGAGGCAACCGTTTATTGAGTAGCGAGATAACAAAAAAATAGTTAATTATTTTCAATGATATTAGTAAAATCAATTAGATACTAGAATCAGCAGAGATCGGTGACAATTTGTACAATTATATTTTGCAATAAAACAACACACCGACAATTATTATTTAAATTGGAAAACAATCGTTAAACAGAGATGCGTTACGCTGAGGTAAGGAGAAACACGAGGTATACCTGATTCCTACACGATTCATTAAAATTAATCGAATACAAATACGTAATAAATTTAATTGCGTTTTTAGTTTTTGAATAGAATTTTTTTGTTTATAAGCTTGTTTCTAAGGAATTGAACTTACGGATAACTGCTAATCGGTTAGGCTAAAACAGGATTTTGAAGGCTTAAATTTATTATAATAATACAAAGCGCGATTCCTATTGAATATCACAAAAGAAAATTACAATTTACAGTTTTATAAATTAATTGGGAAAAAACATGTCGGGTCATAAATATTTCTATTAATAAATTAAGTTGTTATATTGTAGTTAATTAATGAATATCCAATATCAAAAGCAATTCAGTATAAGTGTCCTTTTAATTGTGCAAGTCATAGCTCAATAGTACTTTTTGTTCTCATTAAAACATGAAATATTTGATGTTTGATTAAATTAGAATAATTCTTGAAATAGATATTTCATAAAGACACTCGACGATTTAAAAATCATTACCCCGAGAAACAAACATGACTGTTTAAAACTTAACAAATTATTAGATTATAATTATTTATATTAAAACCAATAATATATTAAACAAAACTATTCAAATGAAAGGTTTATACAATTGTCTGGTACATCAATACATTTTTTTTTTTTTTTTACTTCTAAAGTTCTTTGTTTTCATTTTCTTCAATTTCTATGTCAGCAACACCCTTACAGTGTTTCTTTATTCCTGTAATTAATAAATAAATAAATAAATATATTAGTATTTGTTAATAAATCTCACTGAACTGCAGATTGGTATTTTTTAAGTAGTACTGTATTAAATATAAACGCGTATTAGTGCGAGGTGTGAATGTAACACCATAACTGATGATAATATATTTCTGTACGCATAGGTGGTTTATGTTTTTTATATACAATTCGCAGTTACTTTAATAAATGAATGTACAGTATTTTGTACAATTGGTACACAGACTGCTTCCAAATTACGCAACACTCTAAATATACATAATATATGATTTTCTGAGCTAACCTCCTAATGACTGATATTGGTCAGCGGTCCTTTTACGCATTTCATCTATGTTTTCACCAGCTTGAGCCCATTCGAGCACCAATCGCCTACCATATAAATGAGTGCTCTGACACATGGATTCCATAGCTGCTTTGGCTTCAGTCTTAGAATTGTATTCGACAAACGCAAATCCCCTATGAGTGCCAGTTCCAACCATTTTCTTGGGCATTCTCAAACCTTTTAACTCTCCAAAAGTTCTAAATATGAACAATATATATATAAACAAATTACTTATTTTACAAAATATAGTTAGACAACATACTTAAAAAGTTCAATGACTTCTTGAATGCTGGCCTGGAATGGAATATTTCTTACAAGTATTTTAGTACTTTCTTCAAATGTTTTACCTTGTTTCCGGTCTACAACTATTGTACTTCTGTACACGATAAATTAATTGGTTAAAATTCACATAAATATAAAGTTAAATTATACTAACTGTAATGTTCTATTTGATCGTTTGAGTTCTATTGAGTGATCATCTAACATTGAAAATTGTTTTGTTTTTAACGCTTCATTGAGTGATTTCTGTCGATAAAACTGAATGAAGCCATAGCCCATTGAAAGTAATTGTCCTGGATGACTAAGGTCTTTTCTTCGAGCAATCGTAACATTGGCAATTTTTCCACAAGATTCAAAATGCTAAAAATAAATTGTAATAGACAGAAAGTTTAATTTTAAATTTTATTTTTTTATTACCTTTTTAATATTTTCTTCTGTAGTATTGAAATTGATATTTTTAATAAACAGTGTAGTATCAGATTCGGGTTCATCAATATCATCTTCAGGCACTTGTTTTTGGTGACTTGACTGAGTTTCTTAAAGACAAATAAAAAAAATGATCAAACACTGTCCTCTAAAAGTTTTACACAATTTTTAATTTTTACCATTAATATTTTGAGATACATGAGTAAAAACTTTATCTGGTGCCCATTCTAAATAAAGTGGTAGATGTTTAAATTTAGAATATGCAAGTTGTCGGAACGCTGTTTTTGCTTCAGAATTATGTACAAATTCTATTAAACCTAATAAACAGATCATTATCAAAACATAGATAGACCAATAAATATTTCAAATTAAACACAAATTACCAGTGACACCACTTGGCGGTAATACGACTCTGTTTACTAGTCCATACTTGGAGAAAATGTCTTTTATCTCAAGTTCTGTTGTATTGGCTGGTAAATTTTTAACTAATATTACATTTTTACTTCTATTAATTACAGTCTATAAAACATAAAAATTAATTACTTATTAATATTATAAGAGATATTTTATGTACTAATAATTGTTAAATATCAATATGCAATAAATATATATTTTAAAATAGATTTAAGAAAAACATACTTGGTTAAATATATCTAACTTAACTCCGTGGTTTTCTAGGTAAACTTTTGTATCTGAAACAATCTGTGATTCTCCAAGAGCTAATCTCACAGCAGCATTATCACCAGTGAGTACCTAATTAAATACAATTAATTACTTATAAAAATTAAAATAATACTGAATCAGTATATTATTACATTTTCTTTAGTAGTGTTATAAGTCTTTGCAATAATGTCTGCAACTGCATTTTGTCCTAAAAAGAGACTGTTCCAGTTATGAGCTAATCCGGCTTCAGATTTTAATTTCGCCATTTTTTTCTTCTTAAATGAACTTCCTTCATTAACTGTTTCTGAATACACAGTAACAGAATTTTTAAACGAAAATTTATTTTGGATTAAAAAAATCAATTTATTACCATCCTCTAAATTAACTTTAGCTTTTCCGGGTAATAAATGCATCATTCTACCATGGAATATTGTGCCATCCAATTCAGTATAAGCTTTGACAGCATGTTCTGGCATTAGATATGTAATTAAACCATATCCTTTGACTTGACGGGACATTTTATCAACAGGAATTATAACTTCAGTTACAGGACCTAAGTAAAATGCAAGAATTTAATACACACAAAATAGAGTAGTTTTTAATGTAAAATTATTAAATCTCGAATATACCATATTTTTCAAACATTGTTTGTAATTCCTCTTCTGTAGTTATAAAAGGTAAATTTCGAATGAAAATTCGACCAGATTCAGCAATACTCTCTTCGTGTAACAAACTATCCGTTTGCTTTTGCCAGTCAGGGTTTCTTCCACTATGGTTATTTTTTTCTTCCAATTTGTCAGTTTCATTTTTCATTGGGTACAATAATATTCGTTTTCCATCTGAAAATTAACACATTATAATAACATATTATCGTAATTCATTAATTATTTTTACATACTTAAAAAACTCTTGTTTTTAATAAGACATTGTTCAGCATCACATTTATTTTTGAAACCAATATACGCAACTCCTTTGATTTTAGGAGGTAAACGTATAGAATCTAATTTCAATGGTCTAAAAAATTCTTTTAACATGGCTTTTTTTACTTTATAAGGCAAACCACGTATTACAATCGTATGATATTCTGTTTTATTTTCTGAATTTTTCAAAATTTCAGTCTCAGATATTTTACCACTTTTAATTTTCAAGTACTAAAAAGAAAAACCATCATAATCTATAATTATGTATAAATATAAACACATTTTATAAAAACAATTTCGTACTTCAAAATCAGATATATTTGCATTTGCAATTTTGTTTGTTGATTCTTCATCAATTACTTCATGATTACCTAAGTCTTCAGTTTTATCTTCTTCCACAATATCTTTGAGTATTTTTTCTTGTCCATGTGCTTCCAAAAATTCAGCAAACAAAGGATCATTCAAGTGCTAAAAATAATTGTTAATCTATTATAAATACATTATATTTAAAAAAATCAATATAAATATTATAAATGAGTGCACACGAATACGTTCAGTTATACACATGTAAGTATGTAGAATTTAAATTTTAGGCAACTTGGGCTTGCCTAGTTTTTGAGTTACAGCCGTTTTAAGCTAATTAAGTAAACTTAAGTAATTTGTGATATCCATTGACAGCTGCTGTGAACATTAGATAGCACAAATACATAAAACTGTATTTAGATATTTGATATTTGTGTCGTTAAAATAAAATATTATATTTGAAATTTACGGCTTTTGGAATTAATTAGTTTTCTCCATCATTTTTTAAATGTTGAAATACTGATAATAATAAAAAAAATTCCAGGGGAGCATGATTTGTCAACTATTTATACTAAATAACAATTTTTAGCATTTATTATAATACATTACTTGTTTCAATTTTTCCTCTACTTCGGATTTTAGTTTACTTTTTTTCTTGGTGACAGGTTCCTTCTTGCTAATAACTTCTTCGGGTTTATTAGTACCGTGTATTTTTTTATACGCCGTACTATCGGGAGCATACTTACTCCACGATTTCGGTTTATTTTCATCTCCTGTAAGAACACAAAAAAATTAAGGGACATTCTCTAAGGTCAATTGTAGGACCAAGACCGTAGCCAGCAAAATTTTTTTTTTTTTTGGGGGATTGAGAGTATAAATATGAAATAAAATAAAAATAATAAACTAATAATAGAATATAAATCATTAAATTTTATTTTAAGAAAAAATTTTGGAGAAGTTTGAACCGTGAAACCCCTCCCCCCATAGCTACGGCCTTGTGTAGAACCATACTATAATGTCTATTACGATATTTACCTAATTCATTACATTGTTCTACTTTTATACGCAAAGAATTGAGAAACGTATTGTCAAAATGGTCTTGAGCCACTTTAGCTTCTTCTTCATTCTGATATCCGACAAAAGCGAAATGACGAAACTTTCCTTCTTTGGTGAACTTAAGTTGAACGTCTGTAATCACTCCTTTTTGACTGAAAGTTTCTCTCAGTTTGTCTTCAGTTATCTATCAACATCACAAAAAAAACCATAGGCAAAAAAAAAACGTCCATTTTATACAGTACAACGAAGTTCTACTTACGGCCTTTGGTAAATTTTTTACGATTAAACGAGACATTTTTTTTTAATACATTCAAAAATAATACTTTTTTAAAGAATTAAGAAATAAACCAAAATACACTTTACACTTATCACTCGCAATCGCCATGCGTTCTGATAATATTTGTAAATATAACCTCAAATAATATTGTCGCCATCAGTTGTTATCACGATTTTTAAATTATGGATCCACAGGTCTATACTCACTTTTCTATGGGTCTATATTAATCACGGTCTTAAAAGATCTTTTAAGACTGTGATATTAATTATGATAATAGAGTAAAGTCACAGAACACGATTTAAGATATAATATATATATCTTAAATTGTGTCACAGAATAAAACAGAACGAGAGGACCACGATTAAAGATAATCTTAAATCGTGGTGAGTACTTAAGGATCGTAATATCGTATATGATCTATGATATATAAGCGCGAGGACGATGAACATCTTCCCTACGCAATTGATATCTCATAACCACGGAGTAAGATATAAGATATCTTATAATAGTCCGTGCTTATAACGCACTTATCAACAATAATAATTTATCTTATTATTCGATCATGGATTACCTTAGATCATTCGGCAAATGAATAATTACCAATAAATTTATCGTTATTGTGTACTGATGATGGCAACATAGTTACCGAAATACGTATATACCGAATAAAAGTGATATATAAATTTTTTGTGGAATCGAGTTTTTTTTTTCATTTTATTATTAAAATAAAATAATCCACAAGTACTCAAATTTTTAATAATAATAAATGGATTACATAATCCACGGTTTGGAGTTTAAATATTATGGCGTGGCACGGTGAGACGTGATTATAGGTATTGATTACCCAAGGCGATAGAGTTCAGACCTAATAGTAATATCAGAGAACATTAATTATAATATTAATTTGTTGCTGTTACATCTACTTTAATGATAAAAATATAGTGTAATCTTTACGATTTAGATAATCGTTATATTTTTTCGAGTACAAATCGAATTTATTTCAATGGTAAATGCTACCGTTTATGATAAAAAAATTTGTATTATTATTGGATTGATGTTACGCCGCCATTTGCATAAACGATTTCTGTTGTGAAAAAAATAATAATTCGAGTTTTGTATACTATTGTAGAACATGGCCGATCCGTCTATTCAAATATTTTGTTGTCGAAGGGCACTCGATTATCATCCTGCTTATAAACTCATGAACGAATTCAACTCCGACCGTTTTAATATGGTGTGTTTACTGTCATCGCTAATCGGAATATCTGGTGCTACGTACCAGGTAACATTGGATTTTGGTATTCTCTTTTCGATTCGACTTATTTGCTATGAAATTTTTTAAATTAATGTGTATCGATTTTTTTAGATACTGCCCAAAATGGAACCAAAAGTCCCCAATAGATTTTATTCTAATATTATGCGTCGAGGAAAAAATGTTATTATGTGGTTGGCAATAGCGGACTTTTGCGCATCATTGGGTATACATACATAAAATCCTGGCTAAAGCTGATTTTAAAATAAGCTTCTATGCGACTTTCTTTTTTTACATACATAAAATCTAAAAAAAAAATTTTTTTCAAAGTATATTTTGTATCACTAAACTTTTTGAATTTTTAGATTAAAATCTATGTTTTATTTAAATTAGATATTTTCATATTACAACGTTATCTTATATTTTTGTTTTAGGCATTCTTTTAAGGTCCTGCTTAAAATTAATGCATCATTTCCAATGGTATGACGGTCAACCGTATACTGTTATATGTATAATTTTAGCAGTAAGTTTTAACAACATAGTTTTTAGGTTTTATGTAATTTATAATACTATGATTTGTTGAAAAAAAGATTTGGATTCAATACTTTTACATGGTAACTTGGCTGTGGACTTTGTCGTATGCTATAGACATGTGGAGGGCGTATCAAGATAAACGATCGTGTAGAAAGTTATATCATTTTGTTGCTTGGACATTTCCTGCCATGTTTACATTTATCGGACTTTTCACACTTTATACGCCGAATGCCAAGTACATAAATGTGTTCGCCATAAACCTACTTTTAAGTTTTATTACTTATACACTTTACATTGTCTCAACGATTTCAGCTGCTACAATATCAGTCGGAATGAAAATTATGTTACGAAATTTCTTCCAAACTATTTTTTTACATTCATGCCAATCATTGTTGTTATGGTAGTCAATCCAGTGTTATATTCCATTTCCACTGGGTATATATATCATATTATAACTTCGTACATGGCACAGTATTCGACAAACGAGAGGAAAATGTTAGATTTGTTCAAACAAAGATTTGCATTAATTAATTTAGGATTTTACTTGTGTTGGACACCTAATTTAATTAATGCAATAATAGTTTGGACGTCGTGGAATAATCTGCCCAGTGGTGTGATGTTGACACTTTGGTATCTCATGGTAAGCATCTGAATTCTCATAAAAGTACCCAATATATTTTTGAATGTCAACATTTTTATTCATTTTCCTTTAATAATTTTTAGTTATGCGGAACTCATTAATTATAACGTATTGTTTGAAATTGTTTGTTTTTAGGCTATTTTGAATCCCATGCAAGCATTTTTCAATTGTTTCCTTTATAATTTGCTCGAGCATACTGAACAAATTTGTTGTAACTGTTTCGGTACCCAAAGTCGAGTTCAGGAAATGGCAGAACGCAGACCACTGTTAATAGCTAATGTGAAAGGTTCATCAAATTCAAATGGTTACGAAATAATTGAATAATTTTGTAAAATAACAATTTATAACTAAAGTCCATTTGCCTATATTTTTTTTTAAAAATCTTTTTTATAGATTTCTTGTATAGAAAAAAATTTCTTGTAAAAAAAAAATTATTTTTCCTATATTTTATTTTTATGAAATTAATTTATAGTTTTTTATTAATGAATATATTTATCAAGAAATACTCCATTAGTCTGCATGGATTGGTTTGTTTCATTACGCATTATTATTTATCTCTAGGAATACATTATACAGTGTCTTGTGTAAATTAGTTTTGCGTACACTTTTTTCTTCTTCTTAAAACAGTGCAATAGTTTATTTATTTCAAATAGTAATGACTAATGAATAATTAATTTTGACTAATTTTATTTTTCATATTTTTTAATAACTTTCAGTGGTTGATTCAATTTAATGAAATGTACATGCAAATGCACGTAAAAATTACAGAGGAAAAAAATAACACTTGAAATTCATATTTATTCATAAGTAAACACCCTATTATAATGATGATTTTATTTTATTTTTGCCATTGAGGTATATTATGATCAAAATAATAATTTGTGTTTATTTTTGCTATTAATATTTTGATCGTACATAAATATTATAATAATTCTTGCATTTATTGATACAAATTGGTGTATTATTGCATTAATATTTTATATTTAAAATACTTATAACACTTTAGACTGATATTTTTTTTTTATTAATTTGTTATTTTTATAAAAATATATAATTGTTTCTATATTTATTATTTTTATACATTATATGTATCCATGACAGTGAATAAATTATATATTTTTAATGTTATACCGATTGATTATGAAAGTAATTTTTTGTTCAGAATTATATTGTTGAATAAGACTTATATTTTTTAATGTAAAATTTATATATACACGCAATATGCTAATATGTGATTTATACAAAAAAATATAATTAGTTAAAAATTAGTACATACGACTTGTAATCATTGTAACGTTGTAATTGCTAATTTAATCTTAACATGCCGTTCAGTTTATTTCAGTTAACATTACCTGACACGAGTAATACTCGTACATTTAAAATAAAAATGTGATGCGTTTTTCTAAATAAGATGTATTTAATAAGCCTGGAATAAAATGGATATAAATTTGAAAGGGTGGAGTTGTTTAAGAAGTTTCTGAGTGTAATTGTAAATGGAAGTGCAAACAGCGACGCAGAGAATAAAAAATAAAGTAACGAAACAAGTCAAATTATTAAGGTCTGATTATGCCACTGTTTAAATCAAATATGTATATATTGTCAGCGAGAAAGTAGCTAATATTGTACAAGGTTTTAGACTAGTGGCGATTTACATGTGTAGAATTTTGATTAAAACGTATGGGACGAAGAAAAACGACGCGGGAAAATTTAAATTATGGACCGATATGAAGAATTAAAAAACGTGTACAGAGAAGTTAGCATATAATATATAGTGAGAATCATGAAGAACAGTAGAGCAAGTTGGGCCGATCTCGTGTGGAGATCAGAGGGCATAACTGGGAAAAAAGAAAGCTAGCGATGTAGAGGTCACCCCATAGACAACAGTGGATGGTCAGAGTGAAGAGACTTGAGGTTGAGGGGGATAACGCGCAAGAGACGGCAAAATATGGTGGAATCTTTGTTACGGTAAAGTACCCAATCACACACTATATACTGTTTCTAAAATCATCGTTCTTTTGAACTACGACCGATCCGAAGTACTTGAATCTATCAACATCACGCAATGCATGCTCGCTCGTCTTCATTTTATTTTATTTACTGTTTTTATGATATAATTATTACGTTCTGTAGTGGACGGACGACGAAAAGAATCATCTATATTGGTTGAAACTGTCAAATAGCAACAGATTATTTGTAAAACGCACATTTTAAAAATTATTCTTTTGGCGAATTTTACAATGTTTAATTAAAACAACCAATACACACGAGTTACGCGATTCGATATTAGTTCGGTGTAAGTAAGTATACAAAAAAATAGCAGTAGCAGAAATTTAACGTCAAAACGGTTTTCATGTAAAACGGTAGTTTAAATTCAATAATACTATTTAGTATTTATTAAAATTAATTTAAAAAAACGTTATAAGTATTTATTTCGAGGGTTTTTTTTTTTTTTGAAAAGCGTCTATTATGGCGCGGTTTAAATTATTCGAAACCGAACAACAGCGGTACAGAATAAAACAATACCGCGGTTACTGTATTAATAACATACTGCCCAACAGCTCGTTGCGATAACAATTTTTGAGGTTATGGTACAAATCGATATTGTTAAATATTTTCCTCGATGTAGATGGAATACATTCCGTGTCTGTCGTCCGCGCAGAGTGTAATAATCGTTTGCGAATATGCGTCAGCTTTTGCCGTTTATTTGTAGTATTTTTTATTGTTCGTTATAGTTAAATATATTTTTCCGCCATCATATATATATATATATATATATTTTTTTTTAATGAATTATCCGAATTATTTGCGATAAAAATTTTATTACAGTATTTTGAATATTCGTGGTCAGCTATATACTATATATTACTGTATTACAATGAATGTGTAACGGTCAGGTGTTTATAATGAGTTATTGGAAGAATTTTAACGTGGATACGAACGAACTGGAAAATTACTTCAAGACACACAGGGCGGTCAAAGAGTTCCAAGCGCACTCGTCGAAAGTACACTCGGTCGGTTGGAGTTGTGACGGAAAACGTTTAGCGTCGTGTTCGTTCGATAAATCCGTGGCTACATTCACATTGGACAAAGACCGTCTGGTGAGAAATTAGATCAAATTTACGATTTTTTTTTTTTTTTTTGTTATATCTTTTTACTTCCTTTTATTTTGTCCGTGATCTTTTATATTTAAACCATGGTTTCGGATACTACTGAGGTGATCGAAACGAAACCGATCAGGATCGATCGCGTGGAAATTGTAGGCTTGAAAAGAACAAAAAACGATATAGTCGAAAAAGCTACAAAATGTCTGTTCGATTCCAAGACCTTCGGTGATGTAATCGTTAAGGCCGCGATGGCTAAAAAGAATCTGATGCAGTTAGAGTGTTTCAATGACGTGTCCGCCGAATTAGACGTGAATAATGTCAATGGAGAGGACAGGTATTATGTTACCATTAAAGTGCAGGAGTCGAATTGGGTTCAAGGGCATGTTAAACTTTTGTCCGACACTCATTTCGATAATAACCCTGATCCTAAACTATCGACCGGTATATCATTTTTGAATTTATTCTGCCGTGGTGAAAAATTAAATATAGTGTCCGACATGTACTCGTCCAACAAAAAATTCTCTACGGGTAGTGTGAGTTTTACGAAGCCATTGATCACTTCTTTTAATCCGTATTTATATACGACCGTTTTCAAGAATCATTTTAACCGAAATAAATTCGGCTATTCGTTCGACGAGTATGGATTAAATGCTGGATTAAATCTGTACCACGAATGTTTCAAAGTAATATTGGGATGGGAAGGAGTAGCTAGAGATTTGAAATACGCAAATAACGCACCTTTTGGTATACGGGAACAGCTTGGACTTACCATGAAATCTTCCGTTAAAATGACAGCTTCCTACGACACTCGTGATAGCGCCGTATTTCCCAGTTACGGATCTCTGGTGCAGTTGGCGTCAGAAGTTGCTGGAATTGGTGGTAGTCACGAATTCCTAAAAAACGAACTGTCCCTCCAACATACATTAACCACAATCATGGGTTCGGCCATTACTGGATCGTTTTCTCTTGGAATATTGGACGCATTTGGAAAGTCCAGCATTTTAGATAATTTTTATCTTGGCGGACCGTTGACGTTCAGAGGATTCGAAGAATGTGGCGTTGGTAAAAAAGAAGACGGTAGCATAATGGGTTCGTCAATGTATTGGAGGTGCAATACTCACGTCCACGCTCCGCTTCCATTTTTATCTGAAAAAAATAGATTGTCCCATTTAATAAGGATACATTTATTTTTTAATTCTGGTAATGTTGGAAATCGTCTAGGAAATCTGACAAAAGACTTACGAGGATTGATCAACAACGTCCGGTTATCGTGTGGAGCTGGTTTGGCGTTGAACATCAACAATTTAATGCGCTTAGAAATTAATTATTGCTTACCAGTGTTTTATTCTAAAAATGATTCTATTGTATCAAATAAAAGCCAGTGGGGCTTTGGTTTGCTGTTCTTTTAAATAGACTGATAGTACAATTATAATTTAATATTGAATAGTAGTACGTCTTTTTGTTGTAACATATTGTAATAATAAAACCTATCTATTTCATTTGTAGTGTATCGTAGTAATAAATGCTGTATTTTTTTTGAAAAAAAAAAAATTATGTTTTTTTTGAGTACTAAATTTTTGTTTATACCTACCTGTTAGACAATTCTTACCAGACTCGTTAGGTTAAATGAAGGTTGTCAAAGCAAAATGTTGTACATGTGAACTACATTGGTATTTATTATTAAGAGTTTGATTATCTTATTCAAATACACATGTTTCATGTTTATATTATTAAAATGGTATTATTTTAGTTATGAGGCTAAAGTGCATATAATTGTATTATAATTATACTGGAATATTCAATGTAGTTAAATGATTATTTTCATTTTATTATTTCATTTAAATACACCAAAATAATTCATATTATTTTAATTTGAATTAACTGCTATAATTTATAAAAGAAAACCTATCATTTATGAACGGTTCTTGAATTGTTTCTTCAAACAATTTCGTAAGCTTTCAAATGTGTATCGTTGTAATGTTATATGTTAAGAATAATTTTTTTATATTTCAGTTTTGTTGTTGATACCAGTAACTAAACATTGAAGTTAGACGAAATTATAATTTATTAAATGTAAATGGTTAACTGATTTATATAAGGTTTTGATATATTGGTCTTTTGTTATAAATTATTTAAAAATATTGTTTACATTAAATGAGTTTATCAAATAACTCGGTGATTTAACAGCGTCCTAATATTAGGTAGCATCTTCAAGATTATTCTAGTTAAAAACTGTGATGATTATTTTCAAACAGTGCTTATAGGTAGGTAAATTGCACATAATTTTCAGTGTGCATACATTTATTTATTTTTTCTGTTAATATTGTTTGTATTTTTGTTTTGTGCTCATTAACGTTTTTATTTCCAAAACGTTCATTAATTGTGTTCTAGAAAATCGTATAGTTATCTAGGTATGTGATTTATATACTTTATTTAACTATATTGAGGGGTGTCAAAGCAAAATGATATACTGCATTCAAAAACCGAAGGACAATTTTTTTCATCATATTCGGTGCTCTTTATTAACATATCAACAAATTTTTGTGAATAACTGTTCCATTTTGTTTATATATCGTAATGTGTTAGCTGTATAAACATTATCCCTTGTAGAATATAGATAATTAATTGCCCAAACTATGTATAATAGTAATTTTTATAAAAAATGTAGTTATAGTCATAGTTAGTTGGGAAAGTATAATACGAATTTGATTTTGAAAGATTATGTTAATTGTTTATTTTATGAGAACACAAAAATATGAAATTATATTAATATATAATATGTTTTTCCTCTTGTTGAAGATTGTGTCTGAAACATTGAACTTTAAAATTTGTACGTTTACGTGTTTTATAACATTTTGCTTTGATGCCTTTTAAAAATATTCAATATCACTAATTTTGATTTATATGTATATAGAACAAAGAATTCACTTATAAAGGACACAGCGGTAGTGTGGATCAGTTATGCTGGCACAAGTCTAATCCTGATTTACTGAGTACAGCTAGTGGTGACAAAACCGTTAAAGTATGGGATGTGAGGCACCAAAAATGTTCAAATACTATTTTGACCAAAGGTATTTCCAAGAAATAATTATACTATTTATTCGATTTTAATTTTATTCGTTGTTTAAAGGAGAAAATATCAACATCACGTGGTCACCCGACGGTAACACAATTGCTGTTGGAAACAAAGAGGACTTAATTACATTCATAGACATGCGTATTCTAAAACCAATTAGTGAACAACAGTTTAATTTTGAAGTGAACGAAATGTCCTGGAACAATGAAAGCGATTTGTTTTTCTTGACCAATGGTCTAGGATGTGTTCATGTGTTAAGGTATATAAATCAACATCGTCTTTATGTGTTCACTATTTGTTTCTAAAAGGTTTACGCTTTTTCCAATTCAATTGCAGTTTTCCGGACTTGGTTCAACGACATGTGGTCAAGGCTCATCCGGGTACATGTATTTGTATAGAATTCGCACCGAATGGCCGTTATTTTGCTGTAGGTTCAGCAGATGCTTCGGTTTCTCTGTGGGATCTTGAAAATTTGGCTTGTGTACAGACTTACAACAGGTAAAATTTCATCATTTCTAATAGTATTGTCAGACTATTGAAATTACATTTTGTTTGCTTTAGATTGGATTGGCCAGTTCGAGCTTTAAGTTTTTCGTACGATGGTAAAATGTTGGCTTCAGGTAGTGAGGATTTATACGTGGACATTGCAGATGTTACGACAGGAGAAAAAGTAAGATTTAACTTTATATACCTATTTATTACATTTTAAATCACCTAATAATACTTATAATTTTTGTTTTAAACAATATGATTAATTCGTTTTTTTTTTTTTTTTTAGATTACTGATATACCAATTGATGCAGCAACATTCACTGTAGCATGGCATCCGAAACAGTATTTATTAGCATTTGCTTGCGACGACAAAGAGCAGTTTGATAGAAAAAGAGATACTGGAAATCTTAAAGTGTTTGGTTTTAGTTCAGATTAGTGTATTGAACTTACTGCACAATTGAAAATTACAATTTACGTTTCATCCTATTATTTTTATAAAATAACACTTGAGCAATTGATGATAAATCTGTAAATATTGATATATTAATGTTAGTAGTTCAACTATAAAAGACTGATTTGTCATATAGTTGCGTAATTATATAAGTTTTTAATCCGTACAATTAATATATTATAATTACAAATAAAATAAAAATGCAATCACATTTATCAACAAATTATATTCGTTTAGTTTTATTTCAGTTTCTATATTTATCAAAAAAAAAAAAAAGATGCGCGATTGAGTTATAAAGATTTTATCAACAAGATTAATGTTGTGACATTTATTTCCAGGGTTAAAAGAAAAATTATGGACTCAAAATCAATAAAAAATTACTTCCTTAGAATGTTTTAAATTTATTTGTTGTATGCACTTATGTTAATATGTGCATGAGCTACCAAAGAGACAAACGAAATGAGACTTACCTTTGTGCTGTGATATTGTCGATTATTTCAGTTGTAAATATGCAAGTTTTTTTTGTCAAGAAGAATTTGACTGACAAATAGTAATGCGTGAGAACTAATGACTATGTATATTATAACAAAAGTGTAGTGTAGACTGTGTCAATTTCTAACAATTTGTCGTAAACATAATTATTATATGTAAATGCAATATTGACTGATTAAAAAATTTATATTGTATTAGAAAAAAGTCAAATAGAGAACGGTCGTACATAAATTAAGTTAAATGACATATTTATAAATACGTTAAATTTAATTCAAGTTGAAATTTGTATCTATGTGTGCATTTATTTTTCAATACAACAAAGGAATTTGATGCGCAACAATGGTATTACATTCTAATAATATGTTATTGTTATCAATTTAGTTTTTTTTTTCTTTATGTATACAAACAGTTACAAAGTGTTTTGAAACAATTGAAGAGACTTGAATTTATGTAACTATCAAAATAAGCTAAGAAAAAAAAAAAGAAAATAATAATAATTATTATACCTAGAGAGTTGCAATGGATTTTTACATTTATTTTTTCCTACTGAATTCATTCAAACTATTTTATGATTAATGACAAATTTTGAATTCCGGACAGAAATTCTAAACATAATGTATGTCATATGATTTTGTTTAAGAACGCGTAGGAATTATAGGATAAAAAGAAAAGTTATTTCGTCAGATATGTCTGACAGAGTGCTTTGGCACACACCTCATCTTTCTTCGTCGAAGATTAATTTCGAAATAACGACACTGCTGTAGGAATCGTATAGGTGCGTAGACTTATTTAAATCAAATATATGTATATAAATAGGCGCTTTATTATTAAATATGCGTAAGAACGATTTTCGAGAATCGTGAGCAATATAATATAATATTAATAATATAACAACAGTTGTCATTACCGTGTAGCAGTTTATAAATAATATTACGACGAATCCAGAGCGTCGACAACGAAGGCGGGCAAGGCAAACGCCGCCTTGTGTACGTCTGCGGTGTAGTAACGGAGCTTCATGGATTTTCGCTGTTGTTCGGTCAACGGGTACACGGGATTGGCAAAGTCCGTGTTCTATACAGTCGCGGACAGCCAAACATAAAGAAAAAAACATAACGTATCGTAAACTTTTAAGCCGATATTATAATACCATCGCAGTCGTGACTCAAATGTAAAAAGCAAAAAAAAAAAAAAGACATAATAAAAAAAATCGACATTCCATACTTTCAAAGTAATTTACAATAGGTATATACCATTATAAAACCACGTGCGTGTATTGGTAAATTATGTACGTAATGACAACCGTTACAGCTTGGTAATAATTAATAATAGCAATTGTGTAAAAATGTGAAGAGAGCATATTTTTTAATGACACTACTTATATGAAATGGTGTTGTACGCATAAAGTAAGGAAGGATCAGCTGATGGTTGGGTCGTGCCGAAAGAATAGGTACCGAAACGTATAGGTATAACGCATACGAGAATGGGAGGAACCGGAAGGCAAGGACGTCCAAGGAGTAGACGAAGTATATAAAGAATGATCTACTGCAACAACAGTTAAGATGATTTACAACAATTAAGGAGCGCAGGGTGAGTGGAGAAGAATTTTATTGTTTTTGGGAGCAGCCGCATGCGGTGGTGCGGCTCGTAGCGCTCAAGACGATTATGATGACTTTTTATATTGCTGCATACTAATCGTTTTAAAAGTGTTCGCGTGTGCAGTGTTTGAAAACTGAAATTACATAAAAGAAAAAAAAACCAACATTACAAAAATAAGGGCTGATTTTTAAGCGAATTCGAATTGAAACGGATTAACTTGTAGGAATACGTTCATAACGTATATAGGTATATTGTACATTGTTTTTCGACAAAAATTTTATTTGATAAATTATTCATAAATTATATGCAATAGCTATTATTATGCCTAGGCATTAAAAGAAATATTAATTATTTTTTGTAGTTCTTATGTATCAAAAAACGCGTTGAATATTATTTAACTCTGAAAAACATGGCAGTGACGTAACAAATTAATCTATTTCTAAAAGATTACATACTGTATACTCTATATGTGTGCAGTGGCGGTTATAAGGGGGCCCCGATAAGTGGATCGTCCCTCCTCCCCCCCGCGGGATTTGATATTTTAAAATTTAGTATATTTCTGACCTAACAGCACCGACTCGTGTCATGTAAGTTGGCCCAATTATGTTACGGTTATGCACCATTTTCGATCCTCCTTTGAACATCATGTCATCATGTATAAAGCTGGAATTAGTGCTCGACCGACTATCAACGCGTACGGTACGCGCTGATTATTATCGGTCGTCATCGAGCGTTCAGTGCTATTAGTTCAGAAATTTCACATCTCTTATTGTACCACTAGATTGATCGATACGTTGGAACTTTGGAAGTAGGAAACGTCTATTTTGTTGTGTTTCGTGCGTGTAAGACGGAAAGAAAACGCCCACTTTCTATTGTATAGAATATACGATTTTCTATTGTATATTGTATTCTTTCATATGTATATACGTATATATACATATATATAGATGACTATTTATCGATGACTAAATTTTTAACAACTAAAACGTAAATTTTTTTTTTTTTTAACTCGAAAAACGTATACGGTAGATAAATTTTAATAAATAACGCTGTAAATCAGATTAAATTTCGTACGAATAAATATTATTATAATACGAAAATAAAATATTTCAAGTACCGCTACACCGACAAAATTGTTGTACTCCTGCAGCAATTCCTATATAGTATAGGTTGGCACTAAAAACTGAATTTTGCCCGTTTTTCAGACGTTTAATGCGCACAGTTGCCATCTTAAGGCATGGGCCTAGAGGGCCCGGGACCGGAGCCCCTAAATGTAAAGGGCCCCAAATTTATTTACAAAATATCATATTAATTTTTTATTTTTTTTTTACTTAGATATTTAAAAAAATTAATAAATCTCGAATGATAAAAAAAAATATTTAAATTTTAAAATATTAACATTTTGAAATTATCATAATAAACAATAAAGTAACAGAGATCCTAATAGAGATTGGCATTTTAGTTTTTATCAATAAAGTATAATTTTTAATATCTAATATAATATATATTATGTGTTTAAAAAAAAAAAATATATATATATATATGAATATATCATAATTTAAGTATTCAAAGGCCCCCAAATATTTTGGGCCCTCGGGCCTCACATAACCTTAAGACGGCTCTGGATGCGCACAAAAAATATTCGGTCTTTATTCATTATATATCATAATAGACCTTTAATAATACCTCGTTGCAGTACCTAACTTGTATAGGTGACACTTAAAATAACTTCCATTATCATTATTACTGCTGTTGTTGTTACCTCGTCAAGACTTCCGAGTGCGAATCCGATCTGACCCGCCGGGTAAGTCGAAACGTAAGACGTGGCGTACGCGGCCTTTGCGAACACTTCCTTGCAATGGTTGCGCATCGACGTCGCGTTTTTCAGGTGTCCCCAGAAAGTGTCCGCTTGCGAACACACGATGCCGCCGGGCCTCAACGCACGTTTCATCAATTCAAAATACGATTTTTGGAACAGCGAAACGGCCGGACCTATTATTATTCATCCGAAGAAACAAAATATAAATACTCGCGAATGTATACTTGGAATCGTTGGCACAAGTCTCCCCCTCCCCCCCCCCATAACCCGTACAAACATAAATTATTTATTCCTTTACTTCCTACACGTAGTAATATAAACGTTACTCGCTTATCTTGAAAAAAAAAGAAAAAAGTTTAGGCAATCCGTTTTTATTGTAAATCTGATTATTAATTTTGTTATCTTTAATGTGATGGCATTAACTTAATGGGGGAAAGCAGAAAGCCTACGATGTGGAGCTTCAGGAAAATAAACTAAGATATCCTATGGACCGAGAGGGTGACAAATGATAAAGTACTAGATATGATAAAAGAAAAACGACAGTTATGTTTCAAACGAGAAGAGAGACAAGATAATAGGACACGTATTAAGACACGAAAACTTTAATACAGACAATAATCGAAAGACACGTGTTGGCGAAGAGGAAGAACAAGGGCAGAATACACATGATTCAAATATTGAAGGATACGAATAAAGGAAAATATAAGGACCCGAAAGAATTAAGTTACAATATAGAAGAAGCGCGGAGAACTACAATAAACTAATCCGAGGATTAATAACTAAAAGAAAATCATTACACACAATAATAATTTAATAATATTTGCTTACAATAAATAAATATTATTATCAGTATGGCGTGTATGCGTGTATCATCCTCGTATACTACAAGAGTCTGGGATAAACGGCGTTTTAATTTTACCGGGTATTTATAATTATTCTTACTTTGATTGTACACGATCAGACACAATATATATAGGCGTATATAATTTAATATAAAATACGTTTAAGCATGACGACATAAAAAAAAAAGATAGATATGATAATATATAAAATTGACTATATAAGACAAATAAAAATATCTACGATTTTCAAACAGTTTTATAAGATCATCGCATTTATTAATAGTGATATATTATATATATATATATATATATATATATATATGTTGTGCAAAAGCCCTCCGCGATAAAAAGAAATATATAAATTTTTATAAAAGAAATATATTTCTTTTTATCGCGGAGGGCTTTTGCACAACACCGCGGGCTCCAAATTCGGAAGATGTGCGTCTCCGGATCCATTAGTAAATTATATAAATAAAATATACATACCAATTAATATAAAATCTGAACTAAATGAAAAAAATTAATATCATCGCCATAAAATGTCATCAACGATGAACACGCGCGGGTCATCTCTATGATATGACCTATACAAGAATTATAATATACACTGCAACTATTAAATATTATTACGAGCATATTATAGTTTTCGTTAGAAAATCCAATAATAATGCGTTTGATAGCTGCAATTATTTATTATTATGTTAATATAATAGTAACTGTATTATCTGCTACCGATCAGCCGTTTAGGTAATTATTTCATTTGTATTATAGAACATAATACACTATAGCTATTCTGAAGTGAAATTGAGTAGGTACGACGCGTTTAAAACCATTAGTTTTATGATAACACATTTTAATTTACACGTGTGCAGAATATGTTATAATAGTGGGCACTACAAATCTGACCGACTACAACCCAAGTATAAGATAATAATAATAATTAATATAAGTACATCTATTAACGATTTTAAGATGTAATTTGTAATTTGTAACAATATCAAATCAGTTAATAGTTTGTAAATTAACTATAGGTATATGTTTTATTGAGCTAAATAATAATCATTTTACATTTTAATAATAAACTTGTTTTGAAGTAAAAATTTGAGATTCCTTATTTTAAAACATGTTTATTTTTTAAAAATTACAACTAATGAAACTAGTCTGAAAAATAAAACAGAAAAATATACGAACTATATAATGCTAGTGAATCTCACAAAGGTGGATTAGAGGGGAAGAAGAGAGATTGCTATTAGATAGATGGTTACACATTTAAACGGATAATATTATCTGCAGTTTCGTGTAAAAACCATACTGAAATATAATAAATAATGTTCATAAAACAAATCAGCAAGATGCTTTGAACTAAAAATTAAAAGTATTTTTCAGTAGTTTTTTTGTTTATTTATTTATTTTTAATTACTAATTAATAAATGGATACATTTTATTATTTTAGAAATGTAAAGTATATAAATTCCATTACATTTATTTATTTATTAAGATACTAACGTTATGCACAGGGGTGGAGTAGGACGTGTAGGTCTCATCAAACTGGTTTATGGAAAACCTGTCTAATTATAAAATAATAATATATTACCTATAGGATCGGAAGAATCGGTTATGATGACGTCATAGTACTGAACGTGATCCTCCATAAATTTGAAACCGTCCGCTATGTGCAGGTTGAGTTTGGGGCTGTTGAATCCGTCGGCCATGAACGGTAAAAACTGCTTGGACAGTTCGACCACGCGGTCATCGATTTCCACTTGATCGATAGTCTCGACCAGCGGATGCTTGGCTACTTCTCTGGCGACTCCTCCGTCGCCGCCGCCCACGATGAGCACCTGCGTGTCGAACACCAACAGAGTTCGAACAAAAAAATCGCACGCGAGAAAATATAAATATATGTAATAATAATAATAATTAATAACCCTTTGTGGCTTCGGGTGACTGAACAGAGGCAGGAACGATATCATTTCTTGATACGAAAACTCGTCGAACTCCGTGCACTGGATCATCCCGTCTAGTACCAGCACGACGCCGTGTGATTTCCTTTATAGACAAATGAAATTATTTTTAGACTTTTACTCGTATATTATAATTTATAATACATATAAACATAGACGAAATCATTACAATTTATACGTATTCATCGACGAACGGAATCTTTTTTTTTTTAATTATAATAATATAATAGAATAACATAATATGTCAAAATATTCATACATTTCCATTAAATTTTCAATGTTGACATAGGTCATTTCTATACCTTTTTCCTTTTCGTCGCATTTTTTAAAATTTTTATCAATATTTTTTACATGTTTTATGTACTTATACCTATAATTTATTACTATTTTTTAACTACCGTCTTTTAAAATATTCTACACGGTCTGCAAAACTGTTAAAAGTCATGCGATTCATATAAGAGAATATTTTACTTTTAAAATGATTTTATATATATATATATATATATATATATATATATATATATATATATATATATATATATTGATACGGACATTTTGTGAACGTCCGAGTACAGATAAACAAAATCACGGAATCAGACGGATTCTTTACCATAAAACTCTATTATAATTTATAGTGCGACTTAAAAATAATTACAAATGCGGTCTGAAGTCTCTGATTCTAATAAAATAAGGACTGACGTCGAACGTCCAGTGCACGAGCCGGCCGTCCGGTCTAAAGGGTTCATTCAACAAATTCCTTTAGATCGACGGTGAATATATATGCATAAATACGCTGTAAATACGCCCTTTTGAATTATAACGTACGAAATATTATTCAGTGGTTCTTAATAATTTTTTTTTTATCACCTATACATAATATGTGTTTTAAAACTTTTTTAAACAAATTTCCATAATAATAATAATAATAATAATAATCTTTTTATTCTTCTTCGCCTTGCACTCCCTGCAACTACATGGTATCGGCTACCGTAGTCCTACACCCCTATACGAAACGCGATCTCCACCTCTTGTGTACTCAAACCACCTCTATATTCATATCGCCCTCAATTCCGTTTATCAACTTCTTCTACGGTCTTCCTCTTTTCCCTTCTACGCATTACTTTCCATAATATATTATAACACCACTCACAGTATCCGAATCCTCTCTCCGCACGACACGTCCGAACCACCTCAACCTGCAGCTATTCTCCCTCGTTTTTTCCGCAATGCAGACGCGTTACTACTCCTACACTACCGGTCCTTATACGTGTATTCATTTCTTATTCTATATCCTTTCTATAGTTACTCCACACATTCATCTTAGAATTCTCATCCGTTTTGTTGCCCACTGCCCGAAAATTCCGAACAGCATACAACATCGATGGCGACCTCACTACCGTTTTATAAAATCTAACTTTCGATCTTATATTTAACGTTCTCGCTACAAAGTCACAACACAAAACACGCCTGACGCCGCTTCTCTCCTGCAGCACTCCGTCCGCACCCACACTTCATTTTTCTTCGTATACCTGGTGGTATGAAACTGTTAAAAATGATTTTTTTTTTTAAATATAGTTAAAAATTTACGCGAAACGATTTTTCAGTGAGATTTTCTGACATTTTTGCTAGAAAAAAAAAAAATCTGACGTGTGACCGAACTTCGAGTCGTCTAATCCGATGATAATCGCAACAGTCGTTAGACCGCTTCTCGCCCGATCTTTACGATAACGCATCCTCGACCCGAATTAAATTTCGTACACCAAACCGATACACTTTTTTGTTTTGTCAATTGAAAACAGAAAAAACTTACAGGTAGGAACTCAATTTTCAAAACGAAGAGGACGTCACGAGTATACGAGTAGTTATAATAACCGCGGAATACTTCGTCGATGCGCGGACAATGTGCTTGCGCGTATATTTCCGAGACGGCGTTTTCCGAATTACTCCATATATCGTTGTCAAGAAAATAAAATAAATCCAAAGCAATAAATTCGTTTTTCATTATTCCGCGCAGTAAGCGTTGTTTTGTATTTTATTTATGGTATACAGTCCTCGTACATTTTGTATTAAATAAAAAAAAAAAAAAAAAATGAGCTTAAATATTCTGCACGCGCGGACGAGCTCTGCAGGTTAAGACGCGATAACATTTCAGATAAAATTATTATTTCGTTCGAAACGCGAGCGCAGACGGTTTTTATTAAACATACACGCCGCGTGCAGTACGTTTTTTTTTTTTTCTTAAGTCTTATACCCGAAAAATGCGCGATAAAATTAATATGTGTAATTACCGAAATAAAACGTTTTATCGCGTAATATAATATTCATTATAACGTTAATATTAACATCTACTTCGGTACGCGCATTATAATATAGACGTCTAATTTAAAGAGTACCACCGCGCGTTTATCTATGTATATAAGTATATATAACTATTTATTTTATTAAACGTCAAACTATATTATATTATATATTGCCGTATTATTATTATTGATCGATGAAATACGATGAGTACCTATATATATAACAGTGTCTATATACACTAGCTCGGGCGTTGGTACGTGGAGTTTAGAATTACAAATGAATTATATTTATTAATATTATTATTACTAAAATTTTTTTTTTTTTGATAAGTGGCAAACGGTATGTATAGTAAAAAAAAAATATATATATATCCAAATACACGCGCACTGCAGCGCAGACGAACATTATTATTATTGCGATGTTCGTTTTTTAATATAACGAAAGAGAAAAAAAAAATTACTACCTACGCATATACGAGTTTTTCGAAAAACGCGCACTTTGACACAAATTACTTATAAACTGAAAACAATTAGGTATTAAAAAGTGCGGATAACGTGTTTTTGTATAGTTTCTTCTAAAAATCGACTTTTCCTTTAAATTCACCGTGGTCACCGCAAAAAGTGAAAAAAAAAAAATACATTCCCAATTCCCTATAATGTAATATTGTACAATAATAAACGTATTATAGCGGAAAACTGCAGGTTTATATTATATTATACGTATATGCAAATTCGAATAATCGTTTTACTTTTCTTTTCAAAATTATAAAATCGGGCTATTGAAGAAAGCGTTTATTTTTCCCCGGTTTATATTATTATTATTGAACTGAACGCGCGGGAAAAACTTCCAATATCCCTCTCCGCCTTAAAAACTTTTACTTAGAAGTATATAAAAGTATATACTCGAGTACAGCTATAAAAATAATTAATATAGTTTATATTATGGTAAATACGAAATTATAATTTTGAAACAATATATCGATTAATCACATAAAACACATTCGCGGTACAACGGATAAGTAGCGTATAATATAATAATCTATCGAGTACATAAATATATATATATATATATATATATATATAAATCAATTTTATACGATTCGTATAAAATGTGAGTGGTTCGAATGTTGTTGATTATCTTAACTATATGCACTTCATAGCGCGTATATACCTACCAGAGGCGTACTCAGGAATTTTCAATGGGGGGAGGGGAGTTGAAAATTTTGTTGACATAAAATTGAAAATATATAAAAAAAAATATTTGTTTATTTTTTTCCCTTGTTAAAAATTTTTTTTTTTTTAGAAAATTGCTCCTGTGAATTACATTATTTATAAGCACGAACGCACAAAACTACATCGGTTATAGTGAGGTCATGGAGGGGGGGGGGTTCAAACCCCACGAACCCCTTGAGTACGCCCCTGATACCTACCAATAACACGACCGGGGGATCGTATACAAAATTATATAATATAGTTACTACGCGATTACGAAATTTTTTTTTTTTAGTTTATAATAAACGTATATATATATATATATATATATTACTTAAAAAAACGCGCGAATTAAAAATAAATCGAATAGCGCAAAGGAAATAATTTTAATTAACGCGTATATAATATAACACAGAATTGTCTGAATTATACATAATATATTATAATATACCGCCGCGGATTATTATAAAAATCTGTCTCGAGTTTAATAATTGTCACACATACCGCCCTCCCCCCCTAACCCCGTTCGGTTTAAAACGGTCGTCTCGCCGTCGCGCAGATAACTACGCCGTGTCAACGACGAGCGTTTTCGACAATATCCGATTACAATATATTTCCAAATCATAATAATAATCCGTATACGATGAATTCGAATTACCCGCGGTGTATTCTTACCTTTTCTATCCAAATCTATACGAATTACTTAAGTGGTAAAAATGAATTTGATAATATTTGTTTTTTTTTTCCGAGGGCTGTTTTTTTAAAAGAATACGTGTTATCGCACGCGAAAATGCAGAAAATGTTGAAAAAAAAAAAAGTCGTAATGTGTTTACACGGGGAATGAAACCGCTTCGCGGGGAAAAGAACTACTCTGAAAGCGCCCGCGCCCCCATTCCCAGGGACGCATTAAGGGGGAGGGGGGCAAAGGATGCATACGCCCCGGGCGGCACACCGATCACGGACATTGGGGACGTATGGAATTATGTCTTAGCCTGTTAATATATGTACTGTAAATTTAGAGGTGGGGGGGCAAATTATATTTGTCCCCCTCCCCTCTCTAAACATTGAATCTTAATGCGCCCCTGCCCATTCCCTCAGCCGTACTTAAGACACCTGCAAATTATTTTCACGCAAAATAAAATTACTATATACGCGCAATAACTGTTTTCTTTTTTTTTTCGAAATCCTTAAAAATTCCAAAAAAAAAAAAAAAAATAAAGCCGATAAAAATTTTATTTATATAAATAAATGCTTATAACTTTTTACGAATCACAAAGACATTTTGAAA
Source organism: Slavum lentiscoides (assembly GCA_032441835.1). Lineage (NCBI taxonomy): Eukaryota > Metazoa > Arthropoda > Insecta > Hemiptera > Aphididae > Slavum > Slavum lentiscoides. The sequence goes on from CM063709.1 coordinate 13,869,466, forward strand.
AACGGCTGTGTTATTTTGCGCGAAAATTCGGCGTGTAAAATATCACGGATGCGTGTATAAGCCGACCGAGTTTTTTTATTTCTGCAATATAATAATAAAAAAAAAATTATTTTAACGAAAATCATATCATATATATAGGAGCGTGTCTACAGCGTGTACGATTTTCACTCAAACTACATATTATAATATCTGTACGAAGCAAATAAATAATAATCAATTTAATTCGACATTCGTTAATCGCAGTAACGCACGCCGTGCAGTATTTTTTAACGACGGTTAAAATCTTTTGTACGTGATTTTTTTTTTGTATTATTACATATTTATTAAGATATTAAAACCGTAAAAATACACGAGTCAAATAAAAAAAAAAAAAAAAAAAAGAAGAAATATCGTAACAGCCGCTGCGGAGGAGAATTTTTTTTTTATAATAATTATGCTTTTTACAGAACGTATTGTTTATTGGCGGTAAAGGCTCGGGGATTTTATAGCGCTAAAAAAAAAAAAATTATTGCAGAAACGTTTTAAAATCGTAAAAATATTCACCTATAAAAACAGATGAAAATTAAATCGTTTGCTTAAAGATTATTATAATACGAAATATATATCCCGCGACGAAACGGCGATGTGAGTGCGGGGTAATATTTTTCTCGACTTCTCATCATATTATGATCACCGGGATTTATGCGACGAACACACAATAATTTAAATTTAACGCGTTAATAGCTTAAGAGCAGCTATAAAAAAAGCTTAAAATACGCAAAATAGAATTTCTTATTTTTATTTTTAATTTTCTATTACACTAAAACCGTAACTCTCGGTTCCTCTTCCGTTGGTAAAGTATAAGACCTGTTTTTTTTTCTCTGCTTATTATGACTCGAGCCCCCGCCCAACCCAGTCTCTGGAGCCGCCCCTGTCGCTCCCCCGGAAAAAAGTTTAGTTCCCGCGGGATTACTGCAAAAGTAATCGCTCTGTACATATTATTATACGACCGGCCGGCCAACACGCACTATTATATTAATATACAAAATACGCGTTTATTCCAAAGTTAATTCCTATGCCTCAAAGCGCTTAAAAAACATTCAACGGTTCAACAACGGCGTTTGATGATAAATAATAATAATAATAAATAATAATAATAATATACAGAACACTTTTAATATAATGTTAGACGGACTAATACGCGTGTACCTATATATGACGGTTACGTCCCGCGGACGTCACCGCCAAACATTTCTCTAGAACATACACGGTCTTTAGTGTCAAAATCGCGTGTCCTCGGTCACATAATAATATAATAATCGATTGGAAATTACAACGAGTTTCGATTTGTAGAGTTTTTTTTTTTTTTGGTGTATCGCATAATAAACACGCGGGATATACACGCACGCACCTGAGAACCTCGGGGAATCCTCTACATTTCGGAAATTATATGCGGAAACCGTGTGGAGTAGAATGTAGAAACGATTTTATTTTTAAACACCCCCCGTCCGAATCGCGTAGCGGCGCCCGCTTCCATTTCTCTCGTTTTGTTCGGTAGTATATACAATATTATATTGTATAATACATAAGCTTTGTATTTCGGATTTTATTCGATTTAATCCGATTTTTACCGACGAATCCAACCGAAAATGGTTTATTCGCTTGGAGGCGAAAAACAAAAATAAAAATTACCGAAATTAAATATAACGTTCAAACGTCGTGCACGCGCGCCTCTACGCGTAAAAATATTATATTTCGACGTTCACAGCGCGCAATAATAATCAACTCACGTTTTCAACACCAATATCTCCTGGTACTTGGACCGTTCCTTGTGCAGGACCCGTTCCACTTCCATTGAAAAACTCCTGCCCGGCAACAGGTCGGTGAGTTCGCTGAACCAACCTTCCTTCAACTTGTCCATATCGTCGTCGACGGCGGGCAGCAGCAGCGGCAACAGGTCGTCTCGTCGTCGTCGTCGTCGTCGTAACAGAGTAAATCGCGCGCACAACAAAACGACAACGCGCGTCGCGTCACTCGAACGCCGGTAAACTGGACCTGGACGACCACCCCGCAGACGAGCACACCGCCGCGTAGTCGGCCGGACGCGTAGTAGTAACCCGCACTGTACACATAAACGGTACGGTAACCTTATCTCTCTCTCTCTCTCTGTGCAGCGGACGACCTTCGAACGTTGCTCTACGGTTTTTGAACGGATCAACGTGCAGTACTGCACGAGAGTACGGTTATACGTACACGTAACAACAGCGCGTACCGTCAGAAGACGGTTCGCCACCGCGACACAATAATAATAATTATGACATTGTCTCACCTGTTCCCCGCCGTGTTAATTAATATTTTTTAAGTAGTGTATAAGCAAGTGGCGCGTACTTTCAATTTGTCTCTGGGGGGGGGGATTTTTTTTTTATAATTTTATATAAAACGTTGATAAACTTTGTCCCCATAGTGTTTCAAATCCAATCATATTATTAAAATAAATAAAACTGCTGTTATATGTAATAATACAGTGTTACAAATTATAACACGTCCACACGATTACACGAATACAAACAAAGTTTGTGAATAAAACTGGTAATTTTTCGACCAAGAAACTGCAAACGTAATAATGCGTGCCACGTGCTATCGCCTATCGGTAATACTACGAATTTTCTTTATCGATTCTTAGACTTAGTATAAATTATATTGCAATATTATACTCGCATATCATGTCTGTTTGTTCAGCCGTGTGGTATAATAAATCGAAAACAAATAATATTTGTATAGTGTATAAACTATATAATTTTAAATCTTTTTTTTTTTTTGGTCCTGGGGGGGGTTTTAACCCGAACCCCCTCCCACCCCCGTAAGTACGCCACTGGTAGCAAGTCACCCGTATAACTAATAACGATAAACTCGGCGTTTCCAATTCCAGGCAAACAAATTAGGTGACGTGAAAACGTAATTTCCCCACCCCCCCCAACATTCTTACTAATCGCGAGTTTTCCGTTATAACCGCGGGCGGATCAAGGGCTTTTCAAGGGCCGCCTTTAAAAATAATGAAAATGTGTAGTTTCGCGTGGGCCCCTACCGCCCTTGGTTATAACTGTTATACGGAGTAATGAGTAAATATTATGTAATCGTGTGTAGAGAAGAAACGATTTTTAAGGACAACTCAGACGAATGCAGAACGATAATTTTTATATTACGTCTGAAAAAACACTAAAAAAAAGTATTCAGTACTTTAAATACTTTATTGCGTTTAAAACATTTTCGATTAAATACAAAATACTGTAAGTATTTAAAGTACAACAACACTCCATGTTAATACATACATATCATAAACTCGTACTCGACGACGATAACACTGGTGGTAAGTGGTGACCGTGAATAACATTTAAATTACGCTGTGTCGACATTTATATTCATTTCACTATAAAAGTCGTATTCGTTGCCTACTTTGTTTTTTGACGACCGCGTATACTGCTACACACATTTTATTCTATAATTTCGAACTTTTGCTATCGGTGATTCCGCAAATAAATATCACGTAAATAAAAAGTGAAAGCTTTTGGCCGCATTATTAAACAATATTGTTTTTATTTCTAATATTTTAGTCCGACATAATAATACAGTGATTTTCGATCAAGATTGCCGCGATAAAAAAAAAATCTACGAGAAATACAATTTTTTTTTATAATTTTATGGTTTAAATTAGCAACTGTTTGTTACGAGAGAGATAAATGCCGTTAAATTAAATAATTCAGTAACTTAAAATAATTTATAATTAAATACACTATTTTTAAAACAGAAATTAAATCTTTTTTTTTTTTATAGTTACACATACCGTATAAAACAATTAAAATATAATTAATATCACAGATGGAAAAAACTTAATTAATGCAGCTTATAAAATTCGACGTTTATTGCCAATAACACCCTTTCTCGTGTAGTTCTGGATTATCGAATACAAATTTCCGCTTCGGCAACTCCGTTTTGTTGTTTTTTGTCTTAAACATTAGCCGTTAAGGAATAATATATATTAATATACGTGCACATACTTTGAAGATGATAATAATCACACTCAATCAAAAATAATAATGCAAACAAAGCTTTTGTAAACCGGAATATGAATCGCATTAGATTTCTTATTTGTATTAAAAGGATATTTATAGATCAGTTTGAAAAATCCTGTGCCCAAGTTGATTGGAATACCCATAATAATACTCTCAGACACTCCATTAATCGTATCAGTTTGTCCGTAATACGCAGCGTCAAATAAATGATCAGACGTTTTTTCAAACTGAAAATAGTTTCAATATAATTAACATAATAATAAGTATAAATTCATCAAACCGTAATTCGAACAATTAATATTTATTAGTCATTACCGATGCAAGATTCAATACAGACTCTTTCATTTTTGACAAACCAAAACGCGTTATGCCCAATAATTCACCTCGACTCGTCATTAAATCAGCAATGAGCATAGGGTGTCTAGGATCGATCGATATCCCGTGATTACCCATAACACTATCAATTTCTGATATTATTGTCGCCCTGAAAATTATTGGTCTTTTACTGTTTTTTTTTTCTCTCATAAAATCAACGGTATTACACAGAAATTATTTTCTATATGACTATTGTTTGTTACACAGTATTAATAGTCATATATATATATATATATATATATATATTATTACCTAGCTGCTTCTATGCCAAGTGCATTCCACACTTGAAATGTATTGTTGCTGGTGCACCGTTTTCCTATCACTCCAGGTGTTGCCATAACTTCTCGTAAGTTATCACCTTCAACAAGCAGTTTGTAACGTACTTCGCCGCCGTCATCTTCTTCATGAATTACAGCACGCGACACAGCACTTATACCCTTTATCATAAAACTACAATCAATATTTACAAACAAAATTATTTTGCACGAGTATAAAGACGACGACACACCTTAATTATAACTCTTTGTAAATTTTGCATGTACAGATTTATTAAACTGTTTATTGCTTGAGTGTTTTTTGACGGCAAAGTTATACTGACACATGATTCATTGTCAATGTTCACTTGGTTCCCTTTAATTCCAATACGCGGAGTCGTGACAATACTAGACAATTTTCATTTAAAAAAAAAAAAGAAAAAAAAAAATGTAAATACTATAGAGTTTTAATCATACATTTTTATGAATTACTTACCTATCTCTTATCGATTCAATTGTTACTTCCAGTTGTAACAGTTTAATACGATTCATATCCACGTGTATTAATAGATAGCATTCAGAACTATCAAGTACTACATCAATATAACTGCAAACCTAAAAACAATTCAAATGTTACATTATAAATTGATTAAAAAAATATTTTTTTGTTATACTTCAGTTAAAGTTGTTTGTTCAATACGAGCTTTAACGATTCTTGCAAATTCTTTGTCTTTGTCGTTTTCTAAATATGCCGTGATAATAGGAGTACTAATGTTTTTGCTAGAATTAATTATTTCCTTGATTCTAAACAGAAAAAAAAAAAAAAATTAAATGCACTCATTAATGTATATTCGTTCATAGACTTTAAATATTATTCGTACATATATTTGAAATACTACTGTATTAGACAAGTCGAAGGGCTTAAATTCAATTTTAGGATTAAAAAAAACTAATTTTAACATGAACAAATTAAAACTTTCATGGGTCGAACCACTAATATTATTACGTTTTTTGGGAATTGCCCATGTTTTTGTTTTTGTTTTTTTCTTGACGTTTCGGAAAAAAACAAAAACAAAAACATAATTTTAACATTTACAAATTAATAAAAAAACATTCGGAATATAAATCTGTCTAATAGTAGTATTTAATTTATCAATTAATTTTTTTTATGTCGGTACAATCAAAATAACACACCTGGGAACACCCTGAGTAATATTCATTGAAGCAACACCAGCAAAGTGAAAAGTTTTTAATGTCATCTGTGTACCAGGTTCACCAATACTTTGAGCCGCAATAGCTCCAACGGGAGTTCCTTTTAAGACACAATAACTGATTTAAAAAATTGAATTTAAAATACAAATAGTGATCACAAATCAACCTGGTTCAATTACAGCATGCATGTACTTGGCAAGGCAAGTCATATAAAATTTGATTAATTGCGTATAAGTAATTCGTTGTAGTTTTGATATTTCTAAATCCAACCATTTTTTCCTCATTTCTGCCATGCGGTTTGATAGGTTTTCGCCAAATTTTCTATTTTACAATTAAATTAAATACGTAACAAATATTTCATTTAAATACAAAAATGTAATGTTTGTTTTATTACCTTAATTCTTCTTTAAACACACAATTCACATTTTTAAAATTATCCGATGACAGAACATCTTCAGTAATTTTTAATATCTCTTCAGAGTCTAATGTACATTCATCACGGCACGGATAATTAGCAGTCACATTGAAATATACACGTTTAAAATCAACTGGGACACCATCACCTAAAAAAATAATAAAAATATTTATTAGTACATTTGTAAGATTTATTTTTAGTGATTTAATAAAAATATTAATAAGCCGTAAATGTATTAAATGAATTATCTTGCCTTCAGTGTAAGTAGGATCTAAGCTATCACCTCCAAATTCAAACTGTATGACATCTCCAAAAGCATTACGTACAGTATTATCATAATGGATACACAAATCTTCTAAAGACTGATTATTTAACAAAATGTATAAGTGTAATTTTTAAAAAATAATTACGAGCACAATACAAATTTTACCTTGACGAGTCGTCGTTGCATATATCCAGTTTCTGCAGTTTTTACCGCTGTATCGACAAGACCTTCACGGCCACCCATAGTATGAAAAAAAAATTCTGTTGGCGTTAAACCCGAATAAAAGCTATTCTCTACAAAGCCTTTAGCTTCCGGCGTTTTCGCTGAAATAATTATTAGCAAGGAATAAAAATATTTGCAACAATATAAAAGTGTTCCACAAACTTACAGAACCGTTTAAAATGTGGTAGTGATCTAGACTCGAATCCATCTGGTACACGATGCCCACTCAAGGCTTGTTGACCCACACAAGCTATCATCTGAGATATATTAATATTGGATCCTAAATATTAATAAAACAGTAGTGTTATTTTTTAATTTGTATACAATTCAGTATTACCTTTAGATCCGGACAGGGCCATGATCAATGGACCATTGGTTGAATGGAGCTCTAGTAAACAAGCTTTACCAACAGAATCTCGAATGCCGGAAAGTTGTTTTAAGATATTTGCCTCTAAAGTTTCATCCATATTGCAACCGGGTTGACATTTTAGTTCTTTTGCATTTCTTAAACGGATATTTTCTTCACATAAAGCATTCCTATCGGTTACAAATTATTTTATTAAAATAATAGATTTTACAAAGTTTCAAATAATTAAATACAATTTCTCACCCTTTAATAACCAATTCGTTTTTGGAATGAAGTAGATCATTACTAGGTGTTACATCACCGATACCAATTGAAAAACCTCGCAGCAATAAAAAATACGATGTAAGTCGTGTTAATCGCCACATCACTTTACAACAAACATTAGAACCCCAGTCAGCCAATAACACATAAAATATGTTTGATTTACTACCAGACCCTAAAGTTGCCTTGTCCATTGTACCAGCTAACAACTCAGAATTCCTTATATACACATCTAAACAAATAATTAATCTTAAAATGTAAATAATAATTTTTAAACAAAGTAAAACTAACATGAATCTTTGAAACAAAATTCTTCATCATGAGTATATGATTTTCCTTTGCAACGGAGATTAGCCTTCACCACACATTTATTACTTGGCCTCATGATTATACTGAATATTTGTTTTCCAGTCCACAGTTTGCAAGGCTAAGTGAAATAAATGTACAGTTTTTGTTAATAATGCATTTTAATGTACCGAGTGCTTTTTTTTATTTAATAATCGTAACAGACCTTGAGAATAGCCGGACGGGGTAGTGTTAAATCAATATTAACATCGTCGCTGGATATTAACCAACCAATCAGTCTACTAGCATCTCTGCGGTTAAGAAATGTATTTTTATGTGTTAATAAATACGCCCCAGTAATGAAGTCTTGAGTAGCAGCAATAAGAATATCTCCATTTCTCGGTGTGACTAAATTTGATTTATTCTAAAACAAAATTGAATGATTTAACAATACAAATAGTAAAAACAAAAAATACTCACTATCATTAACAAACCCGCTTCAGCTCTGGCTTCTTCAGTTTGTGGCAAATGTAAATTCATTTCATCACCATCAAAATCGGCATTGTAAGGAGTACACACACATTCATTAAACCTAAAATTGTACGTTTAGAATTAAATGTGGAATACAGGCAAAATACCATTAACATACCTCAATGTATTATGTTCTAAAATCTTTGCTCGGTGACACATTATACTTAACCTATGAAGACTAGGCTGTCGATTGAATAATACAATATCACCATCAGATAAATGTCTTTCAACAATATCTCCATTCTACATAAATAATAATAATAAATGTACGAATGTTTTTGAATTTAGATTAATAATAAACACTTTAGAACTATTATGAAATAATAAGTAAAAATAAAGTACAGGTTATATAGTTTTCCTCATAAATTATATTTTTTTTATTGTAAATACTATATAGTATAGACTATAGACTAATAAACAATGATATATGTGACAAAGAAAGTAATACTATAATCTATACTAAATGAGATGACTAACTTTTGCATATGGGCAACACTGAGCGCAACTCGAAGTTGTATTGTGGTATAGTCGAGTTTGACCAAAGAGTGTATTTTATAGCTATTGTTTTAATATTAATTACATACGGCTAACCGAAAACAAGTACGACATTGAAATGGTCGACAGCTGATGACATCATATCGATGATGGACAGAAAACCTGATCAAACTGGACGAAATTTGGTCACCTCATTTGGTATAGAAATAAGTCTGATAAAAATGTTTGTATTCAAAACGATTTGGTAAAAAATAAAAATGTAATATTTTATTAAAAATACTGACTTTTAAATCTCTAGCTATAGCTGGTCTATTTCCAAATCTTAAATATTTTTTTAATCTGGAACCTTGAAGTTCGACGAAATTGGCACCCGGATGAATTTCGGGTCCGTTCATAACCAGCTTGCGCATTAATTCGATATTGGCTGGACATACTTTTTGAGGGTAAGTTAACGTTTTAGCCATACGAACTGGAACACCAACCTAAACGGTCAACAAGTACATCGAATTAATACTGTAATAAGTCATTTTCACTGTTATTTCTCACTTCTTCTATTCGAAGATTTGGGTCCGGTGAAATGACAGATCGCGCTGTAAAGTCCACTCTTTTACCAGATAAATTACCTCGGAATCGGCCATGTTTCCCTTTCAAACGCTGAACACAACCTCTTGCAATTTTTTTCGGCTAAATGTACAGGTAACACATGATGTCAGTCAGACGTATTTATTAATTTCACAAATATTTTAGTACATACCATCATTGTTCGTGAAACGCCGGATAAATCGCTATTAATATATAAGGCACAATGTAACTGTAAGTATTCCCAGTCTTCGTGCAGTAACTGAGGTTTTGCTCCGGACTGTTTGTGCTTCACAATCACGTCGTTTATAAATAAAACTTCCGATAATTTCAATGTCAAGTCGTCTTCATTTCTAAATATTGCGTAACATTAACATACATTTTTAAACATCAAGTTTTACTCACACTTACGTCCCAGATCTTATATCAGATACAGCAGACGGACGAATACAGTTGGGTGGTACTAACATCCTTGTCATTAATAACCATCCAGGATTGGATAATTCGGGATTCATACCCAACAATATAATGTCCTCGTAAGGTATGGACAATAATAAGCGCAGTACTTCTTGAGGATTGAGGTTCTCATTAAACAGATAATTTCTCATGGATTCAACTTCCTTGTTATACTTTACCACATCATTCAAAGCGCCTAATGAGTAAAATTTTTAATAAGAAAAAAAAGAAAAACCATGAATATTGCATAAATACGTACATAATTTACTTTCAGCTTCAGTGCCAGGTTTTTTATATCGATAACGATCGTAGGAAATTTTTAATATACCATTCTTTTTTATCTGTCCTACAACATCATTGCAAAACGGGCATATCTGTACTTTTTTCGCTTTAGCATGAACTTCTTTAAACACTTTTTTACGCATTGTATAAGTCAAATTTTTATTTCTCAATTTTGTATAAAAATACATTCTGTCTTCTTCGTTCAACAACACTTTAGCACAAAAAGGATTCTAAAACGAATTGTTCAATTATTGTATAAAATGAAAAAAAAAACAAAACGAAAATATTGGGTTCATTAATTGAGAGACGTACTTTGCAAATTGTTTGTAAAATTGTTATAACGGAACTGAAAAATCCGACATGAAAAACTGGGAGTTGTAAATCTATGAAACCCAAATGGCCCGGACAATCGTTTAATCCTTTGTTACAAGTTGTACAAGTCGCATCTTTCTGGTTGACTCCCTGTGCAACAAGTACGAACAAGAAATTATAGATTAGACATCGGTATATTGAAAATATTTAACCGTGCTTACCAGTTTGTGATCGAGCACTCCGTACGGATGAGGCGTACGCGAGGCACTGTTATTGTTTAAAGCATATAAATTCCTGGTGTTAATGCACAAATGGGACTTTCTCTGGATGTCTTGGGGACTGTCCACGGTAAAGCTAATCTTGGATCTGTAAACGTGGAATAATAGTACGTTTATTTCAGACGGTACGTGTCACGAGACGCGTTTCTAATAAATTACTCACATGATACGAGACCCGTCCGTGTCTCTGTACTGTTCCTTGACCATGTTTAAGATTTTTACAGGAATTTCGATCGCCGGATCCGTGAATATTACGTTATTATTTTTAAGTAACCCGCTAACTCGAAAAAGCGGTTTTGTCACAAATGAGGCATGTGCTCGGCTATTGATAACAATAACGAGTGTGATAACACTTATCATACAGTTCGTTACATTTGATAACGCCAAACTTAAACCGTGGTACGTCTACATTACCAGACTATAAACGCCGTTTGTGCCGGAATCAAATATCTTTATGTGTCTGTGGCCGGAATGTTCCGAATGCATATTATATGCGTTCCGAATATATAGGCAGGTACTAAACGGATTTTTTTTTAACAAAACCCATTTATTTTTGTTGTTAAAAAAAAAAAAATGTTAAAACACGAGAAAAGACGCAATGAGAATCAGTGTTGGAATTGGGAAAATCTTAGTAGGGGAAATTGCATTAAAAATTTGCGTTCCGAAAGACCAAAATATTATAATCGTATAATATAAAACTCGTGAACGGTATTTTTGGCCCCCACGGCCGCACATACCAAAAACCACAGTAATTAGTATTTTCCATAGACATATAAATATATATATTTATATGTCTGTGGTATTTTCATAATACAACCGTGGTTTAGTCTAAGGCTGCCATTTATTTGAAAATATGAGCACATTTAATGGGGCCACGGGAGACCTCCCCTTAAGGGGACTGTTAATTAACAATGCCGTAACTAGAGTTTTTTGGGCCTAGCCGCCTAGGACAGAGAAAAATTAAGTGGCCTCTAATTCTTATTTTTGATTATATTTCAGTACATTATGTGCTTAACCTATGAGCGATTTTTTCAGAACACAGAAGTAAAAAAAAAGGAATACTACCTAATTTAAAAAAATATTTATGTTTTCTTTATATAATTTTAAGTAGGCACATTCAATACTAATGCCCTATAGTTTTTTTACAATGCTTTTTAACGCTTTTTATTATCAGTGGTGGTTATAAGGAGGGGCGATAGGTGGATCCGCCCCCCCGTGGGATTTGATATTTTTCAATTTATAGTATATCTCTGACCTAATAGCACCGATTTGTGTCATGTGTGTTGGTCCAATTATGTTATGGTTATGCTCCATTTATGCCCCCCTTTGAACATTATATATATAAAGCTGGAATTAGTGCTCGACCGATGATCGAGCGTTTAGTGTTTAGCTGACGACAAAATCAGTCGGTCGTGTACAGTGTAAACGAGTAAACGTGTAAATGTGAGTAAATGTTAAATAAATAGTAAACGTGTAAAATAAACGAGTGTACAACGAGGAAAGACGAATTATGTTATTACATAATTTCATTGAAATACGCGAAATAATAATATTATTCACAATAATAATAATAATAATAAAAATAATAATAAAGATTGCATACGCGCGTACGAACGATCGCTCGGTCATCAGTGTCAAACTAAACAACCGCACATCATACCGACATAGCGCGTCAGCCGACCGTAATAAAACGGGAAAAGAAAGCAGTCCACTAGATAGCGCTATGACACAACATAGAAGGCGTGGCAGAAAAGTGCTTATAAATAGCGGTCCGAAACCATCAGACCGCTCAGTGTAATCACGGCTGTCAGGCGTGAAAAACGTAGTTCGTGTCTGACTGCGGTGTGAATTTTTTTTTTTTAAAGTTTGGGTACTACTGTCGTTAGTTTTTTTTCTTTGTCTTACACATACGGAATACACGGTAAAGAAGACTTTTCCTACTTCCAGCGTGTACCGAACGATCTAAAGTGGTATGATAAGAGAAATTTGAAAACTGATTTGAACTCGTTCTGAAGTTTATTTTCCCGCGTTTGTAATTTTTTCTCCGTAAATCCCTCTAAAATCAATTGAACAAATTTAAACTAAAAAAAAAAAAATTGCTAATACTCAACTTTTGAAGATCTTTTGATAAAAAAATAAAAAGTCGATCTATATACCTATAGTAAAATTCACGATGAATTCAAGTCTGTTTTCAGAATCCTTACCACGCATCAGTACATCGATGAACGGAACGTTGGAGGACTGCAAAGAGAAAAAATATCTACTTCCGATCTGCTTAAAAAAAAAAAAAAATTTGATATTTAAAATGTGCTACGTCCATAAATTATTATATGAACGAACACAATAATAATAATAATAATAATAATACTTTGTTTTACGCGTAGTTTACTTTGTCTTCATTTCCTTTATCCCGTTGTTTCCAAGCTTAAATAATTAAATAAAATTAAAGTATATATTACTTAATTAAATAATTGAACAGGAGTTTTAACACAACTATAAAATAATAAATGCTCAGAATGCGTTTTGTTTAAATGTTATTCTATATTTTGTATTCACAGGTCATAAACCTGAATTATTATATAAAAACGTTGCATCGCGATATCGTTTTCGTTTTGATAACAATTTTGCTTAGTATTTTATTTCAGCTATAAAATTATAAATATAAAAGAACAAAAAATGAGTACTCAGCGTCCCATTTTGAAAAACTAGAAAAGTTATGTTGAAATATGTTTAAAAAAGACGATTCCCATTACAATTCAAACACTGCGAGCTATAAATAAATGCAGAAAAATAACGAAAAAAATGTAAATTTACCGAGAAATTTCGGTGTCGTTAAAAAATACTCATCTAATCTGTGGTAATAGTTCTTATAATAGACGAGATACAGCCTCTCGAAGCCAATGTTATCCGTATATTTCCGAGATGTTATGAATTTATGATTAACATTGAGTTTTTCCGTTTCTTCTCCAGCAAACGTAGTAAATGTTTGCATCTGCAATCTACTCCTACATTGTACTTTAATACGGATTGGCAATGTATTCATCATTTCGAATTTATCAATTCGAAGGATACTATTACAACTACGGAGGTCTAATTATAATTAGGTATAATTGGGGGAAAAAACACGTTTACCTTTTTTAATATAATTTTTTTTAAATTTTATTATTATTATTAATTATAACATTGACTAAACAATAAATGATTTTGACTTGATTGTATATTTAAGTATATATATATATATATATTTACAAATTTAATAAATTCTGTTCTTTTTTATCTGAATAATAACGGCAAACTCCCCCCTCCCCTAGTAAAAATTGAAAATACGCCACTGTGTATATATATATATATTATATTATTTATTTTAGATATTAATTTCCCTTGTATCTATATGATGATTTCTAGGATGAGTGTATTTACTATTAAAATATATAAAATTATGTGATTAGATATTACGTTAGTTGTAAATTTATTTTTTTTCTTTTGGGGGGGGGGGGCGTCAAATATTATTGCCCTAGGGCATTATTGGTACGGTTAGGACGGCACTGGCCTCGAGGGGCTGATAACTTCAAGTCGTTATACGCGCCGCTATAGGTATACGCAGGCACGTATACAGTGGGGGGTTTGGGTTCAACCCCCCTCACCCGAAATAATTTCTTGTCACATTAAAAAATAATGAGTAAGGAGGAAGAAATTGTTTTATTATGTTGTTGTACAATTTGTATTGCTATATTTTGTAAACCCCCCCCCCCGAAATTTTATTTTGTGTACGTGCCTGGGTATACGTACCTATATCCATATACCTAACACAAAAAAAAAAAAAAAAACGGAGGCACCAGCTACCGATAGGTATATATATATTTAAGAACCGCAGCAGCTGCTGTTTGAACGAATACAGTATATTATATATAGGTATTCGGAGGTAGGCGTGCGTATATTTTGCATATACATACAGCGATAGGCCCTTCCTGCACGAATATATTATAATATCGTATACGGCGCATACATATATGTATTATAGGTAGAGAGGTACGAGTTCGTACCCATCGTTAGTCGTTGTTATTGGCGTTGGTTATAGTGTACACGCGTCGTCGCAATAACGTTTCCAGTGCATTCGCACGGTCCATAGACGTTGCGCGCGGTATATATACCTAACCGGCTACCTACATAATAATAATATAATGACGTGCCTAAACATCTTCTGATTATCGTACTCGGCGCGTTTTAACGTTATTTCTCGTCGTTCGTAATCGAAAATTTTGTTTTTTTTGTTGTTGTTGTTGTTGTTGTTTCCAGCGCAGTCGGTATATTCTGCATGTGATATACTTCAGAAGAATGAACCGGGACACCGCAGCTAGGTACATACATATTATTATATATTATTACGCACATCAATATAAGTCAATTTACATACAGAAACGTACCGTAAACAGTCTCGCAATTATTTTGTTTCTTTTCAAAAATACATATACATATTCGTTTTATTTTTGATATTTTTCACCACAATATACAATAATAATAACATATCGCGAAAAAAAAAAAAAAAACACCGCGTTCTTTACAAAACGTTTGGTTTTATTAATTTTTACACTTTGTATATATATACATATATACAAAAACATAACAGTATTTTTTTTTATAGTATAGCATTGAAATCCGTGCAGATTCTTCGTTATAAACCGCGCGCGTTTTCCGACAAGAAAAAAAAAAAACTACATATAATACGTAAAGCGAAGAAAAAAAAATTATTTTAAACGGCTACGGCCGATACGTTAGAATTTTTTTTCTTTTCTCTATATGATATGAATAATATAAGTACTTACATATACGTATGGTATACGTAAACTTACTGTACGCGGTAATTTGGTATACTAGAAAAGAAACCAAAACGTATATATATATATTGTATGTATAAGAATCACTTTATGAACGCGCGTTTCGCGCCGGCATTCCTCGTTACACGGTGATTTGTGTCTCCATTGTGCTTTCAATTAGTATACTTACGGCACACGTCTACAAAGCAACACCGTCTACAACAAAACAAGTATTATACGCTATACAGAGTGATTGCGATAATGCGTGGTGTACATAGGCTGCAGTGGCGTAGTACTTCGTCAACCTGCGTGCAAATAAAATATTTCGTACTATTTTTTTATGATATATATATATATATATATTTTTTTTAAAAAATATTAAAATTCCGATAATAAATGTATCATAACGTCCATACGATTTTACGGAAATTTCGCCCGTTATTTTATTATCTATTCCAAATAGAAAAAAAAAAACCATTTTTTTTTTCTCTTCAACTTTAATATAACAGGTATAATGTAGTTTTCGGATTATTTTTGTTTCGATAAAAAAAAAAACAGCAGATTATATATATTATATATATATATATATAGTCGATGCGTTTTATAATTTCGATTTTATTGAAATGTCGACAGTAATGAAATTCGAAAAATACGTTCTATACGAGTGAAACTATTCCATCTTCTCATCTGCTCTCCGCGCAACATTCACGAGACGTCGGTATTTATTACGTACGATTTCAATTTTTCTCTGCGCACGCGTTTAGAAACCACTGGGATTCTGCAGTTGAAAAAAAAAATTACCTCGTCGTCATATCTCTTTGTCCTGCAACACGTCTTAATGTTCAATCACGATTCGAGCATTTAAAAAAAAAAAAATAGTGCATCGCTCTTTGCTCAAACGTATAAAAACTAAATAATACGTGCGTAAACTAACTTTTGACGATTTTTAAAATTTTATTTTATAGAATTTTTTTTTTTTTTTTTTTTTATAGATTTATTTTAAACCTATTATAGATACGACTTATTTTATATATATATATAATTCAATACGCAACAATATATTTTATAAATACAGTCAGTGCCGTCCTAACCACCAATAATGCCCAAGGGCAATAATATTTGACGCCCCGCCCCCAAAAAAATTTTTTTACAACTAACGTAATATCTAGTTACATAATTTTATATATTTTAATAGTAAATACACTCATCCTCGAAATCATCATATAGGGAAATTAATATCTAAAATAGAATAACAAATTTTTTCTTTTTGTCATTAATTTTTTTGACGCCCCCCCAGCATTTATAATACTTTGGACGCCCTAGGGCACTTGCCCCATTTGCCCCCTCCCCCCCTCCTTGGGACGGCTATGAATACAGTTATGGGTAAAATTATTATTTTACAAAAAAGAAAAAGAAAGAAAAATCGATAATAGTTTAATGCTAATATTATACAAACGTTTATGATAATTATCTATATTATACTCTTATCTATTAAATAGTTAAATACGAGTCTTACCGCATATTATAATGTTTTGCAGTTCGTTGGATAATGCGCATATGAACGTTTGAACGACGTAATATTATTGAGGTATAATATATATTTGCAAAATAAGTAATATATGGAAAAAAATTGTTTTCATTTACGTATTCATTTACAGCTAGACGTTATTTCGTTCTATTCTTTTAAAATTAAAAGTTAAAACTGTAGTAAAATATATATATATATATATATAAGCTAATGGTCCTATTTAAATATGTATTAAATACATCTATAAAATAATCTATTTGCATGCGTATTTAATTCAAGTACATTCCTTAAAAAAAAATATATACTTCACATTAAAATTAGATATTATTTGTTCTAAACAAATTGATATGAATAAAACCTATATATACACAGATCAAATACCTACATGTGCTAAGAATGTTATTTAAGTATACATATAGGTATATATATATGTACATTATGGGTGTTTCAGTAATTGAAATATGTCTCTATTAGAATATTGGATTAATTTATACGATATAAAAAGTTGACTTTTTCAATTACATTTCCATACTTATTTGATAAAATTATGTTTATTTTCATTACTATACATAGCTATATATACTAGTAATACTCTATTAATTTAACATTTTTCCATTGGAATTCTAATCGTTTCTAAAATTATACATAACGTTTTTAATGTGGGTAAGTACTTAATTTGAAACCCTCTTTGAACATATAATTGTTAAGTACAATTTACAACTGTTATAACCA
Source organism: Slavum lentiscoides (assembly GCA_032441835.1). Lineage (NCBI taxonomy): Eukaryota > Metazoa > Arthropoda > Insecta > Hemiptera > Aphididae > Slavum > Slavum lentiscoides. The sequence continues at coordinate 13,887,178 of CM063709.1, forward strand.
GTGTAAGTATATATCTAAATACAGGTAGATATAACGTATACGTCATTTAATCATGTTAACAAACTATTATAACAATCGACAAATATATATTTTTATTGTGTAGTTATTAAGCCGACTGTCGATACATTGAATTCTTTCCACTCGTCTCTTCCAGACATAACTTTGCATCTCGACTCTTGAGCACATGATCGCATCATTCTGAAAATATTTTCTATTATCCTCAAGTGGCTCATAAAGATCCACGGAATTTCTCTACATTTACTGAATCATACGTTGCTTTAAAGTCTACAAAAAGTAGATGCACGTCTTTGTCGAACTCGTGACTTTTTTCGGTTATCTGTTTTATCATATGTATCAGGTCCATCGATGATTTTCCTCCACGAATACTGCTTGGTAATCTGTTCAATAAATTTTTTTATGCAATAGGCTTTAATCGATTAAATGAACGATTTGATAATATCTCATACGGAGTATTGATTAACGAAATACTCCCTCTATAGATTTTGCAGTTCGCGTGACGTCTTATTTTTGAAATACCGCGATCTAATACCATTTGACTATGGTCGTTCTACATTTTGTTCAACCGCACAGTATTATTCTTTCGCTGATACACTTCTTCTAGGTGCGCCTTAAGAGCGCCTTAATCATAATATATATTTACAAGATAAATGTTTAAACTACGAAGTATAACTGCACTTTCCAAAGTGAAAAACGTCATATTATTTGCAAACAAATTGATACCGATCCGTGCTTGTTCGTAGTCTATTGGATACGAGTTTTATTTTCGAAAATGACATTTTTCCGCGGCAATTTGTCACCATCATGGATACATACGGAGGGCAATTTCTGCTTTCACGAATATTAAATTATATTTGGTATAATTATTAGATACAATTTTATATGGTAAAGAAATGTTTCAATCGATTTTTCTTCAGTTTTTTACGTACTGTTTTCAGTTTTGAGAAAGTTTCAAGTCGTAACAATTTATTTCCTACATAAGAATGATTCCAAATGTTCGGGAAAAGAATTTACAAGATTTATCGCTTTTATAGTTCTAACCGATGAGGTTCTACTATATTGTTCCTAAATGAGTCAAAAACTCGAATGATTTATAAAATACGTCGTATTCTGATATTCGTCCCGTATAAACGATGTGTGAAATCGATTTAAAACTGGCAGATAAATCGATTAGTTTTTCTGGAGGCAATAATAATTATGTATTTATGGTGGTTTTTTTTCCTTCTTAAGATACGTAAAAGATGCGAATTTTCAACTGTTAGGAATAGTGATATTGTCAAAATGTAAATAAAAATCACGAAAAAAAATTGGCGGAGGCCATCATCTGGTGGGGTGGCCTGTGGTCATGGCCCCTCTGTCCGAGTCCTACCTCGAGTGTATATATTGCTTGTATCGTGCGGACTGCGCCTTCAAGATATATACACAGTCTGCAGATCTCCTGCAGCGTTCTTAACAAAACTGGATAATGCGATTGTATTATATAATGATCGAGGACGAGTAATTGCAAAAAGTCAAGTTAAAACATTAAAGGAAAAATTTGCTTTTCAACCAGTGTCAATGACCGCCATAGGCGCCTATAGACGTCTATAATGTACAGTTGTAAACCTAAATCAAAAAATGGGCATATCTACTGCAAAATATATTGTATAATAATATCTACAGCGCAATAATGAATTTCAAAATCGATATAATGTGCGCCCATACAAGTAATACGTATTTAGTCTTTATTTTTACGATGACGTAATTAATTTTATTTTCACATTATATGAGAATGCGATTAAAAAAAAAATTTTTTTAAATATAAAAGAAATTATGTACAATTTTTACAACGTGTACCAGCTATATGTATATACGCAAATATATTCGTACGTGCGTATTTCGTAATATTTCATGTTTCTACTTTTTGAACTGTGGACTCGTTATAGTTAGTATAGTTATCTATAGTGTATTAATTCCGTAATAATTTTATTCTTAGTCATTATGGCATTGATTTTATAATATACTATATAATTATAGTATTATAAAATCAATGATTATAGTATATACCTGCTCGTTACTGCAGATGTCCGATGGAGTTCAATGCGTGAATTATTATTAAAATATAAAATAAAAACGATGTGCCGTTTACACGTAACACTCGACGACAATAACGTACGATTAGGTATTTTTTTATTAACTTTTACTCTGATAAAACTGTTAAATATCTGTTAAACTGCTTTTTTTTCTTTTATGCATTATTAATACATAGTAAGGAATAAAAACGTGCGAATGTAATATGCATATACTCGCAAACGTTGTACCCATAATTGTATTTAAAAAAGTGGAACTTACGATAAAAATTTTTTTTTAAATGTGATAAATTTAAGTATTAACGCATATGTCAAATACTGTCCATTTTTTTTGCGTTTACAACAAAATAAAAAAAAGTAGCCACGACGAATCGTATAAGTATCGCGATATAGAACAGAAAAAAAACTGCAGTATTTCTGTTAATTAATTTTTAAAATTCGTCTTGTTAAATTGGGGGAAAAAAATTAAGTAAATTCGGTAGAAATACATAGTTTATTTCTGATTAAATATTTAAAAACCGAATCTATTTAAATAATTATATATTATAATGCATTTCGAAATTCGACAATAAAAAAAAAAAATATTCGTAAAAAAATTGAGTCGATAATTCAATGTAAATTTAAACTGTACAATTAAGATATAATTTATTTGATTTTATGCTGGTAAAAAAAAAAAAATGAAATCATACCAAATACACAAACTAAAATTTTTTTTAAAAGACCGTTTTTCAATTTGATTTTATAGAACATTAAAATCCGAGAACTCATATTATTTAAAAAGAAAAAAAAATCGTATACCACATCACTGTATACATTTTTCACATTCGTGTGGATTTATTATAAGGAAAAAAAAAAAAACAAACAAAAATTAATAACTCGCGAAAACGAACACATACATTCTTGGGAATTTACTGACGTAATTTATATATAAATTTCCTTCTTGATTTTTCGTTATTTTTTTCCTAAATTTTTAACATTAAGCTAATGACATACTATAAAGACACGCATTATACCGTGTACCAATTATACAAATCATATAATACGAAACACATTAACACTATATATATATATTATATATATATATATATATATATATATATAATATACTATATAAGTATACGTGCTTGTAACTTTCATGGTCATTATTTCCGTGAAATTTCTGTACACGTTTCATTATAATATATACGAATACGCGTTACAATACGCATAATATAATATGTTTAACCTATCTACATGTAAAATCAGCGAAACGTTAAAAATTTTGGCTAAATTTCTCTTTATATTATTTACTATATATATATATATATATATATAATATTTGTGACGAAATTTATTTGATGTTAGGTCAGTTTATTTTGTTGTGCATTCATATCGTTTTGTTTTATATCTGTGCAGACTATATTCCGCTATATATTATATACAAAATAATAATAATAATAATATACAAATATTTCTTTATACTCGTATATCTAACAGTTATCAAAAAATTGTTAACGGTGATTCGTTATATACGCCCTGACGCGGTATGACCTTTTTCTTTTTACACTGATAAGTATGTATTTATATTTTCATTTACATTACCTATGGCACAAAATGTGTAATTCGGTTATACATTTAAAAAAAAATTTTTTGTTTTTTTTTTTGGATATCGCTCATTCGGTTAATATTTTCGTCGTTTAGAAAATACGTTTTAGACACGAAAATAACGTAAAATTGTGTATAGAAATAAAAATGTTAAATACGGCAAATTGCTGTGAAAATATGCAATAATACGCATACGCTTTCTCCCGTCAATATTTCGAATATCTTCGTTAATATATTCGAATACTAGCCGCGGTTTTCTCTCCGGTTTTTCGAATTTTTTATTATTATTATTTTTGTTTTTTTTATCAATGACAATAATTCCTTCTTCGTTACGTGTACTTTTTTTTTTTTTGTAATATAAACCGAGTTAAAGCCGAGTTTTCGTCAACCAGATAATTTACTCGACGACGGCGAAAAGAATGTGAGATTATTTTTGTTCGTTACAATATGTTTCGTTATTAAAAAAAAATATAATTGGAATAAATTGAATTTTTTTTTATTAAATACGCTGAAAATAAATAAGATATACGCACTTTTCGCAAAAACAATGAATTATACAAAAATATGCGTTGCGATATTATGTTCTTATAGATTAGTCAATATATATATATATCGTCGCTTTACATCGGCCATCGCACCTAGCTACATTTTTTTTCTAAACTGAACTGGATATATATACGGTTTTATTCATAAAAATTCGCGGAGAATCCGCTGGCATGGTTGAAATTATGATAAATTTATCGGAGAAAGAGCTAAACGAATAACACAACGTACATCTATAATTTTAAAATAACACCACGCCTATCTCCGTAGAAACAACATCATTTCAGCGAGCTTCAATTTAACTTTTTATAGCGGGTAAGCTTTTTTTATAAAATATATTTTATCGTACAGTTTTTGCTTTAATTTGAGATTTATTTAATAGTTTAAGAGAATAGATTGATACGTCGAGGGTTATTAATTATTATTATTATTTTTAACTTTTATATATACTTATATATAGGTATATATGAGATAGTTTGTGCGGTATTAAGCTATTGAGGTGGCCTTTTTTTTTTTTTTTTTGATAAATCGGCAACACACCCACTGCCCGGAAAACCGTTAAGCAATACTTCGAGCATAGCTATTAAGATAGCCTGTGTTACAATTTATAGTTTATACGAGATAGTCTTCGTTACAAGATTTTAATCTGTTCAATTTTTCGTGTAATACCGCTATAACATCAAATAAATGTTCCTATACCGACAACACTACACGTCTACACCTGTCTCGAGAATTGTCGGTAATTAATTGTATTCTAACTGTTTTGTGTACGTTGAATAGATTAACGATCACTTGATTAACGCGAAAATGATAAAAATCGATACGATGCACTACACATACTTCAAGGAAACTGGCTTATTTTTCTCTTGGAAAGCTCAGAAATCTATAAGGTATAGGTTAAGCTTGTTAAGAAACGATATATATATATATATATATTGACTAATCTATAAGAATATATATATATATATATATATAATAGAATTTGCAGTGGGTACCTATCGATTTTTATAGGTCTGCTATATAAATTTTAGGAACTTAGTGTAGAAAAAAAAAACAAGCGAATCCAACAATTTTCAACTATCCCTAAATTAACCGTAAAAATCAATTCAATGTCCAAAATTAGTTAAATTACAAAAAAAAATTGACAAGTCTGGGTACGATTTTACATATTATGTTGTGCATATAAGAATATTATATGATTTATTATATTATATCCGTACAGAAATATTAAACTCTTTAGTTTTTACGTATTAAACCAGAAGTTCCAAAACTGGGTGTCGCGAAATACATAAGACGATGAGCGAAAAATTTAATAGGCAATTTCATGGAATTTTGAAGAAAAAAAAATTGTTGTTCTTTACCATTACCTATGTTTGGTATCGAGTACATGCACTAGACCGGTCATGGAATCACGGGACGTTAGTTTACACAACTGCAGTATGTCTTACCGTAGCGAATGACAACCCGATGCATAAGCTATGTCAAAATCCTCATTCTTTTTACCACGTCTGTCATTGTTCTGAAGCCGAATTTTCAGCAGCAGTCGCTGTAATAAAGACCAAACATCGCTCTGAAATTATGGCGGAGCGAGAAATGAGAGTCGATGTCTCAAATCTTATTCCACGATGACTTGAAAAAATGTACTGTAGTGATCAACAAAAGTTCTAAAATTTTTGTGATTTTGTTTACTTTGTGATTTGTGATAAATACAGGTATTTAAAATTAAGAGGGGAAATGATATATCGACATATAGGTAGTTGTTGGCGTGTTGCGTTAAAATAATATTGTTATAATTGCAAAAAAATATCATAATTGAATTGTTAAAATAAGCATTTATTAATATAAAAATGTCTATCTTTATCGCGCGTTAATTGTTGTAACATTTACAAGATTTTCATTTTCGTTTCACCCTTACATCATCATGGTCGCTCAGGAAATGACAACTCCTCAATCTTTGTCAAGAAATTCTTAATCGAATTCTTTAAAGGTCAATTTTTGGAGCGCAGACGAGGCCCATTTCCATCTTACTGCTGTTGTTAACAAACAAAATTATTTTCAAGCACCGTCCCAAGCACTGTCTACAAAAACTGAAGAGCCGAATTATCGAGAAGATAAACGCCTTTCCTCTTGAGATGTGCCAAAATACTGCTAGAAGCTTCAGAAATCGACGACAACATTGTATAGCTGCTGAAGGTCGCCATCTTACAAAAATCGTATTCAAAACACGAGAAAAAAAACTGTTTCAATTAACGAATCTAATTTAAAAAAAATTTATGTCTATAAGTTCAGTAGTTTTATTTTTATTGCTCCTCAAAACCCGGGCATATCTTTTGCGTTTTGTCCCACTCTGTATAATAAAATTATACGGTCCGGAAAATAAACGAAAGCGTTTATTACTATTATTATTAGGTATTATTATAATTATTCAATATTCATAATAATAATCCGGAGCGAATTATTTAATTAATTGCTACTCAATTCAATGACAACGCGCGTCTCACACTGCTGCTGCAGACCACCTGTAACCTTTTACCTATCCTGCTATTATATACTCGTATTCCCGTACTCACGCGACTTACTTCTTAATCATGTGAAGTGCAGTACAATGAAAGTCCGCGCCATATGAAATAATCAGTACACCGGTTCTATTAAAGATGTCAGTTGATGGAAAATCGCAAGTAAGCGCGACGTACCTATACTTATGCGCGTATATAAATATAATAATTAACCGCTATTAAAATTTGAATGGAATTTGCATTTCAACTCTCGATTCTTGTGCGTTCAGTTACACCTATACCTACCTATCAATGTATTTTATAACTGTTTGAAAGTAGAATCGAAAGTACGAAATGTCATTAAGAAGAATAGACACCCGTAGATTATATTATAATATAAAAGTAAATATTATACAGAACGGAGAAAGTCTCGCATATTCTCGTTTACAATATACGAGTATACTCGCCAAGTCGACGGAGTACGCGTATATCTGCGTGTACCGACATATAGGACATACATATATGTGGGTATCACAAATATATAGAATTACTTTTTCGAGTTAATATATCGAGACAAGTGCGTATATATATATATATATATATATATATATATATATACTGGTTTTGTCTTAATAATATTATACGTTCTATAATATATTGTGTTATAAATACAACTTTTTTTTTCTTCTATATGCAAAAATTCGATAATAAATTCAATTTGCGAACCATGTTTTTAAGAAGCAGTTGCTTTTTGATTTTAGTCGTGTGTGTGGGGGAGGATCGTAAGGTTGTGTAAAAAAAAAAAAAAATTGTAGTCTCCGGTATATTGGCGAGAAAAATACTCGTTATTCTCAATTTTGTGCGTGTCAAGTTGTTGAAAAAATTGTTGCGCTTTGATCCGCTCAAAGTAGGGGATCCGTGGAACGTTGGCTACCGGAAAATGCGTACTCGTCAAAATTAGAGCATTATTTCTAAAAATTGTCTACAGGAAAAAAAATTGTAAAACTAAAATTGGTGAGATGGTAAAATTAGTACATTTTTTGTTTCTTTAATTTTTTGAGTTCGCGACGCAACTGCTGCACTTAATTACGCACATACTCTTATGTTCTTTCGAGGATACTCGATTTTTTATTTTTTTTCGATTTTAAAGTTTAACGAGAACAACGACTTTATTATAAAAGATTAAAAGAAAAATGTACGTTAAAAATACAAATTGTTTTATTGTATAAAATAGCATTGTACCGCATTATCGACGATTAAAATAAGTAAACTGCAGTAATGAGCATATTAGTTTTAAAGTCAACGAACTATACGAATATGTAATGAAACGAATGTAAATGAGACGCCGGATAGCCGTCAAAAGAATTACGCTGTTGGAATGTATAATATTTTATCGTATGTAGAAGATTTAGAAGATAAATTGTTGGAAGTAAATGAAAATACTAATTGTAAACACACACACACACACACACACATATATATATATATATATAAATAATACGCGTATTAAATGTCGGTGTAGTTAATAGAATAACTGTATTGTTGTATGCGTCACTTTTTTTTTTTTTTTTTTATAAAATTGTGCTCGTATATATAGTATACATATCTTTTTAATTTGCATACAATTATATATTTATTATTATTATTATTATTTTATCATTATTCGTCGCCGTGTAAACTTTGTAGTAACGCGAGTTACGTGATATTTTCAATTTTCAGAGAAAACTCAAAATCAGAATCAAGTGACCCTACAGACGATCATCCATCGACTATATCCGATGTTTGTCATATACCGCCAATACAAGAGCACAATAAAGCGCAGCTAAACAATAATTCAAATAAATCCGGATATGTACCCGAGAAAAAAACGTTTAAAAACGCTCTGCCGCAAGTAAGTATTTATTCATATTACTATTTTAATCAAATCACAACTAATTCGTATTATTTAAGCAAAAAAAAAAAAAATGTATACCCATATAAATACCTGCTATTATAGTTAAGAAATTTCTAAATCTCAGAGTTTCTATAGTCTTAAAAAAAAAAAAAAAAATACTGTACAAATGTATCAAATAATTATAATAATAAATAATGTCGCGGTATACCGCGGAAGTATATGCGCCACGTAGTTATTCGTTTCTCATTTTTTTAAATAACGTTGGAAATTAAACAAAACATTTTTTCGTAAATTACATTATATATTTATATGTAATTATTTACTCGAATATGTCGAAATTTATTCCAACGAAATATTGTTATTTAAATTAAATTCAAATTATCCAGAAAAACTGTAATTGCAGGATGCGGAGGTCGTACAAATATGTTTACTCAATAGAACGAATCACGCTGTATTCAAGTCATGTTTTCCGTATTACGTTTATAATAAACGCGTAAAGCACCTTGAAAACGTACAAAATTACAATAGGCATTTATATTGCAGTATATGCTTAGAAGTAAAATATACTTATTCTATAAAACGTCATATATATATATATATAATATAATATATATATATGTGTGTGTGTGTGTGTGTGTGTGTGTGTGTGTGTGTGGTGGAGAAGGAGTAACTTTTTAGGAAACTATGTATCCTGTGTACATCTGCAGTGTAAAGTATTCTAAAGAAAAAAAAATACACGTTCAAAACGTTATTTTAAAAAATATTTATAATACTAAAATAAAAGTCGGCATTATTATAACAGAAATCTGATTTTTGTCTAGTCGACGCGCGCATAAAATTGCGAAAATTTTCATAGTTTGAGAGATGTGTTCAATCGACGTAATGAGTTGTTATTAAACACAGTAAAATGTACCTGTTCGTTTGACGATCAAAATCCAGTGTCATTATAGGTATAGTGCTGGTACAGATGATATAATTCGTATATTATAAATTAAAAAACAATTTGTATTCGAAAAAAATAGAATTTTAATATTAAAAAAAAATATAAAATAAAATTGCATATATGTATATGAAATTTGGGCAGGGGCTTAATACTTTTACGAATATATATATATATATATATATATATTTATATAATATTATTTTTGTAAAAGTATTCATATAGACATTTATTGAAAAATATACTATTTTGTCGGTTTTCAGGATGTACTTAATATATAATACGTATATATGTACAATGTACATCGTACTTATATAACTATATAATTGTAAAATATCACACAATTATTATAATTACGTCCAGTATTAATATTTCGGCTATAAATGAATATCATTTTACATTTATACGATGGCGGTGTCAGTATTATTATTTTTCGACAAGATATGTTATTAAAATTTTTCGACGCCTCATTTCACGTTTCTTATTACAATACATTTTTGACAAGTCATAGGAATAATAATTAATATAGATTTACTAAAGCCGTGGCGTGTCTAGGATTTTTTTTTTTTTTTTTTTTAAGAGGAGTGTCTGCAGTGTGCCATGTCATTATTATGTGTATTAAGTGTGCTCAATACATGACGTGAGATACAAAATTATGGTTTCGTATATAATATTTATATAAACGTATTCTAGCATAAAGTTTTACGAGTCTATATTTGTAAATTTTAAAATGTAATGGTGATTGTATAATCTTTAGGTTTAAAAAAAATTATTATAAATCTCCTTTAGACGTCTATACTTTCGCCGTGTTTGTTGGCTCTTGCCCGAATTCCATTCTCGATTTTATGGCTTCTTAAATGTTTTTACAAAAAAAAAAGTGAAAAATTAGAAGAATAAATAAATCTGCAAATCTCACCACTCATTGAATATCATTGCGATTCAATTTTCATAAAACTACAGAATATACCGATAATGAATAAACGTTTAAATATTAACTCTATTGGAGGGTGGTACCTATTTCTAATCAGTCTTCACTGAGCTGCACGTGTATGTATTCTATATACAATATCTGTTTTAAAATGTTATCCCAAATACTATAATAGTTATGCGATTTAATTTAATCAAAAATTCGATCAAATTTATAACATTTATTTCAAGTTTCTAAATCCAAAATGATACTGACGAATATCGTAGTAATTAACTGACTTAATTAAGCAAAATGAAATGTATTTAAAAATAAGGTGAAAAACACTGAATGTATTGAGTATTAAATTAGGAAAAATATTTGGAGGTTGTTTTAGAAATGAATGAAAGAGTTCATCGAATTTATTCTATAATTATTATGAAAACAAATTTTTTCCCCATTAATAAATGGCGTACTTCAATAGCCAATGACCGAACTGATCAAATTGCAAGAATAAGAGTCGCTTAAATTCTCCGATACGTTAAAAACTGACTTGCAAAATGTTATTGATTATTGTGTGAAAAAGAAAAGTTCCAGGCGTACAATTTAAAATTTCACGTTTTATTTATTAATAATGTGACTTACCAGTTTTAGTACATTCCGACATTTTTAACGCATATACTATAATCAATAATAAAAATAGAAAATAATAATAAGTGTTTAATTGTATATGTAATTTTTTAATAGTATAAGATAAGTAATACTGTAACAGTACTGAGCGGCAAGAGGTCGGTATAATGATAATAATATGAACAATAATATAAGAGGGAAAAAATGTTAGCGTTAAAGTTTTAATTATATCTATATACATGTATATACATGTATATATATATATATATATATATTATAATCAGAATATTTATGAAAATACACATTTTTACTAAAGATTAACCAAAATATTTTTGGTCACAAATGTCACAGATATACCAAAATAACATAAAAACATAATTATTTCAATTTGATTTCAAAATTTTATTTTAAATTTTTCAATTATTAATATACAATTCATAATATTTCATATTATGTAATACTCTTTAATAAATTATATTAGTTTGAAGAAATTAAAACTATTTATAAGATATGTACACTTATTTTATAATATATACAGTATATATTATATTTGAACATTTCAACAATTTTCAAATATATGCTCGAAAAAAAATTAATATTTTTACGAAATTTTTTAAAATTATTCGTTTTATGAATATTTTCATAGACAATTATTATGTATATTTTATATTATAAACTATAAATAATTTAATTTTAAAATATATAAATAAATTATTACTAAAATATTTCTTATTTCTATCGAAGTAAATTAAACGATACCTAACACACTACGTACCTACATATATATTATGTATGTTTACTTAATGAAACTGCGTGATTTTCTTAAAATTTTCTCGAAATTCCCCGAAAAATATTTACCAAAATATTGCGTGATAAAATCTAAACGACCGAAATACACAAACTTTACCGTAACAATATAAAATATATTATTTAAAAAGTAAAAATTGCTAAAATATATGTTCATGTTAATAAATTTTGTACTTTATTTCGTTACATCTTGAAATTACACAAAAAAAAAAAAAAAATTAAGATTTGCAAATGCCACATACACACCCAAACCGTGATTATGACTAAAACGTATATGTGTTATTTTCTTGTGGATATAAATAAAAAATGTTTGTTTAGGACAATATTTATCGTTAGTGACGCGTATTATTGTTTAAATATTTTAACTATAGGTACTTACCTATACTCGCACGTATACCTACCATTTAGGTACAGCGATTTCTAATAAGATTCATTTCACAAATTTACCAACGTTATATTATGTGACCAAAGCGAATTGATGGCGCGCGTGATATAAATTATAAATCTTTACCGCAGCTATATCCGATTATGTACAATATACAATGTACAGGGTTATTCAAAATGATTCATCCGATTTCAAATAGTTATATAATCGTTAATTATAAACTTTATCTTATAAAATTATATATTAATTAATAGAGGTAATTTCAAGTTTTAGGATGTAATTAATTCGTTATTCTGAAATTATCGCTTATGGCGATAACTTATTCGCTGCAAATATGTCGACCAGACAACACAAGGCTTTTTTTATGTGTTGCGATTTTCAAAATGTGATTCAGTAATAACTAATTACTGTGCAGTACGATTTTTGTTGTCATTTCGAGGTCAATGCACCGGTTTCTTAGAGCATATGTCGATTGTATCAGCAGTTTGATAATGCAGTGTGTATGTGCAAAGGGAAAAACACAGGCACACATCGCGTATCCGAGGATAATGTGGAAAGAATTGGAGAGTTTTCAACGCAGTCCGTGTAAGGTCAACCAACAGCGCAAGTCAAAACCTGAAAATCCCTCAAACAGCTGTTTGGTGTGCTTTGAGACATCGTTTAATTATGAAACCATATTACATGTTACAACTATTACAGACTTTAAAGCCCAATGAAAAATTGAAAAGACTTGATTTTAGCAACACACTCTAACCGTTGGATTGATCACAATGGGCCTAATGATTTGACACTTTGCAATTGGCCTCCTAGGTTACCAGATCTCACGGTGTGTGATTATTTCTTTTGGGGATATGTTAAAGATACCGGGTATGTATCACCATTACCATCAACTCTAGGTGAGCTGAAAAATCGAATATTACAACAGCGATGTAATCAATTACAAGAGATATGCTGCAACAAGTGTGGAGTAAATTTGATTATCGACTAGGTGGTGTTTGTGTGACCATAGAAGCCAACATAGTACGTTTATAGGTGCAATTAACTAAATTTGAAATGTTTTTCTTTTATTTAATGTATTATATATTGTTCTAAACATAAAAATTAAAAATATATAAGCATTTGAAATCGGATGAATCATTTTGAATAACCCTGTATTATATAATATTATGTTACCAGTATCGTTGTTTTGTATATATATATATATATATATATATATATATATACGTCATTTAAAATACGGATTTCTTGCATTTGTTATTTTATAGATATTGGCCGTGTCGGCAAAGAACTGTCTACTCTTGACGTACGGAATGACGTTGGGACTACCGACCATAGCTATTCCAGCGTTATATTCCTCATCAGTATCAAATGTCTCCAGTGTAAGATATGAAGAAATGCTTCAACTGAACAAAGAACAAATATCGTGGTTCAGTTAGTAGTTAAATGAAACTTATTAACAGGGCTCAGATGTCTTATATATTAAACATAAATCAAAACGTGTACAATATCACGCTTTAAAAATATAGAAATATAAACCGCAATAAAAAAAAAAAACCATTTTCGTACGCAAATTATTCAACTGTACGAGCAATAACCCCGCGTTCTTTTGTTTTTTCCGGCAATTTTTTAAAATTAATATATCATTTCGATTTTCGATAACCTTGATAAGAAATTCGAATTTAATAATGTGAATACAGCTGAGTGAATTCGAGGGCTGAGACTGGCTTCTTTTAGAGCGGCCCGGGAGATTTCGCTATTGAAGCAGCCCAATTATTATATTGGTAATACAATATTGTACTTTTCATATTTCAAAATACCTCGGTTTTTTAGCTTAGTTCTGTCTACAACAATATACTTGTAAAAAACAACAAAAATATTCTTAAAACCACTGTATTAATATATTGAAAAATTACATTTTATAGTTATTTAATTATCATCTCGTTCTACACAGAAATCATTTAAACAATCAGTAATTTATGCGATGTCTTGCTTTTTGGGGATAGGCGGTCTGTACTGTAGATGAGTCAATTTAAAAAGCTTTTCTCTATTGTCATTAGAAAAACAAAATGCTTTTAAATTTTCTTGTGCTATACTGTTTCCTATATTTTACCTCTAAGCTAAAAACAACAATACAAAGTATAAGCAACGATGAGAAATAAAATTGAAAACACTTGTTTTATACAAAATTATCGACAAGCCACCACGATCAATACACACACACACACACACACACATACATACGTCGCCATTTTTTTATAAAAAAAAATTTGTTATTAAACAAAGTTTTAATATCAAATTTAAGATCCACACAGACGTTTCGATAAAAATATAAATTTCAACAGAATATTGAAAAATGGCCATATATAAAACCACATGGTAAAGGACGCCCGTTTTTTAAGGCGTTCTGTGTAGGCAATTTTTATGAAATTCTAAGAAAAATAAAAATCTACTATTTAAATACATTTTAAAAGGCATTAAAAAATAGTCCTGTTACAACATCATTTTTTTACTGTAATCGCGATATTTATTTGAAAATAAAAACTGTTTTCCCGCAGGAACAAATAGTTTCTCGAATCCTATTTACATAGTAAGATTTCCTAATATGTACAATATATATCTGTATCTTATAGTGCGCTCTTATTTTTTTAACAAAATTACTCAATAACGTTTAGTAAATAAATGAAAAGCTAAAAATAATAAAATCGAACATAAAATTAAAATCAAAAAAAGACTACGACATAAAGTTCGCTCATCTATATTATATTGTAAACATTTGGAAATCCTATTAACATTCGAGTTAAACCTTGTCGTCCGAAGCACAATTTTACGCACGAATTCCTCCTTAAGAAACGTGTCGTATTAAAAAAAAAACCCCCCGAAAGACTTTGCCACAGGAATATGCAAAAATACGAATGGGTGCGGTAATACGCGACATTTTTTAATTGTTCCGATTTTCTCGACGAGTAAAACGAATTCGCAATCGATGCAATATAAGTAATATTTAATTTACTTGCAGGCAGCATAAATTTAATATGTGTTCCTCTCGGATGCATGATATCCGGAGCTCTCACTCAGCCTTTTGGTAGAAAACCCAGCATGATCGCGCTCACTTTCCCCTTCATCCTGGCTTGGTTGTTGTTCCATTTCGCTTCGACGGTGACCGAACTGTACATAGCTCTGTCTATCTGCGGCCTTTGCGGCGGTCTCCTAGAAGCTCCGGTAAGTTCAGTGTATAGTCAGCGTATTGTCCACCTACGCGGGCGTATTATATTATACAATAGTTGTATGTAACAAATACTTGTCGCACGATATTCGATTGCAGGTGTTGACGTACGTCGCCGAAATCACTCAACCCCATCTCCGGGGAGTGCTCGCTGCCTTATCTTCTGTGACGGTCATACTGGGATCCATATCGCAATTTATCCTGGGGAACTTTTTACACTGGAGGACAGTTGCACTTCTCAACACCGTCGTACCCGTCGGCGCGTTGATATCGCTGTTACTCATTCCGGAAAGTCCTCATTGGCTAATAAGTAAATATATAGCTGATATATATATATATTATAGTCTGCAATTATCGATTCTAATTTTTTTTTTTTTGCCGAAAATTATATACTCATCATAGATCGTGTTAATTTCAATGTACCTAATAGGTACTACCTACACGTATTGAAATGAATGGGATCTTTAGAAAGAAAAAGAAATGTTTGAAAAGTATACGCATATAATGCATTCTGATAAATACGACGAGCTCGAAATTGATATTAGCTTTTTATTCTGACTTTTTAAACCTTCGTCAAATGACTTCAGAAAATCAATAAATTATAATAGAAAAAAAATGATCGGTTTCGGTACAGAATTAGTAGCGCTAATACATATATAGGTATATAACACATATATATATATAGTTACATAAATTACCGTTGTTGTTGTCGGAATAAAATGAATTCTAAATAATATATTCTTACCACAATATATAGTTTTAAAAGCGCGGGAAAATAAAATTGTGGCGTCTTTTTAAATCTGCAGTGCTTTAACAAGTCGGTAGTATCTGCAGATATGTTAGTTTGTTGAAGTCGAATTCGTTTTACGCGAAAATAAATCGTTTTGAATTTGTATAGAAAAAAAAAAAAAGTTAAATCATACATAAAAATGAATCGTAGTAAGGCCCTTCGCACACTGTGCGACTGCGTTTTGCAACAAAAATCTGAAACCTGCTCAGCTGCGCGAACGACTGTTTGGTGTTTTGGTGCACTTAAGTTATAGGAAGCCACGCACATTTGTCGACTGAAAGAACTGAGTACCAACTGATCTCGTGCGACTGCTCTTACGTACAGGTAGAATTTCGGTTTCTAATTTATAACATATGTTGTCATGAGGCCTCGAAGCCACATATGGAAAAAAGGGGTCGGGCCGTGGCCCGACTTCAACGTGGACTTCGGCGCCACTGCAGTGTAGTTGTACAACGACGATAATGACGCGTATACGACGTCTATAAATGTCATCTGTGTACAGTGTATTTTGACATTTTGTTGTTGTTCTTCGCAGGTAAAGGTCGTATTTCGGAAGCGGAAAAATCTCTGTGTTGGCTTCGTGGTTGGGTGAAACCGGACACAGTGCAATACGAATTGTCGACGTTGATAAAATCAATAGCTTTGAACGAAGAAAAAGTCCGAATGAAAAAAAACAAAAAGTTTTATTCATTTTACGTGAAACGAACGTTTGTATTGCCCTATTTCATCATTACCGCGGCTTTCTTTTTTGGAAACTTCGGTGGAATGAGCACGTTGCAAGTTCACTCCGTAAGTGTCGACAACCTTATGTGATATACCTATAAATGTGAATTTTTTTTTTTTTTTAATAACGTTTAATTATACGACTATAAACGCGTTACATAAATGATAACACACACACACACACACACACAGGTTCAGATTTTTGAAACGTTGGGATCTCCGATCGACGGTTATATGTCTACGCTGATCCTCGGGATGGCACAATTGTTGGGAGGCGTTCTGGGCTTAACGTTAATCCACTGGACTGGTAAACGTCCTTTGGCGCTGATATCCACGCTCGGCTCGTCTTTGTGTTTTTTCGTCGTTGCAGCCTACGCGTACGTAAAACAATTGTGCGACGAAGAAATACTCAACGCTTCTTGGATACCGCTAATATTTTTGAATACGGCAGCTTTTATGACGCACGTTTGCATCAGACTACTACCGTGGATGTTAATAGGAGAGGTGAAATTATTATACAAACACAAATACGGAATTCGAAAACAAAAGCAATATTAATAATAACTTAATAAAATATAATAACCACTCATTAACGTTTTCAGGTTTATCCGCCGAATATCCGAGCGCAAGCCAGCGGTGCCAGCGGTTCTAGTTCCTACATATTCGCTTTTATCGCGAATAAATCGTATTTCATGGTGCTCGATCGCATTAACTTGTCGGGAACGTTTCTCGTATACGCCGTAGTGAGTTTAATCGGGTGCGTCGTGTTACACACGATGATGCCTGAAACGGAAGGAGTGCCTTTGGAAGATATACAAGAACATTTTGCAGATAAATCGAAAACGTTCGTTACGACAATTGAAACGAGCGACAAAAAAAATGAGAAGAAAACGTGGGCAATGACGAATCCCGCTTTGGAATTTGATCATATAGAAACTCATATATAATTATTATTACTATATACCCAAATATAATATATATTTTTTATATTATATAAATTTTTTTTTTTTGAAACTTTAAGTAAGATTAGTTCTTATTGCAATAACTCGAGTTGAAATGAATACGTTGTGTTATGCACAATAATTATGTCAGAATGTAATTGCGTGTACAAGCTGGGTACCGAGCACGTATACGGCCTATACACATTATTTAGAATAATATATATACCTACGCGTACAAAAGTTGCGTTTTGCAAAATAAATCTAAAAGTTTGGTACGGAAATATTTGGAATCGACTGCAGAATTATAAAAAGGGAAAAATGTGTAGGCTGCAAAAATTACTGTTTAATAAAATTAGATTGTGTTATATTATACTGCAGAAACCCGCGTAGAATTTGCGTATGATGTAATGAATCTGAAGCAGTCGCGGGTTCCGCGAGAGTGACGGAATACGGCCGATGTCGCGTGTCCATATACTCGTACATACCTATATTTATAGTGTTTGTATAATAAATTAACGAAATACAGTATTTATTTTTTTATAGCATTTGACTTGTGTCTTGTATTTATTATTTCTCGTATACGAAACGCGATCTCCAAAAAAGTTTCGGCAGGGACTGATTCTGAATTCGGATTGAACGAAAACATAGAGTTCACTGCAGCTATAAGTTCACAGGTTCACTACAAGATGGTCTGTGATAGTGTGATATGTACGTTTAAGTTCGTAACGGTCGTGTTCGTATTGTTCTGTCAGTTAATTGTTTTTATCATCACCGAAAAAAAAAAAAAAAAAAAAAACATTGGTATCGACATTTGTAAATAGTCTTATCAGATTATTATAAACAAAAATTATCTACATTATTATTATTTTTGGATCCTGAATGTATAATTGGTTTTACGCAATAATGTGTTATTGATATCTGTACCCAAAAATTTTACCAGAAGGAGTGCTCCGATCTTTACAGTTATGTTTGTTTCCGATAGCAAATAGCATATAATCGTTAGAGAGGTCATTTTTCGATTTTCTCAAAAGCGCCTAAAAATATAACTCAAAAACTATCGAAAAATTACATAAAAACGGTTCTAAAACGCTATTTCGTCGAAATCGATTATCGTTATTTCTTCGTAATTTTGAAACTAATGGGTATAGAAACTTGAAATATTCATCAAATATGTAAATTTATGTTATAAAAAAACATTTCAAAAACTTTCTTTTAATTTTGGACTAATTATAGCAATTATAGGTTCTGAACTGTAGGTTAGCCAATTCTGAGAGAACACTTTTTAAAGTCGACAATTGGAGAATCAATAGGTGCATAATTTTGACAATAATATTCTTATTCAGAAGAGTCATCTACGGAGTATTACACACACACACACACATATATATATATATGTATCCATATATAAACACAAAAGGGCGACTTTTATTTGTTTTATCTTATTGGTTCTTGAAAAAAAAACCTTATTATCTTTATTACACAAAAGAGTATAGTCAAAAATAAAAATAATTTTTAACAATATAATTACAATATTCTTTTCTTTTCTCTTTCGCTCAAGCTAAGGTTTCAATGACTTTGTCAAAATTTTACAATTTTCTATATTATACCGAGCGCATTGTTAAATTTTATCATCTCTCTTCCAGTCATATTATTGTTGACCGGAGGTGTATGTATACGTTTTTTAATCATTTCAACAGACTAAAATATACCAGCTACTTCTCTCAGCATTAACACGCTGCTAACACGGGCGTTTTATTATTTTCTACGTTGCGTATATATATTATATATATATATATATATATATATATCATATATGATCTGTGGACTGTGACACAAATCGTTATGACAAACGAACTATTTCAAAATGTCTTTATATAACGAAAATATTTTCGGTCGTTATTTAGATAATTATATTCCGCTTCCCGTTATTATGTAGATCATCTTGATCAATATTAATTCAGAAACTATATAATAGAGCCTGTGACAGATATTGTTTTATTAGTTTTTTTCCCATTATAATTTATATTTTCTGATTATGAATTTGTTTGACAACACTCGAGAAATCGTTAAATCGGTTTTTTTAAAACATTTATAAACGAATATAAAATAACCAAATGCATACGTGCCTATTGACCCTGAAAAGATGATCAATTGATTTTCGTAAAGCATAATAATCTATAACCGCATTTCATCAAAAAATCGACAATATTTTCTTGTTGTTTTGTATGTTTCATCAAATTCTTTAGCTCTGTTACATTTCTCGCGTAATACGATTGCATTTCTTTTTTTTTCATTTCAAAAAATCCTTTTACAGATATCACGAATATAAAACGTTCCGAACAAACTTCGATCGTATTTAAGACGGTTATTAAATCAATTGATTTTTTTTTTTTGTAAATGATTGGTCAATATCTTTTCCCAATATATTGTCGAATATATAATTGACTTTTAAGTAAATAAATATATCCTCGAAACCTAAGTGACGGGCCAATTTTATATCCTGTATTGTCCTGAACATCCCCCTTCCACATTATTAGGTCTTAGATCCATCACTGGAGTGGTGGTATTCTGCATGTGGACGATTAATGACTATATATACGAGTAATATTAATAATTATATAATAAATAATAATAATAATATAAAGACACTGGTGATACTGTATTTAAATAGCGTTGCTATATTTACTCGGTTTCTTTTATACAATTAATTTAAACGGTTAAACTCAGGGAAAATTATTTATACCCCGAGAGCAAGGGCGCACCCAGGATTTTTTTTGGGGGCTAAATAAAATTATTTTTAGATATTAATAAGATTTATTTAATATATGCAGAAATCCGAAAGTACACTTGTTTATGAAAAAATTATTCAAGAGTAAATAATTTTTTTGACATGAAAATTTAAAGTGATACCTAATAAAATTAGAAAAATATTAAGAGGTCAATCATTTTGGGGGGGGGGGCTTCAGCCCGTTAGCCCCCCCCCCTTGGGTGCGCCACTGCCCGAGAGTAATTTAAATATAAAATTTTCAGACGCATCTTAATAAGTCTGTAGCATAGTTAATAATCTATTCTTCATTATCTATGGTCTGTAGGCACCATAAAACAAATCGATTTCTCTTATCGAGAACTGATAAAAATACGGAGATAACGTACTGATAAAAAAAACCGCGGAGGGAACAGTCAGTGTTGTTCCACCGGGACGCGGGACGATTTCACGAAACCGTTGGCTACACCGTATAACGGCATAACCTCAATTGTCGATAATCACCCGTAAGTGTTGTCGACGACCGTCTCGAGAAACGCTTTGCTTACCTTTTTTTGTTTTCAGTGTAATTCGTGAAAATGCCTTGTGGTATTTAATTTCGGAATTGCGTTCGTCCATTGACCAGGATCTGTCATGAAGGTAATGTAAACTCGGCACTGTTTGGTTTGTCGTTTGTATAAATTGAATTTGTAATGAAACGGTCGCACTTCGAGATGGAAATGGATGAAATGCGAAATTTCATGAAACGTACGCGACGGCGACTTGATGTTCTATTACGCGCTCATAATTAATATTACGGCGTTGAAAGTAAATAAAGTCCGTATTATTTCGTTGTGTATCCGATTTTCCTCGTTTTTCTACGTCGAAAACGTTTATATTTAATAGTCTCGGTTTAAAATCGAAACGTTTACCTATAATTTCTTACAAATACTGTTTTTTTTTTTATGTATATATATATATACATAAATAATATCCATTCAGTTTCATTCAATTTTCAAACGCTAACATTCTGATATCGGTATGACACGGTTTTTCTTTAATGTTCGTTTACAGACGTTATTTAACGAATCATATCGGGAGATCCGGTAATTTTTTTTTGTACCATAGAATACTAAGTGTTCTGTGAAAAAAACTAATTGTGAGTTGTGGAAGTACACTTTTGTCTTGTGAAATTCTTATTATAATTTTTAAGTCTTGTAGTACGTAAACGCACGTGCGATTGCCATGTATTATAATAGGTATTAAATTTAATTTGTTTCGTATTTTAATGAATACGAAGGGTTTTCGACAATGTTTTAAAATTGACTTTGATTAAATTTTCAAAACTGGAAATTACCTACATTTTTTCAAAATGCCCAAAAATTAATAGAAGTATTTAGTTTTTGTGTTGGATGTTTTTTTAGTACTAGAGTATTTCGCATTTATTATCTTAAAATTTTACGATTTCATTATTGTGTAAATAATCATTAGTGAAAACGGGGAGTGTTTTGCAAGTAAAGCTCGGATTATTAGGAAATCTGTTTGTTTTAACAATATGTTGTAGGTACTTATTCATTGACCACGCTTACAAGACTCGCTTTAAAACTACAATAAAATTATTATTGTTTTTACATTTAATTTAATAAATTGTTTGTGTGTTTTCAACAGTTAAACGTATCTTATCCAGCCACAGGCAGTCAAAAGCTGTTTGAAATCGTAGACGAGCACAAGCTCCGTGTATTCTATGAAAAACGTATTGGCACAGAAGTGGAAGTTGACATACTCGGTGATGAATGGAAAGGTTATGTACTAAAAATATCCGGTGGCAATGATAAGCAAGGGTTCCCCATGAAACAAGGTGTTCTCTCTAATGTTCGAGTACGCCTGTTATTGTCTAAGGGACATTCGTGCTACCGTCCACGCAGGGATGGTGAACGCAAAAGAAAATCTGTGCGTGGATGTATTGTCGACTCCAATCTTAGTGTCCTGTCACTCGTCGTCGTCAAAAAAGGAGAAAAGGTATATATTTGTGATAAATAAAAGTTTCCCCTCCCCCAATTGAAATCCGACATTTTCCTGTGAACTCATTTTTTTATAATGTTTTGACATCGGAATGTCGGTACATTAATTTTCACTTAGTTTTTAGAATGATAATTGTTTTTCATTCTTAGTGTATAAGTGAAATAATTTATGTGTAAAATATTATTTTAATACAATTACTTCGATATCCGACATTTTCCTGTTGACCTATTTTTTAAATAATATCTTGACATCGGAATGTCGGTAGATTAATTTTCACTTCGTTTTTAGAATGTTTATTGTTGTTCATTCTTAGTGTTAAGTGAAATAATTTATAAAAATAAAATGTAAAGTTGCTTCAATCTCTTTAGTCTAAATATTAATGTTTTAAGAATATTTTTGTTCGTGTGCAAGCAGCTGTATTTATATATTTATATCTCAAAAAAATCTTTCATTGGATTTGCAATCGTTTATTAGAATTTTTTACTTTAGGATATTGCCGGGTTAACCGACACAAATGTTCCACGTCGTCTTGGACCTAAGCGTGCAAACAAGATCCGTAAGCTTTTCAACTTGCAGAAAGAAGATGACGTACGCAAGTATGTGATTAAAAGACCTCTGCCCCTTAAGGAAGGAAAGACCAAACAGCATTTCAAAGCCCCAAAAATCCAACGTCTTATTACTCCAGTCCGTCTTCAGGTAATCAAAAATAGAAATTAATATTGTTAAACATCTATAAATCTAACAATGGTGTTATGTTGTGATTTATAGCGTAAGCGTCATAACCTAGCTCTCAAGAAGAAGCGTTGTTTGAAACGCAAAGAACAGGCTGCTGAATACGCCAAACTTCTTGCACACAGACAAAAGGAAAAGTTAGCAAAGAAACGCGCTGAACAGAGCCGTAAACGTACAATGTCTCAATCGTCCGTTTCCAGTTCTGGTACAAAAAGTAGCAAGAAATAAAAACTAATTAAATAAATTCGTTTTTTTATTCTTAATAATTGTTTTTTTTTCCATACCTATGAATGCCCTTTTTTTTTTTTATACGTTTTCATTGGTAACGAATTGTAACCGTTTAAAATATGTGAAGTTTTTCGGTTATGAATTTAGGAACATTTCTCTACCGGGCGTCATTTTTTCTTTTCACTTTACATTGTGGTAATAAAGGAGCTAAAAATTATCATCATTGTGAAACAAAAATTGCGTTTTGAGATGACCTGTACAAACCGAAAAATTAACTCCTTTTGTCAAGGAAAACATTTTTGAAAAAGAAAAATTATGATGAAAATGATGTTTTTGGTGATAAAAGTACTTGCATTTTGTTTCACCAGCGTTTGAGTAAGAATACATAAAAAAAAAGTAAAAGGTTTTTTTTTTAGTGTATAGTACACACTATACTAAGGCCACAGTGTTAGACGGGTAATCATTCGGTCCGAGTACTGTATACACATATTACACGACTTTGTAAGAGAATCCTACTCTGGTAGACAAAACACCAGTTCTTGTACTAATTTAGTACTATAAAGTAAATTTAGTACTATAAAGTAAATCTTTTTGTTATCTGACACAGTTAAGCATAATTTAGTCTTTTAATAAACCATCTTTATATGTGAAAACTATCTCTTTTATTTGCTAACGCCTATTTGTTATAACGACATACTACGCAGGGACACGAAGTCGTATCACTGGTGGCACAACATTTGCTCACGAGGATACATCAAATGTAACTTTTGATGTAGGTATGTTTGCTAAATCATGATCTTGTCATCATTTTATACAATGTGGTAAATTGCTCTTATTTCTAAATTTATTTTTATTTTTTTTAAATGTTGCAAAGTCCAAAATCCAAAATACTTATTTTTTCATGAAACGCACTGGACTATGTAGTAAATTTCAGAGGTCTATTAATTTTTTTGTTGCGTTTAATTCTCAGCAGCCTTATTCGATTACTGTTGTTATTGTTCACTCCAAGACGACTCGCTGAATCGAAAGGCTTTAGATCAATGTTAATTGTGCGACAACAGAATCAATAAAAACGAAATTAATAATGGATAAAGTTATTTTATTGTTACATAAAAAAAAATTGCAACAATTAACATATAATAATTATATACACATCTCATAAAAAAATTACCATGTCTATACACAATTTTAAAAAAAACGATACAATTATTAACAAATAATTTGAATAAACAAAAAAGCTAACAATAATTATTAAAAATCCGACTAATCGTATAATTGGACTGTAGTAGGCCAGCCTACGTCTACATCCGTTATTATATAGTTTTATTAATTTAATATAATATGAGCAGATTTTTTTTTTTTATATATTTATATATATATGTAAATGTGTTTGCATAAAGTAGCCGATGAATTGCAATTACTTATAATTTGAAAGTTCGAGTTCTTTGAAGAGATGACGACAATACTGACTTCCGATCGATAGTGGATAATCACATTTTAACAACAACTTAGAATCGCATTCGGATACGGTTTCAAAAGCTATGAGATACTCTTGATCAAAAGCGCCTGTAAACAATAAAACGTATTTCTCCAATTTTTAAGTACACATTTAACCAGCACCGTACAGACATTAATCAGTAGAAAAAGTTAAAATTTAGTTGAAAAGCAATTTTTTTTTATATATATAACTTCATAATGTAATAGGCAGACTTTAATTTTCAATATCTTTCATACAATCATAATATCTAATCCATAAAGCAACTACTTTTTTCCCCTATAAAAATTGTATGCCGAACCGAAAATTGTAATATAACTGGACGTTATTTCAAAACATCTATATTTTACTTACTAATATCAATGTTTTCACGACCAATAGCCGTGATAGTCAAAAATAATATATCCCTGTATAATGAATGGCTATGAGTCGAGTCACTTCCTCGTAATTTATTTCTTTCAATAGCTAATTTTTTGAGCGGATCAGTCAGATTGTTACGCCGAATGTTTGCTATTATTTTTGCCATTACGCTGGAATAGAATGATAATATAGCATTTTTTAAAAAAAAGGAATAAAAATCATTACAAATTAAATATGTTTTGTGAAATAAATAATATTACAATTTATATAATATGTACATGTTTTTAAAATAACATTTAAATTCAGATGAAATTACTCACTTTTTAGGCACTGTATTGCGTTCAGTGACTAGAGCACTAATTAAACAACTTTCTTTTGATTCTTCTTCAGACCAAAAAGCGTACATAGGAAAACCTAAATCGTCGTAGAGTTTTGGATTATCCCACAGAGTCGTTATTAGCACGTTCGAATAATCACACGTTGACCAAATAGTGTGGAAATCGGCGACATCTCGATCGCTAAGTATACAATTTGCATTAAGACATAAACCGGATATATGTGATGGTACAGCTATTCTTTCAAATACCCAAACCTTTAAAAACACAAAAAAAAATGCAATGCAATCAAAATATTATATTGAATTTGAATCATTATTTATTTTTATTGATACTTACTAAATTCCAATATATTATAGGATGTTCATCGACAAACTTGGAGTGTGTCAAAGAAATGTCACCCTCGGCAACTAGAATAGACTCGAGTTCTTTACGCAAAACAAGAGGATTTAAATATGGAACTGTTATTGTATCAGCCTTAAATCCGTCATTTGTTATATCTGTTGAAATTAATTACATTGAGATTACACTTATTTTCGTTGTCAATGTTTGAGTTTACGAATAGTTTTTAATCATATTAAAGTCAAACATATATTTTTTGTTTTCTTTTGATCGGTAACCTAAATTTTTAACTTTATATTTTTGGTGTAGAACTTTTTTCTGAATGTCTTAGGGTTTAACTACATTAATAAACCTGTAAAACCAACAGGTTTGTTATAATTTAAACGTATTTAAAGTTTAGACGATATGTACAAAAGAATGCAGTGAGAAATAATAAAAATAAAAATTAATTTTTTTTTTTTTGTTAAATTTAAATTTAGTATTATAATTATTAAATATCAAATGTGAAAAGTATTCATAAACTCAAGAACTGACGGAGAAAGCAGATAATGTGCAATAATTGGCACATTCTGTGTATAAACATAGTTGTTCAAATGAATAGAATTAACATTATACCTTTGTTGTCTTTGCACTCTGTTAAAAAATCTATATTTTCTTGATTATTATGATGACAATCATTTTCGTCTGTTACATTGCTATATTTGGATCGATAATCGATAACATCTACTGTTAAAAATGGTACCACTTCTTTGATACACAACCTACACCTGTTGTAAAATACACAACAAAAAAAATCTTTGCAATTTCGAAGCCAACCGCTGTTGATGATTGTTATTAATTCAATTGTTACTTTGTGTTCAAATTTGAATCGTCCGGAACCCAACCAGACATAATTTCCTCGTCAAACAGTAAACATCCACAGTTATGACACTTTGAACACGTGGTCATAATGATTTCTAAAGCGACCAATTCTGGAGTATGACTGAATCGACTATAAAGTTTTTCTTGAAATAAACTCAATTGCGACGAGTCCATTGTAGCACAGCCTAATATTTATTATAGATCTCATATTAGTATACACAGTACACATGATTCAAAGAAATATTATAAAATATTCATTAAAAATATTTACCAGAATTCATATTCGTCGAACTACTTTTCCTGTTACCATCAGTGAAAAGTTCAATTAAATTGGAACTCCACGAATCTAAATGTTGAGCGACAGCAAGAGATGATATCTCACTAGATATTTTACGCCTAACACTAGGTTCGTTAGACTGTTGATCACTGTCTTCTATAGTCCAATTGTCATCTTCTCTTTGACACCTAAAAGTAAAATAATACTATATAGCAAAGGAAATAACTGTAATTCGCAAGTCAGTTTGATTTTTTGATAGTTTTGATGGAAAACAACTAAATTTAATTAATTTATATCTTCAAAAAGTTACTTACGGGACATAGTCTTTAATTGGTGTATTATTCGTAGATATTGCTTCTTTGATTTCATCAAACTTTTTTACCATTGTATTTGCTGCACTCTTTAAACTAGTTAATCCTCCCATAAGAAGTTCGTTTGATTTTTTTCCAGAAAAACTCGATGAACTAAAAACAGAATTTTATTTGCATATATTTTAAAAAGTACTGAAAATAATGACTAAATTAATTTCAATAATATCATTACATCAATAGAAAAAAAAAGGATTTAAATAAAAATATACTGATTATAACATATTGTGTTATATACACGCGGTTGTGTACAGATGAAAATTTTTAAATAATAGGAATATAACCGTTTTTAATATTTAAATATTAACCTGAATTATGAGTTATTACTTATTAGTTATTACATAATAAAAAAAACGATATTTTACCTGAGATTGGTGATTGCGTTCTCAATAATGTTGGTACCCATGCGGAAATCAGACTTACGCGGTAATGAAAATTTAGTCGGAGTATACTGACTGTAAACGGAAACAATAACTAAAGCTAAAACTACTATGCAAATAATATTCTACAAAATCAAAATCTAAAGAGAAAACAAAGAGCATTACAAAATTTAATTTACTATTTATTTAATAACAAGACATATAAAGCAATAAATAAAATTTCTTTAAAAAACTGCAAATAAAATCAAAATAATGTTAGGTTATAATGTTAAGGAAATCAACTAATGAAAAAACTGAGAACAGACTTGACAATTTTTATTGGCGTATACATTAGATGGTACCATTTGGAGAAGATCAAGTTTGTTTTGTCAAGTCTGTGCTTCTCAAATGTGTTAACAAATTTACCCAATTATATTTCTATGATAAAAAAAAGTTTCATATTGAAAATATGACGCAACTATATCTAAGCTGTTGCATCTGGTGGTTTACAAACATGATTATTAAAATGATTATTGTTATTAACAGTTAACAACAAACGTAATATAACAGAAAAATAAAATATTTTTTATATTATAGTTTGATATATAAATATATAGATATTAGCAGATTATTATTTGAGACATACAGTTTATTAGGATTTAAGCATTATATTAAAAATAAACTTATCCTACACATACATATCAGTATTTTTATCTTTTTTTTTACTTACGAAAAAGGTATTTTAAATGCCGATCCTAAAGCAGATTTGATTGGACTTTGTTGGTAATCTTGTTCTGTAGTGCCATTAGCTGGCAAAGTGGAAGACCTTTGTATATGTTTATCAACATTACCCACATCCTCACTATACGTAGCACTACGATGCATATTATTCCATTCACGAAATAATACAGGCGAGCCACTACGATCAAGCTCAATGCCGGACCGTACTCGGGGAACAGTAGTAGTAATTGTTGGGTTAGGTTTAGGTTCTTCGGGTTCATGCAATGCTCCCAGAGGATCGTTTTCAAATACTGGAGTACGTTGAGCTGGTTCAGCAAATCGACTAGGAGTATTTTCTTCATTTAGATTTTCTAATGAAGATTCAAAAGACTTTAGACCATCAAATACAAGTTTCTTTGATATGCCATTTGATTTTTTCAAATCAATTTGATGTTTAAGATCGCTAAGATTTTTCAGGATTTGGGCATCATTACCAAAACTTTTTGAACTAAAAATATACATATACAAATAAATATATTTATAAAATTATATATTAAGAGTAGTGTTGAGTAAACAAAGTACTGAATAATAAACTGATTAAATACTGCCTTACTTACCGTTTCAATAATTTCAGTAATTCAGACGACGTGTCGGACGAATTGTGTAGTGTATGATGATAAT
The DNA here is from genome assembly GCA_032441835.1 of Slavum lentiscoides. NCBI lineage: Eukaryota > Metazoa > Arthropoda > Insecta > Hemiptera > Aphididae > Slavum > Slavum lentiscoides. The sequence continues at coordinate 13,916,647 of CM063709.1, forward strand.
GATGATGTCTTCTTGGTGAAATTTGAAGACGAACTTCATCTGTTAGAGACCCACTTCGGCCTCTGAAAAAAAAAATTCGTCTATCTTGCTTCTCTAATTTAACCCCAGGAAATTGATGTTTATTATATCATTTGTTGGTTCGATAAAAATATTAAATTATAAATTTGTAAGAAACAAATTAGTATAATAAAATAAAAAGTATAACATTTTTTTTATATATATAAACTATATGAAAGAAATAACTCAGATAGCAAACCTGATATATACATTTTAACAAAAATAACCTACATTTAACTTCAACTATACTACCAATCATTCAAATTCTCAAAACTTCTACTCTAAAATCTACTAGATTAAGAAAAAAATTACCTGATTTGTAATTTAATAACCAAAATTTTTTTGATAATACTGCTTACAATAGAGGAAAAAGATATAAAATAATAAATACCTTTTTAAATCGGTTTCACTTTCGATAGATATTGAATCACTATTTTGTTTTGAACAAGCTGAACTCGGCCTTGAACAAGTGGTTGTCATCAAAAGACCAGCACTGCTTTCAACTAAAAACAAATAATGTATTAAATGTAATATACATTATATAATATAATGTATGTGTATATGTACATATTTACATATAATGTTTTAATAATATACATTTTAAAAATTGTTTATTAAAAAACATAAATTAAGTTCATTAATAATAATAAACAAAAAGTTATGTTAAACTTACACTGTTGTGAACTCCAAGATTGATCATCTTCTGTAGATAACGATATTTGCTTGACAATATTAGTGGGACGACCCCTCAATCCAAAATTTGATTCTACATTAATTGATAATTTTCTAGGAGCTGTAAATATATTTAATTTAATTTAAAATTACATTTAGTTCATAAATTATATTTATTTTAATTAAAATACAATATACATAAACAAATTGAATTCTCAAAAATTAATAAAATTTTGAAAATATAAAAAGGAATTTAAGGAATTTGTCTATAATAATTTATATATCTTATTACTGTAACTTACTATTTGAAACTGACGGATGTTTTTCTGCTGTAGATAAGCTTTCTAAAGAAGTATGTGAATTTTTATCTTCGTCCGAAATTCGACGTTTTCTATTTTGGGCACCAGCTTTTTTAAATAGAGCTGCACTTATTACCACATTTCTAAAAATAAATTTAATAAAGTCACATTCTAATAAATATAAATATGTTTAAAATTTAATTTTAATATGTTATTCTTGAAGGTGTAAAGTGAACATTTCTTAAATCATTAAAACTTTACATTATATATAAAATCCCAAGAAAAGTTAACGACAGATAATGTTTAAATGTATTATTTTGATAATACTTATGAGTATTTTGTTGTCCAATAAATAGACAGAAAAAAACAACTAAATATACTAATCAGTGAATGGTACATAGTATATACTAAAAGTAACCTTTTTTTATTAAAATATATTTTTTTTAAGAAAAAATGTGAATGATCAATAAATTTATTTATATTTATATTGTTTATAAACATGAATAAAATATATGTCATATTATTATTAATTTGAGGTACTTGCCTAAGTTTTTTCCAAAGTAACTGACTCGGTGTTCTTAAATCAGACGGCCAAGTAGATTCTAATAAAGCTCTGTTATAAAAACCATAAGTTATAGCATTTGGATGAAGACCACAGCGTTTCATAACTAGTAACAATTTTACAGCTAGCATCGGTTGATTGTATACACCACATAATTGCATCATAACCCTGTAGCAAACCTGAAAAATGAATGGAATACAGTTAATTTTTACAATAAAATACAATTAATTTAGTTTTAGTAGTGTTTATGGAAAAGACAAACCTCATCAGTTAATAGATGTATACCAGTTTTTTGAAATTTATTTAATAATTCATACGCTGAGCGTAAAGTAGATGTAGCACGATCCTCTGATTGCAGAATATGGCTTGGTAAATGAATAAACCATAAGCTAGAAAAAAAAATATATGACAAACATTTTTTAAATTTATTCAAATTCAACTGTTGATATACTGGACATATTATGAACCATTTACTAGTACTGTTAAAAGCTATTAAATTGTAGGGAATGCATTTTGAGAAATGTGTATTTGTAAGTCACCAAATATTGTTTTAAATATTAAAATTCTCTTATTTATTCTAAATGTATTAATAATAATTTATAAAATACTTTTTATTTCTAGGCAATAAGAAAAAAAAATTAATTTAAGTAAATTTTTCTTTTATAGCAGTTCCTAATAATTTATTATAATTTATATACATTTTTAAAATTATATATAACAATATCTATTAAATATTATTACATGATGTTTTTATTTAAAACTACTTTCTAGTTATTCCTGTTTGTAAGTAGCATTAAATACACTTTATTTATCAACCATACCTATAACAAGTTCCTAGTAGAAATTTAGCCCAAAGACCAGGAGACGTAGAGTATTTACGGGCCAGTTTTTGAGCTGATTTAACTTCATGTTTAGTACGTCTAGCCATCGGACTACCTGGAATAGGTAGATGATCATCATTTTTAACTTTCAAATAATTTTTTGACTCTTTACACTTTAATAAATCAGAATTTAGGATAAATCCATTCTGAAAATACAAAATTGACAATTAATTTAAATACTGACTGTAACTACATAACTAATATTTTTAATTTAAAATATATTATTTTATACCTTATAAGAATACAATGAATCACATGGCAAATCCGTTGTTTCTGGAGGCATTATAAACACAGTACGTTCACTTTCACCACATGAGTCAAGTTCTATCAGTCTTGTATCACAGTTCTCTAAATCAATCTGGAATGTATTGTAAGACATTTATAATGATGTAAGAAAATAATTAATTTTAATAATACTTTTTCTGAACACTCGTCGAAAAATTCTAAGGCTGCATCCATGTTAGATACAAATGACCGTTCTTCAATAAATCTTATAAACATTTGAGTTTTTGTTAAAAGAGAATAAAATTTTAAATTTGTCTTTTCCCTAGACTTTAAAAAACCTAAACATACAAAATAGAAAAAAAGTAAAATTAGCTATCCATATTTTTTAAACAAATTTTGTAAAATAATAAAGTCACATCCACATTTACCATCTTGATTTATCTCATAGACAATATATCAGAATTTCATTATGTAAAATCTAGTAAAATTATTTTTTAATATTTCATGTTCTCTTCCGTGTGTGAAAAACGGTAAATTTAGATAAACTATTGATTGAAATCAATTACTAAAACTTATAGATATGAAAGTATTCTCTATAGAATTTAATCCTCATGTATTATTATTGCATGAATAGCAAATTCAATATTTTGTTTTCATTCAATACTGCATATGGTTTTTGTTATAACTGTAATTACCTTGTAAATCAAATAAAGAGTTTGTATCTGTGGCACCAGCTGTGGGTGCTTTAGTAATAGGTCTTAGAAACCATCGGTAACCTTTTAATATAGATCCCATAAAACGAAGAAAAGCTTCTTGGATTTCTAATTCCAATTCATGCTATAATAAATGAATATTAAAACCATAAATTATTATACAATAATTTGAGGTAATTAAATGTAATTAATATACAAATTTGCATAATTACACATGAATAAGATTAAAATAAATTACCATATCATACAAATCATGAATTAGCAACTTACTTTGTTATATACACACACACACAGTTAGGATTATAGTATTAGTTTTACTAATTAATTTTTTCAGGCACCATCAAATATTTTGGCCAGATGACATTGTATTAAAATGAATATTTGGTGATGCCTATGGGGTACTCAAATACACATTTTGTGAATTTTTTAAATGGCAACACATATTTTTAACACCAGATTCGGATTAACTGATTTTTTAAAAATCATTTTGAACTGTAAACCTCAAAATTGATTGAATAACAATCATTTGAAGTATCAAAAAAATTTTTTTTTATTTATGTATCATTTGTAATTTTATTGTTTCTGTATAAATTTATAACATTTTGACACAGAAGCCTTGACTTCCTTCGTAGTTTAGGACAATTCAGTTTTTAATTTTTACATTAATTTAATTTTATAGATTTTATTGATTGTTATCGAATTATATGTTGTATTGATTTTTTTTTCATAGAAATACAAGTACAAATAACAATACAATACGAATTATAACAACAACTATAATAATAGTATTTAGTAATATTAATATTAATACAGATAATGATTTATTAGACACATTTATCTAATTGTTCAAATTTTTCCTCGTTATGTTCTAAACATGATTCGAGTCGCATCAAAAATGTACTGGAAGTCACCACTTTGATTTGGTCTTCTCAAATGCCTGTATTTTATTTTTTAAGCCCTATTTACTAGCAGATCTGCGTACATCACGGTTTTTAAATGTCTCCATAAAAGTCTAATGGCGTCAAATTTGGGGAACGTGCAGGCCAAGAAACTATTTGTTAAACATGTTAGGGGTATCTGGTCCAGGGACTGTCTGACCATTCACCCCGATCGGAAGTTTGTATGTTATACAAAATAACTGATGGTGACGCACTGACCGAAGTATTGCTTAACGGCTTTCCGGGCAGTGGGTGTATTGCCGATAAAAAAAATAATAAGGCCAAGAAATTATTCCATAAGTACCAATTCAATATGGTTCGGAAACATTTGATTTAAATGATGTCTAACAACTATTGAATTATGAGCTGGTGCACTATCTTGTTGAAAGGACATATTATGTTAATGCATCAGACTTCTGCGTCAACATGTTATACATTCATACAAAAAAAATAAAACTACTCAAAAACACAAACGATATTATAATTTTATTTTTTGATATTTGAAATGATTATTATTCAGTCAATTTTGAAGTTTGAACCTAATTTTAAGGGACAAAATTATTTTTAAAAAAAATCAGTTAATCCGAATCTGGTGTTAAAAATAGGTGTTGCCGTTTAAAAAACTTCAAGTTGTACTGAGCATGCGCGCACCTTAAGGGTTAAAAAATTGAAAAATTCACAAAATGTGTATTTGAGTACCCCATAGGCATCGCCAAAAATTCATTTCAATACAATGTCACCCAGCCAAAATATTTGGTGGTACCTAAAAAAATGATCACACTATATATATATATATATATATATATATATATATATATATATATATATATATATATATATATATATATATAGCTTCAGTTTGTATACATCTATAAATATTGGACAGCAATAATTTATTTTATAAAATAATCAAAATTTAAAAAATATCTCATAGATATGAATTTTTGAAAGCCATAATTTAGTTAAGACATTAATTTAAATCTTTTCATACCTTATTCTATATATACATAAAAATATATCTTTAATTATTCTTAAATATATTTGATTACCTCTTTCCGTTTCATTAAAAAATCTCTATCAATATTAGTGTCTTGAATACTTTTGTTACTTGTAGCTTTATAGGTTCTTTGAAGATCATCAAGTTTTTCATAAAGCTTTTCTAAAGAATTCTTTAAGGTCCTTGTTGGTTTTTTAGGAAGTAGTTTCGCAGTCAAATGTTTTTTATCTTCACAACTACAAAATGTATACAAAATAAAAATATAACACTTAAATACAATAGATTAAAAAATATGTACCTACAGAGTTATAGTATTTGTATCCAGATCAACACAAGTTACATCAGTTGGCGGCTCATACAGATCAAAAAATCTTGAATCGACTCCAATTAAAAACGGTAATGGAGCATGTAAAACTTCAGCCAAACTAAGTGGACACAATGGGATATATGGACACTGCCATTTGAAAGGAAATATAAGCTGAAATAAAGTTTAAAAATAATTAATTGTTTTGATCATTTAAAGTACTTATTTTTTTCTTTTTCAAATATTTACTACAAAGAAATACATAATTCAAATTTTAGAATTTACTCACTGTAGACACCGCTTCTGCTACTGCTGTAAGTACATCTGGTCTTAAAGAATGAATAAGAAGTTTTTGTTCTGTTAAAGCACACAAAAGTAGCAGGAGACAATTGTCAGGATGCAAATTCATTATCATTTGATGAAAACCCGCACCACTATAAAAGTATAATTTATTATTATTATTATTGAATATATTATAAATGTTAGTACGGAAATATAGAAATCTTTAGTGACCAAAAATAATTATTTATTCACACAAATTGTTCCTTATTATTACAAGTTTTACCTTCTAGGAATAGGTAGATCTTCAGGTTGAGTTAATATTAACTGAGTATCCATAGATAATTGTACAAGTATCTGTGGTCTCTCTAGTGAAGGAAATGGTACTTCGTCTACTAAATGAGTGATATATCTTTCAATAGGTATGGATATTTGATCACTGAGTGAAGAATGTAATAAAAACATTAAGAATTTTTCAAAAGTATCGAAAAAAGGCCAGTGTGATAATACACACACACTCTTATTAGCATGTAAACTAATTTCTTTTTTCAATTTATTTGAATCTTTTATCCCTAATAATTTTTGTTGTTCAATTGAAAGATTTCCATTGTACTTTTCATAAAAAGTAATTGCCGCACCATAAACCTACAAAAAAAAAAAAAAACAAATATAATATAAAAAATTGTACTTAAATGAACATTTACCTGTATATACAACATAAATATTATAGCAAATACATACTTTTTCTGAAGCATCACTAACAGTTAAAACAAATGTTGAGAATATAGGATCTGGCTGACTTGCTTCGGCTGGCCATGTTTCAAGCGTGGCTCCCATTGGTAAACAGAATAAAGCTACCGAAGGCAGAAGGTGAAAGTAATTTCTATCTGATTTAGGATACCGATCCGTAATAACTATAAAATATATTCAATAAACAACAGTCATTTGGTTATTTTTTAGGAAATTCAAATAAATATGAATACACAAATATTTTTTAAAGTTATTTCTACCTGGTTTATAGTTGATAGACTTAGGCTTTAGTACAGATTTTTTATAACATAAGTAGACATCTGATCCAACCATTCCTTTATTGAGATTTTTGTGTATCAGACAAAATGCATGTGGTGGTGTTTCACCTCGACTGGTTATAACAACACATACATGTGACACAGCTAGACTATTACATGGTGTAGTAGGTGATGCTCTCCGATAAGTTATAAATGTACGTGACGACGTAGAGTTATTTATATTCGCTACTTGTCCACCAACACTAGTTTTCAAAATTTGGGCATCATGTAATACTCTTTCTTTGCCATCATACATAATACTGGGAAAAAAAATATTAACATATTATTCATAATATATATATAAACTTGACTATTAGATTAATTTATAAATATAAGACTATTAATTTTACAAAAAAAAAAAAAAAAAAAAAAAAATGAAAAATAATGGCATATTTGTTTGTACAGTCGAAATTGATTAATTTGAAGTTGAAGGGACCGACAAAAAAGTTCATAATTTTATTATAGTTTTAGAAAAATCGAAACTTTGACTTATTTACGAAAATATTACTTAAACAAGATTTTTTTGCATTGTTTAAATAGAAATTCTAGGGACCGCGGAAAAAGTTCGAGGTCACCAACATCCACACGCATGAGTGGAGTTGATATCAGATTTCTGATTGCAACATAGTTTTTATGTAAATAACATCTAAACTAAAATGTAGGTAATTTAATACGAATAGCTTGATTGAAGAGATTACATGATAGGTGTACTGATGAAGGATTTTTTATGATTGTAGAATAATATGGAATTTAATTTTATCTAATAGTCACTATGTGAATATATACAATTAAAATAGAATTTTGACGTTTTATGGATGTTAAGAAAATAATCCAATAAATATAGGTTTTGATAGAAAAAAATGGTAAATAAATAAATAATAAGTAACAATTTTGTTTTAAATAATAAAATACTTTTAAGATCTCTTTAAAAATTTAATTTTAAAATGTACCTAATGGTGGTTATTAATATGGCTGTAAATTTAATGCTCTAAAAACATTCAAAAACCCAAAAAATGAACTTAATATGTATTGAAATCTTAAAATACATTTAAAAATCTAAAGTTTAATCAAAGTGTTTATAATAAATTATAAAAATGATGATGATAACAACAAATTTTTATATTATTAATTTATAATAAATGATAATTTTTATATATATATAAACTTAATTCTAATATTTTTTATATAAATTACCCGATATCGACAATTGGAGGTTTATCGCGTCCACGTTTATAACATAAAAACACTTCCGGACTCCTCAGACTTCCATGATTTAAATCTGCCACCAAACCTGGGAAATCGAAACCAAATAAGTTTCAAATTGTTTTTTGACTCGAATGGAAGACATACCGGTAGGAGTGGTTTCGACGAGAGTATAACCTGACGGCACTTTTTCACCCAGCGTTGGAAACACTATGGCCAAATCAGTTATTGGCGGTAAATCCGAGCAAAGGCTTTGCTTCAAATGAGTAGAATTTGTATCGTCTTGAGACTGTTCGTCAGATGCACCGACCACTACGAAATAATCGACGACCCTACGTTCCTCCATCGTCGCTACTGATCTAAAACGGCTGAAAACAAAAAAAGACCAGCACTGTCACATTCTGACGAGTAACACAATAAAAGACTAAGAGCTCTTCGAACGCGTTACATAAAAATCTCGTAAAATAAAACGCACGACACACACACACACACACAGCCTTGGACGATCCAAGGTGATTTTGCAATAATTGAAAATATCTTGTCAGTTATCGTTACCTACCGTATATATTTATATATACATATATGTATATATTAGCGATCGAGTTGGAACGAAAACGAATTCGATATTATATTAAATACACACATATATAATATACCTATATATTTGTGTATTTATATATAATATATAAATGTAAATTATGTGAGTGTAGACGATTTGTTGGTAACGATTCGTAATACGGGATACGGGCAGCGAGCAATTGCAGCCATTTCGGTGCAATTGACATTAATTTAAAAAATTAACACATCGCTAATTTTCCCTGCAAAAGTAAATACGAGGTCCGAATACGATCTGGAGAAATATACATACCAAAATTCGAAACCGAATGAAACTAGAAACGAACTGACGAGTTTGTAAAGTACAGTTCGGCGATTGGTGCCTGGTGAATCGGTTTTAACTTCAATCAACGAAGAATTCCTTATTTTTTTCTTTTTATCATAACAACAACAACAACAACAGATAAATTGATAAGCAGTTGTCCGATGAATGATAAGAGACTCCGTACTTGACCAACGACAAACAGTAGTCGACCTTCGCCTAAAAAAAAAAACTAATAAATAAAACCGCTATACGTGCATATGTATACGCGGAGTGTGCGGAAAAAAAATTCATTAAATATAAATTGTAATAAAAGAAAAATAAACATTGTACAATTTTAGTCGCACCTTATTTTCATATATGTTATTGCTCACGGAATTTAAACAAAATTCAATAGGTACACCGATTTTGTCCTCTTGAATTTTATGTTAAACGGTGTGAGTTTGTCCTGGTTTTCTTCTGTTATTTGAATCCTTTACAACGTGTCTAAAGTCAATTTTGCTTCTGCGTCATCAGCGATTTCCAACTTCATTTTCTAAATATCTGAACATTTAAAGCTTTGCTAATCGGTTATTCCACCATTCAGACACATTATCGATTATACTAACGAAGTTATTATTATTGTTTATTATTATTATTTTTTTTTTTACAATATTTATACATATTTGTGTATTATGTATTTAATTCTGTTGACTATTTAAAATTAATTACTATCATTTTTTCCTACGACTCGGGACTCCTATTTCCCTAGATTCGTGTTCGGCGTGACTGAGTTTTCGACTTTACAGTACCTACTGATCTCTCGCTCGCCACTCGTGCCGAGTACACAGTTGATAATCTCTTCAAATAGTTTTCAAATAATTTTTAAGAAATTTAATGTATAGACGATAAAGAATGACAAGAGTTTTTTACCTGTGCTAATAATAATTATTGCTGTTAACACGAATGAAAAAAATGTTTGTGTGAAAATTGTCTCGTTTCCTTACTTCGAAAGTGTTGTAAGTATGCCGAAATAACGCTTAATTTTTCAAAACCACGATCTCCGCATTTTTCAAAAATACTTGAATAGGTACCGTGAGCAATACTGCAGTAATTCAATTTTGACCGTCAAACGTACAACATTTCAAGTTACCTAATAATAAGTAATAACTTATAACGTCTTAACAACCAGTAATTTAAACAATATTTTTAATAAAATACGCAATTATTAATATTCTAAATACTTTATATAGAGATTTAATACTATACACGTACTTCGTTGGTGGTCATAGAACTTCCGAAGTATTGTTTTGCATTGTCGATTATGAAATGCTATTATAAGCATATACATTTATTTATTTTTAATGTGTAAACTATACAAAATCGGGTAAATATACTATTTATCAGTACCCTTACGAACGTTAATTTTTCCTATTAAACCGTTTAGTACTTTTATGATTTCGAAGTCACGTCGATTTGGAATTTAGCAATTTTATATGGTATATTTTCGATATGCAGAGCAAAATTACTTGGCCGACTACCAACACGAAGTACTCGCCTTCCTGAAATACATTTTTATTTTTTAGATAAGCACATTTTAGAACCTCTCCCTCCACCTCATTGTAGTCATTGTATCTCAAATAGGGGTGAAGACATGGACTAAGGTCCGGGAGCCTTTAAAAAAAAATAATAATAATAATAATTTCTATTGTCTTGCAAAGATTTTCAAAATTTAAATCTCGTGTTGTTATTATATTCTAAGACTATGTGGTTTGTAACATTCTTTTTTAAGTTTATATATTAGACTCTTCAGTCTTCTCGAATTTATTAACATTCATAGAGAATCAATTTTCACAGCAGACTTAATTTATTTTAGATTATACGTAATTTAAAAACTATATTGTACTTTTCAAAGAGTATATAATATACTTATGTTATTTACATATGGTACTTTTGTTATTATTCTCGTGATAAGGGGAAACGATAAGAAACAGTTCGTTATCAATATTTATTTTCTTTTTTGTTTATTTACCAACAATTAAAATAAACAAACGCAAGCGGCAGACTGTCATAAAAATCGACTGATTAATGATTATATAAGTTGACCGGGTTATTTTGATTTTAATGTCGACGTCGTGTTGAATTTCAAACGTAAAATGTCGAATTTGTGCCGAGATGATTTCAGTTCCGGTCCTAAACACGTTTTCCTCATTGAAGACGGTCTATGGCTAGGTGAGTAGCAATGAGAATATAATAAGAAATCGGTAGTATAATGTAGAAAATAATAATAAGAGTGTACTTATAGTCCCAGGATTCAGGATTTTGGGACTACTTTGTATCTTTATAATGAGAGAAAGCTCAGATATTTTTGATCAACATAGGACCTCGGCTAAAGGCGTAGGCAAAATCAGAGTGTCACTTTCATAAGCGACTCCATTTTAATCGTAATCATTCGAATAAAAGGAATTCAGTACATATATATTTTTTTTTAAAGTGCCAATATTTTACAAAAACCGAATGATAAATAATACATTTTGGGTTCTCGGGAAATTAATATTAATTGGATGTGTATGATTTTGTGTACAGAAATATTTGCTTTGCTCAAAGCAAGCAATGTAAATTTTAAATAACACGAAAAGTTCTTTTATTTTGTATTTATTTATTTATTTTTTGTGATGTTAAAAATGATAAATAAATAACACTTTATAATTTATTTGAATGTTGGAAATGTAAGAGCTTGTTAAATTAAATGATATGAAATTGTGTAGTTATTATTTTTAGTTTATTATACTAATTTTTAGCTATAGGTGATATAATATTATAAAACTATTAACCTTATACAATTATTATTCTTTCTTTATATACACATACACAAAAAACAGATTTTATATGAAAGAATAACAGTTTATTTAAAATTTAAATACAAAACATTTTTCTATATCTCTATCAAAGATTAGATTATTAAAAGCGACGAAAAATATTCATCATGTGAATGATGCAAGCAATTTTTTTTATTTCGTAGGGAAAAAAGTTGAAATTTATCCTAAAATCGTCGAAATTTGGATTTGCCTTTGTACTAAATTTTACTTAAGACGATTAAAGTGTATTGTAGACTCGCAGAGATTTTAAAATATCATTAAGTGTCCAAGAAAGTGGAAGGTGTATATTCTGCTGAAGTTTTTCTTATTCATTGTATTATTTAAAAAAAAAATTAACTAATTCACGTGTTATTTTTTTTATTTATAGGAAATTTAACAGCTGCCATTGATTTATCGTTTTTAAGAAGCAACAAAATAAATTACATACTAACAGTGGATTCTTGTCCGTTGCCAGAGATTATATTAGATTTGAGAGATATACATGTTAAATACATTCAAGGTACCTAATTAATAATTATATAATTACCTCAACTATGCACTTTATTTTTTAAATAAAGGCTTTTTTTATCATTTAATAATTAATATTCTTGTTGTTGCATATTTCATGGAAACATTGTCTAACTATTTTACAGTCTAAAAATAATTTAATTTTCAGTTGATTATGTAAATATAAATTTTAAAATAATGCAAATATAACTTAGGTAATATTTTCAAAATGTTAGAGAAATTGCTTTATGAAGCTATTTATATTTTTAAAATATACGAATAATTTTATAATTTTATTATTTACAGTTACTGATATGGATGGAGAAGATCTTTTAAGCCATTTTGATAGTGCATACGAATTCATCAAAAATGGTCAGGAAAAAAGTTCTGTCCTCGTACATTGGTAAATATTAAAATTTGAAATTAAATCATATTCAACATTTTAAAAATTAATATTTTTCAAATTTATTTGATGTACATATATAGTTACTTTGGAATATCCAGAAGTGCATCAATAATTACAGCATATATTATGAAAAAATATCAACTTAGTTTTTATGATGCTTTTCAAAGGTATGTCAATAAATAATAATAATTTTGAAAGAAAATTATGAAATATAATTGATAGAATTGTGTGTTTGTAATATTTTTTCCTGCTTTTAACAAAATAAATTGAATTTTTTTTTACCAGTCCCATTAAATAAATAAAAAAATAATTACATTTAGTTCATCATTAAAAAATTCCTGACCCAGCAATTTAATTTTATTAGTTTTCTATATTATATTTATATAGGCAGATAACAAATTATTGATTACTTACGAAGTATGTATTAATTATAATATTATTGTTTGTAGAGTTAAAAGTAAAAATGCAGAAGCATTACCGAATGTCGGTTTTCAAGCACAACTTAGTTTGTATGAAACACTCGGATGGAAAATCAATAAATCCAATATGCAATTTAAATTGTTTAGACTGAAAATAGCTGCTAGAAAAGTTAAAAAAGGTCCGCGATATTGTCAAAATGAATACAATTTACTCAGTATTATTATTTACAGCAGTTTTGTTTATTTGTATATTTTTGTTGCAGTTAAAATTTTACCACAAGACTGTATTGACGTAATGAAAGGAGATCCATCTTTAATATCTGCAAGACCGGATCCAAAAGTTTATCGATGTCGTAAATGCAGGTAGTGTTTTTCTACTTATAGGTGCTCGTAAATTATAAACTAAAATGTTATTTTCTCTCGGTGTAGAAGAATTGTAGCTTTACAATCAAATTTATTACCACATTTTACCAATGAGAAATTGTCATGGAAAGACTCAAAATGGTCTTCGAACTATTCAGACTCTCAACTGTGTTCAGATACCATCTTTGTAGAACCTATGTCTTGGATGTCAGTAGGCCAATCTGAAAGTGGAAAAATTAACTGTCCAAAATGTCAATCCAAACTCGGGTCATACAGTTGGACCATGGGATGCCAATGTCAATGCGGTGCCAAAGTATCTCCAGCATTTTATTTTGTGCCATCTAAAATAGATTATAGTGGATTTTTGCAAAACGTTCAAGCTACGGTTTAAAAACGATTATTGGAATTAATGTTACATATGTTCAAGTCATTAATATTCCATATTTTTTTTTCTATATGCATAAGACAATAAATCTGATGCCTGCCCATATAAAACAAAAACACTTATTAAATTATTTGAATGAACCAAGGATTTTTATTGTATAATGAATTCAAAGAGATTTAAGATTTTCTGTATATACATTATATAGTTGCAAAGTTAGTGAAAATAATTTGAAAATTTTATTTTCAATTAAATTTGACCTAGAAGTTACCAATAAATTCCCTTCCTCCTCGATAAATAATTTAATGAAAATTTGTTATTTTTGACAATTTTAATATATCATAATAATTAAATATTAATCCACATAATTAAAATATTTACCTAAATTTTTATAAATATAATATATATTAAAAAATCAAATATGTTAAAATTAATAAGACTAATAATGGCCTAATAGACAATTTATTATAAACGTACTTTTAAGATTTCAAATTGTGTTCGAATTTTAAATACTTGTATTGTTTATTGTTATACAAATTTTATACGATATTACATTGTTTATGAAATTAACATATAAATATTGTTATAAAATTTTTATTGTCATGTGCCATATTACATATTATGCAATGTTAGATAGCTGTACCGTGTATTTGAATGTGTAGAAATAATTTTTTTACAATACTCTGCAATTCATACTGGAAAATGTTACATTTTTTTACGTTATTATTATTCATTTATATTTAAAATTATAAATAACCATTCTATACTACGTCATGATAATGCATACAATTTATATTACTTTTTTGTTGTTTTATACAACATGAAACTAATAATATTTTATTAGAATATAAATAAACGGCAAAATAAAATTAATTATATATATAAAATTATTTTATATTAATTTGTAACCAAAATCACTTTACTCTATTCCAAAAGAGATGAAGCAAGATCAAGATGTATCAAGATGCGTTAGTTTCCCTATTGGAAGACAGTCGCATGTTAGAATGATACCCAGCCGACAAACGCATGCATGACAATATGTACAAATTATAAAGGAAAAAGTACCATAGCAATAACCATTTGTTAAAAATGAATGTATTTACATGTAAAAAAAAAAAATATACAGTTAAAAATGTATATTGAGTAGCGTTTTTTTAACTCCATCTGTACTTGTCCAAACAACTTCCGATTTCATTGTAGAGGATTTCAAAATATTTTGAAATTCATTAATTGAACCGCCGACACCAAAGTAATAATTTTTAGCAATTAATAAAATACATCCGGTTGGTTTTAATTTTTTTTCAAACAGTTTAATGAGCTTCGGATAGTTTTTTACATTATATATAGTTTCTGATGTCAAAATTAGATCATAAGTATCTTCACTGAAGTCTGTGAACGATTTCCAATCGCCTGAATAGAATTTGCAAATGTTTACCATAGATTCACAGTTTAACAACACATTACTCATAGTCTTAATGGACAATACTTCTTTGTTGAAATCTTGAAAGCTAACATTCTGAGCTCCATCTAATAATGTAAAAATACCCAAAAGACCAGTTCCGCAACCCAAATCCAACACCGATTTTCCTTCAAAGAATGAAACATTTTGGCTTAGATATTCCAAGAGGTCTAAAGTACATTCCCAAAGTTTAAATCCACCTTCGTAAGATCCGGGAATAAGATCTAAATTATTATGTGTTTCGGGAATTTGGCAATAAAGTTTCAAAGACCGATTTCCAACAGTTAAGAACGAATATGGCGGCTTGCTGTGCAGCAGCGGCGAATCATCAGATATTTTCAACTCTTCGGTTTCAACCACTTCACATTCGTTTTTATTCGATTCAAATGTATCCAAGTCGTCCGTATTAAAGTTGAACTTGAACATTTTTTAACAACAATGTCATCTGAAAAAAAACTATAATTATTTAGGGTGGAATGTGTGAACAAAACAATAATATTTTGAACTAAAATTAAATCATAATTTATGATTTATATTCATGAATAAAATTATTTTATTGTAAGGATGTGCTAAAAACGGACATTTTATCATAATTATATTTAATTATTTCTCGATTATTTTTTTTGTTTTAATTTTTAAGTTTTTATTCATTGTTTTACATTCACTGTCAGAAAGCAATAGTTATTTTTTCAAAAAAAAAAAAAAAAAACTTAATTACACATAAAGTGTATAAAAAGTGCAGGTACTTAATGTTATTATAAAATGTACAGTATACTACATAAATTTATGGCTTCCTCAAAGAACTTTTCACAACTGCATTTTATATTTCACGGCTTTCAATACCGTTTTAAAGACATATTTGAAAATTTCTAAAAAAAATGCAAAATATCGCAATAACAATCGATGAAGAAATATATCTAAATATAACAATAGATCTAGAACCATCTATTATGTTATATATATATATATATGTATACACATCTTTCAATAGAAAAAATATATTAAATAAATATTATTTTGTACTATTTTAGTAATTCCATATATTACATATTCCTCCATAAATTGTGGTTCAACAATTTAATTAATGTACCTATTTATATGAATATAAATATGCATCAATGTCATGATGTTTTGCATTTTTTTCGAAAAAATATTTTTAAAATGAAGAGAGGACATGGAAACTATACACATTTGAGAAGTTCTTACAATTTATTGTATATATATTAAGTACTTTTATACATTTAGTATATAAATACAATCCAAATTTCCAATTATACTATCATTATTATAATCAATTTTTATGTGGATATAAGTAAGTTTTCTATTAAAATGAAAAAATGATTTTGGCGGTAGAAAGTGTTGTCATCATCATTTATAAATATACAATTGGAATACAACCCAACACAAAATGAATTCAACAACTTTAAAATTTGATTTATGTATGCGAGTAGTTTTTCTAACAATGCATAGTATATTCAACATGTGCTTCAAAATAAGGTTTGTACAAGTATAGAAGTTGGAATAAACGCAACTAGGGGGAGGTTGAAGAGCTTAGAGCATCCCAACTTTACTAATAGCCCCCTCAAAATAAATAATGCTTTATATTTTAATAAAATGAGTACTCAGTTTATTAAAATAAAATAAGCCACAAGTGCTCAAAAAAAAAAATTTTTAAATGCTTTATATGTTCTTGAATTCAACAAAAAATTATTATTTATTTATTTAAAGATATATGGGTTGTAGTCCCCTCCCCAGGATATTGTGCTAGTTGTGCCACTGGAAGATGATAGTTATTCCTTACAAATATAATTATCAGATAATTTTTTTTTTTTGTTATACCACAAATACACATTACTCCCCATCAGTGGCAGCAGCACCCTGTAATTGGAGTAGCGTAACATTATAATTTGGGTTAATAGGCTATACAAATTACCCTAAAAATAATCAGCCATGAGCTGTCTCACCTGGGATATAAATTCTGACGCTGCCACTGTTCTCCACGAAAAAATCATAAATATGTCGCTATAAATAATGATGAAATTATAATTTTCTTCTGAAAATTCTTTGAAACATATACATTTCTATATAAATACTATTGTTTTAATGGATAATCTAATTTTCCCTCACAGATCAGCATCTTATCGATGTATTACAAATACTTAAATTGTATTTATTGTAGTAAAAACTAATAAACACAGATGTTATAATTAGCAAATGTTAAAACACTGTTTAAATATTGTTTTACTTATATGTTTGTATATACCGCAAGTAAAATATTCGGCATGAAAAACTTTCTAAATTTTGAAAAATAAACGTTTATTAATGAGTTTACAGTATTTCAATGTACTAAAACGAAAACATCAAATTGGTACCTATAAAATATTTTATACAACTAGTCGCAAATTAATCTTTATAAATTACTAACCTGTTTAAATATGTATTAATCCATCACTTTTGCTAATAAAAACATTTTTGGAAATCTATTTACGTATTAATATTTTAAAATTATTTTTCAACTATGAAAAATAAAACGAAACTTTCAAATACGTATTAGGTAGTAAACTTTTAATCTCAAACCTCATTATCACAACAAATCCCCATTTTCTGTTATCTCATAGTAAAAACTACATGTCATATACAGTGATGCCATTTTCAAAAACGTTTTGGAAATTGTAAAAAAAATAGTATATATTTCAATAACTTACTAAATCACTCCTTCGTCCTTCCATTTTTATCTAGAGGAAATTTTTTAAAATTAATTGAAACTTGAAAGATCAATATTGAGGTTTAAATATTAATTATGAATATGAATATTTTCAGTGATGGGTTTAGCAATTTGGGGTTCGTAGTCAATAAAAAGAATCGTTTTTTGTTGGAAGTTACAATCTAATGTCTCCGGGTAAGTAAAATTACCGAGATTTCGAGAAAACATTACCCATTTTTTTCTGAACCAAGGGCCAAAAACTGGCAAGGATGAAGTGACATGAGTTAGAATGACTTACATTTAACACTAGGAAAAGAAAAAAATGCATACGACAGTAAATTCTCAACAATTCTTAGAGAATTTGCCAATTTTTGTTATTTAAAAAATTACTGTTAAAAAAAATGTTAAATAATATTAAAATAAAAAAAATTAATTTAAGAGTTAATAAAATTATTTCTATAGGTAACTAGTAATGTTAAATAATCAGATGTATAACATTTAATTATTTTGAAATTTAGCATCTTTAAATAGAATAAAACTAATAAATATTTGATGAAATATAAAAAAATTGTATTCTTTTTATTAATTATAATTTACATTCAAGATTTATAAATAAGATTTTTTTTCGTAGGTAGGTATGTATTATACTTGTTTAGTCATTTTTTGTCTATTGTAAATATCAAATATATCATAGTTGTGTATTACGTAAGTATAATTAATAAATCAGGGACCAACATTAATTACGGTTTTTATTTGGTACTCACTACTGCTAATCAGTATTCATACCTCCAAGAAAATTTACTATTATAAAAATGAATTTTTGTTATTTTTGATATACAAAATGATTTATAACGGTGTTACAGTTGTAGTGAAAATTATTTATTTTACATTAAATAAATCAATATTATTTTTCATTTTTTTTTTTATTGGGGGAGAAAAAAATCATTACAATTTATATGACACGTGTATCAAATTTAATTGAATGTAAACTACCATCTGTAAACTCAATATGTGAGACAATATTATAAAATGAATGAGAACAAACCTAAAATTCAACTAATAAATTTTGAAATATTGAATGTGACCAGCAGCAAACTTTTCGTAGATAAACAATGCACTGAGACATCATTCTTAAACATTATATTTTATTATATTCTCGATCATATTTAGCTATAGTTTATGTAATGTTAAATATATACGTAAATTCTAGTTTAATAAAATACTGATAGACATTTATAATATTACTTTCGTTACTATAATCTTAATTGATTCTCATGTAACTTTAAATTTCGTTATAAACAAATAATTTTAATAAGTGATCAAAAGATATAATTTAACTTCCTAAAACTAAAAATTTTCAATTTAAATTAACTCTTCAATGATATTTCAACCATATTCTAAATCATCACCTAATTATAAAAAAATTATCTGAAAATAAAATATAGAACACTGAAAAAAAAAATATATATATAAATAAAATAGTAAAATGGAAAATGCGAATGCAATAAATAAGTATGCAAATTGATTGTATAAATAATATTGCACAGCATTTTTATAAATATATTTAGCCCTACATTCAAGCATATCATTTATTCTAAAATATTATCTTTAAAAACCACCAATGATTAACAAAATTATAAAATAGAATTAATTAGAAAGAGCCACATAGAAACCTGCATGTTGAAGCAAAGAAGTGAAATATTAGTAAACATTTTCAATATTTTAGTGTATTCAGGAAAGCGAATGAAGAACATATTAAATAGGTATTATAATGTTAATTCTGTAACTATCAAGAACTTTACTATTGAATCAATGCTAAATTCATTAATTATGATGTTACAAAGTTTTTAATATACTATTACGATGGCCTCCATTAAAGTTATTTAAAGTAATATTTCTACTTATTTTTATAATATTTTCTAACAAAATTATTGTATCATAAAGTGGTATTTTTATTAATTATAAAGTTTTTTATTGCATAGGATTTAATGAAAAATTGTATTAATAGACAAAAAATTTACTTTATAAAATATATCTAATACACGATACATATATTTTATAAAGGTTTAAATATTATTTTTTGGCTACTCCATTTTATATACAATGACAGTATACTTACTATTTTGTTTAAAAAATAAAATAAGGAAATGATAATACAATATATACATGTTATTAAGTTAAATCAGTATATTATTTATACTACAACTCATCTCTTAAAATTGCCAGTCATGAAATCAGTTTAAGATCATTAATACAATAATGATTATTCATTAACATATATTTCTATTTGAATATAATTTTGGAAGTCAAGTTAAACAAAATTATAAATATTGTACAGTATTTCGATCTTCACACTTTTAAAATTTTTTTTTATGAAAGAGAAATAAATTTTAGAATTTTGCACTATGCAAAATTAATTTTATTTATGTATATATAATAAACGCATACATACGCACACCACACACACAGACACAAAATAGATAAAACATTATGCATAATTGTTTAAAAAATTAACACTCTTATTAAAATTCGAAAAAAAAAATGTTCATTACAGAAACTACACGGAATAAATTATTACACGCTATGCTATTTCCTAAATTTATTAGATATATGCCAAACTATCAAACACAAACATAAATCATAAAAGGGCATTTGGACTACAATATGAAATTTGTCTTTATAACTCAATTAACTAAATGATCCATCACTCCTAATTCTAAATAAAGTATACAGTAATCATTAATTCTCATATCAATCAAAATTCTTAAAAAAAAAAATTAATTAATAATTATATGTATAAATATTAAGTATGTATTTATTTACATAAATTGTTAATACTATCTATGTTCTAATGTAGTTTGTGTATATCACCTTAACCTATCTGTTTATTAAAACCTAACTTACTACACGTTTATGAATTTGGTAAACTTGTTTACAGTTATGAATAATACTGACTTTTGTCGTTACTAATTTATAAGAATAATATTATCACTCGCACTACAAATGTCGTAATCAAGACAAAAATTAGATAGAAAAAAAATTACACACAAATCATTAAGCCTAAATTTCCTTCCTTTTCTGCTTTTGTTAATATAAACTGAGGAATATGACGTTTAAAAAAAAAAGATTCCTGATGACCTGCACAAGTTATAATTTCTGCGGGTTGAAATTCTCCTGACCCAAACCCCTTTAGTAACATTTTGGGTCAGCTCATAGTTTTTTTTAACCTGTACACAAATAAAACAAATATTCTACTTTAAACCTGTACAATAAATAATTTTTTAGTTCTAATCACGACTCGGAGCCAATAGTACAAACAAAAATTTATTTAGATATAAGTATTTTTAAACCCTTCTTCATATTTTTATACATATTACGGTTTTTTTTTTCATAGCAAATCTACATTAAAAATTTTAATCTTTTTACCTTAAATATTCACTGAAAGTAATAAAATAATACATAATACATATAGATAATTTAAATAATATTTGTAACTATTAGTGGTCTTAAAAAAAAGTTCTATGTAATAATGGCTCCAAATGGTAATTCAAAATTTGTGTATTAAAATTGTAAAATAATATTTTCAATGTTAATAATTTATTTAAGATAAAAATTAACACAATACAATGTACCTGAAGTAATTAGTATCTTCCTCTGCCACCGCGCCCAAAGGTACCCCTGCCACCACGGCTGCTGTTTCCAGGACCTCTACCAGATAAACCTCTTACAGGACCACCTCTCCCACGAACACTGCCTCTTCCTCTTCCACCACCAAAGTTACTTCCTTCGCCGCCGGCAAAATTGCTGCCGCTAAAACCGCTACCAAAGTCATTGTATCCACTATTAAAACCACCTAATATGAACATAATGGGTAATAAATAATATTAATAAAATATTTTACAGTTTAATTAATAAAATATAGTATTACTATTATAAGGTCCAGGTCTCGCAGCCCCACCTCCTCGCATAGGAACATTACTTCCTCTAATAGGTCCAGCACTAAAATTTTGTTGATAACCATCACCAAAATTATTATCCCAAGCACTAGTTGATGGACCTCCCCAATTACTTCCTCGAGAACTAGGGCCTGATTCCCATGGATCGGGATCATTACCACCTGAAACATTATTATTATTATTACCATTTATATAGAAAATTAATTTTAATAATATATAAATAGTTTTTACTTCTCCATCCACCACCTCTTCCGCCCATTCCAAAATTTCTCATTGTTGGTTCCCAAGCATTACGATTATCACCACCCCAATTATCTGCAGAGTTATTATTTCTAGCATTTACTCTAGCCATTTCTTCTTTGCTCAAAGCTTTTTTCACATCGATTTTTTTCCCTTTAATTATGTGCGATCCTTTCACTGTGAAATAAAACAATAAATTTATTATGAAAATATAATAATAATAATAAATCTATATTTAGAACATACAACATATCTTATCGACTGGATCATAATCATCGAATTCAACAAATCCAAATCCTCGTTTTTTGCCCGTCTCTTTATGAACAACTAGAGCAGCAGAAGTAACATTACCGTACGGAGAAAAATATTCTTTTAGGTCTTCTTCAGTAATGCTATCGTTTAACAAACCAACAAATAATTTTTTAACTGTGGCCCCTGCTTCAGGTTTTCCGATGTCCTATTATCAAATACAATCATTCAATGTTAAATAAAATTTAAAACTAAACTGAACTAGTATTTTATTACAGTTTTTGGAACAGCTCTTTTAGGTTCTACCGTACGGCCATCAATTTTGTGAGGACGCGCACCTTGTGCATCATCGACCATATGTGCTGCAGCGTAAGTAATAAATCCGAAACCTCTGGATCGTTTTGTTTGCGGATCTTTCATGACAACGACATCCATAATTTCACCCCATTGTTCAAAATATTTTTTAAGATTTTCATCTGTAGTTTTATAATCCAAACCACCGACAAAGAGTTTACGGAGGTGTTCGGGCTCCCTCTAATAATAATAATAATAATAAAAAAAAAAAATAGTTAGGTATACAGTTACGTAATTGAAATGAATTCGGTAATTTTGTATTTCTATTAGAGAACAGTAAATTCAAGTTTAAAAAAAAAAAAATTGCCTGTTACGTAAATTAAAAATTACATTAATATACATACACTTTTAAAAGTACAACCTACATAAATGAAAATAAACGTTATAATAAAATTAGTATTACGATCGAATATTTCAACATTTTCAATAAAAGAACGATTAAAACTCTTGTACGAGGTAATAATCGAGTTAAACCGATTAATCGTAGTGGCCCATTTTTCATATAATTTTGAAACAAAAAAAATACAGATACGTATTTTTACCACGTTTACTGGCTACTGCTGAACCTTATTTTCAGGTATATATCACTACAATTCGTAGTCGAAACACGTATTATGAAATCAATTTTTTCCCAATTTCGTTAATACAACTCGAAAATTCACTCATTACACCATGCAGTCGACAGTAATAACAATATTTATGTTAATACCATTGTCCGCGCATTATAAGTGTTTTGTAACGTAATTTCTCATACGAGTTACGATGATTAATCGCTATAACGGATCGAGTAATAATAATTATTGTACAAATAAAAATTCGCCTTATCGCGCGTTAATTATTCAACTGGGCACGTTAATTATGGCGGAACACACGATATAAACTTTAAAATGAACGTATCGCGCGTTCAAAATGGATATGTAAAAAAAAAAAAAATCGACCAACTCCGATCGGACGACGAGTTATTCGTACACACACACACACACACACACACAAAAAAAAAAAAAAGATGCGTTTTTCAAAAAAATACGTTTCACAGTCCTGTCCATATTGTATTATTACTAAATGGAGTGGAAATATTTTGGAAAATATGTTTCGGGCGAACAAAACTACGGAAAACACTGGGTCGAATTTTTTCGTATCGTTATTATTACATTACCATGATTTACTACTACTACTACGGTAGTCGGGACGAGCGGATTCTGCACGGAACGATGGGACGCCGACGATGCGCGCGGTGGCCGAAACGTCGCACGCGGTCCGATTAACGCGCGAAATTAGATTAAACCGTGAACACCGACGAAACCGATCGGAACGCGCAGAGAAGTTTTCGCGGATCCAGAATACGGTAGAAAACTGGGGGAAAACAAAAACCGCACGCGTAACGCGGACGGCACGAAACGCAATCGACGGACGAACGAAACGTAAACAACGAACCGATTACGTATTGGCGAAGCGCAATTCGTCGCCACGGATTGACGGGGGGCGCGACGCGGAGAAACGACGGACACAGTGTCACCAACGGAACGACGACTTCCACGATACGCTATTGTGTGGAAGTATATTTACCATAGAGTAATATTACTCTATGATATTTACAAGCCGTTTTTTTCGCAGTTGCCCGTAATATCAAATTTTCCGGACTACGTGCGGGAAAAACTTTTGGCACGTCGGAGAAATAATAAATTCACAACACGGAAATCGTAAATCGATCGTATTCCCGTGCCGTTAGATTTATTTTCGTCTGAATTCCTTTTTTTTTTTTCCGTCCGATACCTCGTATTGTATGCGTAGACATAATCCATAGAAAAGAGATAATACCTATTATGTCTATGATTGTATGGTTCAACCACCTGTAAATATCACGTCTTCCGTGAGAGAGAGAGAGAGAGAGAGAGAGAGAGAGGAGAAGACGACACCGTAATCTCGATATAAAGACCGTATAATGAACGAGAGAGAGAGAGAGAGAGAGAGAGAGAGAGAGAGACGGCGTTCAACCTGTTTTTATATTTTATACCGTAAAATAATTATTATCCGTCATCGTTATCCTTTTATCACTCACCCGTCTATATACGTTTTTAAGTAGTTTAATGGGTTCCGTTTGTATTAATAAATCGTTTTTTTTTCCTCGTTAATTTAATATATATTTATATATATATATATATATATATTTTTTTTTTATATTAATTATATCAACGGTATCGTTGTTTTTTTTTTTTTTTTTAAATAAAAATGTCTTACCTACAAAATGTCGTCGTCGACCTACTCTCGCGCATTATTCGTCCATACAATATTATAATAATAATATGTTCGTTGTAATAAAATATAATACTGTTATTTAAAATGAAATACGTTTTATGGACTGTTATTTTGATTTCGTCTTCTTACGCTGATGGTAATGTCATTTTTTCGATTTTCCTATATATATATATATATTTTGTACATTTATAAATACGTATATATATATATATATATATATACATAATATTTTGTGTGTGTATATATTACGGCGAACGATTTGTTTTAAGAGATTTCAACACGTAAAATAGTCATATTCTAAATGTACGCTTTATGGAAAGAAATTATAGTCGGATGTTTGAAATTTACATAAGTAATTAAATTTTTTTTTTTTTACATGTTACTGACACTCAATTTTTGGTTTTAAAAAAAACATGCTACTTTGAACAGTACATTATAATAATAGGAGATAATACAAATAAATATTATGAACATATGACGTAATAATGAATTATCCAGTTATTAAAATGTTTTAATTGAAAACAAATATAATGCAAGATATGTTTATTGTTTATAACATATAAATTTGAGAGAGATATAGTATGTCTAATATACGACCGAATTGATTAGCACAAGCACATTATATGTTAAATAAAGAAATAAATATGTATATACATTTCTTTTTCAAGTATTATCTAACAACTTTTATTATAATTGCCATTATTGACTGATCAATAAAATTGAAAATGGCATTTAAAAAAATGTATAAAAGTACTTAATATATGATTTGTAGGTACAGGATTTATCTCAAAAACTTTCTTTAGTTACATATATTTTCGTGCGCTCTTGACATTTTAATACGTAACAATTACAGTAACCATTAATTAAAATATACATTTATGTGGTCATAGATCTTTCAATGTGTGTAAACTCGTATAGTAAGTGATTTTCCAATAATAAATACATTTTCAAAAATGTTACAAAAAATAAAAATAATGTGAACCGTCGTAATAACTGTTAATGAAGAAATACATTTTTGCATAGGTATGAATTAGCCGTAGGTGCCTTAATGTATCTGTGATTGCCTATAACTAATAAAGGATTTTTAGTAAATTTGTAGTATAATACGTGCATTTCATTTCTTTAATTCACGTTATTAAAATATTTATATGATTAATTGGTTGTACGATTTATTTTTGGAAGATAATATTGATCCCTTATAAGATAATATAAATACAGTGCCTACGAATTTAATATTATTGTAATGTACTTAATTATTAACATTTTTAAGTTACTTGACACATGGGCGTATACATAAAACATGTTATATTTTGTCTGTAGTTCAGCTTACATTTGCTTCGGTTGAGTTGCTTAGGATGGCCCGTTGTATAAATGCACCATTAATTTTTATATGCATACTTTAATTAATTTTTTTTTTTTTTATACATTTGTTACAGATTTGCCGGTATTTAATAAATATATGGACAATGAAGCACTTTCTGAAGACATACCAGTTGGTCAATCGATATATAAACTTGAAGGTGTTGATTCTTTAGGCAATGACAACGATTTAATATATGGTATAGAAGGAACTGATCATTTAGTAGTTGATTCTAATACAGGAGTTGTTACCATTGCAAAGCCTTTGGATCACGAGGTACAAGATTGTGATAAAATATTTTATTAATAACATAAAAATGTTTATATTTTCTTCTTTAAATATTATTCAAATTTTTGTGTTCTAGAAAAGCGATACATTAAAATTTACCGTTACTCTTCAGCAGAAAAATACTGATGATGTAGTCAGGCTTCCTATATCTGTGATTATCTTAGATGAAAATGATAATGCTCCTGTATTTAAACACACACCTTATGAAGGTTCTGTCAATGAAGAATCCCAAATTGGCACAACGGTATTTAAGTGGATCCACGTAGAAGATTTAGATAAAGTTGGTGAACCTCTTGAAGTTAGATGTGAATCAAATTTCCAGGTAATTTAAGATTTACACACGCACACACACATACACATAAATTATAAATTAATATTATTGTATTTTTATGCAACATAATATTAAGAATCATGTTTCATTAAAACAATATCACAAATTGAATATCTAAGTAAAAATCATTTGTGAATGAAGTTTTAAGTTTAAATTTTAAATTAAAAAAATTAATGTTCAATATTAATTTTAGGATGATGATGGATGTTTGAAATTTAAAATCCAACCAGTGAATGTCAGTGAAAGTTATTATTCGGGTGTTTTAGTTGTAAATGGAGATATAAAATATTCAGAAAATCAATTTTATAAGTTGTTACTAATCGCTAGTGTAAGTCATTTTTTTTTTCTTTCAGTTAAATTTAATTCTTTTATTAATTAAATATTTTAATATTTATAAACTTTGTTAATTTTAGGATGGTATGCACGAAACTAAAATAAATGTAGATATACACGTTAAAGACATTCAGAATATGCCTCCCGTTTTTCATGGATCTTTAACTACAGTAATCAGTGAAGATATATCAGTTGGAACTCACATTTTAACTGTAAATGCTAAAGATGGTGATAGAGGAGACCCAAGAAATGTCATTTATGATCTAATACAAAGTATATAAAAATAAATTGAAATTTATTGAAAATTATAAATAGTGTTAGACAGTGTGTTTGTATTTTATAGTACACTGATTTTGATTGTTTTACTTTTTATTTTAATGCTCGTCTTTTTTTATTAAATATTTTTTCCCTAATTTTAATTTATGATGAAATTTCTAATGTAAAATAAAATAAAATATATATTTTTATGTATATTTTGTTTTAAATTTCTTTAGATTTTTGAGTTCAAACTTTATCTTTTAATATTAGATAATCTTAAATTATGTAGCATTCCTATTAAATATATATCATTATTATATTTA
Source organism: Slavum lentiscoides (assembly GCA_032441835.1). Lineage (NCBI taxonomy): Eukaryota > Metazoa > Arthropoda > Insecta > Hemiptera > Aphididae > Slavum > Slavum lentiscoides. Next base: position 13,944,746 of record CM063709.1, read on the forward strand.
ATACTTATGTTTTGAAATGTTAGTTGATATATATCACTAGTTTATACCGCATATGGATATTTAAAAAATATATATTTTTTTGCAGATCCTATGGATTACTTTTCTTTGGATAGTTTATCTGGTGATTTAAGTATTGCTAAACGAATCGACCGAGAATCATTATCCAATAATAATGGTATTATTACATTAATTGTTCGAGTAAGTATTCAATTGTAAATTATATATGACTCGTTACTTTGCTGTTTTTAATTTTTCAATTTAATTTTTATATTTATTTAGGCCAGAGAAGTTGCAAATAGCACAGCTTTAGATGATAAACTAAGCTCATCTGAAGCAATTATTACAATTACTGTTCAGGATGTTAACGATGAACCACCAGTTTTTAATAAACGAGATTATTTTGTTTCTATACCAGAAAATATAGCTCCTGGTACCCCTTTACCTAACTTAAACATGACTGTTGTGGACTCAGATATAGTAAGCATATATTATTTTATACATTCAATACATTCTTTACAATGAATATTTTTATAATAGGGTGCACATTCAGAATTTTCACTTAAAATACATGATGAGTCAAAATTGTTTGTAATTGAACCAACTAAAGCTATTGGATCAATAGACGTTGGTATAAAACTGGCGAACAATGTGAAATTAGACTATGAAGATCCTAATCAGAGAAAATTTATTGTTTTGGTAATTTTAAATTTTAAATAATAACAATAACAATAATAATAATTTGTATTTCTCTGTGTTTGTTTCAATAAAGGTTATAGCTAGTGAGCCAAGTGAAAAATATGATTTAACATCAACAGCTACTCTTACAATTCAAGTAATAGATGTTAATGATAATCCTCCAGAATTTGACAACAATGCATATACTCTTACGGTTAACGAAACTGCTACACCTGGAACAGTAATAGGTGCAGTTAAAGCATCAGATAGGGATAGTAATCCGAATATTGTGTATACATTAAGTGGACCTTCAGCTGACAAGTAAATATATTTGATTGATCATTTCATATTATTCCTATTATTGTAATTATTATTTTAAAGATTTTATACTTTTTCACGTTTAGATATAAGTTTAAAAATGTATATTAAATTAATTTAGTTTAATTAATATTTTTTTTTTTAGGTTTTCTGTAGATAAAAACAGTGGTACAATATCAGTAGCTTTATGTTCAAATGTTGGGAAAGCACCGTGTTTAGATTATGAAACACAGTCAAACTATTATTTAACATATATAGCAACTGATGATCATGGTAATGGACAATCAAATTCGGTTACCATAATGGTAATAGTAACAGACAGCAACGATAATCCACCTATATTTATGCAACACTCTTATACTAGCCTCATTGATGAAGGAATGACAACATTTGAGCCTCCTCTTATAGTTCAAGTAAAACATTTGTATTATGTTTTTGGTTAAAATTAAATTAAAACTGTTATTATATTTTTTAATTTAATTTTTTATTTAGTATATAATAGTTAAATATTAATATTATTAATTTTATAATACAGGCAACTGATGCAGATAAATCTTCTTCAATTTTGTATTCAATAAAATCTGGAAATGAAGAAAAACTGTTTAAAATTGATCAGAGTAGTGGGGAAATATTCATTTTATCTCCTAACGGACTTCAGAAATCAAAAGATGATAATATAACACTCATCATAGTTGTAAGTATAAATCATGTCCTTGGATTCATGAATTTTTCAAATTAAAATGATTATTATTTTTTATTCAGGTGAGTGATGGGTTATATAGTGACGAAGCAACTGTGAATATTGTTGTATTAGATGTTAATAATAACAGTCCACAATTTTTGTTAGAATCTTATAATGTTTCTATTTATGAAAATGAACCCATTGGTTATAGTGTGATCAGAGTTGAAGCCATAGATGAAGATTTAGATATAAATGCAAATTTTACATATCACATCCAGGAAGGTTCTTTTAATCATTTCTCCATCAACCATATTACTGGACTTATTTATTCATCGTCAAAACTTGACTATGATCAGCATTCAAATTATGCTATTAAAACATTGGCGATTGATAAAGGCACTCCTGCACTAACTGGAAGTACAACAGTATTTATAAATGTAATAAATGTAAATGATAAGAGTCCAGAATTTATTCCGATCATACAGCGAACAGAGGTTTGAAATTTAATCATTATTTATTATTGATTTTTTTGTTTGTTTGTAACTAAGAAGTAATAATAGTAAAAAAATATATTTTTAGGTATCAGAAGACGTTCCTGTTGGTACAGTTATATACCGTCTTATTGCTCATGACCCCGATATTAGCGATGAAAATGCTTTGAATTTCTCTCTGGATTCTTCAGCAGTTACTGGATTTAGTAGCAATGGTAATGAATTGGATGACAATAATGACATTAAAAACTGGTTCAAAGTCAGAGCATCTAATGGCGATATAATTATAGCCAAAACCATTGATAGAAATATTGCAGCTATTGTTAGTTTATCAGTCGTAGTCACTGATACTTCTGCTCCAGATGTACAACAATCCACAGGTTATTTTATAAACATTTTTTAATTTAAATATTACGAATCAATTATCACCTAATATAAAGCAATTTTAAATAATTAGTTTTCAGTCATTAAAAAAAAAAATTTCATTTTTAATCATTTTATATTTCAAATATCTCAACAAGATTTATGTACTATTTCAAACTACCTATTTCTTTTTTTATAATGAAACTATTTTGAATAATTTGTGTATTTTAGGAACACTAATGGTGACTATTATAGACATTAATGATATACCACCGGTATTTAAACCGCCTTGGTCAAAAGAAAATCCATATTACACGATAACGAGTTCAGAAGAACAGCCAATTGGTTCTCTTATAGGAACATTCATTGCAACTGATGACTCTGGGATTGATCATTATGATATTGTACCCAATAACCCATATATCGATGTAAACCAGACTACAGGTAATTAAGTAAAATACAACAATAAATGTAAAAAAAAAATTTTAGTTCAAAGGGTTGTAACATTTTCCATTTCTATATGAAGAAAGTAATAGTAATCTAGTATTATTTTAATTTCAGGCGATTTATACATAAAAACAAAACTTGACTTTGAAACTATTGAAACTATTGATATCAATTTGATTGCATATGACACGGGTCATCCTCAGTTGTCAACTACTGCTACTATATTTATTAAAGTTATTAACATAAATGACAATACTCCAGTTTTTAATGGGGTATGTTTATAAAACTATTTTTATTTGTAATTTTCAGTAATGATTTATAAAGTAATAGTATATGTATTTATAAAGTGAACTGTTAATTACCTATTAAAATAGTGTGGTTTTTCAAAGTAAAATGTCTATAATTATTAATCATATATTAATTTATTAGACTGAGTATAGAGCAGAAATAGAAGAGAATTCACCAGTAGGAACTTTTGTTACAAATGTAATTGCTACTGATGCTGATAAAGGATTATTTGGTCTGGTTCGTTACTCGATCATTGGCAATAAATATGGTTTTGTTATTGATCCAGACACAGGGATTGTTAAAGTTAATGATTCTAGTTTTCTTGATCGTGAAATGTTATCAGAACTAATGTTAACAATTCAAGCCAAAGATGAAGCTCCTCCTGGTTTAACTAAATCTGCAATAGTATTGGTAAACATTTTTTTAATACAATATTTTAAATTTAAATATATGATATGGTTTCTTTCAACAAAAGATTTCTTAGTATTAATTGCTTTTACAATATTTTAGGAGACATTAAAAATTAAAATATTCAATATAAATATTAAATAATATTAAACGTAAGTTTTGTTTCTTTTATTTTAGTTATTTATAAAACTAATTGATGTGAATGATAATCCGCCACAATTTGATCCAAAAGTTTATTCATTGTCTATTATCGTCTCAACTCCTACAACACCTCTAATGCAACTAAAAGCTATTGACAAAGATTTAAATTCAAAATTGACTTATACTATTACATCAGGAAATAAAGGTTTGCTATTTGCACACCTGTTACAATTAGTGTTTATAAATTATAATTTGTAATATATTTTTGTAAATTGTCTTTTAGATTTATTTAATCTTGATAAGGATTCAGGATTTTTATATTCAGCTATGTCGTTAAACGGCAAAAAGGGTATATATGTGATCGCAATCGATGTTTTTGATGGTGTTTTTCGAGACCAAGCAAAGGTCAACATTACAGTTTTAGATGTCAATCAAAATCAACCCGTATTTGTTCATCCATCATCTAATAATTCTGTATTGTCTATTTCTGAGGTAACTTTTGTGTTTCAGTATTTTCTAGAAAAATGTTTCAAATCAATATGTAATTTTAATAATATTGTAGCCTGTAAATACACTACTACTTTTTTTGTTCATTAGAATTGTGAGTTTGTAATTTGGAAAGATATTAATTTTTTTTTAATTTTCAGGATGTTAGTGTTGGCACATTAGTTTTAACGGTGTGTGCTGAAGATAAAGATTTTGGTGAAAATGGGCGTATAACTTATTTTTTTAAAGTCGCCAATTCAAATGTGCAGCAAACAGACACGTTTACCATTCATCCAGAAACCGGACAAATTAAAACACAAATTTTACTGGATTATGAAACTAAATCATCTTACCAAGTACATAATAATTTATATTTACTTCTGCCTTCAATTTTAATAGGCCATTAAATAATTATGAAAAATGTCATTTATTATTTAGTTAGTGTTGGTAGCACGCGATCAAGGATCACCGACATGGCATGAAACTTTGAAACTTCTTACAATTAATTTAATTGATGTCAACGATAATAAGCCTCAATTTCCTGTATATATTAATCATAAACCATTGTATACGTTTAATGTAAAAGAAAATAATAGACTTCAGTATAAGATTGGTTAGTGCATATTGAACAATTTTTATAAAGTTAAACATAATTGATTTAACATTAGTGACAGCTAACAATATATATTATAATTATGCTTATTGTTTAGGTCAAGTAAAGGCAATTGATTTAGACCAAGGGGAAAACGCGCATATTTATTATTATTTACTGTCAAACGTGCCAGTACCATTTATTGTGGATAGTCTTGATGGAACTATTTATGCCAATGACACATTAGATAGAGAAAAACAGAATTCATATGAAATTATTATCAAAGCCTCAAACGATAAAGAATATCAGCAAACAAATGTAAATATGATTGTATATTTTGCTCTTTTCTAATTTAACAGAATTGTTAGGCGATTCTTATCATTTACAGCCACATAATTTTTATACAGTACAAAACAAATACAATTTTTTTTAAAAATTTGTATCACCTACATTCATATTATTTACATTTTTAATGTTCTTGAATTAATATTTGATTATTTATATTTGCGATTTTACAGGGTTTAGAAATAGATGATTATAGTCTGGCAAAAGTATTAATTTTGGTAACGGATGAGAATGACAATGCACCAGTTTTTCAGGCTAATCATTATTATGCAGGTCAGATATCTGTTTAAATAAATACTTTCGTATTAAATAAAAACATTTTGTGTATTAAAAAAAATGTCAAAATTATTGAATTAAAATTTTATTTTTTAGGAGTAAATACAATGGCGAAAGTTGGAGATGTTGTACTTCAAGTAACAGCCATTGACTTGGATTATGAAGAAAATAGTACAGTTATGTATCATATCGAAAGCACACAATTGTTTAGGCCTGGAATAAGTAATTTGACGTGGTCGTCTACATTAAAGGATCCCTTTTCTGTCGATCAATCTGGTCGTATTTCTACAGCTGTGTTTTTGGCAGAATACAATCAAGGACGTTTTGATTTGCAAATAGTAGCAAAAGAAAATGCATCGCCAAACAGAATTGCTTCCACAAAAGCTACAGTAATAAAAATAAATTTGTATTTTGTATTAAATTTAATTGATTGTCCTAATTTGTAATTTATTTTGTTTTAGATATGGGTATATGAAACTCATCAATTAGTGAAGTTAATAGTGTCACGCGCTCCACAGACAGTTAATGAAGGTAGAGAACAAATACTTTCTAGTCTGGCGAATGCGACTAATATGATTGTCGTTCTGGATGATGTTCGTTACCACGTCAATCAATATGGTTATATTCAACCCGATTGGAGTGATGTGTATTTGCACTTGGTAGATCCAATGAGAAATGATATAATGTCTAGTTGGGAAGTCCTAACTATAATTGACAATAAATATGATTATTTAAAAGATTATTATCAAAATTTCGCAATTGAAAATGTTGTGGTATGTATACAAATTTAAATCAATTTTTTATACTCTTATGAACAAAGTGGTAATTTAAATAACCTTGTTTTTTTCGTCTACATTTTGTGGAATCATTTAAAGGGAAAATATATTTGTTATTATAAAAATTAACTTTTATACCTATATTCATTTAATTTTTTTCATTATTAGTATATAAATAAATATAAACCAAATTAGTTTTTAAGACAATTAATAATTTCAATGAGAAAATATTAATAAAGTTACGTTTTTATTTTATTTTATTTTAGCCTGCATTAGTTGTTAGCCAAAACGAATCGTTTGAACCTACTATAGCAGCTTTAGTAGCTTTATTAGTCGTATTGACTGTTGGGTGTATTGGCGTGTTAATAATCTGTTGCTGTTTCAGACATTGGTGAATTTAATTAATATATATTTTATATATAATATTGTGTTAAATGTGTTTAATTTTAATCTATATTATTTTTTTTGGACAGGATGTTTTCCGAGCTGGACAACAACTCAATAAAGAATGACATATTAATAAAAAAAGCTGTAATTGATGATCTCAGTACTACTGAAAATCCTCTTTGGATCGAACAGTAAGTATCATATAGATACAGAATATATTTTTTAAATTATTAATTTATTAAAATTGTAATATATAGAATACATTTTTGAAGAAGTATAGCATGTGTATGCAAGTGTAGTATTCACTATTTTGTTTTGTTTTGAAATTTCAGGAAATTAAAGTTGTATGAAGAACAAGAATTAACTATGCAGGTATTTTGTGACCTAGAAAGCAAAGAAATGCCAAATCGTCAAGATAATGTAGTGGTAAATGTACAGTTTACATTATTATGTTATTGTGGTTATTTAAAATATAAATGTTTGAATTTAGGGAGATAATACTTATGCAACAATAAGACGTCCATCTCGCCGTGGCTCTATTAATACTTTATTGACTATGACACCAGGAGAATATGCTACTTTGGGTGGATCTGTATTGCCATTACCACCTGACGGAGGCACTTCTCATAGTCAACAAGTAAAAATAACATTAAAAATTTTTATATAATTTTATTTTGATTAATACTCTTATAGAAAAATTAAGATGTGGAAAGAAAAACTAATGATAGATAAAAACCATCTTATAGATATAGCACTGTTTTTAAATTTAACTTTTTACTAAAAATACAAACTGTGGATTATGCAGAATATTAAATTCTTATATTTGTTTATAAACAAATATAACAACAACTGGGATGAATCACTTAATTTATAGTTATGGAAAAAAGTATAATAAAAATTGTTTTATTCGAAATTATTCTCTTGTGGAAAATTAACAGTAGTCTGTTGCTAATGTAGTGACAGATTACCGTTTTCAACGTGTGTGTGTGTGTGTGTGTGTATATATATATAAAACAAAATAAATATAAATGTGGTATAAAATGAAACAAAAAAAAATGGATATTTTTATAAACGATATGTTTTTAATATTACTGTTCCAACTTATCAATAATTTATATAGTGTATTAAGTTTTCAAATTTTAATTATTATAATATTTGTAGATGTTTGAAGCATCACTCGGGTTTCAAGGATCTACATTCCAAGTTCCAGATTCTGCTTTGGATACTAGTAATCTTTTAATAAATAATTCTGATATATAAAATGTATATATATTTTTATAAATCTTTAAATATAATATTAAGTGTAGGTTGTTTTAGATTGTCATCGAATAACATAATAATAATTAACATTTGCTAGTACTTATTTACGTTATGATCGCAAGTTACAAGGTAAATGACTTAATATAGGTATAAATCAAATTTATGTAATAAACTAAAACTAACTTTACATAATCAATTATTATTTACTGCAACTCATTTATTATAAAGATCAATTTATCATAGTTATTTTAAAGTCTATTGTATTTTGAATAATGTTATGTATTACTTTATTTTTATAATGGATCTTAATAATGTTAGTTTTTAATTAGATATGATATCTTTAAACGAAAAAAGCTCATCGAATCGTTTTAAATAAAGTAAAATATATTGAATAGTTACATAATATTTCGATTGTGATAATATTTCAGTATTAAAAAAAAAAAGGAAAGTATATTTTTGACTGAAATCGTAACTTAGATGCATAAGGTTGTATAAATTAACAATCAAAATATACTATAAATTTTATTATTTTTTAAAAAACATTCCATTATGTATTAACAGTAAAATGTAATATTGTGAAATTATTAATTTGTGTATTGTTTCAATTTCAATACATCGAAACTATGACGGTATTGAATTTATTTGTATTTTTTTTTTTTACTTTTGTAATTTTATAATATATTCAGAAAAATGATCTATAGTTTATGTTTAATAATATATTTTATATAAATGCTTTAAATTATTTTATTTATTAAATGTTCGAATTATTTTTTTATTTTATATATTTTACTTATGGTATGTGATTGTATGTCATTAACAATTTATAAAAAAATAAAAAAATCAACCAATCAAATAACTGTTGTCACATTTTTCAACACCTTATCCAGTGGTGTAATTATAAAATGTCAACCCTTTCACAAAAATCTAAAACTGCCCATTTTTTAAAAAAATAGTTCTTATAAGACTCTTTACTAGCATTTTTATGCCACCTATACTAAGATTTTATTAAAACATTTAAATATTTTTGTGTAAAAAAAAAATCATATTAACTAAAGAAGAAATTAAAAGAAACCAAATTTGTTGGTACCTACAAGTTTGACCTCTGCTTTAAGTATTCTAGTTGAATTATTTAACAATACTTCTTTTGCTAATAATTCATTGGTCCATAATCGTAAATTCCGAGTGTGAAAAAAATTCCTAGTCCATGAATGTCAGTAATATATACATACACATTTATACTAAAATCCAGACTTCAACCCAAAGTATTGTGTACTGTTCAGACGTTAGTTTTCATTAATATCAGCTGAATTGGCATTAAATCTTCAATAAATATAATTTTGAATTTACGATTTTGATAATTGCAGCAAGAAATATTTAAAATACTATGTAAATAAGAGTCAATTTTTACTCTACAATTAAAGTGCCACGCTTTGGTAAATTTCCAAAATCGGTAAAAAGCAACTCATGAAATTTTGCGACCGTTAATGCAGGCCCCTATTTATGGGGTGGGCAATTGCCCCTCCTGGTGGACTTTGGGGGCGGTAAATTTGTATGAACTTCTTTTTTATGTTTAGATATAATTCAATAATTATGATTAATAATTGAGTAAAATGTTTTTTTTTCATATATTAAATATTGTCGATTTTTGGGCCGTATAAAAAAGGCAGAATTAAAAAATTGCCCCGGAGCGCCAAAATTTTAAATACGTTCCTGTGTTAATGTGAAGAGTTGTTTAGTTTAATAATATCCAATTGATTATTTTGTAATAGGTTCTGGTAAATAGAATACAATTAAGTAAAACGATACATGTGATGTTTTTAGCTTAATTAAGTAAAAGTATTCGCAAAAATACAAAATACAAGATTTTTCAGCAGTCAATATTTTTATTACATATCAAACAAAGATATTATAAGCTTTGAAATTATTTTGTGTGGGTAGCTTGGGCTTTTCTCATTTGCAACAGAATGTTGCTAAGTTCTTCACGCTTCCTCTTAGCTCTGATGTGTGTTCCCAACTATAAAAAAAAAAAAAAAACATAATAATGTTTTAAATGTCTTGATAAGTTGTAAAACAAAAGAAGAAAATAGTGAAATTAGTTATAACTTAATAATATAAAAATATACTTACTCGTCTTTTTAAGAATTTCAACGCACGCTTGTCTTTGGACACCTTCAACAATTCCATGGCTCTCTTTTCAAATGGAGCGTGACCCATAACTTCCCTCACAACATCTCTGATGAATTTGTTGTGCTTTGTCAAACGCTATAAAGAGAAAATAGCATTACTATTATTATTAAATTATTACAAAAACACTAAAAAAAAAAAAAATTAAAAATAATAAGGTAAATAATAACATTTAATTTTAAAATTATTTACATTGATATGTAGGTGTAAACCTTATTTATTTGTTTCAAGGTAAAAGTATTTTTATCATCATTTTTGTACAGAAAAGTTCAACAACTTGCATGATATTCTATTTTATACGCGTTTAAAACAAAATATACTTCATATTTTAAGAACAGAATTAAATATTTTATATAAAAAAAAAATAATGTTTATACTGTTGGTATAATAATATGTATACAGTTGCTTTTACAAATTACAACAAACTCACCAGGTAGGTACACATATTTTTAGAATACAGCGATATAGTATTATACACAAAATTGAAGCAACTTCAATTAAAGCTTATTCAAACCTACAAAATATATTTATCAAGGTGCTTGTGAAATTACTTTTTTCTCTACAAAATCATTTCATATAAGTTGTCAACGTTTAGACGTTTCGTAATAAGCCAATAACGAATGTTTCAAAATCCAATAACATTTTTAAGGCTAAAGGGAAATGTTAACAAGTGATAACACAGCAGACCAGAGTAAACTTATGTGAACATCAAACGTCTGGCAATTTATTCCTATTCCTAATGTCGGTTTATCGTGGAAAAGGAAATATCATATTTCTGTTCAGACGTATAGGTACTTAAAATATTAAACTATTGTACTCACGCCTTTGGTACGGGCTTGTCTGAGTTTTTCGCTCTTGGCAGACAGCTCTTTGCCAACTTTACCGACCCTCTCGATTTTGGTGGTCTTGTGACCTCGCTTCAAACCAACTGCGAGCTCGTAACGAGGAGCCATTGTATAAAATCTAAAGGATAAGATAAAAACGTCAAGACATTAACGACAATATGTAAGGAGGCAGGTAATATTTATAAAAGAAAAAAAATACAACAATACGATAAATTACAGTTAAAAAAAAGAAACTGTGTAAAATACAAAAATACGAAAAACGACAAATTTGATTTGACTTATAAACAACGAAAAAGTTTTACCTGAAACCCGATGGATACGGATAAAATGAATGAGAACGACGTCTATAGTAAACAAAAAAAAAATAAAACAGAAACAGCAGAACACGAAGCCCACAAAGACTAAAGAGTATCGCGGACGTTCCAATTCCAAAATATGATAAATTTTCGTTTTGAGGTTATACCGTATGCGGTATATACCACGTAGCGTCACTTATTATCATAACTGATAAGAAGTTACGATTATCACGAATATTATGATAAGTGTTATACCTCCACGGTCACAAATCACTGCAGGATACGGTTATCCTCCATATTACTTTCTTGATTTTTATAGTTTCTCATATTTATGCCCAGTGGCGCAAGAATCGGGGAGAATAGCGATGCCAAACATCATGGCCCCGGGGTTCAATAGGGCGCCCTTGTCTAAGGCTTCTTACTAATGATTAATGAATGATAATAACGATACGTTTATGCACGAAAAAACGAGATGATAGAATATTAAATTGCAGTGTTAATTATTATTGTTGAGTAAATTCAGAAAAATTATTAAATTCACGAAGTTAATAAAAATAGAAAGTTGAACCATCAATATTTTATAGACAAATATTTTCTACAAAATGGCCATCTTCGAATTTTTCAAAAATTATAAAAGAAGTTTATTTCTTAATTTTTTACTTTCGTCTTTATATGTAATTAAATTATGAATTATTTGTAATCATTTGTTCTGTTATAAAAAAAAAAATTTGTTTATCTCATGAGATATCACAATAGGTAAATCCTATACACACCCTGTATTTTAGCAACATAATTAGTACCTAGGAAGGAATAAATGTAAGACAATATTATATTTTAAGATAATTCATGATAGAAAATGATGTAATATATTCCGAGCGGAGGGAGACAATTTTTTTTTGTGTTATTAATGAATCACCCCCTTGACCCTCCCCCCGTGCTTCGATTACAATATTTTTTTTGATTCGGGCAGCCATAACATTTAGGGCCCCATATTTACCTTTTCATCGGGGCTCCAAAATCCTAGTTGCGCCACTGTATTTACCCCGTCTATACATCGGTTATTTTATATCAAGAATATTTAATTTTATATTATGTATGATGTATCACATGATATAATATTTAAAATGTCCCAGACTTGTTGTGTGCGTGGTAATCGTTCTAACGGCGAAGTTACTTTTTTCGAGTACCTAAGGAGTGGCGTATCTGGGGACTGCTGCCCTCTCCGAAATTTCAGGAAAATTTAAAAATGTTTTCAGTGTTCTGTAATCGTATTACGTATAACTGTATATTGAAATATTGTGATATTTGTAGGAGGGTCGCTGCAAAAGTCTAAAAATGTTAGTTTACAGATTTTAACAAAATTATAAGCAAAAAAAAAAGATGTAAAAATACATATAACATAACACATAATATTTCCATGCGTATTTTCTTTATTAAAACCACTCACACACACATTATATTCATATTAAATAATTACAATAATTTTAAAATGAAAACGGGTAACTTTGAAAATTTAAAACACTTACAATTTATTGTATACATTTATATTTATTTTATTTTATTATTATACTTATTATATATCGCTTATTAATTCTATCCATATATATATATATATATATATATATATATAATAAAACTTTAAAATCGTAGACAATTATTAATTTTATATATCTGAAATGCTTAAAATATTTTATATAATTAAATAATATTATAAATTCAAAAATCATTTTAAATAAATATCTGCAATTTATCAAAATTTAATAGATTATTTATATTTTAATAACAGTACCTATAGTTTTGTTTACAAAAAAAAAGGAAGAAAAAAGGTCTATATTTTAACAATTATTAATATATATTATATTATATGTATATTCCTTTTATTATAGAATTTCCTTTTTTTTCTTACAATAATTCATTTACTACTTTGCTTTCGATATTGTATATAATATATATAGACATATAGTATTGATTAAAAAAAAATCTCTATAAATTTATATAATTTTACAGAATACGTATAACACTATACTCATTATTGGTTATACAATTGTATATAACGAAGTAAAAACGGCAACAACTAAAAATATCATAATAATGTATACCAGTACAGCTTTTTGTTATATTACCCGCTGTACAACAAAATTATTTTTCGAATCTGTTGTTAAGTGTATTAAATAAGTACATGTACAATTTTGGCAACATTAATTAAATAGGCTATTAATAATAGTTAGTAACCAATCAATTTATTGATTATTTTGATTTTTACCAAATATTTTTTTTTCTTATATGTATATTTCAATAAATTAAAATCGTTTATTCGGTTGAAAATAATTGACTGTAATGGATATTATTACACCAAATTATATTAGGTGTAAAAATTCATAAAAATTCCCAGATGTTTTATTGAATTTCCGATCCTGTAAATATACTGTAAATTATTCGTGTATTTTATTCTATATGGCCTGGATAGTACCTATATGAAAGGTTTTATTATAATTTAGTGAATATTGATTATAGTTTAACGTAAAATAATTGCTTTTTAAAACAAAAATATTTTAATATTTTGATTTTTTTTTCGATTTATCTATTTTGATATTCCTTCTGACATATTACTACGCGTAGTTTGAAATTATGCATTTTTAAAATAAAGGCGGCACTGATTATTTCGTATATTCGTATATGATCGTTATTCGATATAATATATAATCTGTTTCAATTATTCGTTCAGTTATTTAGAACTGTACGATTTTTAAAAAACATTTACGAAACTCATCACCGAAACAAAACGTTTCTATGTCAACAGCAAACCGTTTAGACTAATAAATAAACAATTATTCATATCAATTACTTCATTAATATATATTTATATAATAATTAAAAAAAAAAAAAAAATAATAATAATAATAAATAAAAGTTACCGCGTATATTTTATATTATATAACATGCTTTAAAATTCAATATATATAGGTATATGAAATTTGAACTATAAATACATCGTATATGATTTTAATAAATCGATAAGCCTATAAACTATTTAATAAGAATAATTGAAAATATAATTTACCTTGGATTATAATAATTATAATTTATTATAATACATATTACATTACAGATAAATAAGTAAATCAATAAATGTATTCTTTCTACGAGTATTATATAGGTTTAGCATGTCCATTATTTGTACAGCTTAAATCTATCTGAAATGATTATTTATTATTATTATTCGGTAATTTATACAGTTAAATAAAATATGAACTACATGTTATTTGAATTGTGTACAAAATTCATTGTATACTAAAGACAAGTGCTAGTTTCTGTCGAATTTATTTAAGCCAGTGAATATATTTAATTGTTGTGAATTATGTTTGAAGACTATTACTTTTATTATCACGACTCTGTGTACACGATAAAATTATCGACTCATATTGATTTTTCAAATTTTGATCTTTGTTTCTAAAATATTCAAAACGGTTTTCTGCTGTTTTGAAATTTTGATAAAACTTTTAATTTTAATAGTCGAAATAAAGTATATAATAATAGCCACTTTATACATTATTGTAAACGAATTTTGCAACTTAAAATATATATTTCATGATTTTTTGAGGATCACGAATTCTAGAATAATAGGATTCTACATATTATATGCATATAGATAACGACTCGAATTATTCGCTAAAAGGCTATAAATATGGCACACTAGCTATACTACATTAATATATATATGTACAAATACAATAGTTGTCAAAGTTTTGTTCAATGGGCGCGTAGTATTTTACAATAAAAACGTTCGCATTTTGTAGCTATTTAATAATCTCAATAATATTATTGACGACTCGTGTTAGTCAACCGTATAATTCACACTGATAATATAGGACCATATACGGACTACAGGCGTTACATTTATTATAATAATCTCGAGAAAAAAAGAAATATTTTGTGATTTCATCTTATTTTCCTTTCGGAATGGTGCGAGTTTTATGCGGTTTCAGTGTCTGAATAAGCGTACGCGTATACCGGTATACTCGTAGTGTTGGCAAATGCTCCAGGTTAGGTTAACCTTATAACTTATAAGTTATAAGTTATAACCTTATAGTCTATAATGTTCTAAATTCGATATAGCATATTCGATAAAATTCCGTGGAATATTCTAAAACTTTCGAGAAATTTTGATAATATTCGAAATCGAAATTTCGCGGTGTTCAGTGTCAGTCAAAGAAGTATAAGAACAAGAAAACAATAATTACAAGAGAAATAAAAAGGCAAAGTAAAAAAAGCGAAAGAAAAAGTGGTTAACTAAAAGAGAAAACAAGTTATTGGGACTGAAATAGACCAAGAATCCAAAAGAAATTTTTTTTTACAATTTCAAAACTTTAAAATGTTTACATAGGCGATAAGGAGTGTTTACACGATCCAAAGCAAAATGCAGAGACAAGATGACACGAAGAAATAAGACAAAAGAAGAATGACAAGGATTGGCTAATGAACTGAAAAACTTTCAACGGTGGACAGAAAGTCAAAGTGAAAAACATCACATGAGAATATTTTAGAAAAAGAACGAGCAAAAAAAAAAAAACGGATAGGGAGACAGACAAACAACAAATATGAAATGAGGAAAAGTAGAATGAACGTATTGTTCCTAAAAAATGTAAAAAATCTGTTATTTGGCGACTAGGATGAAAGTATATCAATACCGATATATTGAGAAAATGACTAAGCGAAGCGCGTTTACTTCACTTAGTATTATAATAATATTAATTACCGAGAAAATGATTGATGTTTCCATATATTATAATATACTGTTAACAGTGGCAATCCATTTGATACAATTGCAGTATAATAAATATATAGTATATATATATATATATACGGACTTAACATATAAAGGATTATTATTATAATTATATGCGTGTTAATTATAGATGGATAGCGTTGCATTATTGTTATACTAGTATATAGGTAGATGTTATGGGTGGATATAATTATGGCAAAAGAGAACAGAGTACTTGCCCCTCATAAATATACTATTAGACAACCAAGTTATTGATCAGATACAATAGTATAAATATTTGGGGAGCGCACTAACTATATACCAGTGGCGGTTATACATGATGTTCAAGGGGGGCGAAAATGTAGTCAACCCCCTTTGCCAATGAAATATCCACATCGACGAGTAATAACCAGGAAGAAAGATGTATTAATGTACAGGGACGAAATGCAGATGTAAAAAAAGGAAGAACAACATGCATGGAACCTAAACGAAATAACAATAAAAGGAAAAAGAAAGTACTCACCAGGTAGCGCTACGACACAACATAGAGGGCGTGGCATACACACACATCTCGCAGTCAAACGCGAACTACGTTATTCACGCCTGACTGCCGTGACTACACTGAGCGGTCCGATAGTTTCGGACCGCTATTTATAAGCGCTTTTCTGCCACGCCCTCTATGTTGAGTCGTAGCGCTATCTGGTGACTACTTTTTTCCCCCGTTTTATTACGATCAGCTGACGCACTATGTCGGTACACGCGGGCGTTTAGTTTGACGTTGACCGAGCGACCGATCGTACGCGCGTATGCAATCTTTATTATTATTTTTATTATTATTAATAATATTATTATTTCGCGTATTTCATTGAAACGGAGTGAACGTAAGGATTCATCTTTCCTCGTTGTATACTCGTTTACACGTTTACTCGTTTATTTTACACGTTTACTATTTATTTAACGCTTACTCGTTTACTCACATTTACACGTTTACTCGTTAACACTATACACGACCGACCGAGTTTGTCGTCAGCTAAGCTCTAAACACTCGATCACGACCGATTTTTTGGATTAAAAAGAAAAGGAGAAATGCAGAAATGCTATGAATAATAGGAGAAACAAGAGTGTTATACTACTATAGCTATCGATTTAAGATCCAAGAAGCGGAAAACTTAATAAAACATAACTCATTCATAACGGGCATAATAGAAATAGAAGAATGAATGGCCGTAAAGAGAGAGGAAGGCGTATATTTTCGCTGCGGTAAGGCATAACTTTTAGAGTTTAGAAGAAAGAAGAAAGTAACAAATAAACTCCATTTTTTGTTCGAAAATCACGTATAATTTTTAAACATCAATTTTATTATTATTATTATTATTATGACTGCGTAAAATATCTGATTGAGTTTACGAGCACTCGCAGAGAATTATTTGACAGTTTCTCAATGATTTGCTGTAGTTTTAATTTCAACAGTATTGTATAATATAATGTAATAGTAGGTATGTATCATGCATGTATAATAATATGCGTCGTGTTATAACTCATAAATTAAGTATATTGGAATAAAGTGTCGGGGATCTCGTTCTTATCAGTTTGCCAAATAATGAAGTGGAATAACGTAGTAAAATGATATTTTAAAAAAATTGTTTGTATTTTTTCTTCTAAATATTATTTATCGTTTTGAAAGGTAATTATAAAAAAACGAAATTGTATAGGTACGCGCGGTTTTTTCTTTCCCCGTTGCTAACAACAAAATGAGTTTCCGAGGAGGTCCTGAAGGTGGGGTGTAATCCTGGGAGTTTAGAAATAATGTCGGGGTCTGGGAGCTCACAGAGTCCGGTTACACGGATTCTGTTAAAAGAGGAGCATAATTCCGAAGAATCTATTCATATTGGACTATAAAATGTAGGAATCCCTCGTTTGAACTCGTATTATGTTTCACATTCACGCCCGATTTTAGTAAAAATTTTTTTTTTTTATACGACTAAAATTACTACAGATAATATTTGTAGGTACTCTACAACGGAGTATTACCGGTAGTAGTCTCATTTGCTATTAAATCGTTAAGAACAAAAACTGGGGAAAAAAAGTTCTTGAACGCGTGCAGTCCGTATTATTATTAATTTTTTTTTTTTATGTATAACGTGTGTTGGTCGGTAATTATAACGTAATAATAATTACTGGGTCAACCGGCACGAGCGTTCTTATAGCTATTTGACGAAAAGGTCTTTGAGCGACGAACAAATGGACGTGTCGCACGTACGGTTGTTGGGTTCGTTGGCCGCCGCGGTCTTGGCGGCGGCCGGTTTTCCTCCGGTCTGTTGCGGCGGTTGTTCGCCGCCGTCGGCCGGCGACACTTCGCCACTGTCACCCGACTTCTTGGCGGCCAAGAAACCCTCGATGGCCGTGCCCAACACCTCGGCGTTCACCACCACGTCGTCGCACTTTGATCGTTTGCCGTCAACGACGTGACGGTGCTCCGTTGTTGACGGCGGCGGCGGCGGCGGCGGCGGCGGCAGCGGTGGCGGAAGCGGTACCTGCACCGGGGTCGGTAGCGGCGGCGGCGGCGGCTGCAGTTGTTTGTCCGGCTTGCACGCGATCGGTTCCAGCAGTAGCGACACCTTCGGCCGTTCGTCCGCGAACGTCACCACCACCGGCGACTTCTGAACCACGTACTCGCCGCCGCCGCCGATGGTCGCGGGACGCTGTTGCTGTTCCGCGCACCACTCGGTTCGCGGGCCCGCTGCCGCTGTCTGCGCCGCCGTCGCCGAACGGGCCGACATTTTCCTGAACCAGTTCCTTGTGCTGTTGCCCGCCGCGGCAGCCACCGCCATGGCCGCCGTCGCCCCGACGTTGGCCACGTCAACGCTGTTCGACCGGTTGGTGCGGAGCGCGTCCCGGCGAGTGCGGTCGACCGCACCGCCCGCCGCCGGCAGGCTGTCCGTCGTCTTGCTGCTGCCCGGTCCCGCTCGGCCGGCCGACTGCTGTAACGCTTTGCTGGCCGTCGACTTCAACGAGTTCATTATGGACAGCAAGTCCGTGTTAGTGCACACGATCCCGGACGACTGGGCCGCCGCCTTGCCGGTCTGCACCGAACTGGGCGGCAGTTCCGACGCTCGTCGACGGGCCGGAATGGGCGGTGCGATCTTTTCGCACACGTCCACGTTTGAGTATCTTCTCGACTCCTTAAACCTGAAACGCGATTTTCTATTATAAATGACGGTGTATTTAGGATTTCTTTGAGGCGAGAGACTAAACAACTTAGACTTGACTAAAAAAAAAATTTCTCCCTCCACTCGAAATACAAAGATAATATCAATTTTTAATAACTACACATCAGAGGCGAACGCAGGTAAGGGTTTTGGGGGTTCGAACCCCCTCCGAAATGTCTGAGAAAATTTGAAAGTTAACCTGCGATATATATATAAGTTTATATATAGTACCTAATAGTTTTACATTTTTTCAAAAACCCACCCCGAAATTTTTTCCTGCGTTCGCCCTTGCTACACATACACATATAAGTATGCACTGTATGTACAGTGTACCAGTGTATACGTAAACCTTTAATTTTCATACATTTACTATGCATTT
This sequence comes from Slavum lentiscoides, assembly GCA_032441835.1. Taxonomy (NCBI): domain Eukaryota; kingdom Metazoa; phylum Arthropoda; class Insecta; order Hemiptera; family Aphididae; genus Slavum; species Slavum lentiscoides. The sequence continues at coordinate 13,964,359 of CM063709.1, forward strand.
ATATATTATTTATAAAACAAATTCTAGTCTTTACTATAGGTTTTTTTTTTTTTGGCTATTTCGTCGATTATATTCTCAACATCTACGCTTTGATGTTACTATTACGGACGGCGAAGCTCATTCGACCTACTTTAAAATTAAAATAATATTTAAAATTTAAATCAGTTATTAAATACAAAAAAAATATTTCATAATAAGTGAATAGTTGTAACGTAACGAGAGTGTCTATATTGTCGCGCGCTGACGCACATACACACGCGGTACCGGCGACGTAGGGGAACCATACAAAGCAGAAAGCCCGATAGCCACCACCTAAAAACGTTGCGACAAAGATACTCATGCCGGCCGGGCCATATTAATTAAAATTCTCTTTCGTTTGGTCCGACGCGTACCGGTTGTGGCGACGTCGAATATGTGTTTTGTTATATACATTTATTTATTTTTTAATCGTGTAAATGTATAATAAAAAGTAGGAGTAGATCCTCAAGGATCTCTCCCAGAGATGTGTAAAACGGACAAGAACGGTTATTAATCGGGTATGCTATTTTTTCTATTATTTTTATTATGTAATTTTGTTTGTAACTTGGCCGGTTTTTGTTAATTTTTTTGTATTAAATTTTGATATTGTTCAATCGTATTATTTCAATCGTTGTCGTTTTTTTTAATTATACGATACATTTAAAAAAAAAAAAAACAATCGTGGTGTAATTTTTCATTTAAAAAAAAACAAATTTTAAAATCCTAAACCTCCGGCATCAACGATGCTATCCGGGTTTAGGTTGGCGACCCAGTAAATAGCTCGGCGTCATAATATCTTTCATTGAGTTTCTTAAATATATTTTTTAAATCTTTTTAAACACGAAAATGAGCGTTCAGGAGTCGAAGGTTATTGCAAACGTCCTATAGCAATTAATGTTTTCCAATAGAAATATTATTGTTTTATTACCTACTGATAAATTGATAAAATGAAGCACGCGATCATAACAATATACATAATATGAAGTTTGAAAAAAAGTCGAGGGGGGAGATCTCCCTAATATCTCACCCCGTAAATACATCATTGTAGATTACTATGTAGTATACACTAAATAATCGACACGTTTAGCTGGAAAAATGAAATAGAGAGAAATAGACGGTTTGGGCCAGTGTTGAGAGAATAGGAAAGATAATGAGTTATAGTCGTAGAAGTCGAGGCAGAGGTCATCTAGGCCAAAGGAAAAGTCGTTACAATGAGGACATGGAGGTTTGTAGAGTATGAAGAAGAAATAGATGGGAAGATGTGTGAATGGATAAAATAAAAATTGTCAGTCGTTATATACTTGTGTGGAAGAGAATGAAGAAAAACACTATATAATACAAGTCCGCAGAAAATTATGAAATATTATCTTTCGAGTCGTATATCACATATACCGCAGGGGCTTTACCGTATATTTTTCTTCGATTGTATATCCTAAATCGTACAGTGCCTAACGTTTTATATTTTTCTTAGTGTTAATAGATCCCGAAGAGGTATGTTCTATTATTGGATGCATTCTATTACACTTCTAGTATTTTGATTTATGCGTCTGAGACGCGTTCGCGCATATATCGACGAAACGTAGCATTTTTCTTTTCAAACTATAAAGCTGTACGTTAACAAATAATAATTAATAAACTAACAACAGCAGAGAAAAAATACCGTGACAATAGAATAAGACTGAAAATCAAGTGATTGAGTAATCCGATTTGTGAAAGTATGAAAGAATAGCATTATTATAATACGGCCGGGAAGGAATAAGTATTATTTGAGGATAATATTCGAATCGACTTTTGCCGGAAGAAGGGAATTAAAAAGACCATCTCTCTTTGGACGCGTATATGATGAAAAACGAAACACCCCAACCGCGGGGATAAATCATAACGAGTTTCTTTTTGAAAAATTGAATTGATTTTTAGAGAAAATCTTGAGAGTATACGAAGTGTATATACAATATACATAAGGCGTACCATATGAGAACACCGCTGAGTAAATAATCATAAACATACTGTACATATACAGTATATAAAAAATATATTTTTCAACAGTTTACGAGTACAACATAAAATCTAAAGTGTTTGTCTCATTCAAGGTCTGACTCGTGTTCGTATGTTTACATAAAACATGGTGACAAACCTTTGGCATTGAAAATTGGAAATTGAATTAATAATTTGTCCAAATTAATTAGTATAACAACTTGTTAAGTTAATTTTAACTTTTAAATTTATTGACTCGTTATTTAATGCCTTGCCTTGATTATATACTTATTAGCATTGTCAAGAATAATACTTTTGAATACTATTCAAAATTCAAACACTACTATTTTTTATTTATATTTTCTTTTATTAAAAAAAAAAAAAGAAGCTGCACGAATTTTTTGAGATGACGTAATTTTTTCGATTTCAACATTTTATTAATTATTTTGATTTATCCCGATATTTTGGTAAATATTTATTTACCGAGAACTTTCGAGAAATATTAAAACTTAAAATTTTTTTTGCAATTGCCTATTAATTTTATTACTTATATATCGCAGAGTTAGACGTCAAAGAAAGAAGAAAACTGCAAGAAACGTTTTTGAAACAATTCTAGTAGTAATGTAAAATATTAATTTATATATTTTGTAATTTAATTGTACGTATATAATTGGCATGACATAATTTTCGAATAAAAAATAATTATAATTAGTTCTGTAAAATTAATTTAAAAAAGTAAAAAGTAATTAAAAAAAAATTAATTTGAAATGTTAGATTATTTTTTTCTTTCGGGCAATGTATTTTTAATACATATTTCGTGGGTGGGGGTGGAGGAGAAAGTTTCTTTTTAATGCATATAAATCCGAATTCAAACAGAATTTTTAAAAATCGGTATTGATGAATTTAAAACCACGCGTTCTAACACCGTGATTAATTAAATTTAACGAAACAACCGTGGACCACCACATTAGGTGGTTTTTGATGCGGATACAAGAGAGGCTGTATACTCGTATAGTTGTTGTAAAATATTCAGCGGTTCGTTCAAAACGGTCTAATGGATGTTTTGTGCAATGGGGTTAAACATTATATGTTTATTGTATATAATATTATGTATGTGTATAGACCGCAGCGACACAGCAACTTAAGATCAATGATATCCATTTTCGTACACGAATAAATATTTTAGGGCCATAAAAACAATACATGAAATAATAATGTACTTATAAGTACGCGTTAAGACGTGCAATAAAGTTAGATAAATTTCGATGTTATTATAAAATAATATTCTTGTGTGTCCGACATCACTTATACTTAATATATATATATATATATATATATATATATATATATTTTTCACGAATTCCCTTGGGAGATAAATCGTAATATCGTAAAATCTTTACGCTTCATTATATTATTGCCGCTATGAAATATTGTTATAAATTATATTTTATTAAATTATTTTTTAGCGTACATTTAGATTAATAACGTTTATTATTTTGTTTCGGGTATTTTGAAACAGGCCCGTAGCCAGGAATTTTTTTCACGGGGAGCTTAAAAATCAAAAAGTAAATAAAGTCTCTCACAAACTTCAAGCAGTTTAATTATTACATTCGTTGCATGAAAAATAATAGTTATAAACTCATAAATGATATTTTAAAGAGGCCGCTATTATATCATTGTTTTTATCGGGGCCGGTTTAAGGCGTATAGGCGACGTAGGCCCAGGCCTACGGCAGCATTATATAAGAGTGGCATATTTTGAATTGAATACGAAAAAATTATTGTATTATAATATCAAAATATCAAATGATTTTAGATTTACCTACGTGTCAAAAATTGCTAGCACCGGCCTCGGTTTTTATGTTATATTATAAAATCAACGGAGTTTGTCGTTGGCGCATCATTAACTATATATAGGTAAAAATATTGTGTGGTCGTTTGCGCATCGCGCGATTTCACTGTAGAACAGGTAGTACGATGACACGATTACCTGATAAACCAATAACGCATATGGTATATGTGTTTTATTAGATATTTTCATAATCTAATAAGCAATAAGTTTGTAATAACTGATAACTTGTAAGCATCGTGCTATATGATATATGTAGTTTGTGGTTATTATCGTAGTCGTTATTACATAAGTGGTTATTTAACACTGTACAGTCCAAATGTCGATATCGTATCATACCTACTACAGATTAAATTTATAGATACATAGATTTTATGTAAATAATTAATACAAGTAATATTCATTTTAATAGGTGCTACTCAACACAATACACAAATGGTTCATAAAGCTCGTAATCATAAATATTGTACTTGATATCATATACGATATACTCGTATATAAGCAGTCTGTGCATAGCTTGAATATTTTTTTTTGGAGTTAATTTTTAACAATAGCGAACGGTCTATAAAAAAGGTCATTCGTAACAATAGCAATGCGCAAACGGCCTATTATTTATATTTTATCAGACTTTCGTCTAAAAATGAAAACGCGTTTTTGATGCTTTACAACGGTTTCCTTTGTCCTTATTATGCTTTACTTACAATTCGATACATATTTGTTTTGTTTATTTTCTGTGCTTACACTCGTCTCAGAGACGGGCATAATATACTCGTAAATATAATTTTCAGAGGCGCGTTGGCATTCCAGATCGATGTATGTTATATGTATGTATATATGTGCAGTGTGGCTGATTATAAATTCCGTTTCGAATATTTTCAGGTCATAACTGGATAGACGTGAGTTCCGTTCAAGAATTTTTGGCATAGCATTATTTCGATAGATGTATACAAATTTTGCCAACAAAAAAATTACAACTTAGAATTTACGCAGTAAAATTGCTCGATAATCGATAAAAGGTATAACGGGTAGGTATTATCGTCTTGTTATTTTTATATATTAATAGTTTTAAACGTTAAACGTTTGTTTATTATATATGTATACGATTATAATTAGTAATTACCTATATTTTTTTTTTTTTTTTTTTTTATTTAGCTACTAGAAACACTATAATAGCTCAACAATTAAGATGAATTAACTAAAATCTATTCATTAAAAGCAAAAAAAAAAAAAAAGAACAAAAAAAAAAAAAAAAAAAAAAAAAAAAATATAATAATAACAAAGAATAAATTATTACCTATATTTATTTAACTGTTATATAAAACAGTTCAAATGATCAATACATACATATATAATTAGATTATAATATTACTTGTGTGTGGGATAAACGCGAAGGAAAGAAAAACACTCACAAACGTATTTATTAAATTGTAATCGTCACTATTATTATATAATTATAATCTTTATTATTATCATTTTTTAAAAAGTACTTTACGAGCCATTTAGACTCTTGGCCGCCAAAACTATTTCCTTCCATTGCTCTCTTTCATACGCCTGCTCTCAGTCCACTCCAATTTTTTTCTAGTAATTCCCTAACCATCCTATCCTTCCATTTTCTTCGCGGTCTTTCTCTTGGTCTCTTTCCTCTCATCATAACTGTCAATACTTCTTTCAACATGCTTCCATCAGCCCACCATACATTGCTTGCCAATTCTATCCCTGTCCATCTTATGAAATTGAACCTCATTTTCTCTTTTGTATAGCTGGTATAATTAGGCGTTAGTCTTATTTCTCATTTTTGTTCCATATTGTTGAAAACAGGTCCATAGATTTGTTTAAGAACTTTATTATTATTATTATGGAAGATACTCCTTAAATTTATCCGTCTAGGGCGAGAGATTTGAGCTATCTGCCACAAAGAAATAATAAACGACAAAAAAGGAGCCTAGGAGTTAATCCACCTATTATTCTAACACGTCACTGCCTGCGGGCCGCGCCGTAGATGGAACACGATTACGTGTGCAAGGGTCTCACTTACGTGTCCCCTAATAAAACCAAAGTCCTTGCGAGATTCGACGACATTGCAACGTTTTTATGCGCACGTCACATTATAGCGCAGAGGTTACCAAACTTTTTATAGGTGCAACCCACTTCTGACAATTTTCAAATTTAGGTGACCCATCCAAATCAATGTTTTACTTCTTTTCGGTATGAAATATGAATAACTGGAATATTGACTATTACATTTTAATAAAAATAAAAATAATTTATATATAGTAATAATCAGGGCTGTGAATTTAATGCACTAAAAAATTACCAAATATGCATGCATTTATGCATTAATAAATAGCACAATATGCACTCAAATATGCACTGAAAAGATTTTAAAAATGTAAAAATATGCACTTATAAACTTGAAATACGCAAACATACACATATGTTATACAAATTCGGACTAATCTGAGAATTTATTATCTTTTTATTAAATAATATTGTAATAATTTTCCTTAAAGTTTATTTACACGATATTTGATACTATACTCGTACGCGCGCATTCATTCTGTGTTCAATTCACTATTGACGAGTTCGAAATAATAATATTAAATTTTACTTGAAAAAATTTAACACAACTGCCAAATTTTCTAAATAATTCATAAAAAAGAAAACAAAAATATTAAAGATTACAAGAAAGAATTTAGAAAATAAGCAAATATGCAAAAATATGCAATATAAATTTTCGTATATGTATTCACAGTAACATGAAATAAATTTGTACCGAAATCATTTTCACCTAAGAAATATAAAAAGAAACATGCGAATGCATTAAATTCACAGGCCTGGTAATAATGTTGTATAAAGTATGATTTATTTGGTAAACAAATGTAAAAAATGACCGAAAATCTAACTTCACAAGATTATATGGAGAATTGGACGGGAAGCACCGTTTATAGCTTTAGCAGAAAGTGTGACGTATTTTGAATAGGAAACAAGAACTCCATTAAATATTTACGGTTGAAATTCATTTTTATTGAATTATCTTCAAAGTTTCAAATAGATTAATGATAATTCTTTTTCAGCTCATGTCCTTCATGTGAAGATTAGTCTCGACCCGCACTTTGGGAACCTCTGTAATATAATGTTTGTATAACAGTACCTGGACATTTGTTTGTTTCCTCCGCCGTCGAGCGACTGCAGTTCGCAGACCTTTTCCTTGTCTTCCGTCTGCCACATTTTCATCCGGACCTTTCTCGCCTTGATGTCCGCGATGTCGTCCATGATATCCAGCTGTAGGTTGAACTGGCTGCCGGTGGGCGATGGCGTGGCTCCACCGCCGGCCGAGTCCCTGCGGTTCGCTCTTGACCCTTTGCTCGGGTACGCAGCGATCGATTCCCGTCTGTTCCGGCCGAACAGTGGCATGGGCGCCTTGGATATCGTGATGACGGAATGCCGGCGCCCGGCCGTGTACGGCCCCGGGGCCCTGGTCAGCGTGGCCAAGAACGCCTTTTCCCTGGCCGCCGCGCCGGCCGCGCCCTGGTCGCTCAGTCTTCGCACCTGCGAGAGTCGGGTAAACAAGGTGATGGTGATCGAGCCAAGACATAATGCGCGTATAATGTCATTTTGGCGCAATAAAGTCAAAACAATATTTTTTTTTTTTTTATCAACAAATCGGGAAAATTATAATATTACGTTTTAACATTTCTCGAATTTATTTTTGATACTATTGTCTTCCGTTAAAATAATGAGGAGATAATAATAATTGCGGTTCAGTGACACGCAGCTATTGTATGTCATCAACGGGGAAATTAATTTCGCGTCGTTAAGTGGCTTTACAATCGAGTTGTGAAAAATCATCTTAATATTATTATTGCCCGAGTTGTTTTTGGGTGAACAATTTTGTTTTGACCTTATATTATATAACGTCTACAAAACGTATTTCATACATGGATTCCGATGTCCCAGCGGGACACTTGTAATTTAGGAACTAGAATCGCTTATTTAGGATAATTAAGGGACGAATTAAAAAAAAAAAAAAAATAAAATAAACGTAACGGCCTTCTTAGTTATTGTCTTTTCCCTGTATCGAGGACACGCGTTAACACGGATTTTAAGGGGTTTCAACGATTTTCAAACGTATTTTTCTCTATCTAATTTTATATGACTCGAGGTGTTCGGTAAGTCACGACTGAAATCACGCAAATAACCGATATTTTTGATTACTTTCAATTTATTGATTTCCCGAGGTCATTAAAGGTGAAGATTTGAAATCAGAATGAAGAAACTTATAATATTTTCGTTAACTCGTGTTTACAACAACAAGGTCCGTATACTTACTTATTAAATTGTTTTGATTTTTATTAAAAGACATCAAATTTTAATATTAAATATGCGGTTGTCTTATTTATATATGTCATTTATACTTGAATAATATTTTGCAGAGGTGTGTTTTTTTATATTATCGACGTAAACGAATTATATATATATATATATATATATATATATACACACATGAGTATATAAAGAATTTAAAAAGGCATTATGTAATTTATATACTCAGGTAAAATATTTTTCAAAATTGTTTATAATAAATATTCGGATATTTTAAAAATACATTAGTTATTGGAATAAAGTACAATTTAAAATTGTGATGTTAAAATAATTATTTTGATATTTTCAAATATTTTACAGTTGGGTTATCAGTCAGGGAAAATTAATTATTAAAATTTAATTTTTTTTTAAATAATATATTCTCATTACCATTTTTTACCTAAAAACAATTATCTCAAAAGTATTCGAAATCACACTCAGCTCTCATGAGTTTTTTAAAATATGTATTATATATCTCGATATAGGGTTGTGATTCGCATGTATACAGAATAATAGTAGTCCTAACAAGAGGTATTCATTTGGAGATTTTTCGGGAGTATCGGCCCTTTAGGAAGTTTCACGAAGCCAGAAATAGGGAAAGTTCAGAATACGTTCATTTTTGTTTCTAAGGTTCCCATGAGTTTTGGTTTGATATATGAATTTCAAAGTCCTGCGGCAACTTGGGTGGGTCATAATCATGGACTAAAAATGCGTTTAAGGGTGGACTGAGAGATTTCGCAATGGATCTCGCAAATAATGACACGTCCTCCAAAATACATTTTTTTTTCGGAAACAGTTAACTCGTAAATTTTGAAAACGTACTCGCAAAATATTAGTATAGGTTTCGAGTTGACACATAAAAGTAGGCCGACTTTACATATTTGACCGACGATTTTGTTTTTCGTATACTTAATTGTGTTGGTTTAAGTATTCGTTGATATTTTATTTATGCGAGAAAAAGTTTAAAAAAAAATTCTTCAACAGTATAATTCCTTACTTATATTTATACATTTTAAATGAAATTACTTGACTAGCGGTAATGCCGGACGTGCATTGCGGTGTCGGCAACGAACGTTTCCTCATGTCTCTGAACGGCGATAAGAAAAAAGGGTCCTGCGGAGGAGTGTCGGGACATCCTTGTCCGTTTCCAGCCACGTCTTCGATGTCTTCGTCTTCTTCATTAAAACAATTTTCCTGGTCCACGACGATCACCGGTTCCGATTCCATCGTATATTTTTTTGTTTTACAGATTTTCTGAAAATGAAAAAGTTATAAAATATTACGTGTAGATAGATAATAAGGTATATCATATTCTTAACTTAAACTAAAACGCAATATATAGGTATATTTTTTAATAATGTTGTTGTAATAAATAACTTTATGCCGACTTCGATTTCGTTAAATCGAAACGCATTTATTTAAAGTGCGTATTACATAGTATAATAATACTATGAGCAATTTCAGTTCCGACATGAGTATATCCATCGACGCAGTGATTATATACTCGTGTATTATTACCAGAAGGGCAGACGGGGCTCAGAAAGAACGTCGAGATCCTAATTCGTAAGAAATAACTGAACAAATAATAATTTCAGGAATGTGGTTATGTCTTCGGGAAAACAATTGCGTAGGTACGCGCGCATCGTCTTATCAAACCAGGTCGTTTTCCTGTTTTCCTGAGGCAGCCGTCGATCTATTACGGTAGTATAATTAGGTAGATGGAGGAATAGCCAGTGAAGATCTGATGGAAAGTCAATTAGATTTTCAGAACTATGTAAATTTAAGCTTGTCGTTTTATATATATATATATATGAAAAATCATAAGTCGTCATATCACGTTCAGGCGTCAGCGGCGTACGTATGAAAAAGATTTAATTAACGACGACGGGTCGTTATAACATGATGACGCGAGATATCGGACGCGTTTTATATAATAATTTACCATAAAGTCGTGTAACGAAAAACGTACCGCGGGTTTATGCGCAAACACGGATTTCTCAAGTTTTGAATAACAATAATAAAAATAATTATCGATTTATTATCATTATTTTTTTTATGTGCGATTTGATACATATGTGTACGCGAAATCGAATTAATTATAAAATAATAAATTATCGCAGCCAGCTCTTCTTAAGTGGTAATTGAAATAACTCCGGAGCTTAAAAGTCCGAAAATTTCATTACTTCTTGAATTCGAACTATGAAATTGTTAGGTATTATTATGTATATAAGTTTTAAGATTTTTAAAATTAAGTAAAATATATTTTAAAAAAAGAATTGCAAATGATCGCCATTGCCCACGTATAGCGGGCGGGCTAATACCAGTCACACAAAAAAAAAACGCGTAAAACGATAGGAAATAATATAAATTATAATCAAAGAACACATATTATCAATACAATGTTATTGTAAGAATTTATTTAGTAAGAATCGTATAAGTTTATCAGAAATGTTGGTTTATTTCAAGTATAAGTATCAACACCGATTTGATATGAAAAAAAAAGTAAAATAATAATAATATAAAGATGAACGAAAGTAACATATACAATTCTTTGTCTTATAGAAAAATCTAGTGTTTATTGGATTTTGTACATTATAATAAATAAATAAAAATCAATTCTTATACATATATAATAGTGTAATATATAGTGATACTTTTCCATTACTTTTTCAAAATTTTCAATAAACAAAGTGACCTGTCTTTTGTTGATGGCTACAGTAACTATATCGTAAATAATAGTTTCGGGTAGTCTTACAGTGGCGTAGCCAGAATTTAGTCAAGGGGGGGGGGGTTATTCAATAAATTATATATTCAGCTTTACGGGCCTTACTAAGTCAAATATGTTTTGTTTTTTAAATAAAATTACGTATAATTAAAATTTTTTTTTGTGGTACTAATACATAATTATACTGGTGATAAAGTATTCAAACACCAGGAGGTTATTGTACACCTCAAATGCAACAAAAAAGTTTCTTTTGACTATGATTGAATTCTCAAGTATAAAGTAGAAGTTTAGGTTTTTGTTTTTTTTCAAAAAAAATTGATTTTTTTCCTTAATTGACCATACGTTATATCCTGAACTATTAGTCCTATAGCAATAATACCTAATAATTATACTCAATTTATATACAATGTCGTCGGAGGGACATTGAAGAACCGTATAGGACAATATATTGACATATACGCGTGTGTATATAAAGTACGTTTATGTAGAAAATATAAAGTATATATGAACAACAGCGTTTTTCATCAAAAATTAGGGAAGACGCATTAAGATTGTATTTCACAGTAAATTGTGAGGATATTTTCGATTAGCTGCGGAGCGACGGCGTTCACGAGAAGTGTTTATATTTATCCACCCGAGATATATTTTCGTTTATCTGATGACAGTATATATTTATACTGCAGTATTAAATACTAATTTGAGAAATGTTAGAACGACTCTATTGTCATTTATTTGATCCGATGTTACCGTCAACAGATATAGTGGCCAATAGCGATGGTGCGGCAATTGATGGTGCTGTATAGTGAACAATAAATAAACTGATATAGGGGGGGGGGGCGAAAGATTTTGCCCGCAACAAAAAATTACGTTTGCTGTATTGTGAAAGTATATTTTCGTCGATTGCCGTCTGGCGCAAAATAAAATGATATAGCCACGCCTTTAAATGGATCGGTCCACAGGGGCCTAGTCGAGTAGTCGACCAACTCTAAACACACAGGGCTGCAAATATTGCTTTCGAATATTATAAATATTATGCATATATAAACGCATTCACGATAATATTTTGAATAATATTATTAATCTTGCACGTACAAAAATCAACGGCTATATAAAAACATTCTGGGTGCCCGCGATGACGATATAATAGTAATCCATCGGAAAAAATATTTTTTCTAATGAGGGCGAAATTACCAGCGGCCGAAGTAAAGAAAGTTAGGGCGGTGTGTCATCCCGTCACTTTCTTCCCTTCATTAATTAAAAAAACAAAAAAATGAAATATTATCCTTCCTTGAACGTTTATAATTTTATTATCATTATCGTTTACGCGCTTACGCTTATTAAGAAGTATATGTAAAATATTACATAAAATTACATAATTCGATTTCTATACAAAGATTTCCTGTGGTTTCTGTGTATAACTTTGTGTTTTCATTTGACACGACTACACAATAGTATAGTACCTACCTGTGCTTTTTAAGCGTAACACGTTTCTATTTAAGTCCATACGTCTCGAATTTTCCAACGTCCAAAACGGATGACTAAACGAGCAAAGAAAAAAATAATATAATGTGTTGAAACTCGACACTCGCAATGAGAAAACGATGATGAATAACCGTTTTTAAAACAGTAATAATTTCCGAGTATACAAGCATATTGCGCGTGCCGCGTGGCATACAACAAAGTAAAAATTAGTCATAGTGATGATAACAAATATTTTAAGTCTCGCGTATACAACGTACAACAAACAAAAGTATTATCTGTGATAAAAACTGATTTCCTAAAATGGAAAATTATACAAAAATTATAAGGTTATAAAAAAATGTCGGAAATCGACGGTATTCTGACGTAAACGAAAAAAACGTAATTTTGAAAAAAAGTCTCGCGTACCATGAAGATTTGCTTTCTAAACTTTTTGAAGACTATTTTCGCTCGATTATTCCGTTTAAAAAAATGCGTGTAATTAAAATTATTATATAAATCTTACATTATGTTCCGTCCATGGTGCTATTATATAGGTAAAGCATGTTCGTGCGTGCAGTCATTTGGGAGTTCATTTGTGAATGTCATGCAGTTAAACATACGTATGGGACTCTGGAGACCTAATTAACGTTCACGACAACAAATTATTACCGAAAAGGGAAATGCGTAAAGAGAGAGAAATAGGAATATTATATGTAACTTCTTATTTTTTTCACACGTATTTGTGTACAAAAAAAAAAAAAAATTTTTTTAAATGCGTTTAATATATAAAAACGAACTTATTTAATGCTCCTTACAGGTGACCAAACGGCTACATTAAATTTAATAAGAGTTATATGAAAATAGATTCGTTGGAGTCCGGGGGGAGTGTCATCATCGTAGCTGGTCATAACGATTTCCCGAATGACATCGATCGAAGTCCAAATCAAACCCGGTGTTTATTATTTTTTTTATTAGCTTTTAATAAACCCGGTGTTTAAATTCTTCGTAAACCGTTAATTCCAACAGATTTTCCCTTCGATTTCAAACATTTACAATCGCCCTTACGCTTGGCAATCTCAATCACCATTAACAAGTTACATGGGCAGTCGATTGAGTATTGTGCCGTTTTAATCTACCGTCTCCCCGCTTCTCCCACGGAAAATACTCTGTTCACGAATGATGGGGTCGCCTTAGAAACCTTAGGCACTCCTTGATGTGAAAAATATTGTTTACTGACAAGTACTACAGGGCAATGGTAAAAAACCGTAATCTATTCATACAGAGACGTGTTTGTCAATATTATTATCGGCTAAAGATCGGTGTTTACTGCAATTTTTTCACACTGACGGTACCTATATCAGAGCATATTTTAACATATAAAGTAGGAGGCACTAGTGGCCACGTAGTGAAGAATTAGTGTCACCCAGTGGTTGGTGGATGTGCCACATATATTATTATATTCTTTTATACGAATGCTTTTATGTTTAAGTAAATCATAAACTAAGAAGGTACCCGAAGATAGGCACTTGGCTTATTCCTTAATCATAGTGCCACCCAGTATAAATGTCAAATTCCTTAAACTACTCTCTGCGGTATATAGTATGTAATTAAATAAATTGGACTGCTCGTGCGTAATAGATTTATAAAAGTGCATCTTTCATAAATTTAAATTAAATCTTTATGAACCTTTAATTCAGCACATAGATGTCATTGCACACATTTTGTGAACAAATATAGAAGTTCATTAATTCCCCTCACGCGTGAAATTCAGTTTAAAACCGCGTGCACGGGTAACGCCGGCGGTAATTCATCAACTAATCATCTAAAGAGTTCCGAGCTGATTAGTAAAATATAATCGGGTTTACAGTGTTTTTTTTTTTTTGTTAAAGTGTTTTACGATGGTTGACTTGATAGCTTCTCTCGTGAAGAAAATCGGTTCTTTCTGTAAAACCGTTTACCACTCGGTTCCTTTAAACAAATTTTTTTAAAATTATTAGTAATTATTATCCAATGCATTTGTTGTCTGTAGTACTGCAGTTGGTACAATGGCTGGCCTTGTTTCTTTTAAAATTTTTGATAAAGTTATAGAGTTATATACATAAGTATATGGTAGGTACATATCTTCTAGATAAAAGAACAAATTACGAATAAATTCCAATTTTTGTGTTACGATATCGTCAGTAGTTCAAATCAATTCATTTCTATTCATGCCGTTTTACACGGTATATAGTGTATGTCATATCGTTCTCGTCGGTTACAATTTGTATTTTGTTCCCGAGCCTCGTGCAGTGCACCGAAGCACGCTGACCTAACCGTTTTTTTTTTTTTTGTTTGTTTATCGTCCGCGTCACACCGTGTAATATATAACTTCTGCAGTGTACAGAAACGCAATATTTGAAATTGAACTGGAAAAAAAAAATCATTGGGGAAATAAATGAGAGAGAGAGAGAGAGAGAGAGAGAGAGAGAGAGAGAAATGTCGGCGCGGAAATTATTATTTGTCTCGCGTAATACGACGCGCGTAACGCCTGCGGGTAAAAAACGCTGGACGGATCGATTGCTGTGGTTGTTGTTGTTGTTTAAACACCGCGCGACAAAGACTTTTGCGCGACCGACGAGATTGTCACAGATTTTTCCGTACTAATCCGTATATATATATATATATATATATATATATACGTGTATACGTCCCGTGTCCTACGGCCGAGATTACGAAAAGCTCTTGGGAAAATGAACAAGTCCCGTTCCTATTTAATAAACAATATAATCATTATTCAAAGTATAATAATTACACGATAATAATATTAACGAAAATTGTAGCGGTCGGAGGACTGACCGACAGAATATAGCTATGGTTCAACTCTACACGTTTACTCCTATTAAATTACACGGAATATATAGCTATTATGAACTAATCATAATGATAAATTTAATGAACACGAGTTGATATAAATTATTCAAAATATTATATTATAATATACATTTTTTAATCGAAATAATATTGTTAGCGATATTTTAAAATCTATTCAGGTATTTATATTTTGTATATAACATGCACTACGATAAACTGAAATGATAATTCGATAGATGATATCATCACAGATTAGACGAATACATAGATGGATCACTCGGCCCGAGAACAAAAGAAATGCAAATACGCTCTTCTGTTTGGTCCCCTCCATATCAATGTAGGCGCACACGACGATATAAATTATTGTGTTGGTATTTTATACAATATTATATTACAGCTTCTTTATTATCTCAAATAATATTATCATAATAATGGTTATCACGTCACACGTGCCGGTAAAAATTTAATGCAGATTAAGCACCGATTGTTTTTCAACTGTGTGTATGAAACGAGTATATTTGACACGAGACATTATACGACACGATCGGCAAATCAGAATTTACTATGTAAACAACACAAATAGATTACTTCACGGGAGTAATGTTTAAATTTTAGGTAAATATATTGTGCTACCATGCGGTAACATTGATATGAGGGGGGAAGCGAATGACTTTATTTTTTTTGTTTACATCGCGAGTGATCCATCTGTATTCATCTAATCTGTGATATCATGGCCTTAGAAGATAAGGTCCAACAACTATTCTACTCCGTTAGCACGATTAAAGATAGACAGGTTGAACAACGAGATCTAATAAAGTGACTTACAAATCTTCCTTCTCAAACAGCTGTGAATTCTACTACTAGCGCTCCAACGGACAATATCATAATAATATCAATATTATCATACGTATTGTGGCGACCTGCGCATGCGCGCCGATAATGGACTCTACGGCGTTGTGTGACGCCTTGCCGCGACACGCTGCCGTTTTTCGCTTTTTCGTTTTGCTTATCTATAATCTATCTTTAATCGTGGTGGTGGTTAACATCTCAGAGCGCTAGTAGTAGTATACACAACCATAGAACAAGGATTATATGTCCACAACTGATTCAGAGAGACGGTTTGTTTGTCAATGTAAATTGTGCAGTATATAGCTCGTTGTTCAACCTGTCTATCTTTAATTGTGTCCGTTAGCCCACTTTAGTGGTTTCGCTTGTTGAAGCAAAAACATTTCGCATCATGACCACTATATGTCGTTAAGCGCTAGAGTCTAGACGTTTTTGAGGTTATGAAATTAATTATTAAAGTTCATACCGCGAAAGCGTGAACATATTATTTTTAAATGGCGATTTAAATTACATATGTAAAATCATTGATTATTCATAATAATATTGTATTATACATAATATTATTTATTAGTATTATACCTATAATAATATCAAAATTGAAATTTAATAGAATTTAATATACTACCGACTTCTATCGGCCTTTAATTTAATATTTTTTATGATAGTTGCGGCTATTTATATTATGTTTAATCAATGGTAATATGTATATATAAAATAAAAGAAAAATTTTACTTGAAAAAAATTGTTAATATATAATACATTATAATTACAATGCCAAAAAAAAATTTGTTATTTTGGTTGCAATAAATTAAAAAAGTTATCTGTTTTCACTACACCTAAAGATCAACAATTAAAAAATGAATGGGTGAAATCATTAGAAATTGAAAAATTAGGCACGAACGATGTAATATGTGAAGATCATTTTTCGGTTGAAATGGTTAAAAAAGAAATATTATTTATGATTATTTAGGAAATATAAAATGTACCTAACTACTTAGTAAGTAACATAATGATTAGTACATACTTGTATATTCAATATGGTGTACTTTTATTACATTAAAATTTATAATATTACAGATATTATACAATGTTTGGAACATTTCTTTTAAAATTTGTATCATTTACATTATAAATTAATATTGAATTAATTTCTATCCAAGTATTGTTTAAATGAACATTCCTCAAAAATATATGTACGTCATATTAAGGCTACATTACTACAATTGCGAAATCATTGCGTATTCAACAAAACGATTTTGAGTGGTGCTTCCGTGTAATACTGCAATCTATCGAAAAATTTTAAGTTGTAGTAAAAAAAAAATTGTGGCTTAGGATTGTCGAGATCATTTTAATATACATAGTCGATATTATAATGTAGGACATATAATGTTGTATACCTATATACTATGCTATAAAATTACCCATTTTATAGCTCGACATCTATTAATTGTTATAAAAAGCCCAAAAATAGATGAAATTTTTGAAATTTTTGTTATGTATATATAGTTTGAAGTTTGTCATATTCGGTACATATGAAAATTTCAAAACTCTAGGACCATTATTTTAGTTTTGGTTGCTTTTTTGTGCCACATTTAAAAACTATTGAGGAAATAGTTTTTTTTCTAATTTTTGGGTTATTTTTTACGTAAGAGAACTATACTGTGAAAATTGAAAAACGTTTCGAATAAAGTATCAACTATATATAAATACGATTTGCTACCGGATCTTAATGCATGACGACGTCATCCGGGCATTCATTCGAGTCGAAAATTTCTATATAGAAAAAAATAACTATATAGGTAATTGTAAAAAAATAGAAAAAAAATGATGCGAAACACTTTAAAATTGTCTAATATTTTTAAAACGCGTGTTGCTATTGTTTTTCTTCCGATAATTTTTATTTTATGTTTTCAAATTGTATAGGATTGAAGATGTAAAATCGATATGGGAGACATGAAGGCGTGAAGCGTTATCACAACTGTTTTTAAACATGTGGATACGTCAAAAGAGAATTTCGTTTAATGTTTACTTCACGAAATTGAGAGCTATATTAACCAACGAACAATATTGCAAACATCTAACAAACACTTTTTGCCGAAACTGTTGAGAATCCGTTCAATTTTTCATGTGATTATAAAGTTTTATTTCATATTGACTGTATAAATTAAATTAAATCCGAGATTTTTTAAGAAGAAAAAAATTAAAGTATCCAGGTAAATCAAGAATTTATCGATGTACATATAACTTATTCGGTATTTCAAGTGCGCATGAAAAATACGTAAATCTAATCCAAATATTTTTCAAAAGAACTTTCCTATGTTATAAAGCATTGAAGTATAGCGAACTATTAGAATTATTTTGTTTTACGCTATATAATCTTTGTTATAAATATATATATATATATATTATTTTTTGCACTTATTTTTCTTAATAGTTTCTGGTAAGTTGTATTAATTGTCTAATGTTATTTTTGTTTGTTTTATTCCTTTGAGCCAAGTAAATGCTCTTTAGTGTTAACATTCGAGCAATAAAATTATATTAAAAAATGGCCATACATTAAAAAATATAAAATACTTTATTATAAAACCAATACATTAGTTGGTTTGTTATTTGCGTTATTTTTTGTATGCAACATTTTCATCAATCCGGACCGAACACGTACATATTTATTTAATATTTACTTGGGTACGCAATTTAATGGTTTTTCATGTTTTTTGTATTGTATAATACGAAACAATGAACTACCACAATCTTACCCATTATATCATCATATGTACTCATCCTGAGGATTAAACTGTAATATTCGTTTATAAATTTAAAGTTACAATAGTTTCCTTTTTCGTTTGAGTCAGTATACATTACCTATTCAATATTTAAAGTTTTCAAAGACAAATATCTTATCAAAATTCAATTTAAAAGAACTATATTAAGTTTTAAAGCATAGGAATACTGTATATATAGTTGTAAAAATTATTTCATTCTATGCTGTAGTTTTGTTTTATACATTTACTTTTTTATACTTGTTTTCCATAAACGTTCCTCGTAATTTAAATTACTTTTCTAATGTTATAATTGTTTTTTCTTTTGTTTAAAGCAAGTGAAGGCTGTTTAGGGTAAATGAACAGTAAAAAGGATATATGAACAGATCTTATAATACAGTTTATCCTAATGTTTTTGTATCATAAAAAATTTAATTGAGGATTGTCGTATTCCTAAGTTCTAACACACATTAATTTGTGGTTGATTTTGATACAGTATGTTTTAATATTTAATACAGGAACTGTTAGTTGAGAAGAATTAAATATAAAAATGAATCTAAAAATTGTGTTAATGTTTACGATATTGTCAATTATTGGAGAATACAAGGGTATGTATGTTATGTGAGTCGAATTTAATACTCTCAAGTTTATGTACGTTAATGTTCGTCATACTTCATTTATGTCGACCGATTGTGCACAATAATAGTACAAAACGTTTGTTACTATTATTGTTTATAGAATACACTTTTCTATGTACTCCATTATTTAAATCAAGTTTTCACAAAGAAAACATTGAATAACGTGACGTGATAAATTCTCGTGTAATTGTGTCACTGTTACATTATTTTTTAGTAATTTTGCATAAATTCTTTTTCACCAACGTTTAAACGTCGAGTACGCATTCATATGTGAATTCTGTGTTTTTATATGTGCGTATAATGTACATTTTTAGGTACTCAAGGGGCAAATGATATATTAAGTGAGTTATTCGTTTTTAATACATAGCCAAATATTTAAAATAGTGCGGTACTCGAATTATTTGAAGAATATTACCGACAAAACCTAATAAATGTCCAATAAAATACAATTCATTTGAGTACGTAGTATTGATATTATAATATAATGTGCGATTTTCGGTGAAAATAACGTGCGTTGGTTCAGACGGGACATTGAATTAAAGCGTATTTGTTTATGTTTATCTATTTAAATATTTCACTTACCTATTTCGAATAATTTAATTTACGTTCAAGTGGAATATAAACATAATTTAGCAATGCGTCTATATTCATGAATTCTGAAGCTTATTTGCCTATTTCTTATTACTCTTTTGACGTGACGTTAGTAATTTCGTTTCAGGTCATTTTAAAGAATTTAATACTAACGCATTTGGTAAAGTACAAATTTGATCGATTTAAATTATCGTTTAGTTATAATTCATTAGTTAATATGTA